>CM075675.1:90486217-91108717 GCA_037962975.1 Clitoria ternatea
TTTCCATTTTGTTGCATTTCCCCTCCTTCACGAGGCCTCCTTCATCTTTCTTTCCATTTTGTTGCATGTCCCCTCCTTCAAGTTTAATCTTCATCCTTCTTTCCATTTCGTGTTTCCCTCCATCCTTCCCCCTCAAAGTTGCAAGCTTCATCCTTCCTCCTTCTTCCATTGGGCAACAAGGAAGCTTATTGTCTCTTCCACGAAGGCTTCCGTTTGTACACGCTTGTTGAGGTTCTTCCTTAAACCCATTCTCCTCCTTTGGTTATTTTGGTTAGAAATTTGTTTATGATGCAATGTTAGTGGTATTTGGAAAATGAGAATGTTAAGATTAATGTTGTTTGCTATAAGTTAATGTTGTTAGTTATAGATTAGGAATGCTTATGATAAATTTATTTTGGGTTTCTGTGTTTATTAATTTGGGTATCTAAATTTAATTAAAATTAAAAAGATAATATTTTGAAGTAAATAAATACATTAAAATTAATTAGTATTATTCCTTAGATTAGTTTAAAAAAATTAAATATATAAAAATTGAAAAGTTCAATTAAATAAAAAGTTAGTTGTAAGAGTAAAATAATAAATTGTATTAAACATGAACATTGTAACAAAATGAAATAATTCCATAATTAATGTTGATTAGGCAATTTAAGATTTATTAAATACATAATTAATGTTGATTAGGCAATTTAACATTGTAACATAATAATAAGTAGTTTTGTTTATTATTCAAGACCCCAATATTACATTGGAAATCTAATTTGTACCCGACTAAATTAAAAAATTGGTAGTGGTAAACTAATTAGTGTCTTTAGTTTTAAATCTTAATTTTGTTTTGTTAATTGTGTTTGGCAATTATGATTTGTTATTTGTTTATGATGTGATAAGTTTATTTAGTCCCCTTTATATGAGTTTGTGATTTATTAATTTTATGAGCGAACCATAGTTTCCCGTTTGAGATTCGACACAAATGGTAATTAAATTAATTGATTCCATCGTTTGTGCTGAATCTTGAATTGTCTGTTTAGACAGTTTGGGATGAACAATTTTTTTATGCGTCATTGCTATGTACAAGTTAGGACTTATTTTAAAATTTGATAAAATTTTGGTTAGTTAAGTTTTGTATTGTTCTCTGGGTGCATATTTGATTGTGGTTGAATTTGATTTCACCACTTTCATTTCGTGTACTTAGAGACCAATGCGAAATGCTGCCGAAATTTTATCAAATTTTAAAATGACTCCTAAGTTGTATGTGGTTATGAGGTATAGAAAAATTTTCATCCTGAATGGGTAGGACCACCACCTTTGTGAAGAAAGTAAGATTCATAGCACCGTTAAATTTACGGGTATTGTAAACAGAGAGTATGGATCGAAGTTGGATAGCTGCATCACGTATAAGTCCAGAATATGAAGGTGGAGTTGAAACATTCATAGAGTACGTGATACGAAATGCTGAAGAGGTGAATGGAATGTATTTTTGCCCTTGTGTTAAATGCTTAAACATGCGCCGACTAGAATTGACAGAGGTGCGAGAACATCTGTTGTGTGATGGATTTCTTCAGAGTTATACGCGATGGATATGGCATGGTGAACATGCTGAGGTGCCAAGTACTAGTTTTCAAACAAAAGACCAAAGCTTTGCTAATGAGGTTGATGATGACATGGATGACCGACTTGAGGATATGATCCGTGATGTAGGGGTAGAAAGTTTTAAAAGAGCTCACGTATATGCGAGTCTATGTGAGGATTCTGAAAAGCCGCTGTATCCGAATTGCTCTAATTTCACGAGGTTGTCAGCAGTTTTACGATTATTTAATTTGAAAGCGATAAATGGGTGGACAGATAAAAGCTTCACTGACTTGCTTAAGTTGTTGAAAGAAATGCTCCCAGTTGGTAACACTTTGCCAAATCGTAACTATGAGGCTAAAAAGGTGTTGTGTCCTATGGGCTTGGAGTATACGAAGATACATGCATGCCCAAATGATTGTGTATTATACCGTGGTGAGTACGAAATGCTGCATCGATGTCCTAGATGTGGGGTGTCACGATATAAGAAGAAAGAGGTTGATTCTGATGATTTCTGCAAAAAGGGGTCTCCTGCGAAGGTGTTGTGGTATCTCCCTATAGTTCCACGACTAAAGCGTCTATTTGCCAATGCAGATGATGCGAAGCTTATGAGATGGCACGTTGATGAAAGGGTTGTTGACGGATTAGTTAGGCATCCGGCAGATGGATTACAGTGGAAGAAAATGGATACGATGTTTCCAGATTTTGCCTGTGACCCAAGAAATGTTAGGCTTGCACTAGCCACAGATGGCATGAACCCATATGGGAACCAAAGCACAAACCACAGTTCTTGGCCTGTTTTGTTGTTTGTTTACAACTTGCCGCCGTGGTTGTGCATGAAGCGGAAGTACGTTATGTTATCAATGATGATTTCTGGTCCACGACAACTAGGGAACGACATTGATGTATACTTATCTCCGTTAGTTGAAGACCTGAAAATGTTATGGGTAGAGGGGGTTGATGTGTTTGACGGGCTAACAGGACAATCATTCAATTTGAGGGCCATGTTATTCTGTACGATCAATGATTTTCCAGCGTATGGTAACCTCTCGGGCTATAGCGTCAAAGGACATAAAGCGTGTCCTGTATGTGAGGAGGGAACTAGTTCTGATCGACTACATCATGGAAGGAAAAATGTTTATCTTTGACACCGTAGGTTTCTCACACCTAATCATCCACTTCGTAGGTTGAAGAAGTCGTTCAATGGTGCACAAGAGTTTGAAATGCCTCCCCAGCCGTTGTCTGGTCGACAAGTATATGAAAAGGTGAAAGAAGTGAATGTGGTTCTTGGTAAGTCTGAGAAGCAGTCTATCTCAAAAAACACATGGAAGAAAAGGTCAATATTTTTCGATCTGCCATATTGGAAAGAGCTTGATGTGAGGCACTGTATTGATGTGATGCATGTGGAGAAAAACGTGTGTGATAGTTTGGTTGGAACCCTGTTAAACATACCTGGAAAAACGAAGGATGGCCTGAATTCGCGTCTGGACTTGGAGTTGTTGGGTATACGTGAGGAGTTGCACCCACAAGTAAAGGGCAAACGAACATACTTGCCGCCAGCATGTCATACCTTGTCTAGAAAAGAGAAGCAAAGTTTGTGTGAATCGTTGCGTAGTGTCAAAGTTCCATCTGGGTACGGTTCCAATATCAACACTTGTGTTTCCTTGAAGGATCTGAAGTTAGTTGGTTTGAAGTCACATGATTGTCATATGCTGATGCAACAATTTCTACCCATTGCCATTCGTGGCATTCTCCCTCAAAATGTCAGACATGTGATAACAAGGGTGTGTTTATTTTTCAATGCCATATGTGCCAAAGTAATCGCCCACGATGAGTTGGGAGCGTTGGAACAGGAAGGGTTTCTTATACTATCCCAGTTAGAAATGTATTTCCCTCCTTCATTCTTTGACATAATGGTACATTTAATCATCCATTTAGTGAGGGAGGTTCGTTTGTGTGGGCCAGTGTTCTTGAGGTGGATGTATCCTGTTGAGCGATACATGAAAATTTTGAAAGGTTATATGAAGAACCAACGCCGTCCCGAAGCATCGATAATAGAAAGGTACATTGCAGAGGAAGCAATTGAGTTCTGCACAGATTATATGTCACAGGCTGAAAGCATTGGTATTCCGAAGACTCGTCACGAAGGGCGATTGGATGGGAAAGGTACCATTGGGAAAAAAATTAAAAGCATGTCACGTGATGAAGTACTCCAAGCACACTTTTATATTTTGAACAACACAGACGCTGTGCTCCCGTATTTAGCTGCACATAAAGACATAGTCAAAAGAAACAACCCTAGAATGGCTGAAAAGTGGGTGTTGAACGAACACAACAAAACGTTTATGCAGTGGTTCAAAATGACCCTTCTTAAAGATACATCTGCTTCTGAGACGTTGCATCGATTGGCACTAGGACCTAACTTTGATGTAATCACTTATTGTGGCTATGACATAAATAATTATTCTTTCTATACAAGGATTCAAGATGACAACAGTACGGTGCAGAACTCTGGAGTTATGGTTGTGGCCGAATCAATGCACTTTTCCACGTCAAAGGACAAAAACCCTGTCATGGCTGAGTTATGTTATTTTGGTGTCATTGAAGATATATGGGAAGTTGATTACGGTCGTTTCACAGTGCCTGTTTTTAAATGTAAATGGGTTGATAGCAAAAGTGGTGTCAAAATAGATGATTTTGGTTTTACGTTAGTGGACTTAAACAAGGTTGGTCATAAGGAGGAGCCGTTCATTATGGCAGCTCAAGTAAAACAAGTTTTCTACGTTGTTGATCCATCCGATAAACGGTGGTCAGTTGTTCTTCAAGGTAGACACAACATTGAGGATCCATGTCTTGATGTCCTAGACATACCTTGTCTAACAACACGTACACCAACAGATGTTGTGGATGATCTCATAGACGATATAGTTGCGACTCGAAATGACCACCAGGAGGGTCTATGGGAAACATAGGGTATGGTTATATATTATGCATCATGTTTATATATCATTCGTCATGTTTATATATCATTCGTCATGTTTATAAACTGATTCTTGTTTTTTTTTGAACAGATACCTATGGCTGATCAGGATTCACATGTGAGATCTGACTCCCAGAGCACAGATTCCTCATCTAGGAGGAGAGGTGTTACTCGGATGACCAGTGTTGCACTTAGGCGCCGTCAGGGTCAGAGGACCCATGTTGACATTGATATTTGCACCGGGAGGACTTCAGGACCCAACGCCGCCAAGTTTCCGAGTTACTTAGGTGTCTTGGCACGGACGAAGGTGTCCATCATTATCCCTGATTGGGATAGTGTTGAGGAGGTCGTGAAGAATGCAATTTGGGCTGATGTTGTTGTAAGTATAATTATCTGTACATTTATTTACTCGTATTGTAGTTTTTTATGCCTAATAATCTCATCCTTGATTATTTTGCACTTGTAGGATGCTTGGGATATTCCTGCAGTTGATACACTACGCAGGAAGATCATGTCTGAGATCGCTGACCGATGGAGGACATTCAAGAGCAACCTGACCTCCACGTATATTTTAATTTTAAAATATCAATGTTTAAACTCATCATTTTTTAAGTTATCAATTAGTTAATTCAAATATTGTGTAATTATAGGTATGTCTACGGGAAGAAGCAGGGTGAGTTTCCTGGAGATAGATACACATCCATAGATCGGCAGACTTGGGATGCGTTTGTGGCATCCAGGCACACGGACGAGTTTATGGTATGTATGTTTTACTGATTATGTTTTTCTAGTTATCGGAGAATGTATAACCCATAAATGGCTTTGAATTGTTTTTGATGCAGGCAAGACGCATGAAAGCACAGGAAATTAAGGGGAAAAATGACTGCCCTCACACGTTGTCACGTGGGGGTTACCGATTATTGGAGGATCGGATAGTGCAGGAGAAAGCTATGCAGCGTCAAGGTAGCCACCCTGACGCCACTATTGTGGATCCCCCCTCTCCACCCACACGACATGAAAAATGGAAGCGTGCCAGGACGAAGAAGAGTGGTCAGTACACTTCATCACATGTTGAGGAGGTTGTCTCAAGGATTGTAAGTATAAAGCTTATCACTACTTTTTATGAAACGTTAAATGTCCATCAAACCCTAACACTGATCACTGATTTTTGGTTGCAGGATTCCTTGGTTGAGCAGTCGACCCAAGGGTCATTTGTCCCACATGGTAGGGATGATATATTGACCGCCGCCATCGGTCGACCAGAGCACCCTGGACGTGTACGTGCAGCTGGTCGAGGTCATGGTACGTTTACATTAATAGTCTTAGATTCTGTATGATAACATTTTTATTTCTAATTATTCTTTCTCTGCAGGCCTCCGAAGCTATTTCGGCCATCCAGCCACCCCTTCCCAGTCCATATCTGATTTGGAGAAGACCTTTGAGGAGAAGGTTGCTGCAGTGAAGGCAGAGGCAAAGGAGGAAATGCAGAGGCTGCTTCAGGAGGAGATGGCACGGTTTCGGAGTGAGATGATGGCGTCATTCAGTCAACAATGTCAACCTACGCCACCAATTGTGGACCCACAAGTTACATTGTACATTATTTAATTGACTCACCTGTGATTCGTTATCATTATTTCTTGAATAACTGTAAAATGTTGTGTAATTATGCAGACTAGGCGGGTCAGCACGAAGGGGTCATGTGCTGCACCTGACGGTGACGATGACGACGTAAATCTTGGAGACTGCCGTCAGTGTGACCTATTTGTGGATGGAGTGGAAGAGCCAGTTGCCATTGGTTCAGTGTATAACCAAGGCCTTTTGGTTCACCATCAGAAATTGCCCGATGGTGTGTCAAGGATTTCGGTTGTACAGGTCCTTCAGGCAGATGCAGTTGTTCCCATTCCAACATCTGAGGTACAAATGGTCGGCCAGGCTGTAGGACACTTCCTTATGTGGCCGACCAGACTTGTGTCAGATTCCGGTCCCCAGGTATGCTCTTTACCCAAGCATCAACTATATATTAAGTTATGGTTTCAATAATCATAAGTTGCTTCTAATTTTTTAACTATTTTAACAGGGTGTTGCCCCATCAAAGAAGCCAGAGCCCCCTTGATCCGATAGAACGACTATGGGACATATCGGCTGGGCTTCGCAATTGCACTATCCCGGTCCCATGGGAGGAATCCATTTTTGGTTTCCCTAGTGCTATCCCAGTGTACATTGCACGACCTGACTTGTGTGAGGTCCTAGTGGGGAACATGATGTTGAACATTTCAGTGATTCAGTGTTGGGAGCTGTAAGTATAATGTATTTTATTCAATGATAGTGTCAATTAAATTTATATTTTTACAACACTAAACGTCTACAAATTTGATTAGGTTTTTACATAGACTTTACATAGAGAGAGGTGTCGATAACACTTATGGTTTCCTGGAGCCCTCTCTAATACAACTTCGTGGGAACAGCAAGGAGGAGATTCGGGCATACATCCAGAATTGGATGCATGCCTCGAACAAGACTGTGTACCTTGCACCACTTCATAGAGAGTAAGAGTCTAATAAATATTTAGTTATTTTTGTCAATTTAATAATGGATTATGTTGTTAATATTCAATGGTACATTGCAGCCTTCACTGGCAACTGTTGGTCATTTGCCCGAAGGACGGCATTGCTGCATGCTTCTGTTCGTTGTATGGGAGTCCTGGTGCGGACTACATGAAAATACTCGACGGGTAAGTTGATTTTTAAAAAATAAAACAACTTAACATAATTGATTAAGTCATTCCATTAACTAAACTGATGTTTTATTCTCTTACAGGGCTTTAATTGGGTACCATCTACTACGCGGCAAAGTGAGCAAGAAAAGACTAGAGTGGGTCTTCCCAAAAGTAAGCACTTCAATAATTAATAAGAATTACTTTTAAAGTTACCTCAATTAGTAACAAAAACAATAACTAATTATGAAATCAATGTATGGTACCTTGTAGTCTTATCGGCAGGATGGCAGCTTTGAGTGTGGGTATTTTGTGATGAAGACGATGCTCACCATTGTCCAATCTGGTATAGTAGACGGATGGACAACTGTAAGTTTTTGCTGCCTACTTTAATTTATTTGGTTTTGACATATTACTATTACAATTTGTTGCTCACTTATTAATGACATTGTTGTCTTCTTTACAGCACTTTCGAGACTCTTCCTCAATGTTTCCTGAAGGATACATTGACGAAATCAGAAACCAATGGGCCACCAGCCTTCTTCAACTCAAGGAAGGAGCCCAATAGACTTCTGTCATTTATTATATTGTTACTGTGTAGTTATATATCTATTAGTGTAGCTTAATTACTTATTGTGCATTTTATATACCATATTTGATGTTTAGACAATTTGATTGAATTTTTTAAAACGTTCATTATTATTTATCATTGGACTGTCTGGGACTGTTTACAGGTTTCTGGGAAAGAATAAAAATCAAATAAAATTTTTTTAAAAAAAAATTACACTTTTAAGCACGGTTATGGTGTTAACCGTGCTTAAAAGTCACACTTTTAAGCACACTTTTAAGCACGGTTATGCTTTAACCGTTCTTAAAAGTCCAGCAGAAACAAGCACGGTTCAAGAGGAACCGTGCTTAAAAGTTCACATACGAGCACGGTTCAAGAGGAACCGTGCTTAAAAGTGCCCACCTACGAAGACGGTTCAGATGGAACCGTGCTTAAAAGTGCCCACCTACGAGCACGGTTAATTTCAACCGTGCTTAAAAGCCCACCTACGAGCACGGTTGGGAACCGTCCTTAAAAGCCCTTATTTACAAGCACGGTGGGAACAAGCACGGTTCGGGAACCGTGCTTAAAAGCCCTCCAGAACCGTGCTTAAAACCCTTTTTTCCACCAGTGAATTAATTTATCTTAACTTTGAGTTAACTTATCAACTAACTTATCTATTAATTTTAGTAAATATTAGAATGTGAAACACTCTTCAGGAACCTTAATCTGATTATGCTAACAATAACTAGGAGGGCTGAGAGGAAAGGCATGGTTGCATTGCATGAAGTTTGATGTTTGTGTGTTGTGGATATGTTCATACACAAACATGGTGCATTGACCTTCTTTTTTTTATATTTATTGTATTATTATAATGAAAGCATAGAAGTTTGAATTCTGAATATAAAGATGTCAAGTTAAACTACCTAATTCATTCACTATTTGCTTTATCCTAATATATTTGACCTTGTCTTTTTAAGTAATTGTTTGGAACAAAAATAATCATAACACATCTTAAGGTTTTTTATTTCTTTAATAATCTTGAATTCGTGTCACGAAAATATAATTAACTCTTAAATTTTAATAAGAAAACTTTGTCATACATTATTTAAGTCCAATAAAATGTATAAAACACATTAATACACCTTTTAAAAAGAGTATTACACCTGCACGTTATTTTAAGTGGTAATATATATTCACTCACTTTTTTTAGCAATGTTTAAGCTTCAAGTTTTACAGATAAAAAAAATTTCCACATAACGTGAGTGTGTCTAGTTTTTTAAAAAAGAAAAGAAAAGCGATGCAGAAAGGGAAAAATAAATAAATTCATAAATATAATTGGTGGTATAAGATAAAGTTTGTTGCGTTTAAATATTATTATTAGATTTATGACAACTAAGATTTTAAAATTACTTCTTTATTTCTTTTTAAAGAATGATAAAATCAATTACCTTACATATGTAATAACATTTTTTATTGTCTAATATGTGGTTGGTTTAAGTATAATTCTCTTCAAGTAAAATTAATAGTTTAAATTTTATAGACGGTTTTTACTAAAAGAATTAATTTTATCGTGACGTAGATATTCTTATATCGAAAATAATTATTTTTAAAAAAAATTCCATCTGAATATTTTAAACTTGGCGCATAGATAAACCTAAAAGAATAAAAAAGGAGTAGAAAGTAGAAATACGAAGAAGACGAAAATAATTATTTTCCTACGAAGGAGTGAAGAGATGACGACAAAACTACAGAAGCATAGATTTAGGCAACCTACTACAATATAAAATACAGCTTCCATTTTCATCATATTTTTTCTCTTTCTATTTATCTTTATTATTCATTATTTTATTTATCTCTTCACTCATTCCATTAAAAAATAATCTTACCATTACAACGTGGACGTTCTCAAAATTATAGTGTAAAGTGTTTTTATACTAATATTTAGTATGTTTGATAGAAGATGTTTATAATTTTTTGGAGGAGTTTACAGGAGCATATAAAATTTGTATTAGTTCTCAGTTTTTAAAAAGTTATTTCACGAGGTTTATGATTTTTTAAATGCTATAAACTCTTTTATTAATTGTTTAGTTATTATTTTTATTTTTTTTATAACAACTTTTAATTCTTACAAAATTAAAATATTATATATTTTTTAAAATTATTTAATACAATTTAAACTAATTTTACTAAATAGATTTATTTCAACTCCAGGTTTATTTTGTGAAATGAATCCTTAATCATAAATTATTATATAAGTAATTAATTTTGATTTTGGTAATAATTATTTTAAAAGTCCTATTTAAGATGAATTGTAATTGGTTGGAAATTTAAAATTTTCTAGATTTAAAATTCCAATGCATATTAATTAAACTCAATAAATATAGCAGTGGTTATAATTGAACAAAAAGAAAACAAAATGGTCTTTTCCATCTCCAATCCCAGTATGGTATAATAAAAAATATATATGTATAAAAACTGAATGGTTAACAATAGGTCTATGTCTGTCACTTAGCATTTCTTTTAAATTTTGAATGAAGAATGGCCCCACATTTAGAATGGGTGCATGCAAGGGAGGTAGTAAGTGGGGATGAACTTCAACTTGTATGCATCTCCTGGTTGACTACCTCTCTCTCTTATTTCTCACACTACCACAACACAATAATTACATATATGTTAATGTCTGCATCTGCAATTTCACATAAACAAAAACCAAGCATATATGCTCTCAACATGTAACACCTTTTCAACCAAGAAAAACCTCACAACCAATCTTGTTGGAAAACGACACATACATACATACATCTTAGGCAATGATTTCAAGGGCCACATCTGGTTTCCAAAGTGTCCACCAAGGGCTTCAAATGTTCCCTGACCCTGCAGATTTGGTGCCACCACCTTCTTGTGTTGATCAGATAAACTCTGCCTCAGCTTCACACTCAAGTTCCCTCCTCTTCAATCTCTCTGTCCTCAAAGATAGGCTCAGCCAGGTGCAGACCCTTGTAGGTGTTATTCTCTCACCAAATCAAACCATACCTGAGTCAACTTCTTTGGCCATATCAAGCATGAACTCCACAATCCAAGAAATCATAGTAACTGCCACATCGATGATGTTCACATGCCAACAATTGGCTCTCACAATCCCTCCAGGTACTACCAACACTTCCACTAGCACCAACGAATTGCACCACCCGAACAAGTTGCATATCTCAAATTTTGGTAACAACATAGGCACAGATCATAATATTAGAGGCCAAGGTAATAATTTTTTTTCTAGTACTGAGCCAGAGGCTCTGGATTGGTTTGCTGAAAGTTATAACAATACCACCAACAATAATAATGATAGTGGTATTAATAAGGAAGATGATCCAAGTGTTGCAATTAGTGAAAACAACAATAGTCGGGGAGGATTGTCTTTGTCTCAAGAGGATGAGCCTAATATTGAAGGTTACAATAGAGGGTTTTCAGTTTCACCTAAAGATAGTGATATAATTGAATTGGATGCTGAGGATTTGTTGGCTAAGTACACTCATTATTGCCAAGTTTGTGGAAAAGGGTTCAAGCGTGATGCTAATTTGAGGATGCACATGAGGGCACATGGGGATGAGTACAAGACTAATGCTGCTCTGAGTAACCCAATAAAGAACAAAGGGAGGTTTGAAGGGGGCAGAGGGTTTTTGATGAGTATGAAGCCTAAGAAATATTCATGTCCTCAAGAAGGGTGTAGGTGGAACCAAAAGCATGCCAAGTTTCAGCCTTTGAAGTCTATGATTTGTGCTAAGAACCACTATAAGAGGAGCCACTGCCCCAAGATGTATGTGTGCAAGAGGTGCAATCAGAAGCAGTTCTCGGTGCTTTCTGATCTCAGGACACATGAAAAGCACTGTGGGGATCTCAAGTGGCAGTGTTCATGTGGCACCACGTTTTCTAGGAAAGACAAACTTATGGGTCATGTTGCTTTGTTCGTGGGGCACCAACCTGCTATCACCAATGGCTTGTCTTACTCGGGAAAATCGGAACACTACACATTGCAAATGCAGATTGATGGTGGCTCAAGATGATACATACGTCTTCGTAATGATTCAATCATATATTCCGATTTTACGGACAGTGTGGGTTACTAATACCTTCCCCTTCTGTAATTCGACTCCGGAACTAAACAGAATCTCATTTTTTTTAAAAAAAAAAACCAGTGCTGTTTAAAGGTTTTCCTAATATTTTCCTTAATAAATATTAGTGGCGACTTCTTGAACCCTTTATTTTCTTTAGGCTTCTCAAGAGCCTCATTTCAATACGGTTTCAATTTTCTTTTATTTGCCTTTAACCAGTCCGCGTCGCGCGCCGGGACCCCGGTCGCGACACTCATATAATCAAAAATCTTATAGCCATAAAGAAACCAAAAGTCATTGTTTTTTCCTCATGGTAAACTAGCATTTTAATCTCTCAGCTAAACAATGTCTTGTAATTTAGTCTCCCACTCAAAAAATGACAAATGCATCCCTTGTACCAGCAATCGTCATTCACTTTAGTCTAATCGTTAACCCCTATAACATCATTAATAATTGTATGTGTCACATTACGTGACAAGGGGACACACATGTCATAAAATATTTTACAATGACTTTTTCACAACTTTCGGTAAAATATGCAAAAATATGATCTTTACTTGCACATTTCATCAAATACCTTCACTCTTTTTCCACACTACTCAAGCTAAGCACAGTCGGTCACAATTTCTCATTTCTATAACGTTGGTGGTTTCCTTTTACATCCCAAAATTCAAATAAGTTGTTGCATTATCACATCCAACACCCGAACCCAAAAGTAACCAAGCCAATCCAAAAAACCATCAACCTCATCATGAACCACCCACCTTTAGAATAAGAAGTTGTGAAAGAGGTCCTCTTTCAAATCCCTATTTCCAAGCCATATTCCAATTTTGATACCAGAAACGAAAAGCCAAATGCCCTTAGTTCAAAACCCACTTGAGAAATTCGAAAAAGAGACCCTTACCCCTGTCTTTATGATGAAGTAAGAGCATGAGGTTCTCGAGAACCTTAAGAATGTGTTTTCGTGTTCGATAGAGCTGAAAATTCAGGCGGACAGTCCTAAACGGGTTGGGTTTTATCAGGTTGTGAGCTATTTAGGACTGGGCCAAAAAAAACCTGCACAAATTCGGGCCTTAAAATTAGAGGTCTTAGTCTGACCCTCTATGGGTTGCGGGTTTGATCGGGCAGTCCATTTTTTTAAAAAAATTGTTAAAAATTGATTTATAAAAAATTAAATTACAAAAAACTGAATCAACTTAGTATAATTTTTTTTCTAAAATGACATTTGTAAAAAAATTGTGCTATTGAAATTAATCAACTGTTACTACACAAACAATGCTATAAAATCAATAACTTTTATTGTAAAAAAATATGTTTGCTTTTGTACTATTTTTAACAAAGGCTCGTGCCATCCGACCCACACTCAACCTGTTTTTTTGAGCCTGTTGACTATCAATTTTATCTTTCAATTATTAACTTTGAATTTATTTTTAAGGCTCGCACATTACACTTTTGACAATGGCTCGCACCAACCCATGTGAATCTGCCCATTTTACTAGCTCTAGTATTCAACATTGATTGCGAACTCGATCAGAATGAGTTGTGTGTTGAATTGAGATGAATATGGGTTTTGTATTAAACATATATGGATATCGAATTTGTGTTTCTACGATGAACTATTTCCTTTATTTGTTTCTTATACTGTTAATGTTTTGGTTTTTATTTTCGCCTATCTATTGATTTCGTGTGAATACTATTTTAATTTTTATATGCTAAATTGTATTAGAAATGTTTAAACTTTGGATTGAAAATTTTGTCTTTCTTCCCTATTATTGTTTGTGATTTATGGTATGTCAAAAAATTTGTGACATTTTTGGCGGGGGTTGTTTTAAATATGGTTATTGGAATTGGATTAGATTGACTAGTCGGATTGAGAACGAGAACCCTTACAATCTAGATTTGTTAAAAAAGGTCTCGTATTAAACTGATCAAAAAATTGGAAAAACCGATCTAAAACCCTTTTTTACTCCAAGTCACTTAATTCATTTTTTTAAAATGACATCTTTTTTTAATTCATTTTTTTAAAAATGACATCTTTTTTTTTACTTTATTTAGTTTAGATTAATGTGTTTTAGACCTTTAAGCATATCATGGTGTGGTGTATACTATTTTGAATTATTTTTATTATGTGATGTTTCAATTTTAATGCATTTATTAATTTTTTATGAATATTATATTATATTGATCTAATTGATTATTATTAAATATATAAATAATAATAATAATAATAATAATAATAATAATAATAATAATAATAATATCAGTTCGACAATAGTTCAAACGCCGATTCAACTAATGATCCTTAAACCAATGTATTCACTGTTTTATTGACCGGTTCGGTTATGAAAATATTAGTTAAATAACATTGTAAAATATATTATGCCACGTGTATCCCCTATCACATAACATGACATGTATCAAATTATTAATGGTGTTAGAAAAAAAAAGATAACAATTTGAAAATTATATTACTAAGATGTCAGTGCAGGTGCAACACAAAGGGGTTGTGGCCAAAATGAGGTCTTTAATAAAAATATTTGGTTGTCTGGGGTAGAATATGTCACATCATATTTCAATTATGCATTTCCAAGGGGCGTTTTTGCAATTTCCGCATGTCCAACTGAATTCGCATTCCAGGAGACGTTTTTTGAAAAAAGGCACTGCCACCATGCGTTCTCAGTTGGGCACGTCAGCCTATGCACAGACATGGAAATATTAATAAAATTTGCATGCACCAGGGGTCGAACTTGGAACCTAATAAACGTAACCCACCATGGTAACCATTGAGGTAAGTGCTTGATTTTTGCAATTAGAGAATGTTATAATATCTATATCGTTTGCATATTAAATATATATAATATATAAAAAATTACATACAACAGAAGTTGAACCTGAAACTCTTTAAACACAACCAACACTAATAATCATAGAAACAACTATTTAATTGATGCAATTAAAAAATATTATAATATCTATATCATTTACATATTAAATATATAATTTAATTTATTAAATATAAATTAATGTATAAAATATAAATAATTTATATATTAAAATTATAAAATATTTTAATGGTTTTAAAATATAAAGTATAAATGATTGTTAACGTTATAACGTTAACAAATTTATAATTTAACGTTAATAGTAATTTATATTTTATATTTTATACATCAATATATTTTATAATTTATATTTTATAATATAGCATTAATAAATTAAATAGTTATTTTTATGGTTATTAGTGTTTTTTGTGCTTAAAGAGTTTCAGGTTCAACCTCTGTTGTATGTAATTTTTTATATTATATATATTTAATATGCAAATGATATAGATATTATAACATTCCCTAATTGCATAAATCAAGCATTTGTCTCAGTGGTTATCATGGTGGGTTGCGTTTAACAGATTCCAAGTTCGACCCTTGGTACATGCAAATTTTATTAATATTTGCATGTCTGTGCATAGGCTAGAAAACGTCTCCTATAATATTGATCTAATTGATTATTATTAAATATATAAATAATAATAATAATATCAGTTCGACAATAGTTCAAACGCAATACCATGTGTATCCCCTCTCACATGTATCAAATTATTAATGGTGTTAGAAAAAAAAAGATAACAATTTAAAAATTATATTACTAAGATGTCAGCGCAGGTGCAACACAAAGACACTGTGAACAACTTCTACATTAAAAATACACTGTTACCCTTTTGTACACCAAGTTGACTACTAAAGAATTTGACTATATAAAATATTGTTAAACTGAACTTTATTAGATGGTAATGATGAGTTTTCTTTCTTTTCTTTTTGCTACCATAATATACCTTTGATAATTTTATATATTTTTTATGGTGTTAAGCTTATTATCACAGTATTAGAAATATATTTTGAATTTAATCCTTATATTTGACCACTTCAGCAGAAAATATCTAGCTCCGTTTGTAAAGTTTTTGAATCCTATACCAAATATTGTAAGTGGATGTTAAACAGTATTCTCTTTATAAGATAATTATAAAGCCATTTAAAATACTAAATATATGTTACTTGTACTCTTTTCTTTTTTTTGTTTCCTTCGTTCTCACCTAAACACACAAATTATTAAGTTTTAATTTGGATTTAAATATAGTAATCAATATCATTGAACAATGGCTGCCTTTCTCTCTCCCTCAGTGGCAACCAAATACTTCAGGTTTTGTCGATTAGTAACTTTATAACACACAATTCTGAATATTCCCTCTTATATTAATATTATACACTTACACCAATCAAAACGTCCACTATTGGCAGAGTATATATTTCTCTATAATCATATTAAATTATTAACTTATACACATGATAAATTAATATGCGCCATTCTCCCTCAATATATTTCTTGAGGTTCCTTTATTTTTCTTAATGCTCTGTCTTCTTACAGATCACTTTCACTGCTAAGTGTTAAGTGTTCGTATATCACATGTAACTTATATTATGAGTTTATGGATTTTTACAAGTTATTAGAGTTATTTGTTAACCATAAAAACTAGAATTTTATAGTTGTTAAAAAGTTATAAACTTTCAGTTTTAAAAAAGTTATTTGTGACAATTTATGACTTTTGTTATTATTTTTATTTTTATATAATATTTAAAATAATATTTTTTATCTCTTAAATAATTAAAATATTATATATCTTTTAAAATTATTTAATATAATTTAAATTAGATTTACTAAACAATTTTATTTCAAATAAGCTACGTAAAAAATTATAAATCATAAACTATCTAAAAGAATCATAAATCATAACGACATAATTTGTGCTTTAATATAACGTGAATTAGCAACTAAAATAAGTGAGACCAAAGAACAATCCATATACCCATGGTAATGTTTTACTCGTATTTCTCTATATTCTGGTTACAGAGTGCAACAATATAATTTTAAGGTTAAATTATATGAATTACTTTTGAGGTTTTATTATGTTAATGTTGTGGTAGTTTTAACTTTAATATAATAATAATAAATCACAAAAAGAACTGGATAAAGTTATTTTTTTAATTAAAGGATAATGTGAAGTGATAATATATTTTAATTTTAAAATAAATGTCAATTAGATATAATAACCATCAATAATTTTTAAGGGGTCCAAAGAAGCATTATTTGATAAATCTCGAGTGATATCAATAATATTATTATAATGCGAGAAACATGTATGAAACAGCATCATTTGCAAAAAAAAAAAGAAATACAGTTTTTTTTTTTATCAAATTAAAAGGTGACGTTGGGTTTAATTTGCGCGTGCATGCACCTTAGTTTATTTACTTCTATTTCTATAGCTACATACTACGATCCAAGACTTTACTATTGGATGTATTGTTGTTTCATTGAAAGAAAAATAAAAAATAGTTAATAAAAAAATTAAATCAAAATGCTCTTCCAAAATGATTAGAAATGCTAAGATATCGAGAACATGGCCGTGAAATCGACGTTTTTTTTTGTCATTTTCTTTTTCTTCCTGTTTTGTTTTATATTCGGTATTGGTATGTTGACCAATTAAAAGTTGCGAATAATCCGTGACATGACCAAAGTAAAACTAAATTTAAAAACTATATAGAATTTAATTAAAGATAAGTATCACATATAATGAACAAAGCTAGTTGACTTTATTCTAGTTTGCTCGTTGAGTCTTTCATTCGTTATTTTGACATTCTAGTTTTGTTTTTTCCAGATGGTGTACATTACATAGATATTAACTTGAAGGTGCTGGCGAATGTGTAAATTCACCCACCATCTCTAGTGCTAGGCATGGCTGATCTGTAGGTACCTGCAACAGTCAGTAACCAAAAAAAATATCAAAACAAGATTAATACAATTTAAGAATTAAATGATTGGATTATGGATATTGAATTGTACACATCCAGTTTGTAGATAGCAGCTGGATATTAATAGTTTGTAACTTTGTAGGCATTAAAATCGAAACTGATGAATGATGTTTACTTACAAAATGCCCAGCTCCAAGAATCCAATAGAATTGTAGGTTATTGTGTGACTTAAAAAAGCCTTTGGTCCATTTGTCACTTCCACAGTATAGGGGGGTTCTCTCTTTCCCCATGAAACTCTCAAGCCCTGCCCACCTATACAATTAATCCAAAATTTAATAAAAATTTTGAAATAATTAAAATTTTTATGAACTAATGATTTTTTTCATTAACCAAATTGAGATTTAATTGGTCCAACGACTAACTAAATAACAAGTTTGTTTTTTATTTTTCTTTATAACAAGAAAATCTAGTTTGTTTCCAACCCATTAAATATACCTTTCAGAAAAAATGGAGAACTAAAAAAAAATTCATTCCGAGGATTTCTTACTTGAGTTTCTTAAGCCAAGCTTCAGTCCCCTTGGTTGCACAAATGAGATCAAGCTACAATAATCAATTATCCAACAGATCATTCAGTACATTATCGAACGCAGACATGTTAAGGCATTGGAATTAGCAATATTCTTGTATAGTATCTCCCATGGTTTTGAAAACCGGACCGGACCGGCCGGTTCAACCGGTTGGACCGGGAACCGGTCAGGGTACCGGTCCGGACAAGGGGAAAAACCGGACATTTAAGAACCGGTCAAGAACCGGTCAAAACCGGATCGAACCGGCCAAAACCGATCAAAACCGGTTGAAAACTGGTTGAACCGGTCAGGGTTTAAAATTATTTATTTTTTGTTTTTTTGGTTATTTCTTTAAAAAATCTATTAAAAAAATATTATTAAATAAATAAAAACTTATATATAATATTATTTTTATTTATTATAATTTTTAATCCTATAAAACATGTAATATAATCCTTAATTAACTTAATTTTTATATAATTTATTGTTAACATATCAAGAAATATATTATATTATATTAAAAATATATATTTTATTATAACCGGTTCGACCACGGTTAAACCAATAAACCTTAAACCAGTACCTTTACCGGTTCGATCACCGGTCCGGTTTTTAAAACCTTGGTATCTCCAAATCAAGAGTCTCTTGCCAAGTATCAATTTTCACATACAGAAACTAGAAGTGAAATTATTGTGGGAAGAGACACTCACTTGACCACTGTACACTGTCACATGGACCCCAAGAGCCAGCAGTTCATCAACCTAAGAGAATTCAATTAAGCTAGATATGTCAAATAATAATAAATTAATGAAGCTTTAATCACTTTTGGTCATTCAATTATCACACTTTTATGATTATGGTTTCTTCAATTTCAATTTTTTAAAAGAGTAAGGTTCAAAGGCATGTTATTATCCTCTTACCTGGCTAATTCTTGGCTTCATAAACTCAGCATATAGATTTTCAAAAACATCGATGGACTGCGCTACATATCTGTCATCCTCAAGTTAGCTATGAGATGAAGGATTTGAACTGGAATTAGAGGTAAATTTTCCATTTCCAATTCAAATAATTTATGAACTTACGTAACATTCTCAGGAATGATCTTCAACTTTTTCTTTATAACACCGTTTAGTAAACTGTCAAGTTGGTTCTCCTCACTACCAAGAAGAGATGAACTCTTTGAAGCAAGATACTTGGAGTACCGCATCATTGATACTTCTCTGTATAATCCCAGCTCCATTGCGTTTAAGGTATCTGAATCACTTTTTGAATCTTGTAGAAAATTATAGAAATCCTGGAAAAATAGGATTTTTTGCAGCTCTGATTAAGAAGTTCATAGCGCAATGTTTGTGAGTTATAACTTATGAATATATAACTCATTAAGTGATTAAATTAGATACATTATGAATGAAACTTATAGTACCACAGAGTTGCTGCTAGCGCTAATCTCATTCTCAAGTTCACCCCATGAGTCAGTTGCACCATCAAATTGACCAGCTTCAAGTTGCTGCTTGATCCTCTCAGCTATGCTGTTTTCAAAATTGTATTCATTTATCAGATAGCAGAGAAAATGCACCTATACATGACTTAGCCCTGCTCCTAAATTTCATCAAGTTGCCTTTTTTTTAGTAGTATGATATTCTCTTTTGAGACTCAAACAACATTCTCGCCAAAATTCTTTCTAATTTTAGTTCAATTATGTTTCTCTTACTAGTCACCAACTAAGCTAAAATTACAACTGTAGAAAGTACCTAATAATTCCTCAATTTGAGTTTGCTAAGAGTAAAATTTTAATCTGCTAGCCAAACAAAGTCTATTGGAAGGGATTTTGAATATCATACATGATCAAAAGTAACCATAGATAATATTAGTGTTCAAACTCTATATTCATAACTTTGGTTATTAAACATATACTTGAGATTTGGTAACTATTTGAGAAAACGGAATTGTAAAAATAAAAAAAATTAATAATTAATAGTAGTGATCTTTCATGTCATTAAAGAAAATTAAAACTTCATTAAATCAAAAGATTTTTTTTAATCAAATCTCTTTTGGTTGGTTAAACAATCGGATAATTTTTCCATATGAGATGAAGAAAAGTAGGCATACCTGTTTGCTTTTTGCAGTCCATTGTCATCAAGTCTGGAGAGGTCTTTAAGAAGGGGACCCCATGAGAACTGCAATGTCAAATTGGATATTAAAAATGTTAAAGTTTTGTGGTGTTAACTGGTGGCTATCACAGGTCGTATACTTACCACAAAATCTTCTGGGGATATCCAGGTGTTTCCTAATACCACACCTATTAAGAGAAAAAAAAAATAACAACTACCAAGTATCATAAAATTCTTCATGTATTGAATATAATGATCTACTCAATGACAAGATAACAAAAGTAACCACATTGATGAACAAGATTTGTTTTCGACGATTCTTATAAAGGAAGGAATGTATACCTCCAAGTTTAAGTTTCAATGTTCCTTGCTGAATAGCTTTGAAAGCTGATAATCCAAGAGGGACAGCAAATTTGCCACCGTATGACTCTGCCACAATGAACAATGGACTCTTTTGGAGGGTGGCATCGTTGTTGAACAATTCAGTTAACAGTGTAGTCAAGTCAGTGATTGCCTCTTCATCTGTTTTGGCATAGAGGTTAGGATCCTCCACATAACTGTACCCAGTTCCAACAGGGTTGTCCTATATGCAGTATATAACATCAACACTATTGAGTTGTGAGAACCATGGTGAAAACAACATTAGAATTCCAAATTGAATAGTACTGTAATTTGAACTTAATTGCTAAAAAATAGAGTTGATGAGTCACCACAAACAAGAGATCTGCTTTTCTCAACCATGTGAAATTTCGTGGCTTCAAATTGATATCCAAAGGGCCAATCTCACCAAAATTTCCAAACCCAATTCCTGAAGAGCCCTGTTCAATGTGTTCAAAATTCATGCCATTAAAACAGAATTTAGTAGTTCTTAACTCAACTCGTAGCTTAATTAAATTTAAATATTGAACATTCGGATGTTTGTTACAATAAGAATAAACTCCAAAGTTTTTTTTTTCAAAATTACTTGGTTTATCTGTCAATAAATTATGAACTCCAAACGGATAAAAGAAGAGTCTAAATACTTACTCATAATAAGTTACTCGTCATCTTTTCTTTTTCTTTATATCATTTTGTTAAAAACAAAAGTAATGTATAACTATGAACTATATTATATTATTATTTGACAAGTGTCCATTTTCTTTTATATTTAATTAAAATGACTTACTGGTCCTCCTTGCAACCAGAGAATGATTGGCCATGGTTTGGAGGGATGCTCCACCCTGTGTGGACTTCTGTAAAGCCACCAGAACAAATGGGCTTCTGCAATAAGATAACACAATCCCCTCCACTAAGATTAGTTTTTCACTCATACCAAGAAAACAAAATGCAAAATCGATTAAGTGAGCCACTTCTTTTTACAGCATGTACAGTTGTCGAATAAATGCACCAAACACAGTGGAAATTGCAGAATTGTGGTTAATGTAGTGCATTTGGCTTACTGGGTCTGACTTGTACATATCCCCATTCCTCTGATCCCTCTCTATATCTCAAACATGACACTGTTGCTCCCTGAAATAGTGTAACAACGAATACAGAAGTGACCAGAAAAGCATGAAACTTTTCCATTATTAAGAAAGCTAGTAATAACGGGAAATTAGTAAAAGAGTAGCAGGGGAGTGGCAATTTATAGAGGAATTTGTTTTGCAATGTTCCCTAGAGATAAGGGAAGACAACACAGATGGTTCAATAATACTGAATAGATGTAGATATGGTGCTCCTTGAAAAGCACGAGTATACCATGTCCCTCCTTCTTTGTTTTTAATCAATAAAAAAATAAATACTTACTAATTTAATAAAAAAATTAATTATTTTAAATAATGTATAAAATTAATAATAATTATTAAACTTTTTATTTTATAATTTTATTTTTAACATTGATTATTAGATGGATAAAGATTATGCTTACTTGATACTTATTAAATTAGCTATTAAAAAAATTTGCCCAAGAGGGGAAATTGTTGTTTTTTAAATAATGTGAGAGACAAAATCAAAAAGATTGATAGGATCAAATGTGAATATAAGTAAAAATAGATAAATCTAAATTAATTAAATTATATACTAATAAAAAATAAAAATACTGGTACAAAAGACTCTACATTCCTTTATGGCTTGTAATTAGTACGACATAAAACAAACATTTATCTTTTTGTGCGTGATTGTGTTTCACAGTATAATTGTGATTATATTCATATAGAATAAAAAATATTAACATAGATATATTTTTGTATTTATAGAATATGGTTTTTTTATTTTGATCTCTATATATTTTTATTCAATTTAAATTAAATATTCTATTTTTAATTTTTGTGTGAACTTAAATACGTTAGGGCAAATTAAATTACATATTACCTTATTCAAACGGTTAACATATTCAATTGACTACTAACATGAATAAAATACAATTTTTTACTATTAAAAACTTCACAGTTTATTTTGATAATTTTGAAGGTGAGTTTAACATGTAAAAATTAATTTTTAACTAGAGTTGGCTGTAAAGAGAATTAAAATAAGCAATTTCTCTAAACCTCATTTTAAGGGTCCCACATGCAATTTTTTATAGTTATTAATTGGTAAAAAAAATCAAAATACCCATCATATATCAACGCATACACAGTTATACTTTTAAAAAATTAAATTTCTTACGACTCTTTATTTTTCATTCATTTCAAATACCCATTTTCTTCTTTCTCTTTTAGGCTCTAGTCGATTTCTTTTATTTAGCATGTCAGAATTCTCACTCTCTCCACTTCCATCACATTATTATGACGTTAATGTTATAAACTAAAATTATAAGAGTATGAGAAGAAGATTTAGAAGAAGAAAATTGAGAGCAAGAGAGATTAGGAGTGAAAAGAGTGAAAGAGGTGTGTTTGATTAGTGAGGGTTTAGTTCTATTTATAGAACTAAATTAGTGGACATCCACTTATTATAATATATTTATAACACTCCCCCTTGGATGTCCATATTTTAGAATGTGCCTCGTTAAAACCTTACTAGGAAAAACCCAGTGAGATAAAAACCTAGTGAAGGAAAAAGAGTACAACATTCTTTACAAAGTAAATAATTAAATATACAAGTATTTAATTCTCCCCCTCATCAGAACACTTATGTAAGCGTCGAAGACCAATCTTCTGTACTAGTTGCTCGAAGACTTTGGTTGGTAGAGATTTTGTAAAGATATCTGCTAGATTCTCACATGACTGGACTTTCTGGACATTTATTTCACCATTCTTTATAAGATCATGAGTAAAGAAAAATTTTGGTAAAATATGTTTTGTTCTATCTCCTTTAATATAGCCCTCCTTTAACTGAGAAATACAAGCTGCATTATCTTCACATAAGATAGTTGGTGGTAGTTTTCCAGTATGCAAGCCACAAGTTTCTTGAATATGTTGAATCATAGATCTCAACCAAACACATTCTCGACTTGCTTCATGTAATGCTAAGATTTCAGCATGATTAGATGATGTTGTTGTGATCGTTTGTTTTATGGATCTCCATGAAATTGCTGTACCACCACATGTGAACAAGTACCCTGTTTGTGATCGACCATTATGAGGATCAGACAAATACCCCGCATCTGCATAACCAATTAGGTCTGCCTTAGATACATATGGGAAAAATAAACCCATGTCCATTGTACCTCTAAGGTAGTGAAATATGTGCTTAATCCCATTCCAATGCCTTTTTGTGGGTAAAGAACTATGTCTTGCTAACAAATTGACAGCAAATGATATATCAGGTCGTGTATGACTAGCAAGATACATTAGTGCACCAATTGCACTGAGATATGGTACTTCATAACCAAGTAGTTCTTCATTTTTCTCCTGAGGTCGAAAAGGATCTTTGCTCACTTCAAGTGACCTTACAACCATTGGACTGCTCAATGGGTGTGATTTGTCCATATAGAACCGTTTTAGCACCTTTTCTGTATAAGTCTCTTGGTGGATTAAAATTCCTTCCTTTAAATATTCTAATTGTAATCCAAGACAAAACTTTGTTTTTCCTAAGTCTTTCATCTCGAATTCATTTTTCAAGCAATTTACAGCCTTTGAGAGCTCTTCAGGAGTCACGATGATGTTTAAATCATCCACATAAATTGCAATTATAACAAACTCTTTTCCAAATCTTTTCATAAAAACACATGGACAAATCGGGTCATTTTTATATCCTTCTTTCAACAGATATTCACTGAGGCAATTATACCACATACGTCCAGATTGTTTCAGTCCATAAAGAGATTTATTCAATTTAATTGAATAATTTTCTCGAGGATTTGTCTTGTATGCTTCAGGCAAATTAAATCCTTCAGGGAGTTTCATATATATGTCATTTTCAAGTGATCCATATAAATATGTTGCAACAACATCCATAAGGCGTAAGTCAAGCCTTTCACGGATTGCCAAACTTATCAAGTATCGAAAAGTAGTGGCATCCATCACTGGTGAATATGTTTCTTCGAAATCAATACCAAGTCTTTGTGAGAATCCTTGTGCAACAAGTCTTGCTTTGTATCGTACAATTTCACTATTTTCATTTCTTTTTCTCGTAAAGACCCATTTGTACCCAACTGGTTTTACACCTTTGGGTGTTTGGACTACAGGCCCAAAAACTTTACGTTTTGCAAGTGAGTTTAACTCTTCTTGCATTGCATCTTTCCACTTTGGCCAATCATTTCTTTGTGCACAATCCTTAACATATTTTGGCTCATGATCCTTATCATCATTTATAATATCAAGAGCTACTTTGAATGCAAAAATTTCATCAACATCGACTTCAGGTCGATTCCATTGTATACCATCCATGACATAATTTATCGAGATCTCTTTGTTTGTATCAATTTCAGGTACCTTAGTTTCTTCTGGATTTGAAACTTTGATTATGTCAGGAGACTCTACTGGAGTCTTTATATCCTCAATTCGACCATCCTCTTTATTTACTTTTCTTTTCCGAGGGTTTTTATCTTTAGAACCAACAGGTCTGCCACGTTTTATTTTGGCTTCAGACTCATTTGCAAATTTAGATTGTCCTTCAGGGATATCAATCTTTATTGGAGTATTAACAGTTGGTATGTATAACTTAGTCACTCTTTTTGGATCAACAAATGCATTAGGTAATTGGTTTGCTAAATTTTGTAAACTAATTATTTTCTGAACTTCTAGTTCAGATTACTTTGTTCGAGGATTAAGATGTGAGAGAGATATTTCATTCCAGCTAATCCTTTTATCCAACTGTTTATTTTCTCCCCCTAATGGTGGGAAAACAGATTCATCAAAATGACAATTAGCAAAACGAGCTGTAAATAAATCACCTGTTAAAGGTTCAAGATATTTTATTATGGATGGACTTTCATATCCAACATATATTCCCAACCTTCTTTGAGGTCCTATTTTAGTGCGTTGTGGAGGAGAAATAGGAACATATACCGCACTTCCAAAAATTCTTAGATGGGAAATATTTGGTTCTTTACCATGAACCAATTGTAAAAGGGAATATTCATGATTACTTGTAGGCCTGATGCAAATAAGTGCTGCCGCATGCAAGATTGCATGTCCCCAAGTTGAAATTGGGAGTTTTGATCTCATTAACAATGGTCTTGCTATCAATTTCAAACGTTTAATCAATGATTCAGCAAGTCCATTTTGTGTATGAACATGTGCTACAGGATGTTCAACATCAATTCCAATGGACATACAATAATCATTAAATGATTGAGATGTGAATTCACCAGCGTTATCAAGGCATATTTTCTTAATTGGATAATCAGGAAAAATGAGCTCTTAAACGAATTAATTGAGCTAGTAATCTCGCAAACGCCTGGTTGCGAGTTGATAATAAGCAAACATGTGACCATCTAGTTGATGCATCAATCAAAACCATGAAATATCTAAATGGTCCACATGAAGGGTGTATTGGTCCATAAATATCACCTTGTATACGCTCTAAAAATGTGAGTGATTCATTCCCAATTTTCATTGGTGATGGCCGAATGATCAATTTTCCTTGAGAACAAGCAGCACATGAGAAATTCTTAGTTTGCATAATTTATCTGCTGGACAAACAATGACCATTTGAATTCTCAACTATTTTTCGCATCATAATTGATCCAGGATGGCCTAATCGTTCATGCCAGATAACAAAGTCATTCTTATTTGTAAACTTCTGGTTTACAATGACATTTGTTTCAACTGTACTAATATAAGTATAGTACAAACCGGAGGAAAATGAAGGTAATTTTTTCAATATACATTTCTTATCAGAAATTAACTTTGTGATGTAAAGATA
Source organism: Clitoria ternatea (assembly GCA_037962975.1). Classification (NCBI taxonomy): domain Eukaryota; kingdom Viridiplantae; phylum Streptophyta; class Magnoliopsida; order Fabales; family Fabaceae; genus Clitoria; species Clitoria ternatea. The sequence goes on from CM075675.1 coordinate 90,512,890, forward strand.
TTCATCTTTTCCTTCATTTGTGGTCTCAATATGATATCCATTTCTGCGGATATCCTTAAAACTCAACAAATTTCTTTGAGACTTCTTAGAATATAATGCACTTTCAATGTGTAATTTTGTTCCTCCAGGTAACAAAATACTGGCTCTGCCGGAGCCTTCAATTATATTTATACTACCAGATATAGTATTAACATTGGCTTCTTGTTTTTCTATATGGTAGAAAAATTTCTCATTCTTGAGAATTGTATGAGTTGTTACACTGTCTGCGAGACATATATCTTCATTATTCACGTGAGCATTCATTCTTCATTGAATAAATAAAAATAAATCATAAGTAAAAATATAATTAACAATAATATTTAACAAAATTTTATTGATAAAGACAGAATTTACAACAAAACAAATTACATGAAACATTAAAATAATTTATTTAGGGGCACTCCCTTCTCCAACCGAGTGGTCAATGTATTCTTCAGGAAGAGTAAGAAAATCATCAATACTAAAATTAGAGAAATCATCATCTATACTAGTAAAATTTGTTTCTATTATTTACCCTTTATTTTTAAGGGATTTTTGGTATAGATCTGCGAGATGCTTTGGTGTGCGACAAACTCGAGACCAGTGTCCCTTGCTACCACAACGATAGCAGATATTTTTAGTTTGTTCGTTATTTTGAGCATCTATCCCTTTTTTCACATGTTCTTTATTTTTCCATGTGAATGATGATCTCTTATCATTTCGACCATGACCACGGCCATAACCATATCCACGACTACGACCAATACCATATCCCCGAGCATTACCTCGTCCATGACCGCGACTACGGCCATGACCACGACCATGAGAATGAAGATCATGTGTTGCTACATTCACTTCTGGGAATGGAGCAGTTCCAGTTGGACGAGATTCATGATTTTGCATAAGCAATTCATTATTTTGCTCAGCCACAAGGAGACAAGTAATTAATTCAGAATATTTTGTAAAGCCCTTTTGGCGATATTGCTGCTGCAGGAGCATACTGGATGCATGAAAAGTGGAGAATGTTTTCTCTAACATATCACTTTCAGTGATCTTTTCTCCACACAACTCCAATTTTGAAGTAATTCTAAATAACGCAGAATTATATTCATTTACAGTTTTAAAATCTTGAAAGCGCAAATGCATCCATTCATAACGGGCTTTTAGAAGAATTATATCCTCTTGATGGTCATATCTCTCTTTTAGATTATTCCACAAAACGAGAGGGTCTTTAACTGTTAAATACTCATTTTTTAACCCTTCATGGATATGGTGGCGTAAAAAGATCATGGCTTTAGCTTTATTTTGATCAGATGCATTATTTCCATTTTTAATCGTGTCTCCGAGACCTTTTGCATCTAAATGTATCTCGGCATCTAGTATCCATGATACATAATTTTTTCCACTGATGTCAAGAGCCACAAACTCAAGGTTGGTAATATTTGACATATTTATTTCTATATAAGAAATTGAAACAATATATTAGATATCATTTCAAATGAATAAATTTATTAATTATAAATATCTAATGATGGTAACAAGTCAATAATTATTATGAATATGTTTTATTTTTATTTAATTATAAGAACAGTATTTTTTTAAAAAAAATAGAGTAACTTAAATGATCTGGTAATAAAGATTTATAATTTTTATAAAATGTCATTCAGATACTAGTGGCCTAATGGTAAAGTGATAACTTATCATGTTATAAACTACGGGTTTGAACTTATCTTATTCATTAACTCCTTTATTTATATAAAATATATTATATTATTGATCCGGTCTTGATACCGGTATCCGATCTACAAGGCATATTTCAACGTCTTTGTCAATTCGCCAACGTACAACCGGTGTCATCGCTATACATCCGGACTCTAATTCCGTATCAGACGCTCTCCCTATACCAGTTGTCCAGGATAACACCATGACACCGGATAACACACACGTCACTATGCGGAAGACAAAAGGCATTACTACAGGGACCGATCAATAATTCCCTACACTACAAGCCAAAATCTACTCACGGGAATGGTCAATTTGTCCCTTAATTCTAGCCTATACTCCCTACGCTCAATATAAAATGGTCACTTGACCCAATCATACTGGTAAGTGCGTAATAAAATAATAATTTAAAGTGTTATTGGAGGTTAGTGGTTCCCCACTAACGGATCCTCGAATATCGAGCCAATCAGGTATATGAACTCTCTTCATCAATGAAGGGAGGGATCTTTTGACTCTATAAACTTACAATTACTCTCTGAATACATTCCTGACTTGGAATATTATCACTAACTTGAGCGTCGGAGAATCTTCGCAGGTGACACCACCTTTCGCCCACATCAATGCGTTAGGCCAGTGTGAAGGATCTCCAGGACGCCCAATCCACTCTCTTCTCTTACAGAGACATCGGATATACAAACTGGATACTCATATAACCGGTCTTCAGAGACGTAATCCTCCTATTATTTGTGATTGACCCGACACCGGATCTCTTGGCCCCGGTTCAGGACAGATCATTGGCACGCTCGGTGGGACGCGATAAAGTTATTCCCATATCCTTTGAAAGAACAAGTGATCATCAATGGAAGGCGAAGCACATGATTTCGTGGAGAATCAACCTGAAGGCAGGACCAACCCCAACGCCTTCAAGAAGCTTAACTTCGATTCTCATGGGGGCAGCTCAAAGAAGGTAGTACCAGTGTCTAACCCCGATCCTCGTGATGAGTTGATTAGTCAACTCCAGAGAGAACTCGCAGAATTGTGAAGAGAGAGAAGGTAGAGTGAGGACAAGGAGTCATCTCGCACAAGAGATACTCTCCATACAACCGATGGAGAAAAATCCACAACTCTCCAATACTCAAACATCCTTACGTTTGAGGGGAGAGAACAGACCCACGATTCTGATGATGGAGCCGCTCGGGGAAGGAGGGAGCTAATTACAGTACCCCCGGTAACTTACAAACTCAAAGTTCCTTTTTCAAGGAGACTTATGAGTGTCCATATCCCCAAACATCTGCGAACCACTCAGCCTCTTTCCATTGGAAAGTATAATGGCGAAACTGATCCTACTAAGCATCTTAATGCTTATGTATTTGAAGTCATGTACTTGGGGGCTGATGAAGACGTAATGTGTCGGATGTTCCCGCGAACATTGTCAGAAGAGGCCTTCGGCTGGTTCAAAGGTTTACCTTCTGGATCCATAGATTCCTGGGCTGAAATGGCAGCTACTTTTGAAACTCACTTTGTCATCTCTAGAGATGTTCCCAGGACATCTCATACTTTGGCCCAAATTAAGCAGGGCAAAAATGAAACCTTAAAAGATTTCCTGAAGAGGTTCTACAAGGAAGCATCCCTGGTTCCTAACCTCACAGAATCCATTAAGCTGTATATCGTTATCGAGGCACTGCAATTAGGATCAGCCTTTGCTCTCTCACTAGCAAAAAGCCCGCCAACAATGTTTGAGGAGTTCAGGAAAAAAGCCTCAAAGTATGTGGGTATAGAGATGCACCTAGAGGCTATGGCTACGAAGAAAAAGCCACCAACACTACCTTTACAGCCACAGAGAGATAAGGAGAAAATAAGGTCAGAACGCATGGAGAGGTCATTCATCAACCCCAAGGTTAATAACTCTACCCCTCGACCTCGAGAAAGGCGTGTTAATTCCTTTAGCCATTATGCACCTCTGTCAGCCAGGCTATCTTAAATCTTGAGAGGAGTAGGATGGCCAGCCTTCAGCATCTATGGCATCAGGAGGCCAGCCCCTGTGAAGAGACCAGGGAATCCTCGTAAGTACTGTGACTTTCATGAACAAACAGGTCATTCCACTGATGAATGTCAAGCTCTAAAGAACGCAGTCGAAACATTAATTAGAGAAGGCAAATTAAAGCAGTACCTGTTCAAAGAAAAATCCTTTGACAGGGTAGATCGGAATGAGAAAAGAGAAAGAGATCCAGACAATGGGGATGACAATAACCGTAATCCGGTTAGAAAATTCTCTGCTGCGGAGAAACAGAAAGGTACAATGACTGATAATATAGCACACAGAGATGACATGCCTCAACAACAGCGTCAAGGCCGGTGTGAAGTCATTAATATGATCGCTGGAGGGTTCGCTGGGGGAGGAGCAGTTACAGCCCGTAAGATTCATCATAGAATGATTCTGTCTGTACAAGGAAAAGTTAAAGACAATCGTCCTTACAGGGGAGGGGTTGAAGCTCCAATAATTTCACTCTCTGATGAGGATTTTGGTCCTACCATTCCTGGTGGAGACGATGCTGTAGTCATCATTGCAGTGATAGCCAACAAAGACGTCCGAAGAATCCTTGTTGACCAGGGAAGTTCCTGTGATGTTATTTTTTATAATTGCTTTAAAAGAATGGGTTTTAATGACTCATACTTACAGCCTTACACATAGGAACTGACAGCTTTCAATGGTGCAAAGCAACCAACAAAGGGATACCTTGACACCCTTATCTCCTTTGAAGGTGAGCCAGGAGCCAGAACGGTTAAATCCTGAGTGCTGGTAATTGATGTCGAGTCACCATTCAATGGCATTATAGGACGCCCCACCCTGAATGCTATGGAGGCAGTCGTGTCAACTCCACACCTCCTTATTTAGTTTATCGATAAGGACAATGCTGTTTCATCCATCCGAGGTGACCAAGAGATGGCCAGGTACTGTTACAACCTGAGCCTAAATATGACAAAGTTAGAAGCCTCCAATAAAAAGAGGAAACTCAATGATTGTGGGACGGCTGCTGGTTTTGTGAGCCTTGTCGACCTGGACCCTAGGGCGGATTTGCACATTGATCCGTCCAACCCATTAAAGCCCACACCGGATGGAAGTTCCAAGGACATCGTATTGGGAGATTCTCCAGAAAAGGTCACCCATATTAATGACAAGCTAGATACAGAAATGGAGCAGCGACTGTTGATGCTTCTATAGAAGTTCAAAGACCTCTTTACATGGACTGCAGCCGATATACCTGGTATAGATCCTACTTTTTGTTGTCATAAATTGTCCGTCTACCCAGAGACGAGACCGGTTGCCCAAAAGAATAGAAGTGTCGCAACCTAAATCGCGACGGCACGGCGAAAAAGAAAGAATGGGTGGAATGAAACAGGGAGTCGCCACCAACGTTTTTATCCATAGAAAAAAACATTGGGAAAAAAAACTAAGTTCAGTAAAGCACTGGTTTAAAAAATTGAAATCCAAGTTCGGGAGTCGGTTACGAGTAAGGAAGGTATTAGCACCCTACATCGCCTGTCAAAGACAGTACCAAGATTGAAAGCACAATATAAATAGCCTTAAATAAAACATGGTTTCTTCCCTTTTACTTGTATTTAGAAAATGATAGAATGGAGTAGAGAACTGTACAGACATAGAATGTTGAAGTGAGGTCAATGGGACGTTTCGTCCGAACTAAGCTCAACTTCGATATGAGACAGAGAGGGTGAGAGAATGCCAATAAGACGTCACGTCTAAATTAAACATCCTCGGGAAAAAGGATAGGGATAGGAAAGGGATAAGCGGGACGTCTTGTCCTAAGTATCCCTTCCCTATGAATTGTAGTGAGGTTTGAACAAAAACTAGGGGGAAATCAACAAGACGTCACGTCTAAATTGATTTTCACGGAAACGACGAAAAGTAACAACACGAAAGAAACGCAAAAAGCAAGGAAATAAATCAATAAAAGGAAATAAGAAAGATGGGCCCGACAGGAGTTAAAGTCCTGCTCCTACGTATTCTTGAATTATCAAGAAATCAGGGTTACGTAGTTCTGAGTATTATTATTTTTAGGAAGAAATCTGAGAGATGTTGATGAATGTCATTGAAGTGGAAGACTCATGCAAAGCGAAGTTTTTCGCACGTGCACGAATCCTAAGAGGATTGTGTAGACGGGAGTGCTCCCGTACGACACTATTTTTTTTTACAAAATCACTTATTTTTATTATATGTACTTGTTAGGGAAAAGGATAAAAAATATTAACAGTGTAAACTATAGCACACGGACAACCATAACCAACAAACAGCGAACTCACGGGAAAGTAAAAGATTGAAAGTAAAGGAGATAAAGAACAGGGTGGAACCAGTGTGATGGGCTCAGAACCGATGTGGGGGTCAAACGCAGTGACGGTGTCTGACTGATTTCGGACTTGCACGCTGACAGGAGCAATGGACCGAAGTTGGATCCAAATCTTGAAAACTGAGGGACACGACCGGTGTTGTGGGAAGTTGATCCGAGGTGAGTTACTGGATGCTGTGCAAAGACGATGTGGAAGAGCAATGAAGGCAGTAACAGGGCAAGGCAGTGAAGAACTAGAACGGGGTGGATTCTGTGTGAGGACGGTGTGAGCACGGGGTAGGGGCGATGAAAAGGGCAACAGCTTTGAGTACTAAGAATTTTCAAGCTTCCCAAAGCTAAGGGGTTTATATTGGTGATTATGACGGGTTATTGGTTTCCAGTGGGGAAGGGTCTTCAAAAGGTCTCAAAGAAATCAGAGAGAACTTTGAGAAAAGCTTCCTTGCGAATCAGCCTCTCAAAAACGCAACCTCCGTAGCTTCTTTGGCTGGGGCATTTATAGGGCCTTGAGGTCATGGGCTGAGGGTTTGGGACAGCCAGAATTCCCACTCACCCATGCGCGTAGTGGTGTGCAAACCTGGCCATTAACTGTTCGTGGGGAGCAGGATTTCAGCATGGCATTTTTTAATTGTCCACTTTCGCCTCCCTGTCTGCCATTTTTGGGGAGTGCGATTCCAGGTCATTGTGCACAAACTTCCGACCTCGTCCATCCGTTGTCAAATTTGTGACATCGGTTAGCAAAGATATCGGTTGGACGGAGTCTCCCATTGATCCGATGTGGTATCTTAAGAACCTTTACCTATGTCTAACACCGGTTGAGCCTTTCAATGTAATCACAGGGGCGGTGTTCTCCCTCCTAGTCCGGGTCCACTACCAGCCGGTGTACCTATTTTTGATCTGATCCCTTTCCTTGGGGCCGGACTGGCCTGTTACTCCGCACGACATCGGTCCGGTGTTAATTTAGGCTTGGTCCGGTGTTACTAGTTTTAAGGCTAGGTCCGGTGTTATAACAGTTTAGGACGAACCGAAAGAGGTGTTCACAGATGCCCCTCTTTACTCTCTTTCACAAGAGAAATGTAAATTTCCGAGGTGAAAAGGGAGTAAAGATATGAACACCGATGTAGGGGCTAAATAGGACCTAAATCAGGTGTGGGGCTCAATGACGTGTCCATTTAAACAGCCGACGTGTCCTACACGTGGTCCACGTCACGAGGTGACTAAGCATCCCACGTGTCGTCAGCTAACTGGTTCTTTTCAAAATTCAAATTTCACGCCATTGGACCGGAATGCCAAAAGTCGGCCCTTTTTAATGGGCCTTGGGCCGGAATACGGAAGGTTCTGGATCCTCGCCCCTCCCCCTATAAAAGAAACTTCGGGGATCCATCACTTTCACTCCTTTCTTGATATTGAAGTGCTGTCTCTCCGACGTTCAACCTCTCCGGTGTTCAAAGTTCTCCTCCGGCGCTAAAGTTTTTCTCCGGTGTTACGTCCTGGCTCGTACTAAGAGAACTGCACGCATCGCCTCAGCAGGTAGCCATCATCTCCTTCATTTTAATTCGTAGATAAGTCATGGGGGACACCGGTTCGAGTAATGACTCCATTGAGGTCCTATCTGGTCCTTCTTCAATTACATCCCGACGTCAGCCGGGTGGAGTTTCGAGCCGAGGTCTGAGTCACCAAAGTGGGGCAACCTCGGGGGCTTCACATCGGTTCGTCTCATCGGGACACCGTTTCTCCGCATTGCCTTTGTGGGAAACAGAGGGGTTTGACACATCGTCAGACTCTTTGTTTAACTTTGGCACTGCTAGTGAAGGGGGAAGCAGTGCCGATCTATATCTTACTGACGATGTGGCCTTTTACAGCTGTATTCCCTTCCTTCGCCATACCGTCTGAATGGCTTCTGAAAATTCCTCCACCGGCGTCGCTGTGATCACCGACCCTGTTGAGACAAATGTCTTGGCACACCGGATCGACTGGCTAGCTGAGAAGGCCAGGGATCCTTACTTCTGGGTTCATGAAGACCCAAAGACAATTGTTTCCCGGTATGCTGAAGATGCTGCCGATGTCACCATCGAAGATGTCGTTGTTCATGCCGATGTTGATCATGAAAATGACTTTACTGTATTCTGTCCCCAAACCTCAGACAGGATCTGCCATCAACCGGGGTCAAGGAATCTCTTCATGTATGAGATGGTCTTCTCTAAGATCGGCGTCCGCTTCCCATTGACGGAGTTTGAGATGGGGGTACTCCGGTTTCTTGACTGCTCTCCCAGCCAACTTCATCCCAATGGCTGGGGTTTGGTAAGGGCCTTGGAAGTACTTGGGGAGTACTTCCACTTCGTCCCCACAGTGGCCCTCTTTTTCACTTATTGCAGGGTGATGCGCCGGGGTAACTCTGGAGGGGGTCTAGGCTTCATCAACCTCCGCTGCAACTCAAAGGTGGTTAACTTCGAAAGTTACACCGAATCGGCCAAGACGGACGGGGTCAGTTTCAAACACTCCTACGTCAAAGTCGAGGTCAATGCTGGTAGGCCGGTGTTCTGGGAGAATTCTGATTTTTCCAGAAAGTTTTACACCGGTTGGACTCATGAACACTTTCTCCTGACAAGCAATGCCTACATCGTCAGTGAGAGTACCTTGTCAACTGAGTCCAAGAAAGTCCTGGACGCTCTGAAGGGTTATTCGGCCATTGCCAAGTTCTCCTGCAAGAGGCTTTTGGGGACGGAGTCGGGCCGGGATGCTTACCTTGGTAGATATTGTTTAACTTTCCTCCCTTTTATTATTTATTTATTTTTTGATATATTCACACCGGTACTAACATCGTTTTTTCTTTTCAGGCGAGATGGCTCGGATAGACATCCTCAGGAAACTGAGGGAGGCTGCCGAAGCTCGGAACGCCGCTGCTGCTGCACAGGAGAACAGGGTGACTCCTCGACGCACACCGGCCAAGATGGTGAGCATACCGGCAGAAAATGTTGAGGCGATGACTCTGGGGCCAGCTGAAAGGGTCCCAGTTAAAAGGAAGTCCAACCTCGGCTCATCCTCTAAGCCGAAAAAACACAAGGCTTCAAAGGCTGTGGCCGAGGTAGAGGTGCCAAGGGAGGAGGAGGCTGGTCCTGTAAATATTTCCCCAGTACGGTCTCAACCTGAGGACATTGTTGTCAACTCCCGCCTCTCGGACTTTCTGGAGTATGTTGGAGGGACACCGGCTCGGGTCCACATCCCCTTCAAGCTCAAAGCCGATCTTCCTGCTCCTGAGGCTCAATCTGCTGCCGAAGCAGCCATTTTCAATTTGGTTGAGGCAGCCGGGGTCCTCAGCTCTTTGGGCCGCTCTTACTATTCCGGTGTCGAGGCTAAGGAATGCCTAGATCGGATGAAGAAAACTGAGGCTTTGAGAGTTGAGGCTCAGACTGCTTTGACCCAGAAGGAGCAGGAACTGGTCAAAAGCAAGGAGGACCTGTCCGATCTCACTGCTGCCTACACATCGGCTGCCAAGAGGGCAGATGCTGCTGAAGCCAGGGCTAAGGCTTCAGAGGACGCCCTTCAAGCTCTCCGGACCGAACTAGATGAGGCCAAGGCTGCGAAAGCCGAGGTGGACAAGAAAAACAAGGAGCTATCCGAGAAGCTTGCCGATGTGAAGGAGGAGCAGGCAAAGGAGCGGATGGAAGCTGAAGAGCAGATGGCTGAATTTTCGGTATTGGCCGATGTCGCTTTTAGTTCCGCTGTTCGTCAGGTTGTACACCGGAATTCCGCTGTGCAACTTAACCTGAATGGAATAGGTGTCTACTATGAATTTCATGGTGGCCACTTATATGCTATGGACCGGGGTCAGGCTTCGGAACCTGAGGATATTCCTTACGAGCCGATGCCTCTCCCCGAAGGCCAAAGCATGGAACTGAGGACGGTGTCGGAAGAATCCGAGAGGACAGCCTCTGCTAGACCGGACTCTCCAGCATCAAACTCTTAGGATTTTTCTCTTCCTCTTTTCCTTCTTTTTCTTAGCCTTGTTCCGGGATGGGCTCCGGGGTTTTAACTTTTGTAATGGCCTCAGTGCCTCCGTTAATACAATGCAATTTTCCCACATCTGCTTGTCTTATTTTTTTTTTTTAAATATCTCCAAGTATTTCTCTCGTGTGACCGGTGTAGGGTAACAACTTGAAGTAACACCGTCTGATCAACAATTTGTACTTGGAATTAGGACTTCATTTCTTCTTGCCAGTTTAATTCGAACACCGTCTTTTGCAAAGCATGGAACCTCGGATAATAGCCACCCTGTCCGCAACTTCGATTACCTTTTGAATCTCCGGTGTAATGGGTATGACATAGGCCTTAGTAACCAACCCTGAAACCAATTCTGTCCGAAGTAGATTTCCTGATACCGTTTGTTGCTTCCCCAAAGTAGTGGCCGGTGTGACCATCGGGACACCGTCTCCTATAACTTCACAGGGCCTACTTTGTTTGACTTTGAGAGCCATGACATCGTCTTTGGGATCACCATATTCCGTAATAGAGTGAACCTCTACCTAGCGTCCATATCGGATCAACACCGTCTTTTTTTTTTCTTTTTTTTTCTTTTTTTTTTTTAAAAAAAAGTGGTGTGCCATCTCTTGGGTGACAGGAAGGCGAGAGTGGGGAGTTGCCCCTTTACTGAAGATAAAACATGGGGTGTGGCCCCCTGATTTGCAGAAAGGTAAAAGGTGGGGGATTGCCCCTTGACTGATAGGAAAAATAGCTGTGGGGTGTGGCCCTTGGTTTGCAGAAAGGTAAAAGGTGGGGGATTGTCCCCTGACTGACAGAAAAATAAATGTGGGGTGTGGCCCTTGGTTTGCAGAAAGGTAAAAGGTGGGGGATTGCCCCTCGGCTGACAGAAAAATAAATGTGGGGTGTGGCCCTTGGTTTGCAGAAAGGTAAAAGGTGGGGGATTGCCCCTTGGCTGACAGGAAAAATAAACGTGGGGTGTGGCCCTTGGTTTGCAGAAAGGTAAAAGGTGGGGAATTGCCCCTTGGCTGACAGAAAAATAAATGTGGGGTGTGGACCTTGGTTTGCAGAAAGGTAAAAGGTGGGGGACTGCCCCTTGGCTGACAGAAAAATAAATGTGGGGTGTGTCCCTTGGTTTGCAGAAAGGTAAAAGGTGGGGGATTGCCCCTTGGCTGACAGGAAAAATAAACGTGGGGTGTGGCCCTTGGTTTGCAGAAAGGTAAAAGGTGGGGGACTGCCCCTTGACTGACAGGAAAAATAAATGTGGGGTGTGGCCCTTGGTTTGCAAGAAGGTAAAAGGTGGGGGACTGCCCCTTGACTGACAGGAAAAATAAATGTGGGGTGTGGCCCTTGGTTTGCAGAAAGGTAAAAGGTGGGGGATTGCCCCTTGGCGGGAAAATAGACCAGGGGGAATGCCCCAGTTTAGGATGGCTTGGAGGAATCTAGGAGGAACTGTCTCTTGACTGTAAGAGAATGGACCAGGGGGGATGCCCCAGTTTGATTTGTTTGAGAAGTGTAGTTCCATTGTGGAAAAAAAACTTGGGAAGTGCCAGTTTTGACGATTAGGGTTCCACTGGGAAAGAGAATTTGAGGCTCCAAATGACCGCTTGTTATAACAACCTGCAGAAAAGGGATAAGCATAGCAATGGCAAAGTAAATAGAAATCTGAGGAAGCTCCCCATGGAACCGTGATCTCTTGAGGTGACTCATGACCGAACAGAACGAATGAAGTAACTCTAACTTCAAAGGGTGTGTCTGGGTTCAAGTCTTCATAACAATCCCCTGAGGTGAGATTGAGCAATAGGATCATCTTGCCCCCACAACTTTAAATAATTATATATTTTTTTTTATTTGATAAAGGGAAAACACATGCCTTATCTGATTCATGAAATTCACGATATAAACACGTATCGAAAAAAAGAGGTGAAATTTATTTACGAGTTGAGTAAGTACATGGAGAGGGAAGTAGGGAAAACAAAAGAAGTCTAATACACAAGTTGATAATTGAGGAAACAGGGAAAACTTGCTGATCTCTTGGTGAACTCCTGAGGATAACGCACATCTTAAACCCCATATCATGACTTCAAGCTCCCCCTTCGACTCTGCTTCTAAGAAAGCGATTCAGTTGTGACCTATGTGCCCCAGTTTGGACTCGTACTTTTTGCATGGGAAGTCTTAGTCATACTGTCAGGATTTTGACCCCAATTTTTGCCTGAGCCGCCTTTTCAGGTTTTTGACTCACCGGGTCGCTCTAATTTTTTGCCTAGGCCGCCTTTTCAGGTTTTCAGCCTAGCGAGCGTCTTTTCTTTCTTTTTTTTCTTTTTTTTTTGACATTATTTTCCTAAGAAAAGTATTTCTTGACCGCATCCGCATTTATGGGCATTGGCAAGTCTTCACCGTCCATGGTTGTGAGTATCAAGGCTCCCCCAGAAAAGGCTTTCTTCACTACATACGGACCTTCATAGTTAGGTGTCCATTTGCCGCGGTTGTCTTTTTGGATTGGCAAAATTTTCTTGAGGACTAAGTCTCCTTCCAAAAATTGTCGAGGTCGTACTTTCTTTTCAAACGCTCATTTCATACGCCTCTGATACAACTGTCCATGGCAGAGGGCATCCAGTCTCTTCCCCTCTATCAGGTTCAATTGGTCATATCGAGCTTGGACCCATTCAGCCTCCTTTAGTTCCGCCTCCATTATCACCCTAAGGGATGGAATCTCTACTTCAAAAAGGCAGGACTGCTTCCATACCATAAACCAGTGAAAAAGGGGTCGCACCTGTTGAAGTTCGAACTGAGGTACGATACCCGTGTAGAGCAAAAGGGAGCATATCGCTCCAATCTTTGTAAGTTAGGACCATTTTCTGTATAATCTTCTTGATATTCTTGTTGGCTGCCTCGACTGCCCCGTTCATTTTCGGCCGATAAGGAGAGGAATTATGATGACGAATCTTAAAGCTTTCACACAGTTCTTTCATCATCTTGTTGTTCAAATTTGTGCCATTGTCAGTAATGATCTGGCTCGGCAAGCCATACCGACATATCAATTCTTGCTTGACAAATTTGACTACAACGTTCCTTGTCATATTGGTATATGAAGCTGCCTCCACCCACTTGGTGAAATAATCAATGGCAACCAAAATGAAGCGATGACCGTTTGAGGCTTTTGGCTCAATGGGTCCAATAACATCCATGCCCCACATCGAGAAGGGCCACGGCGCTGATAAGACATTCAAGGATGATGGGGGTGCATGAAGATGGTCAGCGTATATCTGACACTTGTGACATTTTCGAACATAAGAGAAACAGTCGGCCTCCATGGTTATCCAATAGTATCCAGCTCTCAAGATCTTCCTCGCCATGGTATGTCCATTGGTATGAGTTCCAAAGGATCCTTCATGAATATCCGCCATGATCTTGCTTGCTTCAACAGTATCGACGCAACGGAGGAGGACAAAGTCACGATTTCTCTTGTAAAGCACATCACCATTCAAAAAGAAACCCATTGCAAGTCGTCTCAAGGTCCTCTTATCATTCTCTGTGGTACCCTCAGGGTATTCCTGAGTCTGTATATATTTTTTGACATCATAGTACCATGGTTTCCCATCCGACTCTTCTTCTATTGCTTGACAGTATGCGGGCTTGTTGTGCCTTTCTACTTCAATGAGAGGCATATCACAGTCATTGCTCAGTTTAAACATTGAGGCAAGGGTGGCCAAAGCGTCAGCCATTTGATTGTCATCTCGGGAGACATGGTGAAAAGAGATATCATCAAATTCCTTGATTAGTTCCACGATATGAGCTTGATAAGGGACTAACTTGCTGTCCCTAGTCTCCCATTCACCTTTCAGTTGGTGAATGACCAAGGCGGAATCCCCGTAGACTTCTAACTTCTTCACTTTCGCATCTAATGCTGCTTGGATCCCCAGAGAGCATGCCTCATATTCGGCTATGTTATTAGTATAGTCAAAACAAAGCCTAGCGCATACAGGGATGAATTCTTCATCTGGTGAAATTAGGATGGCACCAATCCTATGCCCCAGTGCATTAGAAGCTCCATCAAATCTCAAAATCCATTTGTCTTTCTGGGTATCTTCTTCATTAAACAATGCCAAGATATCCTCGTCTGGGAACTCAAAGTGCATGGGTTGGTAGTCACTTATAGGTTGATGGGCTAAGTATTCTGCCAAAGCGCTCCTTTTTACGGCTTTCTGAGTGACATAGATTATGTCGTATTCAGTTAATAGAACCTGCCATCGAGCGATTCTTCCTGTTAAGGCCGGTTTTTCAAAGATATACTTGACAGGATCCATTTTGGAAACAAGCCAAGTAGTGTGGCTTAACATATATTGCCTTAAACGTCGGGCTGTCCATGCTAATGCACAACAAGTTCTCTCTAAAGCCGAATATCTCATTTCACAGTCAGTGAACTTTTTGCTCAAGTAGTAAATGGCATGCTCTTTCTTTCCAGTCTCATCATGCTGCCCCAATACACAACCCATAGATTCATCTAACACTGTCAGGTACAAGATCAGGGGCCTTCCAGGGGTCGGCGGTACCAAGATCGGTGGCTCCCGTAAATACTGCTTTATCTTTTCAAAAGCCACTTGACAATCTTCATTCCATTGCGTCGGTTGATTCTTACAGAGTAACTTAAAGATCGGCTCACAAGTTGCTGTCAGCTGTGAGATAAACCGAGCAATGTAGTTCAACCTTCCTAAGAATCCTCTGACTTCTTTTTCTGTATAGGGAGGAGGCATTTCGAGAATCGCTTTGACCTTGTCAGGGTCTACCTCTATTCCTTTCTTGCTTACAATGAACCCTAACAGTTTGCCTGATCTTGCGCCAAAAGTACACTTGGCCAGATTCAACCTGAGCTTATACTTTCTTAATCTTTCAAAAAGCTTTCTCAGATCAACAATATGCTCTTCGTCAGTTTTTGACTTAGCAATGATATCATCCACATAAACCTTTATCTCCTTATGCATCATGTCATGGAAAAGGGTCACCATTGCCCTTTGGTAGGTTGCCCCAGCATTTTTCAGACCGAAAGACATCACTTTGTAACAGAAGGTGCCCCATAAAGTGGTAAACGTGGTTTTCTCCATGTCTTCGGGTGCCATCCTAATCTGATTATACCCAGAGAAACCATCCATGAACGAGAATATTGTATGTTGGGCTGTGTTATCCACCAGGACATCAATCTGTGGTAGAGGAAAATCGTCTTTGGGGCTAGCCCTATTTAAGTCCCGATAGTCTACGCACATTCGTACCTTTCCATCTTTCTTCAGGACAGGGACGATATTTACTACCCATTGAGGGTATTTTGCCACCGCTAAGAATCCGGCATCGAACTGCTTTTTAACTTCTTCTTTGATTTTCAAGAGCATTTCGGGCTTCATCCTGCGCAATTTTTGCTTTATCGGGGGACAGTCTGGCTTTAGTGGCAATTTATGCTCAACAATGCTAGTATCCAGGCCGGGCATGTCTTGGTAAGACCAAGCGAAGATGTCGCAGAACTCTATTAACAGTTTAATTAGTTCTTGCCTCCGCTCCTTATTCAAGAAGGTACCAATCTTGACTTCTTTCTTATCCTCCTTATTCCCCAAATTAATAATCTCGACTATCTCCAAATAAGGCCGAATTTCTCTGTCCTCTTGTTCCAATAACCTTGTTAATTCAGGCGAAGGATCACAAACTTCCTCATATTCCTCATCAGCATAGTCAACCAGGTGGTCAAAGTCATGAAATGGGATTGCAAGCTCATTATTCTCAAGAGGATCATCTTTAGATCTGCGTTTATTCAGGTTATTACGGTGAATAATAAAAATGAATAAGTAAAGGATAAAGGAATCAATGCGAAGACAGGGAAAGCAAGAAGGAATGGTAATTCAATACACATTTATTTATGAAGACTGAAAATGATAAAAAACATGTGTTTGCCCTTATTACAGAAAAATGCCCCAAAGCCTTAGGCATAGCAATGAGGCCAACAATTCATTAAAGTTTTTGTCAATTACTTTGATAGAACATTTAAAGTTGTGGGTAGCTCGATGGCTTCCCAGTTACAAAGATCTCTGCCTGATGAGCACGGGATCACAAAGCCTCCACCTTCATAGGGATCATCTTCAATAGCAGCTACATGATCAGGGGGTACCAAACCAGCACTTCGGAAGCTCTGGTAGAGGTCACATAGGGGGACTTTAGCGATGCGGGGCTCTCGACCCTCTAAACGGGCAATCCTTCTCTCTTTCTTTTCTTCTACTACTCTTCTCCTGTCAGCAGCTGAAGGCTGGTATCCCAAACCATACCTGTCTTTATTGTCTGGCAGATGCAACAGTTCCATTCTTCCTTTTAAACCATGCCCCAAGCCTTTCCCAGGTTGATATCCCCCTTGTAGCATCATTTTGGCCATCATAAGGGATGCATTCGGCATATGGGCCTCCATTCCTACACTTCTTTCCCCAACATATGTGGTATTTGCAATCTCCAGCACTTGAAATGAAGTTTCAAGTGCTTCTTCTGCAGCCTCGATGTAGGGGGTAGATAGGGGTTTACTGACCAGAAAATCTTCTTCACCAGAAACGATAATTAGTTTATTATCAATAATAAACTTTAGTTTTTGGTGCAAGGTAGAGGGAACCACTCCAGCTGAGTGGATCCAGGGACGGCCCAACAAACAGCTATAGGCAGGCATAATATCCATTACTTGGAAGAGGACCTAGAAAGTACACGGCCCTACTTGAATTGGAAGCTCAATTTCACCTATCACCTCCCTCCTAGTGCCATCGAATGCCCTTACCACCATAGAGCTCGGTTTCATATAGGTTCCATCAAAAGGGAGCCTGGCCAATGTAGATTTTGGCATGACATTTAATGACGACCCATTGTCGACCAGCACCTTTGCCAATATGTGATCTCGACACTTCACTGAGATATGGAGGGCTTTATTATGCCCCATTCCCTCCGCGGGTATCTCATCATCTGTGAATGACAGATAATTATCAGCAGCGATGTGCCTCACTATTCCTTGGAACTTATCAACGGTGATATCGTGAGTGACGTAAGCCTCATTAAGCACTTTCATCAAAATTTTTCGGTGGGGCTCAGAATTCAACAAAAGTGATAAAAGGGAAATCTTCGCAGGGGTATTGTTCAACTGGTCTATCACCTGGTACTCACTCTGGCGAATAAATTTCAAAAACTCTTGAGCTTCCTCATCAGTCACAGCTCTCTTGATTTCCTCATCAATGCCCCCTTTGACTATCTTGGCTTTTCCACTACCACTAGTTCCACTCACTGGAGTCGGTTCTTTCCTTGATTCCGGTGGATAGTAAACTCGACCACTCCGGGTCACCCCTCCTATCCCTGATATGTTTGACAGAAATGAGTCATTCATTTTTGGGCTTTCAGCTGTTACCTCCACATTATATTTCCACGGAACCGCGTGAGAATCTTTGAATGCAAAAGGAGCGGGTGTCTGAATTATGACAGGCTGATGCGTAGGGCTTATAGTCTTTGAGGTGTTCTTGGTGTAGTAAATTACCAACAGTTTAGGAACGGACATTCCTGTTTCCCCATGTATCATGTTTACCTCATCAGAGACATTCGCCACAAGCTCTTCACCTCCTTCCACAGCATTAATCTCAGGACCTTGATGGTTGGGCAAGGGATTTGTAGTCACATTTGGCATTCCTTCCTTAAAATTTAACCAATTGGCTTTGATCAAATCTCGCACTCTATATTTCAAGGCCATATAATTTTTCGTGGAGTGCCCAGGTGCCCCAGCATGATAATCACACTGGGCGTTTGGATCGTATCCCCTAGGGTATGGAGGTTCCACTGGCCTAGAAGGACAAGGGACTGCAAGGGAGTATCGAATAAGGTGAGGTAGAAGTTCAGTGTATGTCATAGGAATAGGGTCAAATTGGACTGGTGTCCGGTCATTGTTTGGTCTCCTTTGGTTTTGGTTGGGATTAGGTGGTTGCGGCCATTGTTGTAGAGGATTGTACTGGGCTGGCTGTGGATTCGGTGCCCTGGCAATGGGCGGACGGACGTGGGGTTGTGGAGATGTAGGATAGGGGATCTGGTTATGGGTAGCGGCTGCCATATGGGGGTATGGAGCATGAGGAAAGTGATTGGTATGTTGAAAAATGGTAGAGCCGAATGGTCTGGGCTGAGCTCTCCCCTGGTCATAAGAGACAGAGTTGGTTTCCCCATCTCTCTTTCTTACCTCACCTAGTGCTGATCTTTTTGCAGTGGGTGCCCCAAATGGGTTTTTGGAAATCTTCCCTGTCCTTAGACCACTCTCTATTCTTTCTCCAATAATTACAATGTCAGAGAAATTGGATGAAACACTGCTGATCATCTTATCGTAGAAAGGTGATTGGAGAGTGTCAATAAACATGGCTACTACCTCTCTTTCAGAGAGTGGAGGATCTACTTGCGCGGCTATCTCACGCCAGCGCTGCGCATACTCCTTGAAAGTCTCATTATCCTTCTTTGTCATGTTTTGGAGTTGAATTCTATCAGGCGCCATGTCTAAGTTATACTTGTACTGCTTCAAAAAGGCATCCGCCAGATCTTTCCAACAGCGAATACGAGTTCGCTCCAAATGAGTGTACCAAGTGAGTGCAGCCCCAGCTAGGCTGTCTTGAAAGCAGTGTATCAACAGCTTGTCATCAGAGGCATGGGAAGCCATCTTCCGGCAATACATCATAAGATGATTTCGAGGGCAAGTCATTCCTCGATATCTGTCAAAGTCTGGCATTTTGAACTTTGGTGGAATAATGACATCTGGGACTAAACAGAGTTCAGAAGCACTTGTTAAGCCAAGGCCTTCCACACCTTCCACAATTCGCAGTCGCTCTTCCAGGATCTCTATTTTCCCTCTTTGCTGGGACTTTATGGTCGTGCCATGATCAACAACCGGATTCAACGTCTGGGTGACATCTCGCGGGTTGGCAGCGTAAGGATTTAGGTATCCATACGGGTAGCCGTAGTATGGGTAGTAGGGTATTGTCGAATGAGGTTGGTTCACCAGATTAGTGTTTTGTGTCGGCCCCTGTGGTTGGGTTGTTGCTTGGGTAATGGGAACTAGTTGAGCTGTTTGGGCGGTTTGAGTTTGGGTTGCCTGAGCCAGAATGGTTTGAGTTTGAGTGATTTGAGCTTGAGCTTGGGCGGTTTGAGGACCTAAGGCTTGGTTGGCTGGTGGCATGGGTGTTTGGATAGGGTTTGGAATTTGGAAGTTTGTCCATTGTAGGGCATTGCCATCTTGGGAATTGATTAATAGAGGAGGGAAATATCCTGGAGGCAGGCCGTACGGTGGAAAGGGTACAGGGCTACCGTCTGAGCCAATGAAAACGTGTGGTGGCGTATAGCCATGAGGCTTGGCGTGGGAATCAATAGGCTGATTGGGATTCCCAACATCAATAGTGAGGGGAACTGCCGTGGGATTTATAACCTGGCTTGATGTCGGACCCTCGTTTCCCGCAGAAGGTCCCTCTTCAGTGACCCCTTTTTCCAAGAGCTTCGTTAGTTCTGCAATCTGTTCCCTTAGCTGATTGTTCTCATTCTTGAGGTTCTCATTCGTTTGTTCTGTCTCAGCCATGAGCTTTCTCTGTAGTCGGGTTCCGTAAGGGTGCGTCCTCGTGTTGCCTTTAGAAAGGAACACAAAAATTTAGAAAAAATAAGTAAATTAAGAAAAATTAAGTGAAATGAGATTACGCGGGAAGCAATGTTGGAACTTGACGGATCCTTCGACCGTTCCTCAGAACGTCACGTTCAAAAGTACTAAGTAAAGCATTGAATGGAAATTAACATGAGATAGTTGTGAAGACAAAGGAATCCATTATCTCGAAAAGAGTACATTATTGCCATAAAGTGCTGAGTTACAAAGCGGGAAAATAAATCAGTCATTCCTAGCTCGGGCAATCATCTCCCTCATTTTACAAATCCGTCCTCTGCAGTAATCTAGGAACGTTGCAATTTCTCTAGGAGTATTGACAGGGTTGGCAATTCCTTCCGCTTGTTTGAGTAAAAACGGGAGATCTTCTAGGGTCCCGTTAGCCAGGTACGCCAGCTTAGCAAAGCGATCCATCCATAAGTGAACAGTTTCATTTTGTTCAGCTTCCAAGAGGCGTATGGTCTCTTGACAATCTTGTTCAATGTTCATGGCGCGTTGTCGCTCCCTATTTATCTCCTGCTCGTAAGCTTTTACCACTTCATTGAGCTGTTGTTCCAGTTTGTGGACTTGTGTCTGTAGGAGCTCCTTTTGTACCATGATATTCTGCTCATTTTCTTTTGATTGTGCCAACATATCCTTCAGAAGATGTTTCTCAGCCAGGATGGTATCACTTTGCTTGTTTTTCATTTTTAGTTGAGAATTGGCCGCTTGAAGACATTGGTCTTGCTTTATCATGTAGTTTTCATCAATCTTTCGTTTCTTCCTAATCTCCTCAACGGCTTGCTTGTTCTCCAGGTTCTCCCTTTTCTGAAGGGTGTATTCTTGCTGACATCTCAATAAGTCTTCCTCTAACTTCTTGTTCTTGGCAGCTAACTCTTCTATTTTGGTCTTTAGCGCCTTGGTTGCTTCATCCTCCGCAACAAGTGATGGAGCAGGAGGATTTCCCTGGAGATGAGGGGGACTTCTGAAGGGTAATTTAACAATAGAGACCCTATTCAGGATCCACTCATAATATTCTTCTCTGACAGCATGGCTTCGGGCCCCCAGCTCTCTTCCTTTTCGGTGGACTTTCTTCTATGCATTCGCTATATCCCGAATGACAAAGACATAGCTTCCCTTCGAGTAATATGAGATGAAAGGAGTGAGAGACTCTTCATCAGGTGGTCCAAGCAAAGGATAAGCTAGCTGACGCTTGGCTATGATGGGATTATAGTTGATACATCCTTGCGTACCAATAAGGGGAACATTTGGGTAATTTCCACAATGATGAACAATTGATTCAACTTCCAACCATTGGGGATACCATCTAACTTTCTCAGCTGTGAGCCCTACAAGGTGATTGGCCCACTCACGCCCACTTTTCACTGCTAATTGACATAGCTTCAGATCAGAAACCGGACATTCGGCCTTACAGACTTGGTGGAAAACATGCGATGTGAGCCATACATACAAAACAGGTAAACAACAAACAACCCTTTTTCCACCTTGTGTGTGGCAGAAATCCATAGTGCAGTACACGTTTGCCAATACAGCCGTGACAGGATTCTCAAGCCTGTGCTTGCGGGCTAGGAATACGGCAATAGCATCATAATCCACATAGTTATCAATGTTGGGGAACAAAATAACACCATAGATGGTAATAGCTAGAGCATCCATGAAGGCTTCCCAATCTTCCTTTTCTGCCAGGACCTGTATATGTTTCTCGAGAAATTCCCGAGTGAATCCGGGGATCTGATTTCTATTTAGTTGTACATCCCTTAAGGTGTCGGGACGGATCTTCAGAACACGGGCGATGGAAGCAATAGTTGCATGATGGTCAAGATGACGATAAGGTATCTGTCCTCCCAAAGGCATCCCCAAGATTTGTTCAAATTCTTCAATAGATGGGGCCAACTGAAAGTCTCTAAATGTGAAACATCTGAGAGGTGGGTCATAGAATTGTGCTAAGGCAGTGATCGCCTCAGTTTGCACTTCCACTTCTAACAACTTCAGAATCCTCCCATACTTTCTTGTAAAAGCCATTTTCTGTGTCAGGTTTAATTTTCTCCCCATTGTTTGCAGACTACCCATGTCAATCTTCTTGGCCTTAAGGTGTAATACTTTCCTCAACTCGGTTACATTTGTGTCACAACTATCAGATCTCATGTTAATTTCCATATTGCTCAAAGGTACTCGCTAAGTTCCAAACAGCTTCCTGCAAGAGCAAAGAGAGAGGAAAATAAAAAATCAGTTTCTGTCATGTTTTGTGAACCACTACTTCTTTATTAATTTATTGGAAAACACTTTCAGTTTGAGAAGTAGCGGTCGGCAAAACTCATGTGAAACTAAAGTCACGTGGGTTATGGATCTTCCTAACATCGTCAATATCTGCTTGAATAGAATTTTGTTTTCATTTTTGTTTTGACGATTGGGAAGATCTATAACCCAGGACTCATAAGTACACGAAAGGAGAGGGAACTGCTTACTTGTTAAAGGATTACTATTTTTTTAGAAAGAAAAATGATTCACCCTTTTTTTTTGGAATAAAGTAACCCTTTGAACATGTAAGCAGTTCATCAATTTTGGATTTAAAGGAAAAGCGAGAACGAGATAAGGTATAGTAAAGTCTGCCCTTTTGTGCCTTAAGCCAGGTTTTTCTGAAAGTCTTTTTTGGGACCTATAGCTTATCTAACAGTGGATTTCTCACATTGGGTGACTTCCGCTAGACATCTAGAAGGTCACCAGAGCCAAGATCCTAATCGTGACAGGGACGCAAACAGTGAGGAACTCACTAAGTGCGTATATCATGAGAGGTCGAACTCTGGTTGAGGATCTCACGAATACCGGATAGGAAGTACATCCTATACGATTCCGTTACCAACCTCTCCTAACTTAAGCTTCATTTGGGGCCCGGGTATAGGGCGCCACTCATAGGTGTGTGCAAATAATTGTGAGTGTAGTGTGTGGAAGGGCAATCCATACCTTATACCTTACCCGTTCTGCACAAATAACAAACACAGAGCAAATATACAAAGTCGTCTACCCTAGGGTTAAATGTTTGCGGAAAAGTAACATGGTCTCCTACCCTAGGGTTCAATAAACATGCAAAATATAGACAACGAAACAAATAACAAGACGATTAAAACAAGAACAAGCATTCACAACAATCAATAAAAAATAAGACAATGGAAAAAAATCTGAGATAACAAAGGCTATGTAAAAAGAACATGCGCTTTCAATCAAACTGGCCTGACTCTCTCAAGTGTCCCCAGTGGAGTCGCCATCTGTCGCAACCTAAATCGCGACGGCGCGGCGAAAAAGAAAGAATGGGTGGAATGAAACAGGGAGTCGCCACCAACGTTTTTATCCATAGAAAAAAACATTGGGAAAAAAAACTAAGTTCAGTAAAGCACTGGTTTAAAAAATTGAAATCCAAGTTCGGGAGTCGGTTACGAGTAGGGAAGGTATTAGCACCCTACATCGCCTGTCAAAGACAGTACCAAGATTGAAAGCACAATATAAATAGCCTTAAATAAAACATGGTTTCTTCCCTTTTACTTGTATTTAGAAAATGATAGAATGGAGTAGAGAACTGTACAGACATAGAATGTTGAAGTGAGGTCAATGGGACGTTTCGTCCGAACTAAGCTCGACTTCGATATGAGACAGAGAGGGTGAGAGAATGCCAATAAGACGTCACGTCTAAATTAAACATCCTCGGGAAAAAGGATAGGGATAGGAAAGGGATAAGCGGGACGTCTTGTCCTAAGTATCCCTTCCCTATGAATTGTAGTGAGGTTTGGACAAAAACTAGGGGGAAATCAACAAGACGTCACGTCTAAATTGATTTTCACGGAAACGACGAAAAGTAACAACACGAAAGAAACGCAAAAAGCAAGGAAATAAATCAATAAAAGGAAATAAGAAAGATGGGCCCGACAGGAGTTAAAGTCCTGCTCCTACGTATTCTTGAATTATCAAGAAATCAGGGTTACATAGTTCTGGGTATTATTATTTTTAGGAAGAAATCTGAGAGATGTTGATGAATGTCATTGAAGTGGAAGACTCATGCAAAGCGAAGTTTTTCGCACGTGCACGAATCCTAAGAGGATTGTGTAGACGGGAGTGCTCCCGTACGACACTATTTTTTTTTACAAAATCACTTATTTTTATTATATGTACTTGTTAGGGAAAAGGATAAAAAATATTAACAGTGTAAACTATAGCACACGGACAACCATAACCAACAAACAGCGAACTCACGGGAAAGTAAAAGACTGAAAGTAAAGGAGATAAAGAACAGGGTGGAACCGGTGTGATGGGCTCAGAACCGGTGTGGGGGTCAAACGCAGTGACGGTGTCTGACTGATTTCGGACTTGCACGCTGACAGGAGCAATGGACCGAAGTTGGATCCAAATCTTGAAAACTGAGGGACACGACCGGTGTTGTGGGAAGTTGATCCGAGGTGAGTTACTGGATGCTGTGCAAAGACGATGTGGAAGAGCAATGAAGGCAGTAACAGGGCAAGGCAGTGAAGAACTAGAACGGGGTGGATTCTGTGTGAGGACGGTGTGAGCACGGGGTAGGGGCGATGAAAAGGGCAACAGCTTTGAGTACTAAGAATTTTCAAGCTTCCCAAAGCTAAGGGGTTTATATTGGTGATTATGACGGGTTATTGGTTTCCAGTGGGGAAGGGTCTTCAAAAGGTCTCAAAGAAATCAGAGAGAACTTTGAGAAAAGCTTCCTTGCGAATCAGCCTCTCAAAAACGCAACCCCCGTAGCTTCTTTGGCTGGGGCATTTATAGGGCCTTGAGGTCATGGGCTGAGGGTTTGGGACAGCCAGAATTCCCACTCACCCATGCGCGTAGTGGTGTGCAAACCTGGCCATTAACTATTCGTGGGGAGCAGGATTTCAGCATGGCATTTTTTAATTGTCCACTTTCGCCTCCCTGTCTGCCATTTTTGGGGAGTGCAATTCCAGGTCATTGTGCACAAACTTCCGACCTCGTCCATCCGTTGTCAAATCTGTGACATCGGTTAGCAAAGATATCGGTTGGACGGAGTCTCCCATTGATCCGATGTGGTATCTTAAGAACCTTTACCTATGTCTAACACCGGTTGAGCCTTTCAATGTAATCACAGGGGCGGTGTTCTCCCTCCTAGTCCGGGTCCACTACCAGCCGGTGTGCCTATTTTTGATATGATCCCTTTCCTTGGGGCCGGACTGGCCTGTTACTCCGCACGACATCGGTCCGGTGTTAATTTAGGCTTGGTCCGGTGTTACCAGTTTTAAGGCTGGGTCCGGTGTTATAACAGTTTAGGCCGGACCGAAAGAGGTGTTCACAAGAAGATTGGGACCAGAGAAACAGAAAGCAGCCTGCCAACAAACTGAGGAATTGCTGAAGGCCAGATTTATCAAGGAAATCCGTTATTCCTCTTGGCTCTCAAATGTAGTAATGGTTCGGAAAGCCAATGGCAAATGGAGAATGTGCATTGATTATGTAGACCTTAATCGTTGCTGTCCAAAGGATCCTTATCCTCTTCCTAACATAGATCGGATGGTGGATGACTCCTCTGGTTATCAGTACCTGAGTTTCATGGATGCGTACTCAAGTTACAACCAAATTCTGATGTGCGAGGAGGATCAGGAGAAAACAGCTTTCATCAATGATCGTGGTGTCTTTTGCTACACCGTTATGCCCTTCGGCCTGAAGAATACTTGAGCCACATACCAGTGCATGATCAATAAGGTGTTTGAGGGCATGCACACCAAACTTGTTGAGGTGTACATTGACGACATTATAGCCAAGACATCGGTTGGGGTGATCATATTGAAGACCTACGCCAAGTGTTTATCCGCTTGAGAGAATTTAACATGAGGCTAAACCCATTGAAATGCACTTTCACTGTCCCAGCTGGGAAGTTTTTGGGTTTCATGTTAACTCAACGCAGTATCAAAGCTAATACAGGGAAGTGCCAAACGATTCTCAACATGAAGAGTCCAAAGAATCTGAGAGAAGTTCAATCCCTGAATGGCAAAGTAGCAGCCTTGGCACGGTTCATGCCAAAGATGGCTCACAGGTCACTTCCTCTGTATAAAGTGCTGAAAAAGTCCAAGAAATTCGAGTGGGGACAGGAACAAGAACAAGCATTCCAAGAGCTTAAGGAGGTGTTGTCCAAACCTCCTATTCTTACGAAGCCTGACCCCGAGGACACGCTCATCCTATACTTGGCTATTTCAGATGAAGCTTTGGGCATAGCCTTAGTAAAGGAAACTCCTGATGGACAGAGGCTGGTCTACTTCACCAGCAAAACATTACAAGGTGGTGAGATCCGGTATCAAAAAATTGAAAAGACCGCCCTTGCTGTTGTTTGGGCCTCTCGACGGCTACTTCCGTATTTTCACGCACATCCGATCTTGGTAAGAACGGATCTACCACTCCGCTCTGTGTTAATTAAGCCCGACCTCGCTGGTAGAATGATCAAATGGTCCATTGAACTCTCAGAGTTTGATATATCCTATGAACCTCGAGGCGCTATTAAAGCTCAAGTCCCGGCCGATTTCATTGTGGAAGTGACAGGGATAGATCCAGATACACCTCGTGCTCATTGGACCATCTATGTTGATGGTTCATCGAATCAAAAGGGCTCTGGAGCAGGTGTAGTTCTTGAAAGTGATGATGGAGTACACTTGGAGATCTCCCTTCGTTTTAATTTCAAAACTTCCAATAACCAAGCTGAGTACGAAGCTTGTTTGGCCGGACTATGAGTTGCGATTGACATCGGAGCTTCTGAGGCAACGCTCTGCAGTGATTCACAACTCGTGATTTCACAGATTTTGGGAGATTATCAAGCTCGTGAGCCTCAACTCCAATTATACTTGAACTGTGTCAAGGAGTTGAGAGAAAAATTCTCAAAAATGGAATTCAAACATGTTCCACGCGAAGAGAATACAAGAGCAGATATACTCTTCAGATTGGCAAGCACCAAAAATCCAGGCAGCACCACAACGTTGGTCCAGAGCACTTTGACGTCACCTAGCATTCCTCTTTTCCCTTCTCTAAATGCCATAATGACCAATTCCCTTTATGGTGACACATGGATGACCCCCTACATCCGTTATTTGGCCGATGGGCAGTTGCCTACTGATGAGAAAGAAAAGAAGAGAATAAGGAGAGAACTGCCATACTTCACTATGATAGATGGTAACCTCTACAGAAGGGCACTCTCAGTACCTTACTTAATCTGTCTGAGAGAGAATGAACTACATGAAGTAATTGAGGAAGTACACGAAGGACAATGTGGACACCACGCCGAAGGAAGAAGTCTGATGAGAAAAATCCTCAGAGCGGGATATTGGTGGCCCATAATGAAGCAGGACTCTATTGACTTTGTCAAGAAATGTGACGCCTGCCAAAAATTTTATAATCTTCACCACACACCGGCAGAAGAACTCTTTACATTCGCTGTTCCATGGCCGTTCTACCAATAGGGATTGGATATTTTGGGCCCTTTCCCGACTGCTCCTGGGGGCATCAAATATCTCATTGTAGGGGTCGATTATTTTACTAAGTAGATTGAAGCAGAGCCGGTGGTGCATATTACTTCAGCCCGAACTCGTTGTTTTATGTATGAAAATATTATAACACGATTCAGAGTTCCAGTACGGGTTGTCACGGACAATGGCACCCAATTCACGGACAGGAAATTTACAGATTTACTTGAAGGGTTAGGAATAACCCAGATATTTTCCTCCGTCGAACATCCCCAAACTAACAGCCAGGCTGAGGTGGCCAACAGGGAGGTGCTGAAAGGACTGAAGAAACGTCTTGGTGAAGCCAAGGGCGGATGGACAGACCAGTTGTGTCACGTCCTTTGGGCATATCGCACAACGCCTCATTCTTCCACCAATGAATCCTCATATCGCCTGACCTATGGGGTGGAGGCAATGATACCTGTGGAACTGCAAATTGCTTCTACTAGGGTCAAGTACTTCTCTGAAGAAAGCAATAACGTTAACTTGGCATCAGTGATGGATGCCATACAAGAACTCAGAGAAGAAGCATTCATTAGAGATCAGGCCATCAAAGCCAAAGTCGCCCTTCGATACAACAAACGAGTCCAATCAAGGACTTTCAACGTCGGAGATTTGGTTTTGAGGAAAGCAAGTGTGGGAAACAAATTCGCTCATCAAGGCAAACTAGCCCCAAACTGTAACATCCCTATTTTTATTTTTATATTAAAATTTTGAAGGAATTAAATTATGGTTCTTTAGAACTTTTTAACCTACGTATTATTTATGATTTTTTGAAATTTTTGGAATTTTGGAATTTTTTAAATAAAATAATATTTTTTAAATAATTTTAATAAGTGACTTAAATTAAAAATATTTATAAGAAAGTGAATTTAAATTATAAGAAAATTTTCTAAAATCCGTTTCAAGTAGACTTATCTAAAAATTATCGGTTTAAGAAAAATCTTGATTTTTTCCAATCGTTAAAAAATTGGAAACGTATCAATAAATTTTTATTAACAAAAAATTTTAGATTTTTAAAATTTCAGCTTTATATTACTTATTATAAAATTAGTGAGGACTGATATAATACCGCTAAATTTCAAAAAGGACTCATTTTGAATATTTAAAATATACCGAGTGAAGGGTTACTATTTGACTTAATAATTTTGCCGATAATTACTATGCAAATCACTGTGCATGTATGAAATTTTCAAAAGATGCACAGTAACCTGGAATAAAAAATTCAAAAATGCATAGTACTTTTATATTAAAATAATGGAATGCATAGTAAATTTTTTTCCTATAAATACCAAAGGATTTCTTCTTTAGAATTCACAATTTCAGATTAAGTTTTCTTAATATAGTAGTGCTAGTGAGATAGTGGTGGAAGTGAGAGAGAGAAGAAAAGTTTTTGGAGAGAAGGTTCTGTCAAAATCCTAAGGTAAGAATACTTCTCTTTTATATTTTTTGGGTTATTTTTATATCGTTTTTAGAAATCTGTTATTATACTGGAAATAATATTATTTTAAGTTACTATTCTGCAAAGTAAACACTAATTCAATAGTAAATTACTATTTCAATAGTAAATTACTATTCAAATAGTAAATTACTATTTACTGTTACCATTTATCGTTACTATTCACGATTTACTATTTACTGTTACTATTCACGTTTTACTATTTACTGTTACTATTCACATTTTACTATTCACTATTTACTATTCACTATTCAAAATTTATCATTTCTGTTTTAAGTAGTAATCTTAATCTTCGTGTTATGCTTATACTGAAATAAGATTGGTATTAATATTTTTAGAAATCGGAGGCGCAAAGCAAATCCATTTTGGGTAACAATTCAAGGTAAGGGGGAGTGAGATAAGAGTATAATATGAAAAGACATAAGAATAATGGGAGGAGTCCCCTACTCCTTTTAAATTTAATAATATTATTATTTTAAAATATTAACTTTTTAACTTAACAATTTAAATAAATTTTAAATTAAATATCTGGTTTAACTAACTCTAACATACCTATGCAAGGACTTGGACCATTATGACCTATATGGACTGGACTATACCTATGCAAGGACTTGGACCATTATGACCCATATGGACCGAACTATACCTATGCAAGGACTGGATTATATGGACTTACATATACCTATGCGAGGAATTGACCAAAATGACTCAAATTGACTATATTAATAATCATTAAATTTTGTATTATGATATGTATTAATGATATTTAATTGATTTGATTATGATTTGATTATGATTGATTGATTGATGATATTTAGTTATGATTGATATTGCTTGATTTTGATTGATGATATTGTAATGTGGAGTTTGAGCATATAGCGAGCATGACGGAAAGCTAAAATTCAGTAAGAATTTCTTACTTTACTCTTTAAATTTTATTATCTTTTATTCCTTCTTAGAAATTATTTTTATTAACTTTATTTTTAATATTTAGAATAAAAAAAATACTATTTATTTTAGAAAGAAAACATTTTATGAGAATTTATTTAATTAAATCTTGAGTTAAAGAAAAATTTTGTAATGTTAAGTATTTTTGGTTAATAATTATTCTCTTTTAATAAAACAAAATTTTTTAAAAGAAAATTATTTTATTCCAACTTAATAACTAAAGATATTTGGAAATAATTGAGATTCCTAAATTTGAGTTTGTTAAGATTTAATTTGAGAAAGATTATGTAAAGTTTTATATGAGAAAATTTTTAGATATTTAAGGCTTAGAAACTCAATTTCAGTGAGATTTGAAAACTGTACCAAATTTATTTCTGTGGGACAGAAATTCAAAGAATTGAGAAAATGTACAGTTTATTGAAATGATATTGTAAACCTTTAAGGGATTTAATAATTGAGTTTCTAAAAGCCTTAACCAACTCAATACGCGAGTAGTTCATGCATCATGAATCATTAAAGTGAAATGAAATAATATTGTCTGGGGACGGATTATAGAAACCGAGGATACATTAGAGGAGGCTTAATTACGAGCCTTGGGATGAGAGAGTGTGAAAGGGTGCTTCAGGGGACCTGGGGTAGCTCCCTAGTGTCGGGTACTTTCACAATAAAAACTTTCTCAATCTGACTAGTCTCTAAGTGTTTCCATGCCAGTTGAGCTGTTCATATTATTATTATCCGGACTTATGGAACAGTGTAAACTCCTGGTTGGCCCAGTGCAAATTAAAATTTAAGGGCCCACATATATAGGTAAGTTATGATGAAGATATTGCATACATTCATGCATTCATAATTGATTGTGTATGTGATTGTGATTGATATTATTATGTATTGGTT
The DNA here is from genome assembly GCA_037962975.1 of Clitoria ternatea. NCBI lineage: Eukaryota > Viridiplantae > Streptophyta > Magnoliopsida > Fabales > Fabaceae > Clitoria > Clitoria ternatea. The sequence continues at coordinate 90,543,463 of CM075675.1, forward strand.
TGTGAAAACCCTTTGTTGCTTATGTCTTAATCAATAATATTATATTCTGTTTCTCACTCATTTCTCCGTGTTTTTGTTTCACATGTTTTAAATTGATGGTTCAGAGGGAAGGATCGAAGAATATCGGCAGTAAATATAGCACGTTCTGGAAAGGGAGCTCGGTATGAATACCGTGGTCCAATGAATAAATAATGTTAATAAGTAACTGCTTCTGGGCCATGGAGTTTCCTCTCTTTCTTATAATGTTTAATGTTTATTTTCTTCGGATGAATGTACATATACTTTATAAAGTTTTAATAATATTTGTGAGGTATTTCAGAAATAATGTATATAATTTATTCTGATAGTTTCTTTTTAACAATCATATCTTTAAAAAAAAATTACGAGTTTTTCTAGAATTTATTAAAGTGTAACCGAGGGTGTTACACAAACTGGGAAGGCCCATACAGGGTATCCGAGATTGCTGGCAAAGGCTCTTACCGCCTTGAAAACCTTGATGGCACTCCAATCCGAAGCAAGTGGAATACCCAGAACTTGCGCATTTATTATAGCTAGCTGCTGGAGCAACATGCACTCTTTTCTCCTCACTTGAGATTGTTCAACGGAGAAATCATTATATCATAATCCCAGCTACGCTTTTATTGTAATTCTTATTTTTGCTCAATAAGAATCTCATACATCAAATTAACTCTTTCGAGTTTTTCTTATGCTGTGATTTTCAGTCTATCCGGCGTGCACAAACATATTTAGGACGGATGATCTCAACTACCCATTCTGTAGTTGACGATGTAACTCCTCGAATATGTGCAAATAAAGGAAGACCTGGGCGCAGTAGGATCAGACCTTTATATAAGGCTGTACCGAACCCCATTCGAAGGCCCAGATTGTAGGATTAAACCGAACTCTGGGTACGGTTAGTAAGTTTGGCTGAACACCGTTGAAGGCTTGGATTGTAGGACCAAACCAAACTCCAAGTACGGTTAGTAGGTATGACCGAACACCGGAGAAGGATTAGGCGCAGTAAGCTGGTTCTCCTTCAAGACCACGCTGAACCCCGAGTAACGGGTGTAGTAGGTTCAGGATTAGCCCTGATCTGAACCCCGTGTTGAAGACTCGGATTGTAGGATTAAACCGAACTCCGAGTACGACTAGTAGGTTTGGCCGAACGTCAGTGAAGAACGGTGAATGAATAAAACCTAACACCGAATGAAGAACGGTTAGTAGGATTAAACCGAACGCCAAGAAAGACATGGGTTGCAGGATCAAAACCGAACCCCAGTGAAAGGCTTGGACTGTAGGATCGAACCGAACTCCAAATACAACAAGTAAGTGACACCGAACTCTAAATTTCCCAGAAGCACTTCTCCTGGAAATTCTTCAATCGGTAATACTTTCTGTTAAAATTCCTTATTCGGGAACGTTTTAACTTCAAAGGCTCGGGCCATATTTTATCGAAGCCCGACTCATTATTTCTGACTCAGGAATAATTCACTCGGGCATGTCTCTATCTGAGGCGTATTCACCCAAAGCATTTCGTTTGGAAATTCTCCATTCATTACCGCACCATGTAGGAATCAGAGATATTCCATTCGGTGCCATGCCACGCGGGAATTGGAAGTATTTCGCTCGGTCTTTTTCCTACTCAGAAATGCTCCACTCGGAGCTATGATATTCGAAAATGCTTCCCTCAGTGAAATCCCACCCTAAAGTGCCATATTCAAAATCGCTGAAAAGTACTTCCTTTAGGAATTCTCCACTCGGAAATACTTTCCCTTGGAATTCCTTACTCGGAAATGCTTCAAGTTCGATACTATACTATTTAAATTCTTCAGTCGACAATATTTCATCGAAATCCGACTCACGAAGAATCAATCATCACTCTCATTAACTTTGCTCGGAAATACTTTTCCTTAGAATTCCTTACTCGGAAACACTTCAAATTTAGTGCCCGACTCATGAATTCTTTAACTCGAAAATATTTTACTTCGGAGTTCCAATCAGCAATTATTCACTCGAAATATCTCTATCCGAAATGTATATATGCAAACTCAGAACCTTTCTCTGACCAAAGGTATTTCCACTAAAATAGCCCACTCGGAAATTTTTCACTCGGTGCTATACTACGAAGAGTCAAAAATGTCTCACTCGATGCAATCCCAATTAGTAGTGTTGCACTAAGAAATTCTCCACTCGGAAGAATTTACACTCAGAAAACTCGAGCCCGAATGAAAACTCGGATTGTAAGGCTAAAACTGAACTCCGAGTGTAGTAAGTACAATCAATTTGAGTGCGGCTGAAGAATCACTTAGAACCTTCCTCTCAGGAAAGTTCAATCAGAACTCTTTACTCAGAAAGAGTTATTTCAAAAGCTTCCACTCGGAGCTCTCACCTAGAAGAGTTTCCGCTCAGAAATCTCACTCAAAAGAAGTCCCACTCGGAGTTTTCAATCGGAATAACTTCAACTCGGAAGTATCACTCGAAATTGTCCTTGACGAAAAATGAGACTCAGCTAAAACGTACATGCTTTTACTGAGCAACTCGAGGGGTAATGGAATTTCTCGGGTGGCATGGCCAGAACTAGTCTCACTCGGAGTCACTCATTTAGAGTCAGTTGCTCACTCAGAACTGATCACCCAATAATGCTTGGGGACAGTATCCAATGACTAACGAGTATTCTGAAGGATGAACACTTAGTAAAACGTCCTCACGATTACTTCCCCTCAAGACTAACACTGCAAGCCATTCTCATGATAACAACGTTTTTCCTCACGACAGTATTCCCCATTACTTATACCAGGTTTGTGTATGCCAAATGTGTGATTTAAGTAAACGATTTCATCACACTAAAATATCCATACTTGACAAAAGATATTCTATCTTTTCTATCAAACCAGGCCTTTAGTCATTAAGGTACCCATACGTGAGGAAAATAATTGTATGTCATTATCCATCCTTCATCCTATATGTCTAAATCCAGATTGGAGATTGTGTATTAATATCTGTTCTTCATTTTACACATTTAAATCCGGAATGGTTCATTATACGTACAATGATTCTATTGAAATTATTTTCAATGGACAAACGTATAAAGCAAGTTGTCTTTTTATTGATCAGATCTTGAATTACATAAGAATTGATTAACTGATCCAGAGCTGATCCCGGAACATAGCAGATTTGAATCAATAAAGACTAAAGACAAGGAAGGCACTATTTCTGCTGGCTTGTCTCTCCGCCCTTTCCTTTGCCTTTATCTCTGGCCTCGTCTCCCCCATCACCAGCAGCTTTACCTACATCAGCACTTGTTCCTTCACTTCTAGGCTGCTTGGTGATGGGAGTCAGGAGAGAAGGTCCCATTGACTGGCCTTTGGGGAGAGGAGTCGGCTTATACTTGGTGTTTGGCGGTTCCTCCTGACGATCGTCAACCAAAGCTACGAGTTTCCCTCCTTGAAACTCATAGAACGGATCAATACCATTCAAATTGAGTTCCATTTTGGGATTCCGGTATTGAATTTGACGTACAGCCAACCCAAAAGATTCCTCGACTACTTGGACATAAATAGCCACAGCCTCTTCTGCTCGGGTATTCGCAGCAGTCAAATTCGCTTTCAGAACTTTGACCTCGTCATTCGAACTCGCCAACTTTAGTAATAACTCCTTCTCCTTACGAGCCCAGTCTTCAACTCCTTGGGAGTAAACGACCTTGGCTTCTTTCAGTTCCTCTCCCAACTTGGCCGAATGCTCCTTCTCCGTACAAAGGCTGGTATGGAGGTCAGAATTGATTTTCTTCTGATTAAGCACTTGAGCCTCCAGCTCTTTAACAAGATATTTCAGCCTGGAGATTTCTTCGTCTTTCTGGTACCTTTCTTCCTTGGAAGCCTCCAACCGACTTTCCAAGCGAAGAATGTTCGCTCTGTCCTTAGCTGCGGCAACTTTCAGATCGTTAACCTTGCCCGTTAACTGGCTAAGTTTTTCATTATCTTCTGACAGCCTGCGAACCGATCTTAGAAGACCGGACAGTTCAGCCAGTTGCCATTGTCCAGCATCACAAGCTCGAGTTACTTCTCCAGGCTCTAAAGTCTTCAGCTTATACGGAGAATCGGGGATACATTTAGGAACTGGACCCTCATACACTAAGTATGGGGCAAGATTGGAGTTGCCTGGAGGGGGACAGGAAACCTTGGGCACAAAGTAAGAACTTATTGGCCTTGCGCCAAAGGTAATCACATTGCTGGGGGCAGCCGTTGTTGTCTCTTCTTTCCCCTTTCCTTTAGAGGCCCCAGGATCAGCTGCCCCTTCGGAAGTCTTTGGTTTTTTAGGGGAGGGCTGAGACTCCGTTTTCTTGGAAGAGTCATGTTCTGCTTTCGTCCTCTTCTTACCGGCCTTTTTTCCCTCAACATTAGAGGTCGGTATGTCAGATCCGCCCTCCAATAAAGGAATATCGTCACCAGCAGACGAAGTGAGTATGATGGTCTCAACGGTAGCCTTCTTAGAATTTCGCTTTGCCTGAATATTGTTTTCAGCCGCGACGGATTTCCCTCCAACTTTGAAGCCCTTCAACTTCTCCATCTCTGGTGACTCAGCTTTAATTTCAACTGCATAATCAGATAGAAAGACCATCAGTAACAGAAGATATCAAGACATAAAAAGAAGAAAAATAAAAAATCACAGAAAATTACGCAAGTATTCTTCGCGGGTAGTTTCCAACCCTAGCAAACACCTCCAAGAGAAAAACTTGTGCGAGGCGGTGTATGATTGAAGAGCGGAAAGAATGGAGACCGATGTTGGGGATAACTTGTCCTCATCGGTGTAATAAGCATGGGACGTCAACAAAAAGTGTTCATGAGTCCAGGCCACAGGAAATTCTTGAATCCCATATTTATTCAACCAAAAAATTGGGTCATTGGGCTTCACACGAATCCTGGTGAAATAAGATTTGAATGAACGCCCATCTACTTTGGCGGAGTCAGTGACTCGAAGTTGATGACTTTGGAGTTAGTCCGGAGGGTTATCAAACTTACTTCTCCCTTCTCCTTATCCGCACGATGGACCACTTGCGTAAAATAAAAAAGCATGGCCACCGTGGGTGTGAAATTGAAGTAGTCACCCAATACTTCTAGAGCACGGACGAGTCCCCAACCATTCGGATGAAGTTGAGAAGGTGCACAATTTAGGAACCTTAATACACCCATTTGAAACTCGGATAAGGGGAAACGAACTCTGAGGTGATGAAATACAAAATCATGCATATATATACCGAACGCTCATCTGGGACAACGTGGTATATCCGTTCTGTAGGGAGCGGTGCAAATACCCTGAACCATTTTTTCATTTCCTCCTCGGTGCAAACTATAAACCTTGGCTGAATCCGAGCTCCGTCCTCATTCGCGTGATGGGAAGCTAAGTTTTTAAACTCATCAGCTATCCAGCAGAAGGGCCACTTAGCTTGGATTTCTTCCCAGTTTAGCCGAGAGGTAACTACGCTGTACAGACCTTCTGCTATTTTCAGAACAGTTTGATCTCCAGAGGTTCCTTCTCCAGTCATCGTTTGAGTAGCGTGAACAAAATCTCTGCTCTACTGTTAGTCCTCAAATTTTCAATAAAATCTAAAATAAAAATTTCATAAAAATTATAAAAATTAGTTTAATTTGTTAGAAAATTAGGATTTAAATTCAATAAATGAGTGTTGTTGGAAATAATCTGCCCTTGATCAATTTTCTCTAGTTTTGCAGTGAAAAAGTTAAGAAATCAAGAGAAAATTACACTGGAGGAGCTGACGCGTAGCCTCACCCCACGCGTAGCATCAAGAGCTACTTTTGATGCTGACGCTACGCATCAAAGCCACGCGTAGCGTCAGTGCTGCGTTGTCTCCACTCCTACTTTTGGCCAACCACCCCACTTGGATCCAATAATGGGCACTCCACTCAGCCCAAGGGCCACCCCAATCAGCATAACTAGCCAAAACTCGTGGAAACATGTCCAAGTGGCCAGACATGATCAAGATTAATTATTGAAAGTGGCCATTATCAAGTGTTTAATGGAAGCTGAGTCAGGGGTCTGACGCGTAGCGTCACAGGGACGCGTAGCGTCAGCACCCTTGCTCAGCCCTATAAATAGGGCCATCCAACACCATTCAACACATCCCATTCCATACACTTCTCTTCTCTTCTCTCTTGTGCTCGACTTTGAGTACTTCTTTTGTGAGTTGTAGTTCTAGAATAGTTTTCTAGATACTTGAGTGTGTTTCGGTGTATTGTGATTGTTGTATCGTGAAGTTTCCATCGTCTTCTTCGTAATGTCAAACTCTGTAAGTGTTGTTTTTACTTTTACCATGTGTAACTAATCTGTTTATGTTGGAATTGGTGAACTAATCTATTGAGTATAATGTTGTGAATTCGACCTCTGCATGTTTATGATTCAAGTCCATGTTAGTATTTCAACCTTTTATTAATATGAACGTCAAACGGGAGATTGATTTTCATGTGTATCAAAACTGGTTTTATTAGTGTAAATGTCAAACGGGAGAATGATTATTTATACCGTATTGAAACTTATTTTGACGAAAGTAAAAAGTTGGAATACCCTTGGTATCTCAATTCTATAGGGGTTGTTAACCATTGTTGCCATAAGGCCAGGTCTTAATGCAAGTTTTTACTGAGAAAGCTCACGAGGGATCGGACTTTACGGTGAATTCTTAGAATTTATATCACGAGGGATCGGTTATCATGATTTTAAGCTGCAATGACATGAAACTTGATGATTAAATATGCATGTCTTGAGTTCCTCATTGTTATTCTAGATTAGGGATCCAATTTCCAACATAATTTGTTTATCTGTGTTTATCTCAAGTATCTTACCTATTCTAGGTTACAACTCAACTTTTTAGATAGATTTTATTTTATTTTTATCCTATGAATCACTCAACCATGCTATCTTGTGAATATTGTATAAACTGTACATAAATCATTCTTTTGTTCATAATTTCCTTCATATTTACCATAGTAAATAGAAGATTACTGTTGTTATTGGACTTTCAATCCCAGTGGAACGATATCTAAATTTCAAAAACTACAAACGATTGGTGCGCTTGCCAATTCACAAAGCCCGGTTACAACCGACGGGCCAACATCTACGATAAAAAGTCACATCGTCAGAAGGGTAACAATCATTACTTATCTCACTTTTCAAAGAGCGACTACAATCAGAGGACGACTCTGAGAAGGGAAAAGTCACTCTCCACCGTGAGTAAAATCCCCTTTCTGAGCGACATGACTCAGCCATCGGAAGAATCATAAGGGTTCTTCCCCCATGATAATTAGGGTTGCGAGAAGTTAATCTCCCCCTCATAAGATACATTCTTTTCAAGCAAAAACAGCAGAGCAAAAGAAGACGGAAATAACAGGGGAAAGAAAATGGTTACCTCAGATGATAAGGAAGATGAAGACTGAGAAAAACTTCACAGAATAAGCGGCAAGCGTCCTTACAAAATTTTTGCAGAGTTTTGCTAAGAAATTAGAAGTGAGTGGTACCCAGAATCCACTAAGTGTTTTTTTATAGGAAATGAAAGGGTTCGGTTACCAACTCTTGAAGCTGTGTCGTTCACGACTAAACGCGTCGATTTACAAGTCAAACGACACAGTCGTTCTAAATTCATGGGCGCCAAAACAATATCAATTCGTCAAAGGACCTCTCCGCTGGGCCCAGAAGTTTTAAAAATTGTAGGCCCATTAAGCCCCAAACGATGGTTACTAAGGTTTACGTCTCAGACGCAATAACTGCTCGCACACATGATTAAAGGCATTTAATGTCTAATCATGCGACGCAATCTATGCTTTAGAGACATTACTCGAATTTCAAGAGTCCTCAGTTTTCAAAAAAACTTTTGGCATTCTCCTGCTGTGAATCTTTGTCTGAAACCGTTATAACAACATCATGACAACGGAACGTTCATCCCTAGGACGGTTCCTCATGATATAATAATGCTGAACAGCACACATGCATAAAAACGTTTCCTACATAGCTATATCGGCATCTAGACCTTTCGCAGGTTGAGTAGCTCATATGAACAACTACACAGTCCCTCACACAAGCTAGGGGACATATGATCCGGTCTTGATACCGGTATCCGATCTACAAGGCATATTTCAACGTCTTTGTCAATTCGCCAACGTGCAACCGGTGTCATCGGTATACATCCGGACTCTAATTCCGTATCAGGCGCTCTCCCTATACCGGTTGTCCAGGATAACACCATGACACCGGATAACACACACGTCACTATGCAAAAGACAAAAGACATTGCTACAGGGACCGATCAATAATTCCCTGCACTACGAGCCAAAATCTGCTCACGGGAATGGTCAATTTGTCCCTTAATTCTAGCCTATACTCCCTACGCTCAATATAAAATGGCCACTTGACCCAATCATACTGGTAAGTGCGCAATAAAATAATAATTTAAAGTGTTATTGGAGGTTAGTGGTTCCCCACTAACGGATCCTCGAATATCGAGCCAATTAGGTATATGAACTCTCTTCATCAATGAAGGGAGGGATCTTTTGACTCTATAAACTTACAATTACTCTCTGAATACATTCCTGACTTGGAATATTATCACTGACTTGAGCGTCGAAGAATCTTCGTAGGTGACACCACCTTTCGCCCACATCAACGCGTTAGGCCGGTGTGAAGGATCTCCAGGACGCCCAATCCGCTCTCTTCTCTTACAGAGACATCGGATATACAAACCGGATACTCATATAACCGGTCTTCAGAGACGTAATCCTCCTATTATTTGTGATTGACCCGACACCGGATCTCTTGACCCCGGTTCAGGACAGATCAATTATATTAATTATTTAATTTAATATAAAATCCCTTAACTATCTCATGATTGCAGTCGGTATGATCATCAATTTAATTCATAAAAAAAACAAGGGCAGCATGTTCCGTGAATTTAAAGTGGAAAGCAAAAGGTATGCTTAGATATGCCATTGAATTTGTGATTTGGTGTTTCCAAAAGAAATTGGATGTCATTGTTCAATCATGCGTTGCACATGAAGCAAATAATATAAAATAATCATTAAAGTTAAAGCAAAATAATATAAAACAATCATGTAGTAGGTAATAACATATAAAGTAAAGCAATTACAATGGATCCATGCGGGTATAATATTCAGCTAAAACATGAGTGAATAATTAAATTAATTAAATGAATGATTATATATATATATATATTTTAAAACATTAGATGTATTATTATTATTATTATTATTATTATTATTATTATTATTATTATTATTATTATATATTTAGATTATAACATAGTGCAAGTTATAGACAGCATATAAATCATGCAGTAGTGGAAATGGAAATAACTAATGGACAATAGCAATAGGTTATAGTGGACAGTAAAGAGAGGTACAATAACAATAGTGTAAAAGACCAAATCAGTAAAAGTAGAATCAGCAATAGCAATTGTAAGTGAAAAAATATAGTATGTAGCAATCAGGTGGAAAATAAAATAATGTAGCAATCAGCAAGCACTAACGCACTAATGGATTATTATATAATTTGGAAGCAAAGCAATCAGAGCTAAAGGAATTATATAATTTGGCGCAGTGCTATAACAAATAATGAAAGGTAAAATAATTAAGAATTTTAATTTTATTCTTCAATTTTTTTTTTTAGATTGTTATAATTTTTCAAGAACTATCAATAAATACTTTTAAGAATTCTTCAAGAATTCTAAATATTTGACTATTAATTTTACACATCCTACAAGGATGTTTATAAATAAGTTCTTTAGGAACCTATTATTTTTTTATGATATAGGTATAATCTTATACATTCTTCTGGAATGTTAAAATATAAGTTCTTCAGGAACTTTTATAATATATATATATATAATATAAATTTAAAATTATAAAGAATAATAATAATAATCATATATTACCTCTCTTAGTCTTGAATAGATCTCAGTTGGTCAGTATCTGCTGATAACGTGTTATAAACTAAAATTATAAGAGTATGAGAAGAAGATTTAGAAGAAGAAAATTGAGAGCAAGAGAGATTAGGAGTGAAAAGAGTGAAAGAGGTGTGTTTGATTAGTGAGGGTTTGGTTCTATTTATAGAACCAAATTAGTGGACATCCACTTATTATAATATATTTATAACAATTAAATATAAATTCTCTTTTTTCCATGCTTCTAGTGATGACACACGTGAGGGTTAGGGTAGGGTACTATATGTAGGTGGAAATTCGGGTGGGCGACCCTAAACAGGTAAGATTTTATTAGGTTGTAGGTCATTTAGGGCCGGGCCAAAAAAGGTCTGCAAAAATTTTGGCCTTGAAATTAAAGGTTCTAGCCCAGCCCTCAACGAGCGTCCGCTTTAAAGTTAAAAAAATAAATTTATAAAAAATTAAAATTTTATTCAAAAAAATTAAAATTACATAACATTTTTTTGCAGAACAAACTACGAATATTTGTAATATTTTTTAAAAATGTTTCATAAATATTTATCATTAAAATTCATAACAAAAGTCTACAAAAGCCCATATTCCACACATGCGGTGAGATGAGAAGTAGAAAAAAAAAGGAAGAAAAATTTTAACTAAAAAAGAAACTCCTTATAATTTTTATTTTTCTTTAAATACCCGGGTCGCCCGCAGCCCTTATAGGCTGGCCCGCACTCAGCCTTTTTTTATCTTTTTAGGGTCGGGCTTTTTTTTCTTGCTTATTAATTTTAAATTTTATTTTTAAGCTCTTACACTATATTTTTTCGGACGGGTTGAGGCCGATCCATGCACGCTAACTAATTTTGTCAGCTCTAATACTATAGTACCCACCCCTATATCCACATTCCAACAAGTTATCCATACTTATTTGCATACTGTGTATTTAAACTTTAATTTCTATTCTCGTACCCTTTAAGTACTTAGGTACTTACACCTAACCCCATTACATGCATTTTAATTAAATATAATCATTATTTTATATTATTATGGTAAACAAGAAAAATAACTTTCTATCACAAACGTTTGTACCTCGATAAAATATAAAACTACATGAAGTTATGAATTAACCACCAAATGTTAAGAATATATATATATATATATATATATATATATATTATAATCCAAACATAAGAGGTTGGTATGTATTATAGTGATATTCTAATATATAGAATAATATTTACTATATAACTATTAAGTATTAACCTTTAGTTATGTAGATTATAGAATGGAAAGTTTGTAATCCACTATAACACAAAAACATTGCTACATTAGTATTAACAATATATTATTTTTTGTTTTAATTGTAGATTTAGAATTAAAAAGTTAAAATATATCTTAATGTAACAAGGTATGTAAAAAAATAAATAAATAATTTTGGAGTGTGAGGCGAGGCGAGATATTAAGTATAATACTCATCCCACACCCGTACCTGTAAGTGTTTATGCGTAATTCTCATTCTCATCTTACCCCACTTTAAGTGGGTAAAGACCCTGACATTATGGGTAATTTTTGCGAGTGCCCTATAGACATGGGTCTGATTGTCATCCCTACATGCTTCTCCATTCTTAGGGCAACTTATAAGTTTCATCCAACATTTATCAAATTTCATCTATTTATTGTTCACAAGAATTACAACATAACCCAATTTCAAATAATCCTCCAAATTTTAAAATTTTTCTTCTTCTTCTTTTTTATCCAACATTGACATTTCTCATGTCATAATGTTAGTCAATTTTAACTTACATATTTAAACTGGTTCAAGTTAAAGGTTGATCAATTAACTTGTGCTTAATTTTGCATGTAAGAGATTAAGAGTTTGTTAAAGTATGTCTCTTTTAATTTTATTGATTAGCACTCTTTTATATAGAATTTTATCTTACCTTCTGCCAAATGGAAATTTCATATGCTATGTTGATATTTATATCGGTGTTGGGTTATTTTTATTTTTGACTTGCAAATTCAAGACAAGGAAGAATTTATTTTTCTACTCCAAAATCAAGTTGCATTACTCCACTCTTGCTCTTGCCTCTTATCGGTGTTAATACACTAACTTGTGGTGATTGTTGTTAAGATGCCACCAAAATCATAGTTGCTTCCTATTGGTGCTTACACGCCTATTTGTGCTTCTATTTTATAGCCTTCGTAGGATTGATTGTTATTTTTTAATGTTTTTTGTTATTTTTGTCAAGTTAAGTTTCTTATTGTCTAAACATTGAAAATGAAATGTTTGACTAATAGTTAATCATGTTATTAACGGGTTATTGCTAAAAAGTTAAGTTGTACAAAATATTACAATATCCTTTTATTTTACGGGGTTCATTTTATTTGTCACCAGGGTCCCAAAAACATGTAAGATAACCCTAATTCCAACGGTGAGAATCATTTCTCAATAGTTAATTAAACATACTAGAATCATCTTAACAAATTAACATGCAATTTTGTTGAGCACGTTAATACTTAGAAGAATTAAGTTTATAAAAGCGACTAAAACTAAAATAATTGATATAAGTCGAATGTTAAAAAAGAATATTTTATAAACACTAAAACCAACAGATCTTTTTATTTTATGAAAAGAATATTCATTAGTTACAACATAACATGGTAACCAAAGTAGAAGTTTTATTAACATATAAAAAAGTCAATAAATGTTTGATTTTACATAGGAATGACAACTAGGTGGATTTAAGTCTCCTTGATCCTAACCCCCATAAAAGTATGGGGCAGGGTCAAGGGTAAGTTCAGGTTCATGGTAAACCATAGGTATCATACTTTACAATTATTATAACATATATATATATATATATATATATATATATATACATGAGTTATATATATGTGTGTGTATGTATAAAGCATATTATAGTCAAAGTAATATTTGAAAATAGATCTTAAAAATTTATAAATGTAATAAACTTATGAAATATATCATATTTAATGAAAATATATTAATTTGTTGTTATTCTTAACTATTATTATAGTAATAATTATTTTTTATATAGGGAGGAATTAGACGGGTAGATGTATTCCTTGTAACATCCTAATCTGGATTTTATGGATAATTTATATTAATTAGTAAGTAAAAATGGGTTAGAATGGTTAATTAACTAAAAATAGTGTGAAGTTACTTATTTGCCCTTAATGAAGTATGATGTGCCAAACTTCACTTTTCCTCCTTAATTCATGTTTCCCTCTCTTGCATGCAAGGAACAGCACATTGGCATCTCCTATCTTTTTTTTCGCGGCTTATCACTTTAATCAATCATCCCCTTCTTCAATTTCTACTAAACTAAGGCAGATTTCAAGGTTTCTTCTTCTCCAATTTTCGTGGCAGCCATGGAAGCTATATGGGAGCTCCATTTCCTTTGAATCCCAATGTAAGAGCCATGCACCCACTTTCAATTTTGAATAATTCATGGACTCCACCTTCAATTTCTTACATCTACTCACATTTAGAAGCATTTTGGAGCTCGGTTTGGGCATGGTCAGCATTGTGTACCTTGGGGTTTTGAGTTTCCTTCATTATTGGAGAGTTTAAAGGTACCCATTGCTCGATATTGGCTCCATTCGTGAACTTGGACTTAATTCCGCAATTTTCGTGGTTGTTTAGAGACCATTTCGGAGTATCATCGAAGCTTGGGGTTTTCTCGGAGTCAAGTTTCTGAGTCGATGACTTAAGTTGGCATGATTAATTAGAAATTAAAAGGATTAGAATGATTAATGGATTAAGAATAAGTGTGAATTTACCTTTATACCCTTAATGACTTAAATGCAAATTCTCTATTCCTTCTTTCACCCTCTGTAGTTTACGCATGCAACATAAAGGGAAAACAGTGTCCATTTCATCTTTTCTCCTCCGTGTATGCATGCAAGCGGGAAAAATAATTAGGTGCCATTCTTTTTTCTCTTCCATGGGAACCACTCTATTTCTTCTTTTAATTTCTTTAGTTGAGCTTGAATTCTTTAACTATTTCCCCCTTCTCTACACAGTGGCCATTGATGCTTGGTGAAAGCTTCAATTTTTGAAATTTGTTAAAGGTAAGGGTAAACCCAACTTTGGTCTTGTACAAATTCTAAACCCCACCCCCTAACTCTTGTAAAATTCATGAATTTCAAGGTTATTTGGAGCAGTTGTGGGGTTGTTTCGCGTTGGGGGTATTCCAAACTTTGACTTCGGTGATTGACGACTTAAATCGGTAAGTCATTAATTAATGAAATAATGATAGATAGGTTATTTTAGCTTCGTAGTGTGATTTTAATAACGCATGAGTTATTAAAAATTAAATATTGATGTTTTAAGAATTTTTGAGTTACTCGTTGGTGATCGAAAAACGTTGGAAGGCTTTCTGGACCTTCTGGAATTGTCTATTCCAGGTAGAAGAGCATTTATATTTTAAATGTATGGTTTATGGATGAGTTAGGGTATACTTGCATGATTATGGATAATTAAATTGTGATATTATAATGTTATAAATTGTGTGATTGATTACTTGAATGACATTATACCTCTTTATTTATATATTGTTATGAGATTGATGAATTGAGATAGATTTTCATCTCTGTCCATACCTTTTGTGATTATATTGCATGAGATGCGATAGAATGATTAAATTGATGTTAACATGTTACATGAGATGAGATGAATTGATTGAATTAATGTTACTCTATTGCATGAGATGCAATAAAATATTGGTTGAATTATGATATTGCATGGGATGTTAGTAAATGGTTGATTAAATATCATTATATAGCATGGGATGCTTATTATTGATGAGAAAATGTGAAATGAGAATTCTATATTAGTGGTTTCGAAGATTCCATAAAAGACCTTGGGTGGGACTCAAGGCAAGCCTATTGAGTGGGACTTGGGGCTAGCTCGCAACATTGCCATTGTCGTTGAGAGTGATTTATGTTGCGCGAGAAGGCAAATGGTTTGGTACCAGTGAAACAGTTGGATCATCTGAGAGCTGAATATGACATGGATGAGAGCCTTTGTGTTGCAACACTATATTATATTATGTGTAATCGGTCCTATGTGAAAATATATCTATATGCATTGGGTTGTGTTGTTAAGAATAACATAACTGTGATAGCCTACGAGTTGCATGATATTGAGAATATCTGATGCGCCGTGACTTTGTTGAATACCAGTAATTATTGTTGGATAGATTATGATATAGTGATGTATGTTATAGAATTAGATAGGTTGATCCGATTCAATAACTGTCATTTAACATATATAATACTTACCCTTATTTTGCGGCTATTTTTTAGTGAGACTGGATCGTGATGGTGATCGGTGAGAAGTCACCAGGTGATGTAGGCACTTGTATATACCTTGTATAACGTTTTGGTGACGTAGCCTTGGCCGACTCGTGTATGTAGTCATTTTGGTGATGTGTATATCCTATTTAGTGGATTATAGGTAGCTGACGGCTTCACTGAAAGCCTAGATTGTATTTTGATTACATATATGAGACAATGATATTGATGGTGAGATGGAGTGTGTGATATTTTGTTGTGGCGACCATGGATAGTCCCACATTATGTGTGAGATACATTATATCCAAGATTGAGATTGAGAACCTTAAATGCTTTGCATAAATATGATGGGCAGGAATTGTATTGCATTGCATCTAGTAGATTATGCATCTGGACCATAAATTGATGATGTGCATTTAAAAAGTGAAGGTCTTAGTGATTGTTGCGCACAAATAGGGAGTCAGATGGGTTAAACTATGTTTCGTAGTATTGGGATGCCATGGGATGGTTCCAATGGTATGTATCCATGAATTATGGTGTATAGCAATTGAAATGGTCCAATTCTGACGTGCGTTGGCCCTTAAGTTGTATGCTTTTGCATTAACATGGTTAGGACGTATTTTTGTGCATAGCCCATTCATCCTTGGGTATTTTTGAATGCAGTCGATGGCTACATGTCAAAAACGATGCATTTTAGGTCGTGTCAAGGTTTAGCGGTGATTGGACATCGTTTGGATAAGTTTTGGGGATGCAGAAATTGGTTTTGGGGCATTTACTCTCATTTTCACTCAAGCGAATAGCTGTCTCGCTTGAGTGAATCCCAATTGTATGGTCAGGGTGCTTTCTGTTGAATTTTCACTTTAGCGAGGTAGAATATGCTTGAGCGAGATGAGACTGTTTTGATTTTGTGTGGATTTCGCTCAAGCGAGATAGAGCCGCTTGAGTGAGTATGGTAAGTTTGGTTTTTGTCCAATTCTCGCTTGAGTGAGGGATGTCCCGCTTGATCGAGGGCCATAAGGGTTGGTTATTGTCTCTATTTCGCTCAAACGAGATGGGCTTGCTTAAGTGAGTGAATGTTGGGCAGCCACTGTTTAATTTCGTTTAAGCGAGGGGGATCTCGCTTGAGCGAAATGGGCATGCTGTGTTGCTGACTTTATTTCGCTTAAGCGAGGATGTTCCGCTTGAGCAAAATAACTTGCAAAAGCTACTGTCTTGCGTTCGCTTAAGCGAGTGAGCCTCGCTCAAGTGAAAATGGCCTTCGCCGAAGCGAATTGAATTTTGCTTGAGCAAGTTTATGCTGGTTTGGTTTTTATGGCTTGTAGGCTTTGGGAATGAGATCCCGAGCCTTTTATCGCGCATTCTATGAGTTATTTTATGTGTGAGGGTTGGTGGCGTATTTTTACGCGAAAATTTTTCTCCTTTCTTAATTCATTATTTATGCATTAGGATATTTCAACTTGTACTAGATGAAAGCTCTATTTATAAATTTATAAATATCTATTTTGTAAACTTGAAATTCACATGACTAAAACTTAATACTAAATTATATTTTATTAATATTTTTATATATATCTGATACCATCATGCATATATTATTTTTGAACTTTTTTTAATTTATACATGATATAATAATTTTGTATACCTCATATTTTGTTGGACTATTTTACTATTAAATCTTAGTTGTATATATCTTTAAGTTAGAAACTTTTATATAAAATTTAGTTTCTATTAAATTTTGGTGAGCAAACTTTTTAAGTTTAGATGGAATATATCACAAAAAAATGTTAAACCGTGCTACGCATTAACTAAAAATTGGTTTCCCTCTTGAAATCACCAATCGAACACACAATTTTCATTTGAATAACTTTTCAATTTTCAAAATTTTCGCAATAGCGCGCCAAGGAGAGAAAGCGAAAGACAACGCGCTCAACACAGAAACAAATCCTTACCATCCAAACCCCAAAAACAAAAATCCAACGGTCCACGTCATCGATCCGCACCGCATCCAAACCAACCAATCAAATATCAGTGACACAACCTTTATATACACAACACCCAGCAGAAGCTTTTCATTCCACAAAGTCTTCACTCAAAAATCTGTAATTCCCCCAACCAAATCTTAACCAATGGCAAAGGCAGACAAGAAGCCAGCGGAGAAGAAGCCGGAGGAGGAGAAGAAGGTCGCCGAGAAGACTCCGGCGGAGAAGAAACCTAGGGCGGAGAAGAAGATTCCGAAGGAAGGAGGAAGTGATAAGAAGAAGAAGAAGGCGAAGAAGAGCGTGGAAACTTATAAGATATACATATTTAAGGTTCTGAAGCAGGTTCACCCTGACATTGGGATTTCCAGTAAGGCCATGGGAATCATGAACAGCTTCATCAACGACATCTTCGAGAAGCTTGCTCAGGAATCGTCGCGTCTTGCTCGCTACAATAAGAAGCCCACCATCACTTCTCGGGAGATTCAAACGGCTGTTAGGCTGGTTCTTCCTGGTGAACTCGCCAAGCACGCTGTTTCCGAAGGCACCAAGGCTGTTACCAAGTTTACTAGCTCCTAGGTTGTTCTGTTTTGTAAAGGTTTTTTTTTTCTTGTTTTGAGTTCAACGTCTGATGGAATCGTTGATTCTGAAAAATCAATGATTGTTAAATTTCAATATGGGCTATCCTTTGTTGTAGTTTTGTGATCTGATATAACGTGTTGGTAAAAGCGATGAATGATATTAGGTTTTTCTTTCGATGGGAATTGCTTATGAGGTTAAATTTCGCGTATGAACGATATCCATCTTAATTTTATTCGATTAGTTATGTTCCTTGGTGGAATTGCTTTAGAGTTGAGATGTGAAGTGGATTTGAGTGTCCGACAAAGGAGTTTGTGATATGGAGAAAACTGAGGCAAGGGGGACCACGTCTCCCTATTTGGGGTTGTTATTCCAACAAGTAGAGAGGTAGGGAAGTTATGGGTTTCACTTTTGCAAATTATGCATTCGACACAATTGTTTTTGTTGATGCGAAGATTGTGCTTAAAAACTGTCCTTTCCTTTGTTCAACTTCACTTTCTGTCTGTTGTCAAGGCTCCCATTTCTCAAACGTGGGTTGGAGTTTTCTTGGATACATTCAACGTTTCCTTTTTGTTGTCAAGAAAATGAAATAGTTAATCATCTGCTGTTCTGGTTGTGATTTTTAAAGTGGGGTGGAGTCTATTCAGCAGCAGCGTTTTGCCATTGTTCGTTGAGGGCTGATTCAGTGGAAAAAAAGGAAAAGGGGGATGTGGAATGCAATTGGGTTCACAGTAATGGTCGATATGGTTGGAATGAAATTGAACTATTTGTGACCAGATATAGTTTGATAATATTTTGGAGGTAATACATTTTCGGTCATAGTTTACATGTTCCCCACACTGTCAGATGATACAGAGCTTCTGCTGTGCATTTCATAGCTAAATATGCTTACGCTGTTATCCCAGCAATTCTGGGGTCTTTTTCAAAAATATTTAGGCTTTTGGGTCAGTAAAAAAATTATTTGGTTGTTTGTGTAGAATCTGTCATATCATATTTTATAAATTTAGTAACGTTAATAAAGCTAATGTTAATAAATTTAATGTCAACAGTAATTTATAATTTATATTTTAAAATCATTAAAATATTTTATAATTTTTAATATATCAATTATTTATATTTTATACATTAATTTATATTTAATAAATTAAATTATATATTTAATATATAAATGATATAGATATTATAATATTTCTTGATGGCATAAATTTAATAGTTGTCTTTATGGTTATCAGTTTGTTGTGCTTAAAGGGTTTCAGTTCAACATTTGTTGTATGTAATTTTTTATATTATATATATTTAATATGTAAATGATATAGATATTATAATATTCCTTAATTGCATAAATGAACCACTTGCCTCAGTGGTTACTATGAATGCGTAATTGAAATATGATGTGACAGATTCTACCCCATACAACTAAATAATTTTTTTACTAACTCAAAAGCCTAAGTATTTTTAAGAAATACCCCATTTTGGCCAGAACCCTAGCAATTCTACTAAGGAGTTGTTTGGTGTATAGTTGAGTTAACGGAGTTGAGAAAATCGGGGTTTTGTAAACGGGGTTTAGAAAACTGAGGTTTTATAAATGGAGTTTTGTTTGGTTGACAGTTGAGTTAAAGTGATTATGTTTGGTTTGTAGTAGAATTGGGTTGGAAAAGTGGTAATTGAGGATAAAATTACCAAAAAGGGTATGAGTTTAAATATATATATAATTTGTATGTATATTTGTTTATATTAAATATATAATATTAAACCAAAAAAGATACTTAATTTAACAATACATATTTAATAAATGAATTAATATATTAAACACTAATTAATATAAAATTATATATATTTATAAAACTAATAAATTTAAATTATTTTTTGATATATTATAAAACTAATAAATTTATTTGATTGTTTTTTATATATTAAAACTAATAAATTAATTTTATTGTTAATTTTATAGAACATGTTATTACTAATCGTCACTGAGTCATTCTTTTGTTCGATATGTCACTCCGTACTCTTCGTTCAATAAATACGCATTCTAACTTAAATTTTCAAGATGCACAAAGGTTTACGATTTTCCATGTTTCGTCACTCATTATCCGTTATTTGTTACGTGTAAAGGCAAAAATAAACTAAATTTATATTAAATCAACTAAACTAAATTAAAAATAAAGTAAACTAAATTAAGTAATTCTAAAATAATTAAACAAATAACTACATAATTAAAAACCTTACACATCACTTAACAACCTAAACACAATAAAATACATAATTAAATTAAATTAATTAAAAAATAAAAGTATGCTGTTACGGTGCACCAACTCTCTTGACCTCACACATGCACCACACCATCACCACCGTCCAACGCCACCATCCACCACCTCTACCATCACCACCCGCCACCACCACCACCATCCACCACCTCTACCATCACCACCCGCCACCACCACCACCATCCACCGTCCAACAATGGAGAAACCGCCACCCTACCTAACCAACCCCACCCCCACGAACCCTCACTCCAAAACTAGACCCCCATTCAATACCCACCGCCACCCCCACCCACGACCACCACCAAATCCCCACCCCCACAAACCCCCAACTGAAAACGCAACCCAAAACCCACGCCCAACAAACCCACGGCCCCCCCACAAACGCACGACCGTCAACAAACCCCCTACAAACACCAACCCAAAACTCAAGCCCCTGTTTCAGGCCACCCCTACAAACCCACGACCACCTGAAAACCCAACACTGCAAACCAAAAAAACCAGAGAGATCAGAGAGACGGAGAGAGGGAGACCAAAATAGATCGGGGTTGTATTACCTCAAGAACGGTGGCTGAGATCCTTCAGTGGGCGGCGGCTCCTGCAGCTTCAGATCCGAGAGGGAGGCACGTGTTATGACCGTTGGGAGGGGTACTCTCGACTTTCTCCCAACAGATCACGTTGGCGTTGGGTTGAAGCTGGTCGAAGCTTCTTCTGGCCAACGGAGCGCGTTGACGTTCGCCTCGACGGAACGGAGCTCTTCGTCGCAGCCAAACACGCGTGGAGGGAGACGGGCCGCGTTCAACGCGACGGAACGCAAGAGAACGTAGGGGAACGGAGAAACCAGGGGCGAACCAAACACGCTCTAAGTGTTGGTCAGGGACTAGGTATTATAATATATAAATGATATAGATATTATAATATTTCTTGGTTGCATAAATTTAATAGTTGTCTCTATGGTTATCAGTTTGTTGTGCTTAAAGGGTTTCAGGTTCAACCTTTGTTGTATGTAATTTTTTATATTATATATATTTAATATGTAAATGATATAGATATTATAACATTCCTTAATTGCATAAATGAACAACTTGCCTCAGTGGCTACTATGAATGCGTAATTGAAATATGATGTGACAGATTCTACCCCATACAACTAAATAATTTTTTTACTAACTCAAAAGCCTAAGTATTTTTAACAAATACCCCATTTTGGCCAGAACCCTAGCAATTCTACTAAGTGTTGGTCAGGGACTAGGTACATGTGTAGCTAAATATTCTGACGTGCTGCAATTCTGTTAACTTGGAATGTTACATCTGTCTATGGGCAATTTAAACTTGTTCGTCAGATGCATGAATTAAAATCTGGTGCAGGGTATTTGCGCAGACTATTAAGTATAGTCAGGGTGTATGGTTGATACTAGATAGACATGTCATTTTGTAAGTTACCTCTTTGCAACTAGGAGTTAAAAGAATATATCACACGTAGAACAAAATGTTCGGAAACATACACCGACTTCAAAACAACTAGAACGCAGCCCACTAGATGGCAATGTAATGCGTTTCAGTCTTTACCTCGTAACAATTGTCAAGGAACTTATTTAATCAAACGAGTGGAGCACAGTATACGAGAACGAATCACGTGCCGTGAAAACTTAGAGAGTAATGTCGTGAATGAGGACAAGATACCTATTCCCGTAATTATCGTCCAAGTACCACTTGTCGATATAATTCTCAAAGGAATAAATACGGGACCCAAGCGTAAATTCCTCCACAATCCTTTTTCAGCAAACAAAATTTCAGTTTCCAAACGGCTGGAGGCAGTTTTTTTATTCAATTTTAGTCAAGGAAATTTACACGATCATACACAATCACAATCCAACAAAAATAATAAATCAGGTAATAACAAAATAGTGTAGAGAACGAAATAACATTTTGAAAACAGTTTGTTCTATGAATTCATAAAGTAAACTAGTAACTAAACTAGATCGAAACACTAATTTGAGTTACCGAAAAATACGTTCAATTAGACGAGAACGAAACAAAAGCATAGAATAACCCCGGGGCCAATGATAATAAATTAATTCATAACAAACCAAAACTTGGCTACTTAATAAAATACCATGACCTACATTTCCTCTATTTTCATCTCTAACCTCTTTTCATTTCTTTGATATGAAAAAATTATAACTAGAGGTAGTTTATGTTTATCTGTACACCAAAAAGGCAGATCCCTGTACATGCTCAACGAGTGCGATCTAGATACACACCCAACAGAACAAAGAGAAAAGGCGGCTGCACGCTACGAAAAAACTTTACAGGTACTTCAGGGTGCACAAACAGGTTTCTGTAACACCGAGGTCCCTTGAAATATCATCATGTGATACGATTTCTTGTATTTGTTTATCTGTAATAATCAAGCGGTTATTGGAATTTGTAGCAACCAATTGCAATCGGAATCAATGCCATAAAACATATTACAAGTACACACCTCATCTTTCCCAAGCTTTGTAAAGCCAAATTTACTGGTCCATATTGATTCAGCTTCATCAGCGGCAGGTAGGACAAGGTTTCTCACGTTCAAAGACCCAAGTAGAGTCTCAATGCAAGAAAACAAGCACTGAAAATAACCCTAAAGAGAAATCGCACCAAGTTAATACGTTTCATGGCATTCCCTCTTTAATTTAAATTTAAACAACTAATTAAATTCCGGAGACATTATATGATATCAAATAACCTGTCCTTGGTAATCAGCAACTGTTGCCACTAAAGGAAGCTCTGCAATTTCTGCCCCAAATGCCCGAAATATACCCACAGACACAACAGCCTGGCTGCAAAACAAAGAGTATGAACCACAGTCAGCCAATTCTTCCAACCATTATGCATATATAAAAATAATTCATTACAATTCCACCCTCATACTTACTTGACAGTAAGCACTGCACAATACATTCCACCAAAATCTTGACCCCGAATGTTCCTTCTGTGGAAATTAAACCAAAGAAATTCATTCCCTCCAAGAATTATAAAACACAAAAAAGGAGCGGAAAAAATAACAATACTAACCCATATAGCATTGTTGGAATGAAATCACGGCCAGATGACGAATCAATTATAGGATCAAACCGCTCCTAAAGAAACAAAAATTCTAGAACTAATTAAAATTGAACAACCCCAAGCCTAATGTTTATCACAAATCTAAAAATTTACTTTCAATTACATCACTAATAATAAAGCAACGAATCAAAAAAAGGTAGAAACTAATTGAGACAAAAAAACATAATATACTTACATGCAAAATAGAAACAGCCTTTGAGAGTAATTTCCTAGTTTCAACAGAAGAATCTAATTTCCAATTCAGAACCCTCCATTTAATATCAAGACCTGCATCAACATCTATATTTTTCTCTTCATGCTTCTTTCTAATCAAACTTCGAAGGGAATCAGAAATATTAAATTCCCCTGAAACCACCAAATTCATAAGTGCGGAATGAATTTGACTGCAATTTGCACTGCAGAACCAATTCCCTTGAGGCAATTCCTGGAAAATAATCTCCATCAAAATCTACACAATACAAGAGACAAACAAGATTTTCATAGAAGAAAAGAAAACAAATGGTACCTCCAGATTCTGCATGTCACGTTCCTTCAAACATCCCACATGATATTCTTTCTCACACTGCAAAAACAAACTGATCAGTTTTATAAACATGTGATATAAATAAAAAGCATCTAAAAATTGAGGCATGCGAATTTAAAATTCAGGAAAACAGTACCTGGTCACAAATTATTACCGTCCGGGGACCAAAGATTTTACTGAAATCAGGACGACTGCACATTACACGTAAAGGTATAAGAATGATAAGACACATTAATTTAGAATTATAGCTATAACATAAACCAAATGTAAAGTAATATGTAAAATATAAATAAAAACACAAGCCACAAGTAACTCAAGCCAAAAAAACAAGGTTCTTGTCAAAAGTTAATCAGATCAACCCGAAGAAGAGTCCAACAAATAAAAATTATATTAATCAAACAGCTAACTGAAAAAAGAAAAAGACATACCTGCACAAGGCACATCCACCATGGTCAACCTCAACAGCTTTGACAACACGTCTGCATCTTCGGTTTATCCTTTCCAACATATCAGCATCTGCAATCCTTCCAGAAGCGGCTAGAGCATTCACATCATGTATCCCATGCCTGTCTTTTTGAAATAGATTCTGGCAATACTTACAATACCAAGTACCACTAGGAATGCTTACAAGAGGGACACAATCTGAGATTGAAAAAAGTGAAGCAGTGAGAACAATGACAGGAATACCATCTTCAACTTCAAGTTGCAAAAATGAAGAATTACTTTCACATAATAAAAAAGACAAGATAATTAGGTTCTAGTAAACAACCCAAAATCAAATTCCACCAACCAATAACAGCAATTTGTCAAAGAATCCACCACAAACACAATTCTTAGTTGTTATCTGACACATTTTGAAGAAAGGATAAAGTAACATGCCAATCAAGAAATCCATAATAGATTTATACAACAAAAAGTACCTATGTGAAAAGCTCTAGGGCATCCATCACAACACAAAAGATCCCCTCCATCTTCACATATGCTGCAGAGATCATCATTATCATTGTTGGAAAATCTCCGATCCTTTGATAAAGAGATGGACAATTCATGGAGTGAGACTCCAGTAGATGTGTATATGTGCAGGTAACTGCAATGAAATAAATCAAAGTTAAACAAGGAAATAAATATTCAAAATAATTTTCCTAATGACTACTGGTACTGACTTCTATTTTTTATTTTTTTCCACACTTCACCAAAACTTGCCAATACGTTTGTAGTGCATAGAAATCTTGACAGAAAAGAAAGAACTCAGAAAACATATTGTTATGATCAATTAATGCAATCTATACAGAAAACGCAGTGTGGTCTATCAAATAACAATTTAAGTGTAAACTCACGGCTTGCGTCGGGATGCCCATCCAGCATGAGCTTCAAACTGAGAGGCACTGACCTGCACATCGAATATTTTTTAGAAAAGATATCAGTTGTCAAACATCTGACTCAAGCTAAGATTTCACACAATATAATAAATTGTAAGGAAAAGCACCTCGGTTTCACAGCAGGTACAAAAAATTCCATATCCCTTTTTGTAACCAACCAACAATTTCTGAAGACACAACAGAAGTACAATCAGAAGAGGAAAAACCCACAAAAAATAAGTGAAGCAGAATCCGTGCCAATCAACTCAACCTTTCCATATGCATAATAGCCTACTTCAGTTCCATCTGGCAAAACATCTTCTTCAAACACCAACTTATGCAACCGTAGGTCCCTTTCAAATTTTAAAAAATAAACCAATAAATAAAGTAATCACTTTCAAATTCCTGTCAAATAAACCAAGTAAATGTCTTTGAAATAAGAGTTTTACAAGTACACTTACTTCCTAGTTAGTTTTCCCTGACTCTTACCACGGGATGTGCTGTGCTTCATCCCATTGTTTAACGAACTTGGCTGCATCACATTGTTTATTGACTTTGGAACCACAACCAGTTCTGGCAACCTGAAATAGATGGGACATACATGCATCAAATATCCATAAGCAATAGTTTCATTGAACTTTGGTAATACCACCTCACAAGTATTTATATATTTCAATTAAAATTAAAAGGAATTATACAAAGTGTTCATGTGTAATTTGAAACAAACATCAAAGCAACAATGAGGGAAATAATTAGCAATCGAACAATATTCATTAAATGCATGAGTAGAACCTATAGATAGCAGATAACAACACAATGTCCTTCTATAGCAAAAAGCACAAGGCAAGAAATCTAGAACATTTAGCAAATAATACAAAGATTCCACACAAATTTCAATTAAGAAAAGAAGCCATATTTACTAAATCTGCATAAATATATACTAATTATATTCATATAACAAATAATGATACCTGGGTTGACCTTGTTAATAACACAATGTCCTTTTATAGCAAAAAGCACAAGGCAAGAAATCTAGAACATTTAGCAAATATTACAAAGATTCCACACAAATTTCAAATAAGGAAAGAGCCATATGTACTAAATCTGCATAAATATATACTAATTATATTCATATAACAAATAAAGATACCTGGGTTGAACTTGTTGGGTAACACTTTCGCTGGGTTGAACTGATTGGGTAACACTTTCGCTGAGTTGAACGGGTTGGGGAACACTTTCGCAGGGTTGAACAGGTTGTGGAACATTTTTGCTGGTTGAGGCGGCTCCTTGAGTGACAGCTGTTTGAGGGGGGGCTGTTCCAAGAGGGCCCGAAAGAGAGTCTTTCAACTCCATGCATGAATCACATATTAGTTTTGACACGCCCTTGAATGGTTCTACATTAGATGTTGAAAATACATCAATATTGCTTGTTGAATGAACGCCTAGGAATTAATATGCTAAATTAAACATCCACATTTCAAACCTCGGCAGTTCAAACAGATGGAAGATTTCTTCAGAGTAAAGTCACCAAGGATCGTTTGAACGGATTCCTCCACAGAGTCAGAAGGAAACATGCAACATGCATTCATGACATCACGAAGAGAATTTCCATTCTTAAGGTAAATGTACTCCGGGGGCCGTTTGTTTGCACTACCCGCATGCAACTCAAACACAGTGGGCGTGAGAACCTACATTCATCCAAAACCAAATCATGAACAATAGAAGTTACAAATTATAACCTACCAGAGGCCAAAGAAATAAAGAAACCATCTTCATCTTTACATACCTCAACCCCTTTACATTTCTCACAAAAGCACAAGACACCAGAATCTTTAATCACTCCTTTAAGCCCACCATCTCCAGGTTTTCTGGCCTACAATTTGCTCACACCATTAGCAGAAATTCCCACAAAAAACAGACTCAGAAACCAACATAAAAAAGAAAATCCAATTATACCTTTGTTCCCCTAACATACTTCACTTGCAGACCCTCAATGATCCCTGTAGCCAAAAGATCTTTCAATTTTGAGGGAAACCTCTTCAACCTAGTCTTGGAAATCTTCACCGTGCTTGGAGCAGTATTTAACATGGGAGAATCCTCGCTTTCCTTTGTAACATCTTCACCAACACCACTAGCATGTTCTCCATCATCCATAACCTTTGTTTCCTCAGATTGCATCTTCAGCACAGACCGCGTAAACCGCCTCGGAGTCTTGTCATCGAACACCTTCTTCCTCCTCCTCCTCTTCTTACCATCATCACCAACACCAACATTATCAGCCACAACCAAGGTTGTCCCATCGTTACCACCCTTTTCTTCCTCGTTGACCTCTTCGGAAACTTGCTGCGCCACGTCATCCACAACCTCTTCCTTCAAGGACTCAACCACATGCGGTTCTTCGTTGTTCGCGGTTTCCACAACCACATCGCTCTTCAATTCCTCCTCAGAAGCCGGCATTGGCACAGATTCTCCAACAAGATTCTTCGGCTCATCGTCGCTCTGAAGATCCACAACGTCGCTTTTAGCCTCTTCCTCGCTCATCACATCCTCCGAGTTCTTCGGTTCTTCTTTGGGTTCATCGAATGAACCGGACTTCCTGGACCGTTTGCTGGCTGGAGAGGTTTGAACCGGAACGACATCGCTACGGTTCTTGCTGGCACGGGTTCGACCCAAAGAACCACCGCAGATCTCAGATTGGGCCTTCATGGCGAATGCGAACTCCCTCTTGAGACCCGTGCGGACGCGAGAGAGTAAGACGAACTCGTCGGAATCGGTGCCCTTCGCCATGGAACGAATCTGTAAGGGAAGAGATGATTGATTGAGAGAAGAACGCGAATTCCGAGAAAGATTGGGGGGATTCGAGGAAATTGCGAGGGTTATTGGGTGGGGAATTCGAGAATTGGGATTGAAAGAGGGGAAAATGGTGAGGTTAGGGTTTTGAAAAGAGGGGAGAATTGGGGAAAAGAAAAGACAGGGTGGGAATGGGAGTGGGTTTCGTTGTTGTTGGTGGTGTTAATCTTTTCTTTAATGCCGAAACTAACCCTGCGATGATGGCGAAACGTTTTCTCCAGATTTTCCATTTCTTCTCCTTGATTTCTGTTTTTCTTTGTTTCTTCTTTCTAATTTATACGCTCCAATCAAAAATTATTTTGAAATTTTCCCTCTCTCTCTCTCTCTCTCATTTAAATTTTTTCAATTATAGTTTTACATTTAGTTTTTCATGTCTGCTACTTGCGCACCAATCTTTAGCCAGGCGCATTTCATATAAATATTTTAATTTTAAAAATATTCAGATTTTTTAAAAGTTATAGTCATTCAAGAATTTGATTTGGAAAAAAAAAAAGTATCAAAACTGATAGATATGAAGTATTATTCAAATATTACCTTTAAGCTATTTTTTACGCGCTCTTTGATTTAATTTGTGATTTTAAAAATTTAATAATACAAAAATTACTATGATTTGAAAAGGTACTCATATGCATTGTTTGGGATACTCTGTTGGTAACAAACTAAAATTAAAGAGAAAAGTTTTAAGTTGGATTTTATTAAATAATTTTTTAAGATACAATACGTGTTATTTGTGATAAATTTTTATTGATCTCAGAAAATTAACAGTTTTGTCTCCTACGTTTGATATTGTGTTAATTATCTCGTTTCTTTTAAAAAAAAAACTTGATACATTATAAAAAAGATAAATTGATATAATTATAAACCAAATATTATTACGATAGGATGACGATCAATACTATTTTATTCTATCTTTTATTCAAATTTATATATGTATTTGGTATTGTCAAAACTATCTTATCAACAAATTATGTTATCTAGTTATCAATCCTAATTAATAAGATACCTAATAATAAACTAATAAAAAATTGTGGGTCAAGCATGCACCATATTTTTTTCTTATTACCATGCACCATATAATTTACTATAGTATAAATAAGGAAGAATTTCCCGTGTAAAGTAATATATATACTTGTAGTTAAAAAGTGAACTTATATATTTAAAAATACAAGTTCAAATCTCACAACATAAGAATTTTTGTTGATTGGTAACTACTGAAATAAAAACATTTTGTTAATAGGTGATGCGTAATTAATATCTTATTACTAAGTAATTTGTAAATGATGTTTAAATTTTGACGTATATCCTAACTCTTTTGAACTCTTGAGATCAATTCATATTTATTTACAAATCAAGTAATTTATTCTCCAATAATTATTACAATAAAATTTATTCCCCGTGAAAAATTCTCTAACATTTAAATGACTTAAAAATAGCCTTAAATAGTTTTTGATTAAAAAATCAAAATGATAATTTTAAAACTAAAAATAAAAAATAAGGGTTAAGAACTATTTTTAAATTTTAAACAGGAAATAAAAACACCTATTTGGCAACTTGTTATTTATCCATTGTTTTAGGAAAAAAATATAAAATTGTTTTTTTAAAAAATAGAAACAACTTTTAAATGTTATTTAAGAGTTCTTTTTAAGATTAACTTATTCTCATAGGCAATTTTAAAATACTAGATGATGTTTAGGGATGGTAAACCCGTAGGTAATTTGCGGGTTGTCTACAATGGGTAGCTGCATATTCACTAAATGAGCCATAAATACCCGCTTGATTATTAAGATTTATTTTTATTAAATATGCTTAAATATTTATATTTTTTTTATTATTTTACAAAAAGATAAACAAATTTTAATTTTTTAATCACGATACTTTTAATTTATGAAGTTATAATATATGATACAATATTGATTTGTATTATATTATGCTAAAATTACATTACACTTAGGGTCCGTTTGTTTAAAAGTTTGAGTAAGGTTTATTGAACGAGGTTTGAAAAATTAGAATTTTGAAAACATTGTTTGGAAAACCAGGGTTTTGAAAACAGTGATTTATGTTTGGATAGTTTATTGTAAAAGTGAATTGGAAAGTAATGATTGTTTTTGGTTAAAAAATGTTTTGGTAATCTTAGTTTAGAAAAATGGAATTTGAAGGTAAAATTACCAAAAAGGGTATTAGTTAAAAAGAGTAGTAAAGTAGTATATTTTTCTAAAATAATATTAACAATTACACATTAAAGTATTCTATTTATACTTTGATAAACAAAATATATTTAATAATAATAATTAATAATATATGTATATATAATATAAATATATAATTAATAATAACCTAAGATGTTTGTTTTAAATAATATTAATAACCCTAATTAATTTCCTAATTAAAATTACCAACCCTAATTAGGTATAAATTAATATTCATTTTATTGTTATTGGGAATATTCATAACCCTGATTAATTTCCTAAATAATAACCCCTAAAATGTTTGTTTTAAATAATATTAATAACCCTAATCAATTCCCTAATTAGGTATAAATTAATATTCATTTTATTGTTATTGGGAATATTCATAACCCTGATTAATTTCCTAAATAATAACCCTAAGATGTTTGTTTTTAATAATTAATAATAACCCTACTATGCCCTAATTAAAATTACTAACCTTAATTAGCTAAAAATTAATATCAAATTTTTAAAAAATTAAACTTATTAATAGTGTCATGTTATTATTTAAAAACACTATTAAAAATTTTTATTATTTAAAAACTTTAACTAACTTTTGAATATTTATATATTTAAATAATAGAAAGATTATTTTATTTTTAATATATTTTCAAAAAAATTATCAAGTAATCTTTTTATTTTTTAAAATTTATGTTGTCAATCATGTATTTCTATTTTTTATTTTAAAAACTTGTTTTAAAATATATTTTATAAACTATTTATTGGGACAAGAAAAAAGAATCCATATCTTGTTTTAAAATATTGTTTCTTAGATCCCCCGGTAAGTTCACTTCAGAGTAGTTTTATTTATAGGAATGGGGCTGTTGATAATGCCATTATAGAACAGTGATATTTCATTTAAGGTTAACTTAGTTAAAGCATATGATAGTGTGAGTTGGATTTGTTGCAACATGAATATCTACTTTCCATAATTTGGTTGAGTGGTTATAGAGGTAAAATGTCAAAATAATTAATGAGAAAAGTTGGCGGATGGTGTAAAAATTAAAGGTTCAAAAAGGT
The DNA here is from genome assembly GCA_037962975.1 of Clitoria ternatea. Classification (NCBI taxonomy): domain Eukaryota; kingdom Viridiplantae; phylum Streptophyta; class Magnoliopsida; order Fabales; family Fabaceae; genus Clitoria; species Clitoria ternatea. The sequence continues at coordinate 90,574,642 of CM075675.1, forward strand.
TTAGGCTTTGTCTCAACAATTATAAGAAGGGTCTTGCTTATTAATGGGTTTTGATTCGCTATGGGGTTAGTAGTTTTAAGAGCTTGTTCGGGGTGTTCTTGATTTTTTAACCCTGATGTTGAGGATCAAGTGAAAAATATGTTGAAAGGGAAGCAACGTGTTTGGTTTGTTGTTTTGTTATAGTGGATTTGGAAGGCTACAACTATTATGTCCTTAAATTGAAGGATATGAAGGTTGTGAGATGCTTGCTAATATTTGGAATTTGCTATAGGGTGTTTAAGATAACTGGACTAATTTTCTAGTATGAGATTTTGACACTCCTATAAATGTTTGGGTCACCTATTTACTTAAATAAATGTAGCTCGATGTGAATGGATGTTATAAAAAGTAGTGACATGGGTGATTGGGTAGTGGGTTTACTAGTCTGGGTTTAAGGTTGTAGATAACTTGTTTGTTAAATTGATGTTAAGTAGGTGACAAGTTTATTTGCCCATACAAGGTAGGTGGCCTTTGTAACACCCTCTGTTACACCTTAATAAATTCTAAAAAATTTTGTAATTTTTTTTTACTAAAGATATGATTGTTAAAAAGAAACTATCGGAATAAATTATATACATTATTTCTGAAATACCTCATAAATATTATTAAAACTTTATAAAGTATTTGTACATTCATCCGAAGAAAATAAACATTAAACATTATAAGAAAGAGAGGAAACTCCATGGCCCAGAAGCAGTTACTTATTAACATTATTTATTCATTGGACCACGGTATTCATACCGAGCTCCCTTTCTAGAACATGCTATAGTTACTGCCGATATTCTTCGATTCTTCCCTCTGAACCATCAATTTAGAATATATGAAACAAAAACACGGAGAAAGGAGTGAGAAACAGAATATAATATTTCCGAATAAGACATAAGCAACAAAGGGTTTTCACAAACCAATACATAATATCAATCACAATCACATACACAATCAATTATGAAAGCATGAATGTTATGCAATATCTTCATCATAACTTACCTATATATGTGGGCCCTTAAATTTTAATTTGCACTGGGCCAACCAGGAGTTTACATTGTTCCATAAGTCCGGATAATAATAATATGAACAGCTCAACTGGCATGGAAACATTTAGAGACTAGTCAGATTGAGAAAGTTTTTATTGTGAAAGTACCCGACACTAGGGAGCTACCCTAGGTCCCCTGAAGCACCCTTTCACACCCTCTCATCCCAAGGCTCGTAATTAAGCCTCCTCTAATGTATCCTCGATTTCTATAATCTGTCCCCAGACAATATCATTTTATTTCACTTTAATGATTCATGATGCATGAACTACTCGCATATTGAGTTGGTTAAGGCTTTTAGAAACTCAATTATTAAATACCTTAAAGGTTTACAATATCATTTCAATAAACTGTACATTTTCTCAATTCCCTGAATTTCTGTCCCACAGAAATAAATTTGGTACAGTTTTCGAATCTCACTGAAAATTGAGTTTCTAAGCCTTAGATATCTAAAAACTTTCTCATATAAAACTTTACATAATCTTTCTCAAATTAAATCTTAACAAAATCAAATTTAGAAATCTCAATTATTTCCAAATATCTTTAGTTATTAAGTTGGAAAAATAAAATAATTTTCTTTTGAAAATTTTATTTTATTAAAAGAGAATAATCTTTAAGTTATTAACCAAAAATACTTAAAAGTTACAAAATTTTTCTTTATCTCAAGATTTAATTATTTCAATTTGTTATAATTTAATTTTCATAAAACGTTTTCTTTCTAAAATAAATACTATTTTTTTATTCTAAATATTGAAAATAAAAATAATTTCTAAGAAGAAATAAAAGATAATAAAATTTAAAGAGTAAGGTAAGAATTTCTTACTGAATTTTAGCTTTCCGTCATGCTCGCTATATGCTCAAACTCCACATTACAATATCATCAATCAAAATCAAGCAATATCAATCATAACTAAATATCATCAATCAATCAATCATAATCAAATCAATTAAATATCATTAATACATATCATAATACAAAATTTCATGATTATTAATATAGTCAATTTGAGTCCTTTTGGTCAATTCCTCGCATAGGTATATGTAAGTCCATATAATTCATTCCTTGCATAGGTATAGTTCAGTCCATATGGGTCATAATGGTCCAAGTCCTTGCATAGGTATAGTCCATATAGGTCATAATGGTCTAAGTCCTTGCATAGGTATGTTAGAGTTAGTTAAATCGGATATTTAATTTAAAATTTATTAAAAATTTTAAGTTAAAAAGTTAATATTTTAAAATAATAATATTATCAGATTTAAAAGGAGTAAGGGACTCCTCCCATTATTCTTATATCTTTTCATATTATACTCTTATCTCACTCCCCCTTACCTTGAATTGTTACCCAAAATGGATTTGTTTTGCGCCTCCGATTTCTAGAAATATTAATACCAATCTTATTTCAGTATAAGCATAAGACGAAGATTAAGATTACTACTTAAAACAGAAATGGTAAATTTTGAATAGTGAATAGTAAATCGTGAATAGTAGCAGTAAATAGTAAAACGTGAATAGTAACAGTAAATAGTAAAACATGAATAGTAACGGTAAATAGTAAATCGTGAATAGTAACGGTAAATAGTAATTTACTATTTGAATAGTAATTTACTATTGAAATAGTAATTTACTGTTGAAATAGTATTTTACTATGCAGAATAGTAACTTAAAATAATATTATTTCTAGTATAATAACAGATTTCTAAAAACGATATGAAAATAACCCCAAAAATATAAAAGAGAAGTATTCTTACCTTAGGATTTTGGCAGAACCTTCTCTCCAAAAACTTTTCTTCTCTCTCTCACTTCCACCACTATCTCACTAGCACTACTATATTAAGAAAACTTAATCTGAAATTGTGAATTCTAAAGAAGAAATCCTTCGGTATTTATAGGAAAAAAATTTACTATGCATTCCATTATTTTAATATAAAAGTACTATGCATTTTTGAATTTTTTATTCCTGGTTACTGTGCATCTTTTGAAAATTTCATACATGCACAGTGTTTTGCATAGTAATTGTCGGCAACATTATTAAGTCAAATAGTAACCCTTCACTCGGTATATTTTAAATATTCAAAATGAGTCCTTTTTGAAATTTAGCGATATTATATCAGTCCTCACTAATTTTATATTAAGTAATATAAAGCTGAAATTTTAAAAATCTAAAATTTTATGTTAATAAAAATTTATTGATACTTTTCCAATTTTTTAACGATTGGAAAAATCAAGATTTTTCTCAAACCGATAATTTTTAGATAAGTCTACTTGAAACGGATTTTAGAAAATTTTCTTATAATTTCAATTCACTTTCTTGTAAATATTTTTAATTTAAGTCACTTATATGAGTTTAAAATTATTTAAAAAATATTATTTTATTAAAAAAATTCCAAAATTCTAAAAAATTCCAAAAAAATCATAAATAATACATAGATTAAAAAGTTCTAAAGAACCATAATTTAATTCCTTCAAAATTTCAATATAAAAATAAAAATAAGGGTGTTACAACTCTACTCCCCTTAGAAAATTTCGTCCTCGAAATTTACATTAATCAGTAAAACAAATGAGGATGAGACTCTTTCATCTCAGTTTCTAGTTCCCATGTAGCATCTTCTCCTCTCGTTTCACTCCAAATGACCTTTACAAGTGGAATGGTCTTATCTCTTAATTTTTTTATTCTTCTGTCACCTATTCTAACAGGTGGTGCATCATATGTAAGATTATCTTTAACTTGTATGACATCAGGTTCAATAACATGTGTAGGATCAGATATATACTTTCGTAAGTTTGACACATGAAAAACATTATGGATATTAGAAAGAAAAGTTGGTAATGCTATTTGGTAGGCAAGGGAACTAACTTTATGAATTATTTGATATGGACCAATAAATCTAGGAGTTAGTTTTCGAGATTTCATTGCCCGACCGACCCCAGTCATAGTAACTTTTCTGCCTGCTCTGTGTTGTCTTCATCTTTTCCTGAACTATTTTGATTTTATCCGTAGTTTGTTGTACCAACTCTGGTCCTAACATCAAGTTTTCACCAGTCTCAAACCAACATAGTGGGGTCCTACATTTTCTTCCATATAATACTTCAAAAGGTGCCATGCCAATGCTAGCATGGAAACTGTTATTGTAGGTAAACTCCACATATGGTAAGAATTGATTCCAACTTCCTTTATGCTCTAACACACAAGCTCGTAACAAGTCCTCTAGAGATTGGATTGTTCTTTCTGATTGTCCATCCGTCTGAGGATGATATGCTGAACTTAGACGCAGTATTGTTCCCAAAGCCTTGTGTAAGCTCTTCCAGAATTGTGATGTAAAACGAGGGTCCCGATCAGAAATGATACTTGAAGGAATTCCATGCAATCTCACAATCTCCTCGATGTAAAATTTTGCCAGCTTCTCCATAGAGTAACGAATATTGATGGGAATAAAGTGGGCAGACTTTGTTAGTCTATCAACTATTACCCATATTGAATCATGTCCTAATGGAGTTTTGGGTAAAGAAGTCACAAAATCCATGGTAATGCTATCCCATTTCTATTCTGGTATTTCTATTGATTGTAGCATTCCAGGGGGTTTTTTGTAACATCCTGCTTTTAATAATAGCTCTATTTTATAAATTATGAAGTATGGAAGGTCTGTAAGGGATAATCAATGAATAAAACATCCAATGGATGGCTTATATTACTTCAAAAATTCCATTTTTGGGTATAATTATAGAAATTACATAGACCTGTAAGGATAAGATCCATTTTCCGAGTAAAATATGCCTTAGAAAGAACTTTCTGAGTGAAAAAAGGGGCTCTGTTCCGAGTGACCAAGAGAAATTCCGAGTGAAGGATGAAATTCCGAGTGAAAGATTGAAATTCCGAGTGAAAGGTTAAAATTCCGAGTGAAGGTTGTGTTTTCCGAGTGGAACATGGCCGAGAGGGTTTCTTCCAAGTGGAATCCCTGTCAAAGACACTCCTGAGTGAAGTGGGACCGATAGAACCACTTATGAGTTCGAGAATCCGAGTGAGACTCGTATGTATGGGTCTTTTTCCGAGTGATAATGACCCTGATGGACTCTGAATGAAACGTAGTTGAAGAAGTTGATCTGATCTCGGCTAAGTAATGATTAACCGAGTGAAACCCAAGTGGGAAATACTTCTATATTCATAAGTGTTGATATCCGAGTGAAATATATTCCGAGTGAACCCATGTAACCCGTATTCTGAGTGACTATGTATGGTGTAAGTCCGAGTGGGACTTGACTTGGTGAATTTTTCCAAGTGATGAGGAGTGGAATAATTCCGAGTGGAACTTGATTGGGGAGTTTATTCTGAAGAAGGATTAGTTAAGGCATTATCTGAGTGAAATGGAGGTATGAATACCGAGTGTGGGACCAAATGGATATTGGTCGGTCTTGGAGTTGTGTACCGAGTGAAAAACCAATAGAGTGATGGGTCGGTTTTAGTGTAATTACCGAGTGGAAGGCTGAGCAAGAGATGACTTGGAATTGGAATGAAATTACCGAGTGAAAGACTAATTGAGATGACTCAGTTTCAGGAGAATATGCCAACTGAGTCACCTCCAAGGAAGAGAAATCAGACCGAGTGTTTCAAGAGGAATCAATTCCAAGTGAGTAATAGGTGAAGACTCGGTTTCAGGAGGTTCTACCGAGTGGATTAAGATGTTGAAGTGGAAACCGAGTGAATGAAGGATCGGTTTTGGGGAGGGAGAGTGTCTGGCTCAAGCGAGTCGGTATTCGCTTGAGCGAAACTCACACTCGCTCAAGCGAGTCAGTTTTCGCTTGAGCGAAACCCCTCTGCCAGTGCATTGTATGGAACTCGCTCAAGCGAGTCGGTATCCGCTTGAGCGAGAGGGACTCGGATTTCCCTCTTTTCACGTTACTGACCATTTTCAGTCGGTATATACATTGACCAGGTAGAATTCCAGTCAGCCAAGAGGCTGACCGAGTGAAATTTCACTCGGAATTCACTGTCAGGTTGACGTTTTGACTTCAGTTTTATCCCTTTATGCATATTTTAATAAATCTTCTTCAATCATACACACTCTAGTGGGTAGGCTGTAGAAGTAGAGCTTACTTTCAATCTAAACCACTCTTAATTCCCACTAATAGCCCACTAGAAACCCACTCATGGAAAGTTGTCTCCCACCTTGCATTATTAAACACACACACTGATTCTGAAACTCCCAATTACTCTTCTCCATCAATACACCTTCAATCTGAACCAGGACAGCCGAGGGACTTCTTTTCAGTCAGCCAAAGATCATCAATCCAAGTAAGAGGGGACAGAGTTGTGAATAACTATGAAAAGGGTAGAATTGTATGCTATTCTAGGATTCTAGAATTAACTTTGTAACTTGTTGCTCATTTTTGAAATTGAAAACATGTGAATTTGACTCTGACTTCTTCATGAAAGTTGTAGATCTTTTTGTTATGTGAATTTTGAGACCTGATTCAACTGATTTGGATATGTGTACAAAAAGTTATAGTCAAAATACTACAGCATGTTTGTGTGGAATATTTATCCCATGTTTTGTGTATATATTAATATGCTGGGACTTGTACGTACATAATCAGCCTTTGATGTCTTCATGAAAGTTGTAGGTATTTATGTTTTGGATCTATAGAAAGTGGTTTCAAGTCAAAATGATTTTTGTAGCTCGAGTTATTCCTAAAATAATGAAGTATGTCCAAGCTGTAAATCCGTTAACTTGAGATACGTATTTTATTTTTAAAACCGGAACTTTGTGGTGAGAATTAGTGATTGGTGTCTGCATCAAAGTTGTAGATATTATTGTTATGTGAATTTTGAGACCTGAACCGACTGAATTGGATATGTATAGCATGAGTTATGATCAAAATACTACAACATGTCCGATTGAAATACTTATCTTGTGTTTTGTGCATATATGAATATTCTGGGAATTATACATATGTTTTTAGACTTTGATGTCTGCATGGAAGTTGTAGATATTTATGTTAGGGATTTATAGAAAATGGTTTTGAGTTAAAAAGATGCTTGTAGCTCTAGATATGCTCAAAATACAGAAGTATGTTCATGATGAAAATCTGTTAACTATGAAATCCGAATCTTATTTTTGAAACTGGGAATTTTATGGTGAGAATTAATGGTTGGTGCCTTCATGAAAGTTGTAGATATTTGTGTTAAGAATAGTTTAGAATTGGTTTCATGCCAAAATTGTTTTTGTAGCTCCAGAAACGTTGAAAATACTAACCTGTGTACGTTTTAAAAATCCTCTTTGAGGCAGTTTTGTATTCTGTGAATAAGTGATGTTTCTGTTTAGAATTTGAATTTATGGTCTTCATTAAAGTTGTAGATAATTATGTTATTGAGCTATAGAAAGTGAAATCACATAAAAATGATTTGATTTGCTCATGTTATGACTGTTTTACTAACGTATGTTGCTGTTGGAAATGCTGAAATTTGCTTATAATGGTTATTATGGATAAAAATAATATTTTCTCTATGAGTAACAATTTATTATTAAACTCTTGAGTGATTATGATTTATTATTGATGTTGTTGCGTGTTTAATGAGTATCATACGGTTGTATATTTTGGTGGTGAATAATTATGAATGACATAATTAATATATATGTACATGAATGCCTTGTGGTTATTGTTACATGTGGTTGAAACAGTAAATCCATGATTCTGAAAATTATTATATGTGATGTGTCCTTTGAGGACTTGTGGTTTTCCAAGTAGTTTTGGAAATATTAATATCATGGTATGTTAAATGTTAAAGAGAATTAAAGGCATTCATGCATCATAAGCATTTGGACGCACCATGGAATTTTAGGGGTTCCATGATTGCCTACCCTGGTGGGGGGTTACTCTATGATGAGTTAAAGCCCTATTTTTGCGATGTGTTGGTCATGGGGCTGTAGGGATCCATGACTGTATTAATTCCTACCGATGTGTTGGTCATGGGGCTGTGGGATCCATGACTGTATTAATTCCTACCGATGTGTTGGTCATGGGGCTGTAGAGATCCATGACTGTATTAATTCCTACCGGTGTCTCTATGAGACCTTTTACTGCAGTATTCCCACCAAACCAAATGGATCCAGCATGACATCATTTAACTAATTGAAGACTTATTAAATGAACTTGTTTGGTATATTCATCATATCATTATGTATTATTGACCGTGTTTGTGCAATTCTATATATTTTATATTTATTCTATATTCTGTCTCACTCTTACATTAATTTTTACAGTGAATGCCACCCAGAATGAAGAGTGATGCTATGGTTGATGCCTATGTGAATTATTGCTTGGATTTCAAATTTATTCTAATTTTATGATTTGTAATAAACACAACGTGTTATGTACTGTTATTTTTAAAATTGTTTCCGCTACGTAATTATTCCTTGAATTTTATTATTCACGACTAGTATGCATGATAATATTCCGCTATTATCGACTCTTATGTGAACTCTGATTTTAATTCATGAATTTTTAAATGATCTTTTAAAAACGCGAAAAATTTATTCGGAAAATTATACGGGACTTCATGTAACACCCTCTGTTACACCTTAATAAATTCTAGAAAAATTCGTAAATTTTTTTTTTACTAAAGATATGATTGTTAAAAAGAAACTATCGGAATAAATTATATACATTATTGCTGAAATACCTCATAAATATTATTAAAACTTTATAAAATAATTTTACATTCATCCAACGAAAATAAATATTAAACATTATAAGAAAGAGAGGAAACTCCATGGCCCAGAAGCAGTTACTTATTAACATTATTTATTCATCGGACCACGGTATTCATACCGAGCTCCCTTTCTAGAACGTGCTATATTTACTGCCGATATTCTTCGATCCTTCCCTCTGAACCATCAATTTAAAACATGTGAAACAAAAACACGGAGAAAAGAGTGAGAAACAGAATATAATATTTCCGAATAAGACATAAGCAACAAAGGGTTTTCACAACCAATACATAATAATATCAATCACAATCACATACACAATCAATTATGAATGCATGAATGTTATGCAATATCTTCATCATAACTTACCTATATATGTGGGCCCTTAAATTTTAATTTGCACTGGGCCAACCAGGAGTTTACACTGTTCCATAAGTCTGGATAATATGAACAGCTCAACTGGCATGGAAACACTTAGAGACTAGTCAGATTGAGAAAGTTTTTATTGTGAAAGTACCCGACACTAGGGAGCTACCCCAGGTCCCCTGAAGCACCCTTTCACACCCTCTCATCCCAAGGCTCGTAATTAAGCCTCCTCTAATGTATCCTCGGTTTCTATAATCCGTCCCCAGACAATATTATTTTATTTCACTTTAATGATTCATGATGCATGAACTACTCGCGTATTTAGTTGGTTAAGGCTTTTAGAAACTCAATTATTAAATCCCTTAAAGGTTTACAATATCATTTCAATAAACTGTACATTTTCTCAATTCTCTGAATTTCTGTCCCACAGAAATAAATTTGGTACAGTTTTCAAATCTCACTGAAATTGAGTTTCTAAGCCTTAAATATCTAAAAACTTTATCATATAAAACTTTACATAATCTTTCTCGAATTAAATCTTAACAAAATCAAATTTAGGAATCTCAATTATTTCCAAATATATTTAGTTATTAAGTTGGAAAAAAATAAAATAATTTTCTTTCAAAAATTTTATTTTATTAAAAGAGAATAATTATTAACCAAAAATACTTAAAATTACAAAATTTTTCTTTAACTCAAGATTTAAATAAATTCTCATAAAATATTTTCTTTCTAAAATAAATACTAATTTTTTATTCTAAATATTGAAAATAAAGTTAATAAAAATAATTTCTAAGAAGAAATAAAAGATAATAAAATTTAAAGAGTAAGGTAAGAAATTCTTACTGAATTTTAGCTTTCCGTCATGCTCGCTATATGCTCAAACTCCACATTACAATATCATCAATCAAAATCAAACAATATCAATCATAACTAAATATCATCAACCAATCAATCATAATCAAATCATAATCAAATCAATTAAACATCATTAATACATATCATAATACAAAATTTAATGATTATTAATATAGTCAATTTTAGTCCTTTTGGTCAATTCCTCGCATAGGTATATGTAAGTCCATATAATCCAGTCCTTGCATAGGTATAGTTCAGTCCATATGGGTCATAATGGTCCAAGTCCTTGCATAGGTATAGTCCAGTCCATATAGGTCATAATGGTCCAAGTCTTTGCATAGGTATGTTAGAGTTAGTTAAACCGGATATTTAATTTAAAAATTATTAAAATTGTTAAGTTAAAAAGTTACTATTTTAAAATAATAATATTATTAAATTTAAAAGGAGTAGGGGACTCCTCCCATTATTCTTATGTCTTTTCATATTATATTCTTATCTCACTCTCCCTTACCTTGAATTGTTACCCAAAATGGATTTGCTTTGCGCCTCCGATTTCTAGAAATATTAATACCAATCTTATTTCAGTATAAGCATAAGACGAAGATTAAGATTACTACTTAAAACAGAAATGGTAAATTTTGAATAGTGAATAGTGAATAGTGAATAGTGAATAGTGAATAGTAACAGTAAATAGTAAAACGTGAATAGTAACGGTAAATAGTAAATCGTGAATAGTAACGGTAAATAGTAAATCGTGAATAGTAATAGTAAATAGTAACAGTAAATAGTAATTTACTATTTGAATAGTAATTTACTATTTGAATAGTAATTTACTATTAAAATAGTAATTTACTATTGAAATAGTGTTTACTATACAGAATAGTAACTTAAAATAATATTATTTTCAGTATAATAACAGATTTCTAAAAACGATATAAAAATAATCTAAAAAAATATAAAAGAGAAGTATTCTTACCTTAGGATTTTGGCAGAACCTTCTCTCTAAAAACTTTTCTTCTCTCTCTCACTTCCACCACTATCTCACTAGCACTACTATATTAAGAAAACTTAATCTGAAATTGTAAATTCTAAAGAAGAAATCCTTCGGTATTTATAGGAAAAAATTTTACTATGCATTCTATTATTTTAATATAAAAGTACTATACATTTTTGAATTTTTTATTCCAGGTTACTATGCATTCTTTGAAAATTTCGTACATGCACAGTGTTTTGCATAGTAACTGTCGGCAGAATTATTAAGCCAAATAGTAACCTTTCACTCGGTATATTTTAAATATTCAAAATAAGTCCTTTTTGAAATTTAGCGATATTATATCAGTCCTCACTAATTTTATAATAATTAATATAAAGTTGAAATTTTAAAAATCTAAAATTTTCTGTTAATAAAAATTTATTGATATGTTTCCAATTTTTTAACGATTGGAAAAAATCAAGATTTTTCTCAAACCGATAATTTTTAGATAAGTCTACTTGAAACGGATTTTAGAAAATTTTCTTATAATTTAAATTCACTTTCTTATAAATATTTTTAATTTAAGTCACTTATATGAATTTAAAATTATTTAAAAAATATTATTTTTATTAAAAAATTCCAAAATTCTAAAAAATTCCAAAAAATCATAAATAATACATAGATTAAAAAGTTCTAAAGAACCATAATTTAATTCCTTCAAAATTTTAATATAAAAATAAAAATAGGGGTGTTACAACTCTACTCCCCTTAGAAAATTTTGTCCTCGAAATTTACATTAATCAGTAAAACAAATGAGGATGAGACTCTTTCATCTCAGTTTCTAGTTCCCATGTAGCATCTTCTCCTCTCGTTTCACTCCAAATAACCTTTACAAGCAGAATTGTCTTGTCTCTTAATTGTTTTATTCTTCTGTCACATATTCTAACAGGTGGTGCATCATATGTAAGATTATCTTTAACTTGTATGACATCAGGTTCAATAACATGTGTAGGATCAGATATATACTTTCGCAAGTTTGACACATGAAAAACATTATGGATATTAGAAAGAAAAGGTGGTAATGCTATTTGGTAGGCAAGGGGACTAACTTTATGAATTATTTGGTATGGACCGATAAATCTAGGAGTTAGTTTTCGAGATTTCATTGCCCGACCGACCCCAGTCATAGGTGTGACTTTCAAGAATACATGATCGCCTTCTTGAAATTCGAGCGGCTTTCTTCTTTTGTCATAGTAACTTTTCTGCCTGCTCTGTGTTGCCTTCATCTTTTCCTGAACTATTTTGATTTTATCCGTGGTTTGTTGTACCAACTCTGGTCCTAGCATCAAGTTTTCACCAGTCTCAAACCAACATAGCGGGGTCCTATATTTTCTTCCATATAATGCTTCAAAAGGTGCCATGCCAATGCTAGCATGGAAACTGTTGTTGTAGGTAAACTCCACATATGGTAAGAATTGATTCCAACTTCCTTTATGCTCTAACACACAAGCTCGTAACAAGTCCTCTAGAGATTGGATTGTTCTTTCTGATTGTCCATCCGTCTGAGGATGATATGCTGAACTTAGACGTAGTCTTGTTCCCAAAGCCTTGTGCAAGCTCTTCCAGAATTGTGATGTAAAACGAGGGTCCCGATCAGAAATGATACTTGAAGGAATTCCATGCAATCTCACAATCTCCTCGATGTATAATTTTGCCAGCTTCTCCATAGAGTAACGAATATTGATGGGAATAAAGTGGGCAGACTTTGTTAGTCTATCAACTATTACCCATATTGAATCATATCCTAATGGAGTTTTGGGTAGAGAAGTCACAAAATCCATGGTAATGCCATCCCATTTCCATTCCGGTATTTCCATTGATTGTAGCATTCCAGGGGGTTTTTGGTGTTCTACTTTAACCTTCTGGCAAATTAGACATGCAGCCACATACTCTGCCACTGCTTTCTTCATTCCAGGCCACCAAAATAACTTCTTCAAATCTTGATACATTTTAGTAGCTCCGGGATGAATGCTCATATAACTTTTATGGCCTTCTTCCAGAATTGCTTTCCTCAACTCCTCTTGATTAGGGATACACACTCGATCCTTATACCTTAGCAATTGGTCACTTCTTACATTGAACTCGACTTCTTTTCCTTGTTTCAAGAGTTCTTTCTTCTCTTGTAGGAATTCATCCTCTTTTTGAGCCTCTAAAACTTGTCTCAGGAATTCACTTGTCACTTGCAACGCTCCTAATCTGTAGCTCTTAGCATTAACCTTTACTGCTAGGTTAAGATCTCTGAAGTTCTCTATCAATTCCAGCTCTTTAATCATCATCGTGGACGCATGTAGAGACTTTCGACTTAAAGCATCAGCTACTACGTTTGCTTTTCCAGGATGGTATTGCAACTCAAAGTCGTAGTCCTTTAAGAACTCCATCCATCTCCGTTGCCTCATGTTTAACTCCTTTTGGTCGAATAAATACTTGAGACTCTTATGATCGCTAAACACATCGAATGTTGCACCGTATAGATAATGCCTCCAAATCTTTAAGGCAAAAACTACAGCGGCTAACTCTAAGTCATGGGTAGGGTAGTTAATCTCATGTTGCCTTAATTGACGCGACGCATAAGCTACAACCTTCTTGTCTTGCATGAGTACACTTCCTAGTCCTTGTTTAGACGCATCACAGTAAACTTCAAAACTTTGATGTGGATCAGGGAGTACTAACACCGGCGCAGAAGTAAGTCGATCTTTCAGCTCTTGGAAACTATTCTCGCATTGTGTCATCCACACAAAAGGTTGTCCTTTCCGTGTTAACTTGGTCAATGGGTATCCTAGCTTTGAAAATCCTTCAATGAATCTCCTATAGTATCCAGCCAAGCCCAAGAAACTTCTAATCTCAGTGATCGTGGTTGGTCTCTCCCATTTTAAAACCGCCTCCACCTTGGAAGGGTCTACAGCTATTCCTCCTTGACTAATTACATGTCCTAAAAAGTTCACCTCTTCCAACCAGAATTCACACTTCGACAGCTTTGCATACAGTTGTTTCTTTTTCAGGATTTCCAACACGACCTTCAAATGTTCAACATGTTCTTCTCTGCTTTTAGAGTACACTTATATATCATCAATGAACACCACTACAAATTTATCTATATATGGATGAAAAATCCTATTCATGTAATCCATGAATACGGCTGGTGCATTAGTTACACCAAAAGGCATTACTAGATATTCGTAATGGTCATAGCGTGTTCTAAAAGCAGTTTTTGATACATCTTCTTTCTTCACCCTTATTTGATGGTATCCAGACCTCAAATCAATTTTGGAGAACACCGTGGCACCACGCAGCTGATCCATCAAGTCGTTAATCCTTGGCAGAGGGTATCTGTTCTTGATCGTCACCTTGTTCAGTTGCCGATAATCTACACACAATCTCATGCTACCATCCTTTTTCTTAACCAACAACACTGGTGCACCCCAGGGGGATACACTGGGTCGTATAAACTGCTTCTCTATCATCTCTTCAAGTTATTTCTTTAACTCTGCTAATTCTAGAGGTGACATTCGGTATGGTGCAATTGAAATAGGTCCAGCTCCAGGTACTAGATCAATGGAAAATTCTACATCTCTTTCTGGGGGTAAACCAGGGATATCTTCAGGAAAAACGTCAGGAAATTCACACACAACCGGTAGATTTTTGATTTTTGATTCTTGCTCTCCTTTCGTTGAAAGCAATAGCATGAATCCTTGAGCCCCTCCTTTTAAAGAGGCACTCACTTGGTTGGCGGTTAGAAATCTCGAATCCTCAGGATTCAAATTCACTGGTTCTTTAAACATTATGGTTTTATTATGACAATCTATTAGAACATGATTGTCAGACAACCAATCTAGCCCAATAATAACTTCTAAGCCAGAAAGGGGTAAACAGAAAAGATTAGCTTTAAAGTCCCTACCATTTATGACGATAGGGCATTTCCAACAGGCTTTAGAAGTGACAATGGGATTGTTTCCAGGAGTATGTACAGATAAGTCAAATGGCAGTTCTATCACAGGTAATTTTAGTTTTTCTACACAGTCATTGGCAATAAAGGAATGTGATGCACCTGAGTCATACATAACAGTTAAAGAAATCTTATTAATGATACACTTACCTTCTACCATGGAATCAACATGAGATGCTTCTTCTCCAGTGATTGCAAAAACTTTTCCTTTTGCTTTCGGCCTTCCGACTGCACTGTGCGCGCCTCCTTGAGTATTTATGCTTGTACTTGCACCTTCAGGGTTTTCTCTCTTCATCTCTGGGCAATCCTTGATGTGATGACCTGGTTTGTTACACTTAAAGCAAACATAAGTGTTTTTAGGACATTCCCTTTTCAAATGGGGTCTTCCACAGATAAAACATTTAAAATTTGGTGCAGATATTGGGTAATAGCTTCCAGTTGAAGCTTGGGGTCTGTTAGGAACAGATGCTGTTCCAAACCGGCGAAATGGTGCTTGGTAAGGCTTATTCCTTCTGAAATCTCTTCTTTGGTGATGGTGAGGTCCTCCACTTCTTATTTCTCCTACCTTGTGAATGGGCTCACGACTTTTGGTCATTCTATCCTTATGGTCTTCTTCAAAGATCCTGCAGCGATTTACCAATACAGAAAATTCACGGATTTCCTGCATTCGTATAGCTTCCTTAATTTCTGGCCGCAGTCCATTTACAAACTTTGCACACCGATCTCTTTCATTAGTAGCATCATTATAATGAGAATGAAAACGAGATAGCTCTTCAAACCTGGATGCGTACTCTCCAACGGTCATATTTCCTTGGGTCAGCGACAGGAATTCGAATTGTCTTTTCTCTTTAACATCAGCTGGAAAGTATTTCTCCAGAAACATATCCTTGAAATAATCCCAAGTGATCTCCACGTCGTTGACTTCGAATTGTCTACGCGTGCTATCCCACCAATGTTCGACATCCTCAGATAAGGCATAAGTAGCGAAGACTACCTTATCAGCTTCATTACATTGTAATGCTCGAAAGATCTTCTCTATCTCTCGAATCCAGATTTGTGCTCCATCAGGGTTATATCCTCCCTTGAAACAAGGTGGATTGCGCTTTTCGAATAGGTCCAGTCTTCTCAAGGCATCGTTACCTTGACCTTCACGTGCTCCCATTGCATTGATTAAGCGTTCTACAACTCCAGCAAGATCGTTTCCAGCCATTAGTTTCCTGTTTCACAGTACCTGAGATTTGTCACATCAATCACAGTTACTACCAAGTCAGATATTCTACCTATACAGAGTTTACAGACAAAGCAAGATAGACCTTTTCCCCAGGCCTATTGGATTAACTGCTTTGATACCACTTTGTAACAACCTCTGTTACACCTTAATAAATTCTAGAAAAATTCGTAAATTTTTTTTTACTAAAGATATGATTGTTAAAAAGAAACTATCGGAATAAATTATATACATTATTGCTGAAATACCTCATAAATATTATTAAAACTTTATAAAGTAATTTTACATTCATCCAACGAAAATAAATATTAAACATTATAAGAAAGAGAGGAAACTCCATGGCCCAGAAGCAGTTACTTATTAACATTATTTATTCATCGGACCACGGTATTCATACCGAGCTCCCTTTCTAGAACGTGCTATATTTACTGCCGATATTCTTCGATCCTTCCCTCTGAACCATCAATTTAAAACATGTGAAACAAAAACACGGAGAAAGGAGTGAGAAACAGAATATAATATTTCTGAATAAGACATAAGCAACAAAGGGTTTTCACAACCAATACATAATAATATCAATCACAATCACATACACAATCAATTATGAATGCATGAATGTTATGCAATATCTTCATCATAACTTACCTATATATGTGGGCCCTTAAATTTTAATTTGCACTGGGCCAACCAGGAGTTTACACTGTTCCATAAGTCTGGATAATATGAACAGCTCAACTGGCATGGAAACACTTAGAGACTAGTCAGATTGAGAAAGTTTTTATTGTGAAAGTACCCGACACTAGGGAGCTACCCCAGGTCCCCTGAAGCACCCTTTCACACCCTCTCATCCCAAGGCTCGTAATTAAGCCTCCTCTAATGTATCCTCGGTTTCTATAATCCGTCCCCAGACAATATTATTTTATTTCACTTTAATGATTCATGATGCATGAACTACTCGCGTATTTAGTTGGTTAAGGCTTTTAGAAACTCAATTATTAAATCCCTTAAAGGTTTACAATATCATTTCAATAAACTGTACATTTTCTCAATTCTCTGAATTTCTGTCCCACAGAAATAAATTTGGTACAGTTTTCAAATCTCACTGAAATTGAGTTTCTAAGCCTTAAATATCTAAAAACTTTATCATATAAAACTTTACATAATCTTTCTCGAATTAAATCTTAACAAAATCAAATTTAGGAATCTCAATTATTTCCAAATATATTTAGTTATTAAGTTGGAAAAAAATAAAATAATTTTCTTTCAAAAATTTTATTTTATTAAAAGAGAATAATTATTAACCAAAAATACTTAAAATTACAAAATTTTTCTTTAACTCAATATTTAAATAAATTCTCATAAAATATTTTCTTTCTAAAATAAATACTAATTTTTTATTCTAAATATTGAAAATAAAGTTAATAAAAATAATTTCTAAGAAGAAATAAAAGATAATAAAATTTAAAGAGTAAGGTAAGAAATTCTTACTGAATTTTAGCTTTCCGTCATGCTCGCTATATGCTCAAACTCCACATTACAATATCATCAATCAAAATCAAACAATATCAATCATAACTAAATATCATCAACCAATCAATCATAATCAAATCATAATCAAATCAATTAAACATCATTAATACATATCATAATACAAAATTTAATGATTATTAATATAGTCAATTTTAGTCCTTTTGGTCAATTCCTCGCATAGGTATATGTAAGTCCATATAATCCAGTCCTTGCATAGGTATAGTTCAGTCCATATGGGTCATAATGGTCCAAGTCCTTGCATAGGTATAGTCCAGTCCATATAGGTCATAATGGTCCAAGTCTTTGCATAGGTATGTTAGAGTTAGTTAAACCGGATATTTAATTTAAAAATTATTAAAATTGTTAAGTTAAAAAGTTACTATTTTAAAATAATAATATTATTAAATTTAAAAGGAGTAGGGGACTCCTCCCATTATTCTTATGTCTTTTCATATTATATTCTTATCTCACTCTCCCTTACCTTGAATTGTTACCCAAAATGGATTTGCTTTGCGCCTCCGATTTCTAGAAATATTAATACCAATCTTATTTCAGTATAAGCATAAGACGAAGATTAAGATTACTACTTAAAACAGAAATGGTAAATTTTGAATAGTGAATAGTGAATAGTGAATAGTGAATAGTAACAGTAAATAGTAAAACGTGAATAGTAACGGTAAATAGTAAATCGTGAATAGTAACGGTAAATAGTAAATCGTGAATAGTAATAGTAAATAGTAACAGTGAATAGTAATTTACTATTTGAATAGTAATTTACTATTAAAATAGTAATTTACTATTGAAATAGTGTTTACTATACAGAATAGTAACTTAAAATAATATTATTTTCAGTATAATAACAGATTTCTAAAAACGATATAAAAATAATCTAAAAAAATATAAAAGAGAAGTATTCTTACCTTAGGATTTTGGCAGAACCTTCTCTCTAAAAACTTTTCTTCTCTCTCTCACTTCCACCACTATCTCACTAGCACTACTGTATTAAGAAAACTTAATCTGAAATTGTGAATTCTAAAGAAGAAATCCTTCGGTATTTATAGGAAAAAATTTTACTATGCATTCTATTATTTTAATATAAAAGTACTATGCATTTTTGAATTTTTTATTCCAGGTTACTATACATTCTTTGAAAATTTCGTACATGCAGAGTGTTTTGCATAGTAACTGTCGGCAGAATTATTAAGCCAAATAGTAACCTTTCACTCGGTATATTTTAAATATTCAAAATAAGTCCTTTTTGAAATTTAGCGATATTATATCAGTCCTCACTAATTTTATAATAAGTAATATAAAGTTGAAATTTTAAAAATCTAAAATTTTCTGTTAATAAAAATTTATTGATATGTTTCCAATTTTTTAACGATTGGAAAAAATCAAGATTTTTCTCAAACCGATAATTTTTAGATAAGTCTACTTGAAACGGATTTTAGAAAATTTTCTTATAATTTAAATTCACTTTCTTATAAATATTTTTAATTTAAGTCACTTATATGAATTTAAAATTATTTAAAAAATATTATTTTTATTAAAAAATTCCAAAATTCCAAAAAATCATAAATAATACATAGATTAAAAAGTTCTAAAGAACCATAATTTAATTCCTTCAAAATTTTAATATAAAAATAAAAATAGGGGTGTTACACTTCACATTGGTGGTATGAGAGCATTTTCAAAAATTTAGGACCAATTGCTATGACATGTGCTGTTTCTCGATATAATATGTGAAATGTTTGATTCCTTACTTGATAACATGTTAAGTGTGTACTATATGACTTTTGCCTGACTGATTAATTGCAAAATAATTTGTTTGATTACTGTTGGTAATATGATGATCTGTCCTGGACCGGGGTCAATAGATCCGATCTCAAGCCAGTCACGAATAGTATGTCAATACCGTCTAGTAGTCCGGATGTATGTGTATCCGATGTATGTATCCGTTGTCCTTGAATGAGGAGAGCGGATTGGGCGTTCTGGAGATCCTTCACACCGACCTAACGCATTGAAGTGGGCGAATGGTGGTGTCACCTGCAAAGATTCTCCGACGCTCAAGTCAGTGATTATATTCCAAGTAAGGAATGTATTCAGAGAGGAATTAGTCGTAAAAGAGCTGAAGAAGAAGATCCCTGACCTCAATCCTGAAGTCAGTTCATATACCTGATTGGCTCGATTAACGAGGACTCGTTGGTGGGGAACCACCAACTCCCACTAGCATTATTATATTGCGCACTTACCTGCATGATTGGGTCAAGTGGCTATCTTATATTGAGCGTAGAGAATGTAGACTAGGATTAGGGAACAAGTTGACCATTCCCGTGAGCAAAATTTGGCTCGTAGTGTAGGGAATTATTGATCGATCCCTGTAGTAACAATCCTTGTCATTAGCACAGTGACGTGTGTATTGTCCGATGTCATGGTGTTATCCTGAACAACCGGTATAGGGAGAACGCCTGATACGGAATTACAGTTCGGATGTATACCGATGACACCGGTTACACGTAGATGTCTTATCAAAGACGTTGAAATATGTATAGCAGATCGGATACCGGTATTGAGACCGGATCATATGTCCCCTAGCTTGTGTGAGGGACTGAATAGTTGTTCACATAAGCTACTCAACCTGCGAGAGGTCTTAATATCGGTAAGCTTACGTGTGTAACAGTTCCTTAGCATCTGTTGTCATTCATAAAGAACCGCTCTGAATTTAATAGAAAAGACTTTTCGGTACTGTCACAACGGATTCAGACAAAGATTCGTTGTGTGAGAATTTCAAGAGTTTATTGGAATTGAAAGCTCTTGAAGTTCGTGTAACGGCTGTAAAGCGTAAATTGCGTTGCATGATTAGACATTAATGCTTTTTAATCACGTGGGCAAGCAATTATTGCGTCTGAGATGAAAATCTCATTTAACCGTCGTTTTAGGCTTAATGGGCCTGAAGTTTTCAAAACTTTTGGGCCTAGTGGATAGCCCTTTGCTGAGTCGCTATCGTTTTGGCGCCCAAGAATTTGGAACGGTTGTGTCGTTTCGCTTGTGAACAGGTGCATTTTATCGAGAACGACACAACTTCAAGAGGAGGTAACCGATCCTCTTTGCTTCCTATAAAAGGAATACTTAGTGGATTCTGGGTTCCACTTGCTTTTGCTTTCTCAACGAAACTCTGCAGAAATTTTGCAAGGAAGTTTATCGCCTACATTGCGAGGGTTTCTTCGTTCCTCAAATTCATCACTGTTATCTGAGGTAACTATCTCTTCCTTGTCGCTTTAGTTTCGCTTTGATTTGCTACTCGTAGTTATAGAAAGTAGGCTTCATCAAAAAGGGGGGGGGGGAAATCAGTTTCCCTCAACCCTAATAGTCGTGGGGAAGAATCCTTGTGATTCTTCCTAAGACTGAACCGCGTCGCTCAGAAAGGGGATCTTATTCACTGCGGGAAGTGACCTTTCCCTTCTCAGAGTCGCCCTCTGATTGTAATTGCTTTAAAAATGCAGTGAGTAATGATTGCAACTTTCTGACGACATTTTATTCCTTATCGTAGATTAAGGAGTTCGGTCTAGATATTTCCAATGGCAACTGGAGAAGGGTCTTCTGGAGATAGCGCCATTTCGAAAACAGCAGAAGGTCTCTACAGCGTAGTTGCTTCGAGGCTAAACTGGGAGGAGGTTCAGGCTAAATGGCCTTTCTGCTGGGTGTCTAGTAAGTTTAAGGAATTGGCCTCCCGACATGCAGATGAGGAGGGATCCCGGATCCATCCGAGGTTTACTTTAAGTACGGATGAAGAGACAAAGAAGTGGTATAGGGTTTATGAACCACTTCCGACAGAGCGGATATGTCATGTCGTCCCCAACGATCGTTCAGTGTACATGTACGACTTCATCTTTCATTATTTGGGTGTCCGCTTCCCATTAACCGAACTCCAGATGGGTGTTTTGAGGTTTTTGAACTGTGCACCCTCCCAACTTCATCCCAACGGTTGGGGCCTCATCCGAGCTCTCGAAGTGCTTGGGGAGCACTTCAATTTCACGCCTACTGTAGCGATGCTGTTCTACTACACTCAGGTAGTTCGAAGGGCGAATAAGCAGGGCGGAGTTGGTCTGGTGACACTCCGGACTCTCTGTTCTTTTGTGAACTTTGAGTCTTATACTGATTCGGCCAAGGTTGATGGGAAGTCGTTTAAGACCTACTTCACTCGCATCTCCATTAAGAAGGGCAAACCGAAATTTTGGAAGGACGAAGAGGACGTTGACAAATTTCCCCTGAGCTGGACACACAAACATTTCCTCTTGAGCTCACACGCGTACTACACTGATCAATCCGATCTGTCCCGTGAGACGTCGAGAGTGTTGTTCGCACTTGAATCGCACACTACAGGTCGTCACGTCTTCTCGTGTAGGCGTTTGCTAAGTAGCTCAAGCGGAGTCCGGGAGGAATATTTGCGTACTTCTCGTTTTATTCTATCTTTTCTCCTTTATCAAATATGTATAGAATATTTGTAGTTGCTGACATCTTGTGTTTGTTCATGTAGGTGAAATAGAACAGCAAACTCCAGAAATGGACAAATTGAAGAAATTCAAGGCGGCTGGTAAATCCGTTTCCCGTGAGAATGAAGTGAAACCCAGGCCCTCAACCAAGGATCGTCCTGAGTTAATAATACTGACCTCGGATGCTGAAGGGGACGTTCCGTTGGTTGAGGGCGGTTCTTCTGCCGCTGATGAATCCACGGGTCATCCTCCAGTTTCTGAGAGGAGAAGAAAAATCAAGAATGACTCAGTGGGAGGCCCGTCCAAAAAGCACAAAACTTCGGAGGGTAAGCTTATTGAAACCTCGGAAGCAGCTGGTGCTCCCTCTAGTCTTAATAAAGAAACTGCTGCTGGGGCTTCTGGGTCAAATCCGACCTCCTTCCCAACGACCTCGTTTCTCACCCCTTCCTCTCCTACGAAGGTTCTACTCCTGCTACTCTTCCACCACCGATGTACAAACTCCGGCCTACGCTTAGTGTTAAAGAAATTGAAGAAGCGTGTGAGGCCGGAAGGTGGCAGCTAGCCGAACTCGCTGGATTGCTATCTTCCGTCAGCGAGTTGGCTAAGAACGTCGACAAGGTTGAGGAGCTAAGTGACAAATTAGAAGAGCTCAACCTTTCCTCAGACAAGGACAAAGCCGCCATGAAGTTAATGGAAGATCGTCTTAACAAGTCTAAGGAGTTTGGGGATCTCATAACTAAAGAGAATCTCAAGCTCAAAGGCGATCTTAAAAACTTGGAAGGCAAAGTGGCAGAGAAGGAGGAAGAACTCCGCAGCAGCCAGGATAAAAATAAGGCTGATACTGAGGAGTGGTCTCAAAGGGAGAAGAAGCTCCTTCTTGAGATAGAGGAACTGAAGGCTAGGAAAGTGGAGCCTGAGATATCCGGTGAGGAGCTGTCCAAGTTGCGGGGAGAATTGGCTACAGCGAAAGCTGAGAGAGAAGAAGCTGTTGACATATGCAGCCGAGCTGTTGAAGAGTCCTTCGGCCTAGCCATACGCCAAGTCTTCTACCGCAACCCCACTGCGAAACTTAACCTTTATGGAATGGATCCGTACTACGAATTCCATGGGGGAAAGTTAGTCGCAGTGGTGGATGGTCGTCACGAAGATCCACCGACGTCCTTATATGGTTTGGCTCCTCTTCCTGAGGGTCAATCCATGGGACCTGATTATGTCTTTCCTATGTCCGAGGTTCCCTCTACTGAAGAAAGGGTTGAAGCTCCTGGGGGGGAGATTCCTGATGAGGTTCCCAAGGAAGGGGGACAAGAGCCTGGTGCTGAGGAGGCACAAAAAACTGAAGAACAGATTCCTCCTGAGTAGTTTTGTTTTCATTTACATGTATAGTTGTGTACCGGGATCAACTCCGGATTTTAAACTATTGTATGTAATTTCATTTCAATGAATGAGTTTTGATTGAAGAAATTTGTCTTCGTCGTTTCATGTATATTTAAATCGTTTCTAATCCGTTCTGTATAATTAATCTTAAGGCCGGATTGAAATAATAGCCTCGGAAGATTAAATAACAAATAAAATTTAGAACGGATAAATATATACATGTCCCCAAGTGTGTATTAAGAAGAAGGTGCCTGTCTTTGGGGCGTGATTCTTAATTCTTTTGGGGAAAGATGGGTCGATCCGCTGTTTAGCAAAGTAGTGTAACAGGACGGATGACTGCTTCTAATCCGTAATATTCTTACAGGAGATGATAATATTGTTCCAAGTTTAGGGAACTGCAAGGAAGTGGTGTTTGAGTCCTTTATCATAAGGATGATGATGGGAGTTTTTTCTACACCAGGAGTTACGTCGTTGTATCACAGAATAGGTGATAAAGAGTATCCGTCCTGGGAGAATACCACTAGAAATCGAAAGTGCGGACTGACTTTCGGAATTTTCCATCATAAAGATGATTATGAGTATTGATCATGCCAGGTGTTTTATCATTAAATCACTTCATAAGTGATTGAGATCATCCGTCTTGGGGATGTGTACGATACCAGGAACTACATCATCAGGTCGCATATTAGGTGATTGAGATCATCCGTCCTTTGGGTGTGTATGGCGCCAGGAGTTACATCGTCAGATCACAGCATGGGTGATTGAGATCATCCGTCCCAGGCAGGTACACCGCGTTAGGAGTTACATCATCATATCACATAATGGGTGACTGAGGTTATCCGTTCTGGAAAAGTACACATCGTCAAGAGTTACATCGTCAGATCACAGATTAAGTGATTTAGATAATCCATCCTGGAGACATTTTTCAATCGTAGGAATACGGATTGAGTGAATACTTTCAGAATGATGATGAGAATTGTTCATACCAGGAGTTACATCGTCGAATCACTGAATAGGTGATTGAGATCATCCGTCCTGGAATGATTATTGGAGTTCTTCATACCAGGAGTTACATCACCGAATCACTGAATAAGTGATTGAGATCATCCGTCCTGGAATGATTATTGGAGTTCTTCGTACCAGGAGTTACATCATCGAATCACTGAATAAGTGATTGAGATCATTCGTCCTGGTGAATTTTTCCAATCAAGGGAGTGCGGATTCAATTGGCAATTTTCGCTCCATCCGAAATCCGAGTCTTACCTCTACTAGCCCCCTAGCTGATGTGAGGAAGCAGTTGACTTGCTCATATGAGCTATGTTGATCATAGTACGTCTGGATTTCGGATTTGCACTGAAGTGTAAATATCCGCTCTTGAAACCATGTTCCGTAGTGACGAAATTTTAAGGGCGGATTCGACAATGGAAATATCAGAAGTTTATCGAATTTCGCAACCCTTGGTATTCGGGTAATGGTGGCCACGTTTCTAATGATTGGACATTTAATGCCTTAATTCACGTGGGCGCGCCATTATCGCATTAAGTGCGCATGCCTTAGTAACTGTCACGTATAGTCTTGTTGGGCCTAGTATTTGGTTTTAATAGGCCCATTTCGATGGCTTTGTGACGAAATGATGGCATCTTCGCGCCTTGATGTACTAAACGACAATTTTGGTCCATTAAACGGGAAGTCGTTTGGGGGTAAACGACAGGTTATGTTTAATGGGTATTTGAAAAATTTTGGTGCCCTGATATAGGCATATTTGGCAATTCTCAGTTACCATTTCTTCTGGCTTCCTTGACGAATCTCTGCGAAAGTTCCAAGAAATTCTTCGTATCCACCTCTGTGAATTTCAATTCACTATCTAAGGTAACCACTTTCCCTTCGTTCTCAGTTTCTCTTTTCAATATTTGAGAATGCCTAGAAAGGGTGTTAGCTTCAGTGGCGTTGGCCCTAGAGGAAGAGGAGGAAGGGCTTTGGCTCAAAACCCTAGTGTTCGTGGTGGGAGGATCCCAGTGATCTTCCAGTCGAGGCCGCAATACACAGAGAGGGAGGAGTCGCAATATCAGAGGCGAAGGGTGATTATACCCTCTTCAGAGTCTTCCTCCTCCAGTGAGAGTGTTGAGAGTGGGGATTTGTATCTCTCTGATGATGTGAAATTTTATCGCAGCATCAAAGCTTTCACAATGGTGACAAAGAAAGCTACTGGGAGGAAATTGTCTGAAGGGGAATCTCCTTCTGAGAAGTATATCTTGAAGACCCAATCCGGCCTATGCAATGTGGTTGCACACCGGATAGACTGGGTGAAATTCCAACAGAAACGCCCATTCAGCTGGGTGGCTGAGGAGTTTCGTGAAATAGCATCAGTTCATGCTCGAGAGGGAGGAGCGGAGCTGGAGACGCGTTTCACGGTCTTCAAGAAGGACAAATACAAGAATTGCTTCGTGGTGATAGCCCCGTTGCCATCCGATTGAATTTGTCATATCCCGGACGAAAGGTCCTTGTATATGTATGACTTTTTATTTTTGAACCTTGGTGTGCGGTTTCCCCTTTCGAAGTTTCAGATGGGGGTTCTGAGATTCCTGGACTGCGCTCCTTCACAGCTTCATCCCAACGGATGGGGATTAGTCCGCTCTCTTGAAGTGCTTGGGGAGCACTTCAACTTCAAGCCGACGGTGGCCATGCTCTTTTATTTTGCCCAAGTGGTCCGTCATGCAAATAAAGAGAAAGGGGGAGTGAGCTTGATATCCCTCCGGACTCTCTCAAAGGTTATCAACTTTGAGGCGTACACTGACTCCGCCAAAGTTGATGGACATTCATTCAAGTCCTATTTCACGAAGATTAGCGTTCACCCTGACGAGTCAGTTTTTTGGTTAACTGAAGATGGGCTTCCGAAGTTCCCAGTGGCTTGGACGCATGAACACTTTTTGCTGACCTCCCAGGCGTACTACACTGAGGAGGATGAACTAAGCCCGTCTTCAGTTTCCGTTCTTTTCGCCCTTCAATCCTACACCGCCTCGCATCAATTTTTCTCTTGCAGGCGTTTGTTAGGATCGTGGTCTACCCGCGAGGAATATCTGCGTAATTTTCTTGCTAATATTCATATTTTATCGCATCATGCCTTGAAGTAGTTGATTTCTAACCGTGTTGCTTGGTTTTGCAGTTGAAATTGAAGCTGCATCTCCAGAGATGGAAAAACTGAAAGGGCTCAAAGCTGGAGCGAATTCCGTGGCAGCTGAAAATGACATTCAGGCGAAATGGAATTCGAAGAAAGCCACAGCGGAGACCATCATTTTAACCTCATCTGCTGGTGACGATATTCCCTTACTGGAGGGCGGATCTGAGAAGGTTGCGGCTGAGAAGGTCGGAGAAAAGAAGAAAACTATAAAACGCGGTTCCTCAAGGACCTCGGATCGTCAACCTTCTCCGAAAAAACAAAAAATTTTAAGTGAGAGTGCTGATCCGGAGCCTTCAAAGGGAAAGAAAGTGGAAAGATCCACTCTGGATGCAGGGTCCACTCCGGATGCTCCTGGCGACGGGATCACCTATGGTGCAAAGCCAATAACGACTTACTTTGCACCAAAAGTTACTCGCCCCCTTCAAAGTAGCTCCGGTCTTGCTCAATATCTGGTATACGAGGGTTTTGTTCCTGAGGCCGTTCCTGAGACTCCGTACAAGCTGAAGCCCTCATTGATGAGTGATGAAGTAGCCAAAGCTTGCGATGCCGGACAGAAGCACCTGGCAGAATTATCCGGGCTCCTAAGATCGGTTCGCAAGCTTCCAGAAGAGAATGAGAGGCTGAGCTCGTTGGTTGGCAAGGTTAATGACCTTAGCGTTGCTGCTGCTAAGGACAAGGCAACCATCCTTCGTTTAAAAAGTAAATTAGAAGCTTCCAAAGAGGAAGGATATAAGAAGGATGAAGAAATTGTCAGGCTAAAACATCTTGCCAAGGAGTTGGAGGCCCAAGTAGCTGATCAAAAGAAAATCAATTCCGACCTCCACTCCGGTTTTTGTGCGGAGAAGGAACGCTCTTCAAAGCTGGAAGAGGAGCTTAAGGAAGTCAAAGTTGTTTATGCTCGAGGAACCGAAGATTGGTCGCGTAAGGAGAAGGAACTGCTCTCAAAGTTGGCGGACACAAAAGCGAAATTTGACGAGGCTGTGGATATGTGTGATCAGGCAGTCAAGGAATCCTTTGGGTTGGCTGTTCGTCAAATTCAATACCGGAATCCCAAGGTGAAACTTAATCTGAATGGTATTGACCCGTTCTATGAGTTTCATCAAGGGAAACTGGTGGCCATAGTTGATAAGCGTCATGAAAGTCCGCCTAGCACTCCTTATAAGTTCGCTCCTTTACCTGCAGGCCAATCGATGGGACCTTCATTCCTGAAGCCCATAAGCACAGGAACAAGCTCTCGCACTGAAGAAGGCAAGGCCGGAGGCAAAGGCAAAGGGAAAGAAGGAGATTCAAGCCAGAGAAAGTAGCGCCCTTCCCTGTTTCCTTTTTCATTTTATTGATTCAAATTCGCTGTGTTCCGGGATCAGCTCCGGATTATTATACGAATTGTAATTCTCATTTAATCAATAAAAGAGTTTTTTACCTCCATACTTGTTTAGTGAAAAACAACTTTAATAGAGGGATTGCATGTGTATTGTATCATTCCGGATTTAGGTAATGAGGATCGGATTGTAAAACAAAATCTCCATACCGGACTTATACATGCAAGATGAATTTCATAATAAGGTCACCGCTGATGAGGGAACACATCATTGTTACAAGAACGGTTTAAGGGGAATGATTGTGAGATCGTTTAGACGAAAGTTCATTCCTCAAGATATTCGTTAAACCGTTTATGTTGTCCCCCAGTATCATTGGGTGATTATCACTTTGAATAAACTCTGAGTGAGATTTTCTCGTGAGAGTTTTTTTAAGAGTGAGGATTTAAAATAGACATTCCTCCTCAAATATTTCCGACTAAGAGATTTCAGGTGAATATGCCTTAGATTGTGGCGTACCCGAGTGAATTGTTTGTGTCGGGGTTTACGAGTCAGGTCTCAATTGAAGAATTGATGACTCAGAACTATAAGCTATAAAACTTCCAAATAAAGAACTTCACGAGAGTATTAATTTGGAGTTCAGTATAACTTACTTGTTGTGTTTGGAGTTCGGTTTGATCCTACTGTCCATGTAATATTTGGCGTTCGGTTTAATCCTACCAGCCGTTCTTCAATTGGTCTTTGGTTTTATCCAATGACAATTCTTCACCGACGTTCGGTTAATCCTACTAGTCGTACTCAGAGTTCGGTTTAATCCTATAATCCGAGCCTTCAATACGGGGTTCAGATCAGGGCTAATCCTGAACCTACTGCGCCCGTCACTTGGGGTTCAGCGTGGTCTTGAAGAAAAACCAGCTTACTGCGCCCAAGCCTTCGCATGGGGTTCGGTTTGTGGCCTTAAAGAAGGACCAGCCCTACAACCCATGTAGTCTTCGAATGGGGTTCGGTTTGTGGCCTTGAAGAAGGACCAGCCCTACAACCCATGTAGTCTTCGAATGGGGTTCGGTTTGTGGCCTTGAAGAAGGACCAGCCCTACAACCCATGCCCTGAGGTTCGGTTTAACCCTACAACTCAGGTCTTCACCGACGTTCGGTTTATCCTACTAGTCGTACTCAGAGTTCGGTTTAATCCTACAATCTGAGCCTTCACCGGTGTTCAGCCAAACTTACTAACCGTACCCAGAGTTCGGTTTCATCCTACAATCTGGGCCTTCAATATTTACACACTCGAGGAGTTACATCATCAATTACAGAATGGGTAATTGAGATCATCCGTCCTGAGTATGTTCTTGTGCGTTGCGCATATTCGAAGAGTTACATCGTCAACTACAGAATAAGTAGCTGAGATCAACCGTCCTGAATATGCTTCTGTACACCGGATAAACTGAAAATCACAGCATAAGAAAAACTCGAAAGAGTTAAATTGTTATGAGAGATTCTTATTAAATCAAAAATAAGAATTACAAGGAGAGCGTAGCTGTGAAAATAAATTCTCCAGTATTCAATCCAAGATAAGGATAGGAGAGTGTAGAAACAGCTAGCTATAGTAGATGCGCAAGTTTTGGGTGTTCCATTTGTTTCGGATTGGAGTGCCATCAAGGTTTTCAAGGCGATAAGAGCCTTTGCCAGTGACCTCGGATACCCTGTATGGGCCTTCCCAGTTTGGGGCTAATTTGCCTTGATGGGCGAATTTATTCCCTATACTTGCTTTCCTCAAAACCAAATCTCCAACGTTGAAAGTCCTTGATTGGACTCGTTTGTTGTACCGGAGAGCAACTTTGGCTTTGATGGCTTGATCTCTGATGAAAGCGTCTTCTCTGAGTTCTTGTATGACATCTATTTCGGATGCCAAGTTAGCATTGTTGGTTTCTTCAGAGAAGTACTTAACCCTTGTGGAAGCAATCTGCAGTTCCACAGGTATCATTGCCTCGACCCCGTATGTTAGGCGATATGGGGATTCATTGGTGGATGAATGAGGCGTTGTCCGATATGCCCATAGGACATGACACAGCTGGTCTGTCCATCCGCCCTTGGCTTCGCCAAGGCGTTTCTTTAGTCCCTTCAGCACCTCCCTGTTGGCCACTTCAGCTTGACCATTAGTTTGGGGATGTTCGACGGATGAGAATATTTGGGTTATTCCTAACCCTTCAAGCAAATCTGTGAATTTTCTATCCGTGAACTGGGTGCCATTGTCTGTGACAATCCGTGCTGGGACCCCGAACCGTGTTATGATGTTTTCATACATGAAACGACGGGTTCGGGCTGAAGTAATATGCACCACCGGCTCTGCTTCTATCCACTTAGTGAAATAATCGACCTCTACAATGAGATATTTGATGCCCCCAGGAGCAGTTGGAAAGGGGCCCAAAATATCCAATCCCCATTGGTAGAAAGGCCATGGAACAGCGGATGTGAAGAGTTCTTCCGCCGGTGTGTGGTGTAGGTTAGAGAATTTTTGGCAAGCGTCGCATTTTTTGACGAAGTCAATGGAGTCTTGCTTCATTGTGGGCCACCAGTATCCAGCTCTGAGGATTTTTCGCATTAAGCTTCTTCCTCCGGCGTGGTGTCCACTTTGTCCTCCATGCACTTCCTCCATTACACCTTGCACCTCATCCTCTTTGAGACAAATTAAATAGGGCACAGAGAGTGCCCTTCTGTAGAGATTACCATCAATCATAGTGAAATACGGTAATTCTCTCCTTAACCTCGTCTTTTCCTTCTCATCTGTGGGTAGCTGTCCATCAGCCAAATAACGGATGTAAGGAGCCATCCATGTATCTCCGTAAAGGGAGTCAGTCATTATGGCGTTTAGAGAAGGGAAAAGAGGGATGCTGGGCGACGTTAGCGTGCTTTGAACCAGAGTAGTGGTGCTACCCGGTCGTTTAGTGCTTGCTAACCTGGAGAGTATATCTGCTCTCGTATTCTCTTCACGTGGAACATGCTTGAACTCCACCTTTGAGAATTTCTCAGTCAACTCCTTGACACAGTTCAAGTATAATTGGAGTTGAGGTTCGCGAGCTTGATATTCTCCTAAGATCTGCGAAATCACCAGCTGTGAATCGCTACAGAGTGTCGCCTCAGAAGCTCCGATGTCAATTGCAGCTCTTAGCCCGGCCAAGCAAGCTTCGTACTCAGCCTGGTTGTTGGATGTTTTGAAATTGAAACGAAGAGAGATCTCCAGGTGTACTCCGTCATCACTTTCGAGAACTACACCTGCTCCAGAGCCTCTTTGGTTTGATGAACCATCAACGTAAATGGTCCAATGGACTCGAGGGTAATCCGGATCAGTCCCTGTCATTTCCACAATAAAGTCAGCCAGGACTTGAGCTTTAATAGCGCTGCGGGGTTCGTAGGATATATCAAACTCAGAGAGTTCAATAGACCATTTGATCATCCTCCCAGCAAGATCGGGTTTGATTAAGACAGAACAGAGTGGCAAATCCGTTCTCACTATGATTGGATGGGCGTGAAAGTACGGACGCAACCGTCGTGAGGCCCAAACAACAGCGAGGGCGGCCTTTTCAATTTTTTGATACCGGATCTCAGCACCTTGCAAGGTCTTGCTAGTGAAATAGACCGGTCTTTGTCCATCAGGAGTTTCTTTTATCAAGGCTACGCCCAAAGCTTCATCTGAAATAGCCAAGTACAGAATGAGTGTGTCTTCGGGGTCAGGCTTTGTGAGAATGGGAGGTTTGGACAACACCTCCTTAAGCTCTTGGAAAGCTTTTTCTTGTTCCTGTCCCCACTCGAATTTCTTGGACTTTTTCAGTATTTTGTACAGGGGGAGCGACCTGTGAGCCATCTTCGGCATGAATCGTGCCAAAGCTGCTACCTTGCCATTCAGGGATTGGACTTCTTTGAGATTCTTAGGACTTTGTATGTCTAGAATCGTTTGGCACTTCCCTGGATTGGCTTCAATACCACGTTGAGTTAACATGAAACCCAAAAATTTCCCAGCAGGGACAGCAAATGTGCACTTCATTGGGTTCAGCCTCATGTTAAATTGTCTCAAACGGGTGAATATTTGGCGTAGGTCCTCAATATGATCGCCACCAACCGGTGTCTTTGCTATTATGTCGTCAATGTATACTTCAACAAGTTTGGTGTGCATACCTTCGAAAACCTTGTTGATCATGCGCTGATATGTCGCCCCAGCGTTTTTCAGGCCAAAGGGCATGACTGTATAGCAAAAGACACCACGATCATTTATGAAAGCTGTCTTCTCTTGATCCTCTTCGCACATCGGAATTTGGTTGTAACCAGAATAAGCGTCCATGAAGCTCAGGTATTGGTAACCAGAGGAATCATCTACCATCCGATCTATATTGGGAAGAGGATAAGGATCTTTTGGACAGCAGCGGTTGAGGTCCATGTAGTCAATGCACATTCTCCATTTACCATTGGATTTAGGGACCATCACCACATTCGAAAGCCAAGAGGAATATCGGATTTCCCTGATGAATCCGGCCTTCAGCAATTCCTCAGTTTGCTGGCAAGCTGCCTTCTGTTTCTCTGGGCCCAATCGTCTTTTCTTTTGGGCCACAGGTTTTATCTCTGGATAGACGGAAAGTTTATGATAGTAGAATTCAGGGTCTATGCCTGGCATATCGGCTGCAGTCCATGCAAAGAGGTCTTTAAACTCTTGCAAGAGAGCCAGCAGTCGCTGCTCTATTTCAGCATCTAGCTTGTCATTGATATGGGTGATCTTTTCTGGAGAATCTCCCAAGACAATGTCCCTGGAACTTCCATCCGGTGTGGGCTTTGATGGGTTGAACGGATCAATGTTCAAATCCGCTCTAGGATCCAGGTCGACAAGACTTACAGATCCAGCCGATGTTCCAGCATCATTAAGTTTCCTCTTTTTATTGGAGGCGTCCAGCTTTGTCATGTTGAGGCTAAGGTTGTAGCAGTACCTAGCCATCTCTTGATCACCCCGGATAGATGACACAGCATTATCCTTGTCAATGAACTTGATAAGGAGATGTGGGGTTGATACAACTGCCTCTATTGCATTCAGAGTAGGACGGCCTATGATGCCATTAAATGGTGATTTGACATCAATCACTAGCACCCGAGACCTAACCGTCCTGGCTCCCGGTTCGCCTTCAAACGAGATAAGGGTGTCAAGATACCCTTTAGTTAGTTGCTTTGCGCCATTGAAAGCTGTTAGTTCCTGCGTGTAAGGCTGTAAATCTGAGTCTTTAAAACCCATTCTTTCAAAGCAATTATAGAAAATAACATCGCAGGAACTTCCCTGGTCAACAAGGATTCTTCGGACGTCCTTGTTGGCGATCACAGCAGTGATGACTACAGCATCGTCACCACCAGGAACGGTTGGGCCAAAATCCTCGTCAGAGAAAGAGATTATGGGAGCCTCAATTCCTCCTCTGTAAGGGCGATTGTCTTTGACTTTCCCTTGCACAGATAGAATCATTCTGTGATGATTCTTACGGGCTGTAATTGAAGCTCCTCCTCCAGCGAACCCTCCAGCAATCATGTCAATGACTTCACGTCGGCCCTGACGTTGTTGCTGGGGCATGCTGTCTTTCTGTGCTGCATTATCGGTCATTACACCTTTTTGCTTCTCTGCAGCAGAGAACTTTCGAACCGGACTGGGGTTGTTGTCATCCCCATCGTCGGGATCTCTTTCTCTTTTCTCATTCCGTTCTGCCCTGTCAAAGGATTTTTCTTTGAACAGGTATTGCTTCAATTTGCCTTCTCTAATTAGCGTCTCAACCGCATTCTTTAGAGCTTGGCATTCATCAGTTGAATGACCATTTTGCTCATGAAAATCATAGTACTTACGTGAATTTCCTGGTCTTTTCATAGGGGCTGGTCTCCTGATGCCATATGTGCTGAAAACTGGCCATCCGACCTCTCTCAAAATCTGAGATGGTCTGACAGATAACTGTGCATAATGGCTGAAGGAATTGACATGCCTTTCTCGAGGTCGAGGAGGGTGGTTATCCACCTTAGGATTGGTGGATGGCCTCTCCATGCGTTCTGACCTCGTCTTCTCCTTACCCTTCTGGGTTTGGGGAGATGGTGTTGGTGGCTTTTTCTTTGCAGCCATTGCCTCCAAGTGCATCTCTATGCTCACATACTTTGAGGCTTTTTTCCTGAACTCCTCAAAAGTTGCTGGGGGGCTCTTTGCTAATGAAAGAGCGAAAGCTGATCCTGGCTGTAATGCCTCAATAACGATATGCAGCTTGATAGATTCTGTGAGGTTAGGAACCAGAGCTGCTTCCTTATAAAACCTCTTCAAAAAATCTTTTAAGCCCTCAGTTTCACTTTGCTTAATCTGAGCCAAGGTATGAGACGTCTTGGGTACGTCTCTGGAGATGACAAAGTGGGTTTCAAAGGCAGCTGCCATTTCCGTCCAAGAATCCATGGATCCAGAAGGCAGGCCTTTAAACCACCCGAGGGCTTCCTCAGACAATGTTCGAGGGAACATTCGGCACATCACGTCTTCATCAGCCCCCAAGTACATGGCTTCAAACACATAAGCATCAAGGTGCTTAGTTGGATCAGTTTCACCATTATACTTTCCGATGGAAAGTGGTTGAGTGGTTTGAAGGTGCTTGGGGATGCTGATGCCCATAAGTCTCCTTGAAAAAGGAACCTTCAGATTGTAAGACAATGGGGGTGCTGTTGTCGAATCTCTCTTCCTTCGGGAAGCTGCATCCTCAGAATCGCGAGTTTGTTCTCCCTCCTCAAACGTTGGGATCTTTGAGTACTGAAGAGTGGTGGACTTTTCACCATCAGTTGTGTGGGGAGTGTTTCGCGTGCGAGATGACTCTTTATCCTCGCTTTGCCTTTTTTCTCTTCGCAATTCAGCGAGTTCCCTCTGAAGTTGTTTGATCAACTCATCGCGAGGATCAGGATCAGACACAGTTACTATCTTCTTTGAGCTGCCCCCATGAGAATCAAAGTTGAGTTTTCTATAGGCATTAGGATTGGTTCTGCCTTCAGCTTGATTCTCCATGAAGTCTTGTGCTTCGCCTTCCATGGTGGATTACCTGCTCTGTCAAAGGATATGGGAATAACTTTATCGTGTCCCACCGGGCGTGCCAATGATCTGTCCTGGACCGGGGTCAATAGATCCGATCTCAAGCCAGTCACGAATAGTATGTCAATACCGTCTAGTAGTCCGGATGTATGTGTATCCGATGTATGTATCCGTTGTCCTTGAATGAGGAGAGCGGATTGGGCGTTCTGGAGATCCTTCACACCAACCTAACGCATTGAAGTGGGCGAATGGTGGTGTCACCTACAAAGATTCTCCGACGCTCAAGTCAGTGATTATATTCCAAGTAAGGAATGTATTCAGAGAGGAATCAGTCGTAAAAGAGCTGAAGAAGAAGATCCCTGACCTCAATCCTGAAGTCAGTTCATATACCTGATTGGCTCGATTAACGAGGACTCGTTGGTGGGGAACCACCAACTCCCACTAGCATTATTATATTGCGCACTTACCTGCATGATTGGGTCAAGTGGCTATCTTATATTGAGCGTAGAGAATGTAGACTAGGATTAGGGAACAAGTTGACCATTCCCGTGAGCAAAATTTGGCTCGTAGTGTAGGGAATTATTGATCGATCCCTGTAGTAACAATCCTTGTCATTAGCACAGTGACGTGTGTATTGTCCGATGTCATGGTGTTATCCTGAACAACCGGTATAGGGAGAACGCCTGATACGGAATTACAGTTCAGATGTATACCGATGACACCGGTTACACGTAGATGTCTTATCAAAGACGTTGAAATATGTATAGCAGATCGGATACCGGTATTGAGACCGGATCATATGATAAATGTGTTATACAATTTATTGCTTAACTGATAAACTGTAGAATACTTATAGTTAGGTTATAATACAATATATTTTCCCTTAGAATTAGTATAAACCAAACTACGAATGTAGGATGGCAAGAAACAACAACAACAACAATAATATGGCAGCAGCTTTCAATCGCTTAGCTGAAGCCATAGAACGACAAAACCAACCAAGGAGCACTGGAGGACTCCATGGGTTAGATCACTTCCTGAAAAGAAAACCTTCACAATTCAAAGGGGGTTATAATCCAGAAGAAGCGTATCTCTGGGCCAAGGAAATGGAGCGCATCTTTCGAGCATTGCCCTGCACAGAATGCGAAAAGGTGGAGTATGCCACCTATATGTTGGTGGAAGAGGTAGAAAACTGGTGGATTCATGCTAGAATCCGTATGATCGAGGCTGACAGACCCTTGAACTGGGTCAACTTCAAAGACTGTTTCCTAGAGAAATATTTTCCAGCAAGTGTAAAAAGCCGTAAAGAGCTGGAATTTATGGAGCTGAAACAAGGCTCAATGTCTGTTGGAGAATATGCTGCAAAGTTTGAAGAACTATCTCTCTTTTACCCTCCTTTTCAACAGGCTGGTGCCGAAGAATCAAAATGTGTTAAATTTGAGAACGGGCTGAATCTGGAAATCAAAGAGGCGATAGGGTACCAAGAAATTTGGAGTTTTCCTATTCTGATCAACAAATGCTGAATTTTTGAAGAAAATCACCAAGCCAGACTGGCACAAGAAAAGGCCAATAGACAACTGAAACCTCAGTCAGTTGATTTCAAAAGGAGAGGGATGCACTATCCAAATCGTTTCAAGGGAGGATCATCATCTTCTCAAAGACGCAACAATCATACGAATATCAGGTGTCATAATTGCGGAGGTAATCATCATATACGCGATTGTACCTGACACCTAGGAGATGTTACTTGCTATCGTTGTAATCAGAAAGGACACATCAATCCAAATTATCCGCAGAATCGTCAAAACAACGACAGTAACACTATGAATAATCAGAGAGGCTCTAACTATCAGGGAGGTCGTGGAGGAAACACGCGTGCTGCTCAACCTCCAAGACAGAACAGGGAGTCAACAGACCAGAGGTTACAACCAACAACTGGAAGAGTCTTTGCCATCAGCGGTTCAGAGGCAGACCAAGCTGATGACCTTGTGCAAAGTAAGTGTGAGATCAATGGTATAATCTTATCTGTGTTATTTGATTCTGGTGCTACACATTCATTTATTTCTGATGAGTGTGTTGGACGTCTTCAATTACCTGTGAATCCTATGAGATATGATCTGATTGTTTCCACTCCCACCGGTACACAACTTAGGACTACTAAGGTGTGTAACGAATGTTCTATGCTCATAGAAGGTAAAAACTTTCTAGTAGATCTTGTTTGTTTACCTTTGAAGGATCTGGAAGTAATCCTAGGGATGGACTGGTTATCGGCAAATCGAGCCTTGGTGGACTGTCATAACAAAACTGTGATATTTCCATCAGAAGAAAATCTTACTTCCGACAATCTTAAACTCTTTGCTTTACAAGGTGAAAGCCAATTATTTGCCTTGTTTACTCTTCCACAAGGAGATGATGAATCTAAAGCAATCAAAATGCCAGTTGTTTCTGAATTCCCTGAAGTATTTCCCGAGGATGTCTCAAGTTTACCTCCAGAACGCGAGATAGAATTCTCAATTGATTTAATTCCAGGAGCAGAACCAGTATCTAAGGCCCCATATCGTATGTCACCTATTGAACTAGCAGAACTGAAGAAGCAAATTGAGGAGTTGTTGGAGAAACATTTCATCAGGCCTAGTGTGTCGCCATGGGGAGCGCCAGTATTACTTGTCAAGAAGAAAGATAGAAACATGAGATTATGTGTAGATTATCGTCAGTTGAACAAATTGACGGTGAAGAATAGATATCCTTTGCCCAGAATTGATGATTTGATAGATCAATTGAGAGGTGCTACAGTATTTTCCAAGATTGATCTGCGATCGGGTTATCATCAGATTCGTGTCAAGTCTGAGGATATTCCAAAGACAGCTTTTAGAACACGCTATGGCCATTACGAGTATCTTGTGATGCCCTTCGGAGTAACCAATGCCCCAGTTGTATTCATGGATTACATGAATCGAGTGTTCCATTCATACTTAGATCAGTTTGTTATTATCTTTATTGATGACATTCTGATTTATTCTAAGACGTGGGAGGAACATGAAAAGCATCTTCGAGTGGTATTACAGATTCTGAAAGAGAAGCAGTTGTATGCCAAGTTGTCTAAATGTGAATTCTGGTTGAAGGAGGTAAAGTTTCTAGGTCATGTAATCTCAAGCGAAGGAGTGTCTGTGGACCCTTCTAAAATTGAAGCTGTAACGAACTGGGAGAGACCTACTTCAGTCACTGAGATACGAAGCTTCCTGGGATTAGCTGGTTATTATCGGAGATTCATTGAGGGGTTTTCTCAAATTGCCCTACCAATGACTCGTCTAACCCGGAAGAATCAACCTTTTGATTGGATGCCAGAATGTGAGAGAAGTTTCCAGGAACTAAAAATGAAGCTTACATCTGCTCCAGTCTTAACTTTGCCTGACCCACAAGAAGACTTTGTGGTTTATTGTGATGCTTCTAAGATGGGCTTAGGTTGTGTCTTGATGCAGCAACGAAGAGTGGTTGCCTATGCTTCTAGGCAGTTGAGACCACATGAAATGAACTATCCAACGCATGATCTAGAATTGGCAGCAGTGGTATTTGCTCTGAAAATCTGGAGACACCATTTGTATGGAGTCAAGTTTGAAGTGTTCAGTGACCACAAGAGCTTGAAGTATTTGTTCGATCAAAAGGAATTGAACATGAGGCAGCGAAGATGGATGAAGTTTCTTAAAGATTATGATTTTGATTTGAAGTACCATCCAGGAAAAGCAAATGTGGTGGCAGATGCACTTAGCCGAAAGTCCATTCATATGGCATCTTTGATGATAAAAGAGATGGAGATGATAGAACAGTTCAGAGATATGAACTTGGGTGTGGAAATGAAATCTTCAAGGAGTATGACCTTGGGAACTTTGAAGATAACCAATGATTTCCTGAAGCTGTTAGGTAAAAGACAGACAAAGGACTTGCAATTACAGGAGTTGAAAGAGTTGCAGGCGAATGGAAAGGATATGGGATTACAAGAAGGATCAGATGGAATTTGGAGGATCAGAAATAGAATTTGTGTACCAGATGATGTTGATCTGAGAAGGACAATCCTAGAAGAAGCGCATAAAAGTATGTTGAGCATCCATCCTGGATCAACTAAGATGTATCAAGACACTAGTGGAAAAAATGGATACAACCACGGGGGTATAATCACGGATTAATGTGGATCCGTGATTAAAAATGACGCGGTGGCATTTTTGAAATTTTTGGGAAAATTTTTAATCACGGTTGTTAGGAAACCGTGATTAAAAGTCTCTATAATCACGGTTGTTTGACAACCGTGGTTATATGTCAAAACGAGATGGCATTTTTGAAATTTTTGGGAAAACTTTTAATCACGGTTGTTAGGCAACCGTGATTAAAAGTGTCTATAACCACGGTTGTTTGACAACCGTGGTTATATGTCAAAATATTATTCACCTTATTTTTAGAAAAATCTAAAAAAATAGAAAAACATGGAATTTTGATCTGATTTTTTGCGTCATGACTTCTTTTGGTACTTATTAGCTATTCGAGTTGGAATTTTTGAAAAATCAATTTTTGAGTGAGAGATACAAAAATTTTGTGACGATAAAAATCGGCAAACTTCAAACGAGCATAACTTGAGCTAGAAAACTCAGAATCCTTATTGCTGCATATGATTTTGGGGTAGAAAAAAAATCCGCATTCATTCCAACTCGCTACGCCAGTTGGGATTGCTCAGATTTTCAAAAAACCCTTGTTTTCTCAAAATTTTTTATTTTTTGTGATTTATTTGCTTATTTTTTTAGATTTTTAGGCTTCTACTTTACCTACCAAATAAATTCTAAAAATTCTAAAATTTTTTATGGTGTTTTCTAATGCCAAAATAAGATTTTCACATATAACCACGGGTCCCTTGTTCAACCGTGGTTATATGTCATATATATAACCACGGGTCCTGGAGTAACCGTGGTTATAGGTCATACATATAACCACGAGTACTAGCATAACCGTGGTTATAGGTCATACATATAACCACGGTTCCTTGTGTAACCGTGATTATAGCTTCCTTTTCGTTTTAAATTTCGTAATTTCACGAGCGCGCCTTAGTCTAACTCTCTTTTCTCTCCTTCTTCTCTGTAAGGTTTCTCTTCTCTGTTTTCATGTTTCCATTTACATTTCATTATTTATGTTCTAGATTTGTTTATTATGTGAGTTCTTACTATTTTTCTGTTGCTATTTACAGGTTTCCCATCGCACGCCATTGATTATTTACAGGTTTACGTTTTAGATTTATACTTGTGTTCTTCGTTTTGCTATGTGTTCTTCGTTTTACTCTGTGTTCTTCTCGTTCCTTTGTTGTAGTTCTTCTCGTTCCTTTGTAGTAGCATTCTTGTTTCTTGTTTCTTGTGGTTGTTCTGATTTTCATTCATTTACTTTTCTTCTGTTTTTGTTTCTTGCGTTCTTGCTGCGTTTCTTATTTCTGGTGTTGGTGTTCATTGTGTTCTTGCTGTTTCTGGATGGTGAAGATGATAACCACGATTTTTAATTTTTTTTTGGTCCAGTACATTTAATCACGGTTGCCTAAGGCAACCGTGGTTATATTCACTCCACTTTTAACCACGGTTCAAACCCGTGATTAAATATCCTGATATATAATGACGCCCACTTTTAACCACGGTTGTTCAACCGTGATTAAAAGCCTTTTTTAACCGTGGTTAAAGCCATTTTTTCCACTAGTGAGATCTGAAGAAAAGCTTTTGGTGGCCAAGGATGAAGAAAGAAATAGCTGAATATGTGTCTTCATGTCTGGTGTGTCAAAAAGCCAAAGTGGAACATCAGAAGCCATCTGGTGAACTACAACCATTGGAGATTCCTGTCTGAAAATGGGATGATATTTCAATGGATTTTGTGTCAGGATTACCAAGGACTCGTTCAGGAAATGATGCAATCTGGGTTATTGTAGACAGATTGACTAAGTCTACTCACTTCCTCCCAATGAATATGAAGAATTATCTCCAGAAGTTGGCACAATTATATGTGAAAGAGATCGTGAGACTTCATGGTGTACCATCTAGTATTGTGTCAGATAGAGATCCAAGGTTCACTTCCCGATTCTGGGGAAGCTTGCATCAGGAATTGGGTTTAAAGCTTCGATTAAGTTCAGCTTATCATCCCCAAACAGATGGGCAGTTAGAGCGTACCATACAAAGTTTGGAAGACTTACTGCGATCTTGTGTGCTTAAACATGGTGGTAGTTGGGAGCAGTTTCTTCCACTGATAGAATTCACGTATAATAATAGCTACCATAGCAGTATTGGTATGGCTCCATTTGAGGCATTGTATGGTAGAAAGTGTCGAACGCCCCTTTGTTGGTTAGAAACTGGTGAAAGTTTGGCATTAGGACCCGAAATTGTGCAACAGACTACTAAACAAATAGAAATAATCAGAGAAAAGATGAAGGCATCCCAAGATAGACAGAAGCATTATTACGATAAGAGGAGGAAACCACTTGAATTCCAAGTCGGTAAGCATGTATTTTTGAAGGTTTCACCTCACAAGGGGATTGGCCGAGCATTGAAGAGTAAGAAGTTGAGTCCGAGGTTCATTGGACCATATGAGATCCTAAAGAGGATTGGTACAGTGGCGTATCAGATTGCACTTCCTCCTCACCTGGCAAATCTGTACAATGTGTTTCATGTATCACAACTGAGGAAGTATGTACAAGACCCCACTCATGTGATTGCTTCTGATGATGTTGAAGTTAGAAAAAATCTAACCATCCCTATAGAACCCACACAGATCATAGAAAGGTCGATTAAACACCTGAGAAACAAGAATGTACCATTAGTGAAGGTTGCATGGAAACAAGGAAATGATGTAACTCTGACTTGGGAGCGTGAAGATGCTATGAGGACACAATACCCAGAATTGTTTCACTAAAGAGTGCGTCATATTAAATTTCGAGGGCAAAATTTTTATTAGGGTGGGAGAAATGTAACATCCTGCTTTTAATAATAGCTCTATTTTGTAAATTATGAAGTATGGAAGGTCTGTAAGGGATAATCAATGAATAAAACATCCAATGGATGACTTATATTACTTCAAAAATTCCATTTTTGGGTATAATTATAGAAATTACATAGACCTGTAATGATAAGATCCATTTTCCGAGTAAAATATGCCTTAGAAAGAACTTTCCGAGTGAAAAAGGGGCTCTGTTCCGAGTGACCAAGAGAAATTCTGAGTGAAGGATGAAATTTCGAGTGAAAGATTGAAATTCCGAGTGAAAGGTTAAAATTTCGAGTGAAGGTTGTGTTTTCCGAGTGGAACATGGCCGAGAGGGTTTCTTCCGAGTGGAATCCCTGTCAGAGACACTCCTGAGTGAAGTGGGACCGATAGAACCACTTCTGAGTTCGAGAATCCGAGTGAGACTCGTATGTATGAGTCTTTTTCCGAGTGATAATGACCCTGATGGACTCTGAATGAAACGTAGTTGAAGAAGTTGATCTGATCTCGGCTAAGTAATGATTAACCGAGTGAAACCTAAGTGGGAAATACTTCTATATTCATAAGTGTTGATATCTGAGTGAAAGATATTCCGAGTGAACCCATGTAACCCGTATTCTGAGTGACTATGTATGGTGTAAGTCCGAGTGGGACTTGACTTGGTGAATTTTTCCAAGTGATGAGGAGTGGAATAATTCCGAGTGGAACCTGATTGGGGAGTTTATTCTGA
Source organism: Clitoria ternatea (assembly GCA_037962975.1). NCBI lineage: Eukaryota > Viridiplantae > Streptophyta > Magnoliopsida > Fabales > Fabaceae > Clitoria > Clitoria ternatea. The sequence goes on from CM075675.1 coordinate 90,617,523, forward strand.
AGAAGGATTAGTTAAGGCATTATCCGAGTGAAATGGAGGTATGAATACTGAGTGTGGGACCAAATGGATATTGGTCGGTCTTGGAGTTGTGTACCGAGTGAAAAACCAATAGAGTGATGGGTCGGTTTTAGTGTAATTGCCGAGTGGAAGGCTGAGCAAGAGATGACTCGGAATTGGAATGAAATTACCGAGTGAAAGACTAATTGAGATGACTCGGTTTCAGGAGAATATGCCAACTGAGTTACCTCCAAGGAAGAGAAATCAGACCGAGTGTTTCAAGAGGAATCAATTCCGAGTGAGTAATAGGTGAAGACTCGGTTTCAGGAGGTTCTACCGAGTGGATTAAGATGTTGAAGTGGAAACCGAGTGAATGAAGGATCGGTTTTGGGGAGGGAGAGTGTCTGACTCAAGCGAGTCGGTATTCGCTTGAGCGAAACTCACTCTCGCTCAAGCGAGTCGGTTTTCGCTTGAGCGAAACCCCTCTGCAAGTGCATTGTATGGAACTCGCTCAAACGAATCGGTATCCGCTTGAGCGAGAGGGACTCGGATTTCCCTCTTTTCACATTACCGACCATTTTCAGTCGGTATATACATTGACCAGGTAGAATTCCAGTCAGCCAAGAGGCTGACCGAGTGAAATTTCACTCGGAATTCACTGTCAGGTTGACGTTTTGACTTCAGTTTTGTCCCTTTATGCATATTTTAATAAATCTTATTCAATCATGCACACTCTAGTGGGTAGGCTACAGAAGTGGAGCTTACTTTCAATCTAAACCACTCTTAATTCCCACTAATAGCCCACTAGAAACCCACTCATGGAAAGTTGTCTCCCACCTTGCATTATTAAACACACACACTGATTCTGAAACTCCCAATTACTCTTCTCCATCAATACACCTTCAATCTGAACCAGGACAGCTGAGGGGACTTCTTTTCAGTCAGCCAAAGATCATCAATCTAAGTAAGAGGGGACAGGGTTGTGAATAACTATGAAATGGGTAGAATTGTATGCTGTTCTAGGATTCCAGAATTAACTTCGTAACTTGTTGCTCATTTTTGAAATTGAAAACGTGTGAATTTGACTCTGACTTCTTCATGAAAGTTGTATATATTTTTGTTATGTGAATTTTGAGACCTGATTCAACTGATTTGGATATGTATAGAAAAAGTTATAGCCAAAATACTACAGCATGTTCGTGTGGAATATTTATCCCATATTTTGTGTATATATTAATATGCTGGGACTTTTATGTACATAATCAGCCATTGATGTCTTCATGTAAGTTGTAGGTATTTATGTTATGGATCTATAGAAAGTGGTTTCAAGTCAAAATGATTTTTGTAGCTCGAGTTATGCCTAAAATACTGAAGTATGTCCAAGCTGTAAATCTGTTAACTTAAGATACGTATTTTATGTTTAAAACTGGGAACTTTGTGGTGAGAATTAGTGATTGGTGTCTTCATCAAAGTTGTAAATCTTCTTGTTATGTGAATTTTGAGACCTGAACCGACTGAATTGGATATGTATAGCATGAGTTATGATCAAAATACTACAACATATCCGATTGAAATACTTATCTTGTGTTTTGTGCATATATGAATATTCTGGGAATTATACATACGTTTTTAGACTTTGATGTCTGCATGGAAGTTGTATATATTTATGTTAGGGATCTATAGAAAGTAGTTTTGAGTTAAAAAGATGCTTGTAGCTCTAGATATGCTCAAAATACAGAAGTATGTTCATGATGAAAATCTGTTAACTATGAAATCCGAATCTTATTTTTGAAACTGGGAATTTTGTGGTGAGAATTAATGGTTGGTGCCTTCATGAAAGTTGTATATATTTGTGTTAAGAATAGTTTAGAACTAGTTTCATGCCAAAATTGTTTTTGTAGCTCCAGAAATGTTGAAAATACTAACCTGTGTATGTTTTAAAAATCCTCTTTGAGGCAGTTTTGTATTATGTGAATAAGTGATGTTTCTGTTTAGAATTTGAATTTATGGTCTTCATGAAAGTTGTAGTTAATTATGTTATTGAGCTATAGAAAGTGGAATCACATGAAAAGGATTTGATTTGCTCATGTTATGACTGTTTTACTAACGTATGTTGCTGTTGGAAATGCTGAAATTTGCTTATAATGGTTATTATGGATAAAAATGATATTTTCTCTATGAGTAACAATTTATTATTAAACTCTCGAGTGATTATGATTTATTATTGATGTTGTTGCATGTTTAATGAGTATCATACGGTTGTATATTTTAGTGGTGAATAATTATGAATGACATAATTAATATATATGTACATGAATGTCTTGTGGTTATTATTACATGTGGTTGAAACAGTAAATCCATGATTCTGAAAATTATTATATGTGATGTGTCCTTTGAGGACTTGTGGTTTTCCAAGTGGTTTTGGAAATATTAATATCATGGTATGTTAAATGTTAAAGAGAATTAAAGGCATTCATGCATCATAAGCATTTGGACGCACCATGGAATTTTAGGGGTTCCATGATTGCCTACCCTGGTGGGGGGTTACTCTATGATGAGTTAAAGCCCTATTTTTGCGATGTGTTGGTCATGGGGCTGTAGGGATCCATGACTGTATTAATTCCTACCGATGTGTTGGTCATGGGGCTGTGGGATCCATGACTGTATTAATTCCTACCGATGTGTTGGTCATGGGGCTGTAGGGATCCATGACTGTATTAATTCCTACCGGTGTCTCTATGAGACCTTTTACTGCAGTATTCTCACCAAACCAAATGGATCGAGCATGACATCATTTAACTAATTAAAGACTTATTTAATGAACTTGTTTGGCATATTCATCATATCATTATGTATTATTGACTGTGTTTGTGCAATTCTATATATTTTATATTTATTCTATATTCTGTCTCACTCTTACATTAATTTTTACAGTGAATGCCACCCAGAATGAAGAGTGATGCTATGGTTGATGCCTATGTGAATTATTGCTTGGATTTCGAATTTATTCTAGTTTTATGATTTGTAATAAACACAACGTGTTATGTACTGTTATTTTTAAAATTGTTTCCGCTACGTAATTATTCCTTGAATTTTATTATTCACGACTAGTATGCATGATAATATTCCGCTATTATCGACTCTTATGTAAACTCTAATTTTAATTCATGAATTTTAAAATGATCTTTTAAAAACGTGAAAAATTTATTCGAAAAATTATACGGGACGTCACATTTTTGATGTTCCACTTTAACCTTCTGGCAAATTAGACATGCAGCCACATACTCTGCCACTGCTTTCTTCATTCCAGGCCACAAAAATAACTTCTTCAAATCTTGATACATTTTAGTAGCTCCGGGATGAATGCTCATATAACTTTTATGACCTTCTTCCAGAATTGCTTTCCTCAACTCCTCTTGATTAGGGATACATACTCGATCCTTATACCTCAGCAATTGGTCACTTCTTACATTGAACTCGACTTCTTTTCCTTGTTTCAAGAGTTCTTTCTTTTCTTGTAGGAATTCATCATCTCTTTGAGCCTCTAAAACTTGCCTCAGGAATTCACTTGTCACTTGCAACGCTCCTAATCTGTAGCTGTTAGCATTAACCTTTATTGCTAGGTTAAGATCTCTGAAGTTCTCTATCAATTCCAGCTCTTTAATCATCATTGTGGACGTATGTAGAGACTTTCGACTCAAAGCATCAGCTACTACATTCGCTTTTCCAGGATGGTACTGTAACTCAAAGTCGTAATCCTTTAAGAACTTCATCCATCTCCGTTGCCTCATGTTTAACTCCTTTTGGTTGAATAAATACTTGAGACTCTTATGATCACTAAACACATCGAATGTTGCACCGTATAGATAATGCCTCCAAATCTTTAAGGCAAAAACTACAGCGGCTAACTCTAAGTCATGGGTAGGGTAGTTAATCTCATGTTGCCTTAATTGACATGACGCATAGGCTACAACCTTCTTGTCTTGCATGAGTACACTTCCTAGTCCTTGTTTAGACGCATCACAGTAAACTTCAAAACTTCGATGTGGATCGGGGAGTACTAACACCGGCGTAGAAGTAAGTCGATATTTCAGCTCTTGGAAACTATTCTCGCATTGTGTCGTCCACACAAAAGGTTGTCCTTTCCGTGTTAACTTGGTCAATGGGTATCCTAGCTTTGAAAATCCTTCAATGAATCTCCTATAGTATCCAGCCAAGCCCAAGAAACTTCTAATCTCAGTGATCGTGGTTGGTCTCTCCCATTTTAAAACCGCCTCCACCTTGGAAGGGTCTACAGCTATTCCTCCTTGACTAATTACATGTCCTAAAAAGTTCACCTCTTCCAACCAGAATTCACACTTCGACAGCTTTGCATACAGTTGTTTCTTTTTCAGGATTTTCAACACGACCTTCAAATGTTCAACATGTTCTTCTCTGCTTTTAGAGTACACTTATATATCATCAATGAACACCACTACAAATTTATCTATATATGGATGAAAAATCCTATTCATGTAATCCATGAATACGGCTGGTGCATTAGTTACACCAAAAGGCATTACTAGATATTCGTAATGGTCATAGCGTGTTCTAAAAGCAGTTTTTGATACATCTTCTTTCTTCACCCTTATTTGATGGTATCCAGACCTCAAATCAATTTTGGAGAACACCGTGGCACCACGCAGCTGATCCATCAAGTCGTTAATCCTTGGCAGAGGGTATCTGTTCTTGATCGTCACCTTGTTCAGTTGCCGATAATCTACACACAATCTCATGCTACCATCCTTTTTCTTAACCAACAACACTGGTGCACCCCAGGGGGATACACTGGGTCGTATAAACTGCTTCTCTATCATCTCTTCAAGTTGTTTCTTTAACTCTGCTAATTCTAGAGGTGATATTCGGTATGGTGCAATTGAAATAGGTCCAACTCTAGGTACTAGATCAATGGAAAATTCTACATCTCTTTCTGGGGCTAAACCAGGGATATCTTCAGGAAAAACGTCAGGAAATTCACACACAACCGGCAGATTTTTGATTTTTGATTCTTGCTCTCCTTTCGTTGAAAGCAATAGCATGAATCCTTGAGCCCCTCCTTTTAAAGAGGCACTCACTTGGTTGGCGGTTAGAAATCTCGAATCCTCAGGATTCAAATTCACTGGTTCTTTAAACATTATGGTTTTATTATGACAATCTATTAGAACATGATTGTCAAACAACCAATCTAGCCCAATAATAACTTCTAAGCCAGAAAGGGGTAAACAGAAAAGATTGGCCTTAAAGTCCCTACCATCTATGACAATAGGGCATTTCCAACAGGCTTTAGAAGTGACAATGAGATTGTTTCCAGGAGTATGTATAGATAAGTCAAATAGTAGTTCTATCACAGGTAATTTTAGTTTTTCTACACAGTCATTGGAAATAAAGGAATGTGATGCACCTGAGTCATACATAACAATTAAAGAAATCTTATTAATGATACACTTACCTTCCACCATGGAATCAACATGAGATGCTTCTTCTCCAGTGATTGCAAAAACCTTTCCTTTTGCCTTCGGCCTTCCGACTGCACTGTGCACGCCTCCTTGAGTATTTATGTTTGTACTCGCACCTTCAGGGTTTTCTCTCTTCATCTCTGGGCAATCATTGATATGATGACCTGGTTTGTTACACTTAAAATAAACATAAGTGTTTTTAGGACAAACCCTTTTTAAATGGGGTCCTCCACAGATAAAACATTTAAAATTTGGTGCAGATGTTGGGTAATAGCTTCCAGTTGAAGCTTGGGGTCTGTTAGGAACAGATGCTGCTCCAAACCGGCGAAATGGTGCTTGGTAAGGCTTATTTCTCCTGAAGTCTCTTCTTTGGTGATGGTGAGGTCCTCCACTTCTCATTTCTCCTGCCTTGTGAATGGGCTCACGACTTTTGGTCATTCTATCCTTATGGTCTTCTTCAAAGATCCTGCAGCGATTTACCAATACAGAAAATTCACGGATTTCCTGCATTCGTATAGCTTCCTTAATTTCTGGCCGCAGTCCATTTACAAACTTTGCACACCGATCTCTTTCATTAGTAGCATCATTATAATAAGAATGAAAACGAGATAGCTCTTCAAACCTGGATGCGTACTCTCCAACGGTCATATTTCCTTGGGTCAGCGACAGGAATTCGAATTGTCTTTTCTCTTTAACATCAGCTGGAAAGTATTTCTCCAGAAACATATCCTTGAAATAATCCCAAGTGATCTCCACGTCATTGACTTTGAATTGTCTACACATGCTATCCCACCAATGTTCGGCATCCTCAGATAAGGCATAAGTAGCGAAGACTACCTTATCAGCTTCATTACATTGTAATGCTCGAAAGATCTTCTCTATCTCTCGAATCTAGATTTGTGCTCCATCAAGGTTATATCCTCCCTTGAAATGAGGTGGATTGCGCTTTTCGAATAGGTCCAGTCTTCTCAAGGCATCGTTACCTTGACCTTCACGTGCTCCCATTGCATTGATTAAGCGTTCTACAACTCCAGCAAGATCGTTTCCAGCCATTAGTTTCCTGTTTTACAGTAACTGAGATTTGTCACATCAATCACAGTTACTACCAAGTCAGATATTCTATTCTCTATCACCTATACAGAGTTTACAGACAAAGTAAGATAGACCTTTTCCCCAGGCCTATTGGATTAACTGCTCTGATACCACTTTGTAACACCCTCTGTTACATCTTAATAAATTCTAAAAAAATTCGTAATTTTTTTTTACTAAAGATATGATTGTTAAAAAGAAACTATCGGAATAAATTATATACATTATTTCTGAAATACCTCATAAATATTATTAAAACTTTATAAAGTATTTGTACATTCATCCGAAGAAAATAAACATTAAACATTATAAGAAATAGAGGAAACTCCATGGCCCAGAAACAGTTACTTATTAACATTATTTATTCATTGGACCACGGTATTCATACCGAGCTCCCTTTCTAGAACATGCTATAGTTACTGCCGATATTCTTCGATTCTTCCCTCTGAACCATCAATTTAGAATATATGAAACAAAAACACGAAGAAAGGAGTGAGAAACATAATATAATATTTCCGAATAAGACATAAGCAACAAAGGGTTTTCACAAACCAATACATAATATCAATCACAATCACATACACAATCAATTATGAAAGCATAAATGTTATGCAATATCTTCATCATAACTTACCTATATATGTGGGCCCTTAAATTTTAATTTGCACTGGGCCAACCAGGAGTTTACATTGTTCCATAAGTCCGGATAATAATAATATGAACAGCTCAACTGGCATGGAAACATTTAGAGACTAGTCAGATTGAGAAAGTTTTTATTGTGAAAGTACCCGACACTAGGGAGCTACCCTAGGTCCCCTGAAGCACCCTTTCACACCCTCTCATCCCAAGGCTCGTAATTAAGCCTCCTCTAATGTATCCTCGATTTCTATAATCTGTCCCCAGACAATATCATTTTATTTCACTTTAATGATTCATGATGCATGAACTACTCGCATATTGAGTTGGTTAAGGCTTTTAGAAACTCAATTATTAAATACCTTAAAGGTTTACAATATCATTTTAATAAACTGTACATTTTCTCAATTCCCTGAATTTCTGTCCCACAGAAATAAATTTGGTACAGTTTTCGAATCTCACTGAAAATTGAGTTTCTAAGCCTTAGATATCTAAAAACTTTCTCATATAAAACTTTACATAATCTTTCTCAAATTAAATCTTAACAAAATCAAATTTAGAAATCTCAATTATTTCCAAATATCTTTAGTTATTAAGTTGGAAAAATAAAATAATTTTCTTTTGAAAATTTTATTTTATTAAAAGAGAATAATCTTTAAGTTATTAACCAAAAATACTTAAAAGTTACAAAATTTTTCTTTATCTCAAGATTTAATTATTTCAATTTGTTATAATTTAATTTTCATAAAACGTTTTCTTTCTAAAATAAATACTATTTTTTTATTCTAAATATTGAAAATAAAAATAATTTCTAAGAAGAAATAAAAGATAATAAAATTTAAAGAGTAAGGTAAGAATTTCTTACTGAATTTTAGCTTTCCGTCATGCTCGCTATATGCTCAAACTCCACATTACAATATCATCAATCAAAATCAAGCAATATCAATCATAACTAAATATCATCAATCAATCAATCATAATCAAATCAATTAAATATCATTAATACATATCATAATACAAAATTTCATGATTATTAATATAGTCAATTTGAGTCCTTTTGGTCAATTCCTCGCATAGGTATATGTAAGTCCATATAATTCATTCCTTGCATAGGTATAGTTCAGTCCATATGGGTCATAATGGTCCAAGTCCTTGCATAGGTATAGTCCATATAGGTCATAATGGTCTAAGTCCTTGCATAGGTATGTTAGAGTTAGTTAAATCGGATATTTAATTTAAAATTTATTAAAAATTTTAAGTTAAAAAGTTAATATTTTAAAATAATAATATTATCAGATTTAAAAGGAGTAAGGGACTCCTCCCATTATTCTTATATCTTTTCATATTATACTCTTATCTCACTCCCCCTTACCTTAAATTGTTACCCAAAATGGATTTGTTTTGCGCCTCCGATTTCTAGAAATATTAATACCAATCTTATTTCAGTATAAGCATAAGACGAAGATTAAGATTACTACTTAAAACAGAAATGGTAAATTTTGAATAGTGAATAGTAAATCGTGAATAGTAGCAGTAAATAGTAAAACGTGAATAGTAACAGTAAATAGTAAAACGTGAATAGTAACGGTAAATAGTAAATCGTGAATAGTAACGGTAAATAGTAATTTACTATTTGAATAGTAATTTACTATTGAAATAGTAATTTACTATTGAAATAGTAATTTACTATTGAAATAGTATTTTACTATGCAGAATAGTAACTTAAAATAATATTATTTCTAGTATAATAACAGATTTCTAAAAACGATATGAAAATAACCCCAAAAATATAAAAGAGAAGTATTCTTACCTTAGGATTTTGGCAGAACCTTCTCTCCAAAAACTTTTCTTCTCTCTCTCACTTCCACCACTATCTCACTAGCACTACTATATTAAGAAAACTTAATCTGAAATTGTGAATTCTAAAGAAGAAATCCTTCGGTATTTATAGGAAAAAAATTTACTATGTATTCCATTATTTTAATATAAAAGTACTATGCATTTTTGAATTTTTTATTCCTGGTTACTGTGCATCTTTTGAAAATTTCATACATGCACAGTGTTTTGCAGAGTAATTGTCGGCAAAATTATTAAGTTAAATAGTAACCCTTCACTCGGTATATTTTAAATATTCAAAATGAGTCCTTTTTGAAATTTAGCGATATTATATCAGTCCTCACTAATTTTATAATAAGTAATATAAAGCTGAAATTTTAAAAATCTAAAATTTTCTGTTAATAAAAATTTATTGATACTTTTCCAATTTTTTAACGATTGGAAAAATCAAGATTTTTCTCAAACCGATAATTTTTAGATAAGTCTACTTGAAACGGATTTTAAAAAAATTTCTTATAATTTCAATTCACTTTCTTGTAAATATTTTTAATTTAAGTCACTTATATGAGTTTAAAATTATTTAAAAAATATTATTTTATTAAAAAAATTCCAAAATTCCAAAAAATTCCAAAAAAATCATAAATAATACGTAGATTAAAAAGTTCTAAAGAACCATAATTTAATTCCTTTAAAATTTCAATATAAAAATAAAAATAGGGGTGTTACAGCCTTTCACCATATTCTAAAGTTTGTGTATCATGTGAAATTTTTAGTGCAATAAGGTTAGTGTGTAAGGATTGAATGTGTGGATAGAGATACTAAGGGTGTTGTAGATTTCTTGGCCACTAAATTTGTCTTAGATATAGATGAAAGTGTTAAGTGGACTTCCTACGTTAAGCACCCTGGGATCAGGGATGGCAAAATAGGCTAGCCTTCCCCGTTAAAACCCGTAAAAAAAAACAGGGCAAATTGGTTCATCCGCTTCAAACGGGTAAAAAATTAGGTCCTACTCGCCTGATGGCGGGCCCAAAGGGCTGGTCTACCAAAGTCAAAATTATTTACCTTTTTGGGAAATATGGTGAGTTGGCACCATTTTTTTTAAAAATGTGTCAAATTAAGATAAAAATCTAAAAATATATTTTCTTCTAAATCAAAGAAGATATTATTAAAAAAAATGTTGAAGTAGTAAGAGATGTTATTTTTTTAATTTAAAAAATAAAAGTATATATTTTAATAAAATAAAGTATAAATTATTTTATTATTAATATTTATAATTTTCCTTTGGCGGGCCCGTTGGGCCGGCTGCCCTGCTAAGGTTTTTGGCTCGCTAAACTAACACGTCAAGCAGGCTGGACCGGGGCGGGTTGAAAATTTTGGACCAGTTCGTCGGGCCTAACCTGTTTTGCCATCAATACCTGGGACATCCTTAAGCTTAGTGAGTGTTCTTTTTATTTCTTTGTCTGTTTAGCTTGTTTTAATTTCCATGTAAAAAACATATTCAGTTTCTATTATTTATACACATTGTTTTAAACATACACTTTCAAACAAGTTTTTTAACAGTAATAACAGCTTTAAATAGCCCGTTACATTCTCATGGTTGTTATGACTTTTTTATATAAAAACAATATTAGAAAATTAATGTTGCGTTTAGTTCATAAGTTTTCTTAGAAAATTATTCTTAAAAAATTAAAAAAAATAAAAAAACTGTTTATTTACAACTTATTCAATTTTTTATAGAAAAACAGAAAATTGATTTTTTATTTTTTAAGAAACTCATAAAACTCTTTTAAAAGGTTTTCTAAGAAAAGTAAAAAAATAGAAAAAACGGTAAATGAATTACAAAATAAGGTAACTGAATTACAGGATAAAGACTGCTGCAACCAAATGAGAATATGAAACAAACTACTACTAATTTGAAAAGTTCTACAACTATAAGTTAGTTATTAGCGGAAAGACCAACCTCACCATATCTATCAATTTACATTTTTATTTTTTTGTTAAATTTAAGATTTAATATTTCGTATGATCTTTATAAGGTATCATGATAATATTTTTATTATTCTTTGTAACTCTTTTTAAATATATTTAAACACAAACTCATTTGTTCTTATTTTAGTATTACTTTAAGTTTTTGTCATAATTTTTATGTGATGCATATACTATACAATATTGTCTTAAATAATATATATATATATGTGTATATATATAAGACATATCTCAATTAATTTGAATTAAACAATATTTAAAAATTTAGAAAACTAAGTCCACTTAAACAACTTTTTAATTTTCAAGTTTTTCAAATTGAAAAACTATCACATTATCTAAACGGGTTTTTAAAATTTTTCTAACTATTCTAGGAAATTAAAATTTTGGAAAACATGCGAAAAACTTTTCTCAGAAAACTAAAATAATTTTCTATAACTAAACGCAACCTAGGGGATTATTTGAATTTTTAGTTTATATAAGACTTTAATTTTAAAGTGTTTTAAAACTAAGAAATAAAAAATATGTTTGGCAACATAACTATTTTTAAAATCATTTTTTATTTTTAAAAACAAAAAATAAATTTTGTTGGTAACTTTCTTTCCATGAATTGTTTTAAGAAATATAGACAATAAAAACTTATTTTTATAAACTACAAAACAAGATAAATCTCTAGATGTTCTTCAATAGTTTTTTTGAAAAGATATGTATAACCTACTCTCAAAATAAACTTTTAAATATTGGATAAAGCTTATTAAATATTTCAATATATTTTTAATCACTAATTGAATTCACCTGTGGGTTAACCGGACAAATCTTACATATTTTGTCATCCTTAATTACAATTCAACGTTATACTTTAATAAATGTCTACTCATTATAATACAACCCATATCATATACATATATATACACACACACCATGTCAACATCCAAGTTTTGGTATTTTTTTTAACGATACACTTCATATTATTTATTTATTGACCATATCAATTTTATCGACACAAAAGTTGAAATGTACAAAAACTCAAAGCAAGAAGGATGTAACCTAATCGTAAATTGGTATTGAATAAAAAATGGCAATATGGTATTTTTAAAACCACAAACCAAAAATGCAAATAAAAAAGAAATAAAAAACACAATTTGTTGAATTCTTATTCTCATCCCTTTTTCCTATTTCAGTCACCTCACTTGTTTAGTAACAATCATTTGTTGAATGACCTAATGGATTAGTAACTCTAGTTGGTACCGAGTTTCTCTTTATTTTGGCCCATAGTGCATATAGAATATAGTTATTTTTGTGGGTGTTGTTAAAACCTCACAAAATTGTTACTATACTTCTTTTTTTTTTTAAATATTTAGACTTGAGATTACATAATTAACCATCATTTAAAAATCCTAAGCCATCATTTCCTTCATCTTTTTTCTTTTTATCTAATTTCACATACAAGCTCGTGAGAGACTTTGTTCTTTGAACCCTACCCTTCACCAAGAACGCTCATCTTATTTTTTATTGAATCATATTATATGAAAAAATAACTTTTCTATGAAATTCCCAACTCATTTTTCGGAATAACTCGTTTTGTACAATTTTCCCCTAAATTGTATGATGTTACTATAAATGTTTGACACTATTACATATTGTACAGTCTAAAAACCAAAAATAATTTCCTCAGACTATATCTGAAGGCTCTAATTGAAAGGGAAAAGAAAAAAAATCCATCAATGCATAGTAGAGAAGACAGGCTTACTACAAATAAGAAAGGAGACGCGTTATGGTAAAATATAGCGATGATGCAACAATACAAATGAGAGTAACGATTTTACAAATCATACACAAATAAAATGAATGATATAGTTCTAAAAAACACAAGAGTGTTGTATAATCACAATGTATGTATTAACCATTACAAATTCTCAAAGTGAGTTACTTTAGAAAGAGAAGAGACAAAAACATTAGATTTTGAACTTGGAATTTTAAGTGGGAGATAAATTTGTATTACTATTTAATTAGAAAGGGATTGAGTAAAAATTCTCAACAACGCTCCTTGTTTTTGTGACTTGTAGTCCATGACTATCTACATGCTCCAATAATGTAATACAAAGGCCCCCTTTTTTTTTTGGTGAAAAAAGGGACCCTTACTTATTCCATGCTAATGGAAGTATGGGCCATTTGGCATGAAGGCCTCATTGCCAAATCTTCTAAATGGATAATCGAGCTAATTTGCAAATTGACTTTTTACATTTTGGGCTTCAAGTAACATTTAGTGATCCAGCACGTATAATCAATACGTAGGTATTTATTGACATAAAAAACAAAACGATGGATTTCTAGACTTGTAGGCTCTTAGGGGGAAAAAAAGAAAGAAGAGGAGGTTATTAACTTATGATGAAGGTGAAGTGTAGTTGGTGGTGGGCCGTGACAACTAATCCTTTCAAGCAATGATGAGAGACCCGACATAAAAAAATAGTGTAATGATGAGAGGAAACAGATCTCACAAGCAAAGCATTATACACCAATTGCCTCTACCAAAATTACTCTACCATACATTGTTCATCCCAATCACAAATATTGACCATTTTTCATTTATCAGAATGCACCTTAAAATATTAGCTAAATATCCTGCATGGTCAGCAGCAAACCATTTTGTGGTAATAAAAAAAAACTTGAATGTGCTTCAACAATCATTTTAAAGTTTAAACATTATCAAAACCAATCTTATGTCTCTCAATATATATATATAAGATTCAAATCTCTCACATCATACTTCAAAAACTAATCCTTATAGGGTTTACAATGGATGAAGCCATTCTAATGAACAAAGCCAAGTTGATTTTTGTAATACCCACTCAATATTTGGACCAATAAAAGATAGGAAAAGATGGAGTCATGAGCTGAAAGAAAGCTAATCTTAACCACTTTTCTATATTAAAACATTTGCATGTTACTATTAGATTAGAGTTGATAAGATCTCATAGTTTATTTTTTGGTACAGAGATTAAGTGAAGCACGATGCGTTATTACCCATTAGAGTTGGTGGTTGGTAGTTTCAGGAGTCACAGTGAGGTCCTGATTTATACAGAGTTAACATTTATTTAAACATTAGATTGACATCATTATGATCACCAAAAGATAAATAACATTAGTTTTTTTAATATTATATGTATTGCCAAATGATGGATGTGGTGTGAATTAAATTAATGCTATTTTTTAAATTATTGAGGACGTAAATTAAATTAGTTTATATTTATATGATTGAGTAGCTGCATTAATGACATATTTCTATTATTAAAGGGCCAGTTTCTTTTTAAAACTTTTTAAAAGATTTGTTTTGAATTTAATGGCATAGATTTACAATATAGTAATATAACCTTTTTTTTTTTGAAATTAAGTTAATGTAAATTAAAATGACAATTTATTTTGTTAATAAATACAATATAATATTTTTTATCTGTTGTAAATCTTTATTAATTCATATACTTATCAAATATTATTTAGATGAAACTATAAATAAGATGATAACTCTCGAGCGTATAATATTTTCTCCTAAAGTTAAGTAAAAGAACTTTAATGTGCTATGAGACAATGATTTCTTAGATGTATCATTATTATTTTAGATTTTTTTTTCTGCGTCTGTTAAAGATGTGGATCAATGGATGATTAATTTAAATATTACATGTTTAATTTCCTTTAAATAATTTTAAATTTGACTTTGAATCTTTTGAATAAAAAATGTCTATAAAAAATTAATTTTATCATAATATGAATATTATTTGCTCAAACAACATTATGGATGTGGGTGGTTTAAAAGAAAAAAGAGAAAACTATTGGCATGTGAGTAATGAGAGCTTAAAAATTGCCTAATTAACTTTGTCATGAGGATTAACTTTGCCTATTGAAAAAGATAGTCAGGTAGTACTTTAGGGTTAAGATCTCGAGAATAAAACAGTCTAATTTTTTTTCACTTTTTAGCTTTTTAAAATATACATAATTCGTTTAGGTGAGTCTATAAAAATTTTGTAGTCTCCACATAAACGAACTGTTTTTATATATTTTTATTTTTCTTTCCCGTTTTCTATTTATTTATTATTTCTTTATTTTATTTTTTTAAAGGTTTTTTTAGATCTAACAAAAATGAGTGTTCAGAATAATCTATAGTCAAATTAATTTTGTAACAAAAGTAATCATCCTTAAAAGTGTCATTGATGTAAAATAATACATTATTCTATAGTTATTAATATAAATTAATTGTTAAATATTATAACCAAGTATTAGTTTCAATCACTAAAATTATTCTGTTAAGAAGTAAATATTACTAAATTATTGAGTGTATTTATTAATACATATACACACACTATTATCAGTATTGAAGATTGTATCTTTGTAAATATTAAAATATGAAATAATTATTACTATTTTTTAATGTCAATATAATTTTTTGAAAAATTTTCAAAATATAACCTACATACATTACAATTTTTAATATGTATATATATAATTGCAAAAAGAGAGAGAAATGATTGCAATCGACTAATTATAAATTATTTTAAGTTATGTTATTTATTTTTACTACATTACAAAAAAATATTTTACCATATCTTAATTACATATACTTAATGTAATTTAGTATAAATTCTAATTTACGATAATATGGTAATTGTTATTGTTATATAATCATAAAATGATAGTTAATATATTCATATTAAAAGAAATTAATAAGATTATATATATTAAAAATAAAAATAATTAACTTAAAAGATATTTATATTATTCTTTGTTTGCACATTGCATGAAATTTCATATATACTCATATTTTTATGTGATTGATAATATAATATATAAATATCATATTGATTATAAATTACACCTACGATAATTACTATATAATAAAAATAATAGTTAAATATATTTATATTAAAATACCATTAATCAAAATAAATATATATTAAATATAAAAGTAACACAAATATAGATACATTGATTTAGTATATTATTATTTCACTTGTTTTAACTAACTAATTTAAAAAACAATGCATTATATCAAATTGTAACAAAATTATTATTATTACTATAATCATAAAATTTCCATCAATATATTATATCATTCTTTGAATAAAGTTGCAGATTTTAGGAACTAAGGCTTTTAAAACTTTTAAGACGTGCACGATTCATGGTTGTTGATGTTGCTTATTTGGGTTTGAGTTGATTGAATAAATACATTTATATCTTCAAATAAAAAATCTAACGCAATCCCTAAATATTTTAAGTAAAAAATATAAGTTTTAATTAATGATTAAATTTATTCTAATCATGAACAAATATTACTATTTTATTGGTTGATTATATTTAGTAATATATATAGACATTATATCATCTTATTGTCACAATATCTGTATAGTATAAGAGTTAATGAAATATCAACAAATCTAGACATCCTATATGAAGGTTTTTATGAACACTAAGAACTTATTTTGGTTAGAATAAATCTATATACAAACAAATAGGTAATCTTTAAACAAACAAGTTGTTGAATTTATTTTTTAAAGTGTAAAACAAATTGGATCATTTTGATAAACAACTCACCTTTGGAGTATTATAATGGGTTAATCTACTTATTATATCCTTAATCTAATAAAATATTATAGTAGATATTTTTGTTAAAAAAAGTGGAAACAAATTAATCGTTAGAGTGGTGAAAGTGATGTGTTAAGAGGTAGGAACATGGCTATTCCGCGCCTTCCGGGGCATGCATGCAATGTGTTGGGAAATTTCATACTTAACAAAGACAATCATAAATCAGAGGCACAATGGTGGGGGCGATGTGATGTGGTGAGCTTTTTCTTTCAGGGATGGGGATCTGATTTATCTATTTTGCCTTAATTTCCAGGAACAATATGCTGTGTATGTAACTGAATACTAATGCAAGCTGATGATTAAGTTGATACACCTTTAGGTAGACATCTTCAACAGATTACATGTATACCAGATATCTTTGCTTGCCAGTTTCACGTCCTCAAACAAAGTTTGGTTGTTAGAGATTTTTTATTTTACGGTTAGATAGAGTTTTGAGTATAGAAAATCAATATTAATTATTAAATTTTTTATTTTTCTAAAAACTCGTCCCTCAACTATATACTAAGAGCTCGTTTGGTTGAAGGCGTTGGGGAATGGAACGGAGTTACAGGGAAGGAGAAAATCCATCCTACAGCCTACAGTCAAACATAGTTTTAACTGCTGTTTCAAACGGCGTGAAAGATAAATACCAAATTTTAAATTTTTTTATTTTCCTAATTTCGTTTCCCCTAACTGTCAACCCAACATCTCTTAAATAAACACTTAAACCTTTCCTTAACCTACTTAATTAATCCTAACTGTAAACCCAACATCTCTTAAATAAACACTTAAACCTTTCCTTAAGCTACTTAATTAACCCATATTCGAATCTATCTATCCATGGATCAGGGTACCAATTAATGACGAATGTAAAGTCAGGTCTGCGTCCACAGAAAAGCGTTCATGTGTTGGATGCAGCCTTTTCTGAACATCATCATGACCATACCTAGACGCAGGAGGGAATTAACTTTATAAATATGGGGATTATGTTGGTTTTAAAAAATATAAATTAGAATTTTCGTTCGCCATATATTTACGTCATATATTCTACTATCATTATTATAATTATAATATTGTATATTATTCTTTAAATTGATAAACATATTTCTAGAAGTATAAAAAATTACATATTTAATCGGATTCTTTTCATGTATGCAGCGTGACTCTAACTTTAATGGCCATACACCACACCAAGTTTAGCATTCATGCAGCTGTAACTACTCCTGTGATGATTAATTCGCCTCTCTTTTTAGTTATATCCTTAATGTCGCCAATAAAGAGAGAAACAATATATATATCGCAGAATTGGATGCTATACATAAAGAAGCAATTATCTAATCAATGCATTATCGGAAATCATCGAAAGTTTAGCTCTCATCATGATTGACAACAATTTTTTACTGTTTGAAAATTAATTGGTTTTGCTTTTCTTCTTATTCCACATGCAGACCATTTCTTTACACCTGAATTTTATGGTCAATTCTTTTACAAGGGAATTTTGTAGTCTATTTTTTGATATACCTAACCTAGTCCCCCACTATTGCCGTGCCCACTTTATTTGACGTTAATAATAAGTGATTATTTGAATATGCAAAAAGAAAACGTAAGCATGACAGTGTGATGGTGTTAGAGAAGAAAAGAATCAATTTAACTGAACTTCTATAGTTCTACTGATAAATTAGCAGTAAGTAGTTAATTATACTAGTAACGTTTTAACCATAAAAAAATCTAAAAGTCTTCAACTGTATTGATCAGCAAGTGTTAATCTAGACACTATGCATTAAAATAAAGAGCTTATGTAGCTTTAAGTCGGAGATTTTCACTATTGTTTGAGTTTGGTGGAGAAAGAAAATGAAAACAATTATTAATTAATTGTTTTGGTAAAAAAGGAAATCAGCGAAAAATAGCTTACCATGCATGAACATAGAAACGACGTCGTTTAGATTCCGCTGATTTGGCTTCTATCAAACTTCACGTTCGATTTAAGATTTGGAACGTTTCGTCAATTTCCCGGAACAAAAGAGAGGCTGCCACGTGTCACCGGAATGATAGCTGACTTATAAAAAAACAAAAAAAATCATCAGAGGCTGACGTGTCACAATTTATTTATTATTTATTATTTCTTTTAAATTCGCTGCTCTTTCTTCCTTCTCTCTCTGTTTTCTTCACTCTGTCTTCAATTTTCGTTCTCTCTCTCTCTCTCTCTCTGATTTTTATTCAGAGAAGATAGGGTTTCTTTTGCTTTACTTCGAAAACAAAGGTTTCTGAACTTCACTGGTGCGTTCCTTTTCATGCTTCACTCTCGAGTTTCACGCTTCTGTGTTGAATTTTCTTCCCATATTCTTTGCTTTGTTTTGCTGATTCGTTTCTCTGAATTCACATTCATAGTTTCTCTGTTATCGGAAAATTGAATGATCTGCAATGACGTTTTGCTTTTTCTTGAAAACTTGAGATTCTCATTCTTTCACAAATTTAGCTTAGAGTAGCTATTTATTTAGTCTGTCTCTGATTGGGGTATAGAAATTAATCGAAAATCACCACGTTTATCATTTTATTTATTAATAATTAAAATGTTAATTTAAGGAGGATAAAAAATTGATTGGTTTATTGATATTAATGGTTGTTGCTGTTATTATTTTGATTTTGGCAGGCTAAGGCATAGTTAGCACTCAGCAGTGATGTCTTCAATTTGCAAATTTTGCGAAATTCCAATTTGTAGTTATTTTCCTTGATGAGGCTAATACTGACGATGATGATGGCAGGGAGAGAGATGGTACTAGTGAAAAATGTGACTCAAATTTATGGAAATTTAAAATGAGATGTTTATGTGTCTCTTTGATTTTTCCACCTGATTTGCAAATTTTGGTGCATCTGAGTCAGATGGGTTGAAAAGATCTGCGAGCTTGTTATTTTAAAACTAGATAAGAAATGGCTGTTGCCGGTGTGCATAATGTGACCTTGTTGGAATCTACTTTCCGGCGGGAGTCCCATTCTGAGTCATCTGGGAGGCAAGGAGATGGTGGAAGGGGAGGCGCCCGGTCATCTTCACTCTTGCAAATGTGGCGGGAGATTGAAGATGAGCAGGTGGTGAGAGAAGTTCAAGACAGACCTGGGGAGGTATTAGTTCATCAAAGGAGTTACGGGTTGGTTGCCGACCACTCACAGGAAAATATGCCAGATGGACACCAGAGGGAAGGGCATAGTATGATGGGAGATGCAGTTGTGGGTGAGAATGATTCTGAAACATGGTCGCAAAGTCAGAATGAGTTCCATGATGAGCAGGAGGAATTCAACAGTTCTAGACGTGAAAACTCATCTGATTTTGGAGATGTTGAAAGGGAAAGAGTGAGGCAAATTTTCAGGGAGTGGATGACTAATGGTTCCAGGGATTATGCATCAAATATTTCACGAGGAAGTAACGGTACAAGGGGCGAATGGCTCGGGGAAACGGAGCAAGAAAGGGTGAGTATCATAAGGGAGTGGGTACAGATGAGTAGCCAGCAGAGAGGTGTTTCTTTTGGGGAAAATAGGGAAGAGCAATCTTCTGAAACTTGTGCCCACACTGATTGTGTTCGTGATGGATTTGTTGTTAATCAGAATGAGGGACAAACTGAGCATGCCCGGAAGGGAATCCGTAAATTACGTGGCCGACAGGTGCTGCTTGATATGCTTAAGAATGCTGAGATGGAAAGACAAAGGGAAATTCAGGAATTGTTGGACCATCGGGCCGTATCCCATTTCCCCCATCGCAATCGCATTCAGGTGTGTCCCCTGAGTGGTTGTTGTCTTTTAGGTCATATTTCTTTACTTTTCCAGTATCATTTGTGTAGAATATGTGGACACTGGACTTTATATTATTTGTGTAACATGTAAAATATTTGCATGAATCAAGCTAGAGTGTTGCCGTTAAGCCTTAAGTGAGCAGTTTGGTTTTATCTTTAATATGGTCGATTTGTTGGGGAACTTTAAATGTAATAATTTATCCACAGGCATAGTGAATGAAGAATTTTAGTATGCCTTATAGAATAAAACAATTACTAGAACCAGGATTCAGGCTTGCAAATAATTTATAAAACCTAGGAAAGAAGAAACGACAAATTCAATGTATATTCTGAATCCATTTGAGCAAAAGATTTAAAATTTAAGACTTGACTTGGATCTGAGCTTTGCCCTAGTAATTGATGTTGTTTGTTAAAATCTTTTCAGGCCTTGCTTAGAGGCAGATTCCTGAGAAATGATAGATCAATTGATAATAACAGGTCCACTTCCATTGCAGAAAATGAATTAGGCTTGTTGAGACAAAAACAGACTGTATCAGGTTTGAGGTATGCAGTCTATACTGCCATTAAGTTGAGAAGGAACTAACTACAATTCATTTTTATTTTAAATCTTCTGAATTTCTTTCTTTCTTACTCAACTTTTCTATTTGAGATTTCTTTCCTAATTTTCTTAATATTTCCATAAATGGGTCAAACTTCTTCTGCTGGCTTTCTTTTCTTAATATAGCTAACATGAACTGAGCTATCTCTTTTGCATCTTTTGAATGTCTAATGAGTATATTCTTGGATATATTTCCTTTACATTTTGCAGCCTAGAAAACATAAGGCCAGAATGTTAACACATTTGGTGTATTTGTTCAAATATGTGGTCACTTGAATTTAATATACTAAAAGATAAATGTTCTTATAAGTCTGCTTTTGCCAAATGAGACAACAAAACAAGAATATTTGAAGTGTCATGTAAAATTCATTAACACAATTATTGAACTTAATATGACAATGAATATGATATGATGTGTTTTTTTTGCTCTCATTTTCAATTGATATGATTATGTTTCACTAATACACCTTTAGATTTTTGTGGTTTCTTTCGTAAAGCTTTCATAACTTTACTTTATGAATGTCACATACTTCCATGTATTTTTCAAGTTCACCAAAATAAACAGCATATGCTTTCAGTTTAAAAACAGATGACGCGCCATTTTTCGTGCAATACATTTTAGTGTGTACTTTATTGGAAAACAGAAGTTGTACATGTATGGTATAAGGATCCTAGTGCTTGAGGGTCATTTTGAAATAGATGTTACGTCAAATAAGTCCAAATCGTTATATTTTTAAATAATTCTCTACCTTATTTCCTGTTAAACCAAACTGAATTTAACTGTTATTTATTCCTTTAGCTTTATCGCTTAAAGCTATCGGCCTTTTTTCCTTTTGTCATGTTAAATTGTTTTGTGCATTTGCTTTGTGCCATTGACGATATCTTGTCTTCTGAGCAGGGAAGGATTCTTTTTTAGAAAGGACAACTTCGGTTGCAGTCAGGCAACCAATAACCTATCTGATACCTCTTCAGAAAGTGATATTGATCTTCATACAAATGAAAAAACTGAAGCTAGCAGTTCACAAGAGGTGCCAACTGTATGTTCTGAACAATCCGAGCCTGATAACATGGGAAGTGACAGACTTGAGATACCAGGTGAACAAATTTGCTCACAAGGAACCACTTGTGATAAGTTAGATAGGCAAGGCTCTACTTCTCAGGTAGAAACAGGAGATTCAGAACGGTCTTTCAGTATCAGGGTTGAAAGAAGAGATAGTCGTGAACAAAATGTTGATGTGATGCCAGCTGAAAACATTTCTAGTGACCTTACTCAGCGAAGCCTGCAAATTGAAGACACGGAGCATGGCAATATGCAAGAACTATGTTATGGGCATACCGAGCAATCTCAGTTGGGTGATATATCCAGTGATGAAAGCAATTTATCAAATCACAATGATGGTGTATCTAGCAATATTGTTGATGATGTAGATTTGATTGAACCTGTTGCTCTGGAAGGAGAGCAACGGGAAGAATTTATTATAGAAAATGATGGCAATGACTGGCATCAAACTAATGTTGAATGGAGAGATAACAACCAGCAAAGTGTGGATGATAATCTGCTCAGTAGCACATCAAATGAATGGCCTCAAAACATCTTGGAAAGTGAAGATGGAGAAATTTCTCACATGCAAGGGCAAGAAGCCCCTGAAGTATGGCAAGAAGATGGAAGCTTTCAAGAGGCTGTGGAAATTTGGTTAGGAGGACCTTCTTCTGAAAATGAAGTAGCTCCAGTTGGTAGAATTCATGGATTTTATTTTCCAGAAGATGACAATGTATACAGTGTTGAACTCAGGGAACTACTAAGTAGGTATGTAGATATGACTGGAGAGTTTCAGTAAATCTCTTTTGAAAATGAAATAAGGAATTTAGAGTAAATATTTCTTCTCCTTTTGCAGGAGAAGTGTCTCAAACCTCCTTCGCAGCAGTTTCCGTGAAAGTCTCGACCAATTAATACAATCATATGTTGAAAGGCAAGGTCATACTCAGTGGGAGCTGCAAGAAACAACCCCTTCTTCTCCCTCGGCAGAACAAGACTTGGGACAACAGAGTGGGAATGCAGTTGTTGATCCTGAGGGTACCGTTAATAACTCAGTTGACCTACCCTTGCCACCAACACCTCCTCCCCAGCCTTCATGGGATCGGCACCCACGTCATGACAATTGGTCTCACAGTGATACAAATAATCAGCGCCTTGGAATTGTGCGTTCATATGCAGGACATAACTGCTTTTCTTTAGATGATGTACTTGATAATCTTGACATTAGAGTGCTCACTTTTTCCACCTATAATCTTATTATTTTAAAAATTTTCTGACTGGATATTTTCTTTAGCAGGAGTGGGATATTGTTAATGACTTGAGAATTGACATGGTTAGGCTACAGCAAAGGATGAATAACATGCAGAGAATTCTGGAGGCCTGTATGGATATGCAGCTTGAGTTACAACGCTCAATTAGACAAGAAGTCTCTGCTGCCCTAAATCGCTCAAATGGTTCTTCAGGTCAGATTAGTTTTTTCGGTCCCTTTTATATTTCATATACATTTTTCTCATCCTTCCTACCTGACCTCTGACATTAATATTTAAGAAAAATAACTTTTCTCTTTGGATAATCTTAGATGACCAAGTTGAATTCCTCACAGGAATACATAACCATGTTTCACCGGATGATAAATCTAAATGGGAATGTGTGAGGAAAGGACTTTGTTGTATTTGCCACGAAAGTAATATTGATTCTTTGTTGTACAGGTACTCTTCAGTATTACTTAGCCAAATCAGTAATTTTGTTTGTACCAGATTGTAATCACGTGTATATTGTTACTTGTCTTGCAGATGTGGGCACATGTGCACATGTTCAAAATGTGCCAATGATTTGCTCCAAAGTAAAAGAAAGTGTCCAATGTGTCAAGCCCCCGTGGTGGAAGTGATACGTGCTTATTCTATACAATAAATTAAATTTTGACTTTAAAGGGTCATACTTTTAACAAATTTCCCCCCCGTTTCTTGCCGTGATTACTGTATTTATGTCGAGTGCTTCATTGGAACACTGGATGGCTTTTTTTGAGGCCATGCTTCTGAAATGAATAAAAAATATTTGTTTGAATCGGGTGTTTTAGATTCTCTAGATTAGATCAAATCATGTCAGATGTGATGTAAATTTTACATTTTCTGTTCCCAGCATAGCGCGTGTAGGTTTCTTGATGAAGCATAATAAATTAGCAAAATTTACGCTATAAGTGATTGCTCATTTCAATAACAATTTACTTTTGTGTCATATTATCGGGAAAAACCTTTCCCTTTTCATAACCAATTGATCTTGTTTTGTTTCGGTATACAATTGACATTTCTTCGTTATATATTTCTTGCATACGATACTCGTGCATTTTCCGACTTTTTAACAAGTTGTTTTTGAATGCAAACCTTTAATGACCCCCCACCTCCAAATGAGTGAAAAATTTAGCAGATAAATTTAATGATTAATATTTATGTCATATATCGTTTAAAATAATTAAATTCATGTTAGATAATTAACTTTCTATTGAATCAATAATTTTTTTTACTCATTGGCTAAACCTTAATTTGGTTAGTTTTACATTATCTGCCTTATAATATATAGTATGGTTTAAATACCTGTTATGTTATTACTTTTGTTGCCAAATGATTTTGAGATACTCTTGCCAAGAGATTTTTTATTTTTAAATAATAGAGATTGTTCTGTCCGATGTGGGAGGGCGGGGGGAAATTGCTCCTCTTGCGGTTGTTGTCAAAACCTCACACTCTCTCTTATTAGACTATCTTAGTGGAAGTTCCGTATTATAAAACACAAGTCACACTGTGTCCTTCAAGTTTTGTTTGTCTTCATACGATTCAAACTGAGCTGGACACAATGGGGTTGTACCTCATCAATGTTCCGTGTGTGTTAATGAATACTTCTTATTTATAGAATTGCTCATTGTGCAACTTGTGATTTGACCCCCTATCCGTGCTGCAGATTTTGATCAGAAGCAAATTGTCCACTTGCACTTGACTTTGACTTGTGTCAGCTTTTTCAATTGAGGTCGAACCTGCAAATCTGTACCGAGGTTCGATGAACGCTCCGGTCCTCATTTTTCGTAACTTTTTCTTTTTTAATGCGGTCTGGTGTTAATTGATCTTAGGGGCCAATATGGACACCAGATCAAATATATCATTTATCCTCAAAAGTTAAAAACTTATTTTTAAAGAACACATTCTAAAAATCTTTTATTCCCATAAATAATTTTATTATATTCTATCAAACACGAGAATCTTTTATTCTCATCAAACTTCCTTAGAAATATAAAAAGATATTGTATATCAAACATTCAATAAATTACATTTTAAAGAAATATACTAATAATCTATAATTTATTTCAACCACTACCAAGTTTAATAATTTTACACCTAAATTCTATTTTACCAACCAAATTTATCAAAATTTTTACTTCCCAACTAATTTTTAAAATAATATAAACAAACACAAATCATAATTTTCCTAACCAAGATGAAAAAGCTCAGCTTGCCTAACAAATTTAACTTAACTTTTAATCTGTGTGAGGGGCAATTAGTTAACTAGAATCCTAAACCATTGACAATTTGACATAGTTTACGTAAATAGCAACCATTATATTTATCCACAGACTTTGCTGAAAGAAATAAAAAACAAATAAACAAAACAGATACACCCCCTTATACACAAACATGCAGCACACTTCAACTTACTATACAATAGGATGAAGCATAGTAGAAACCTGATTTCGGCAACGGCATGATTCGGAAGGTATCGGAATATTCTAAAAATCAAACTAGAAATTAAACTAGCGAAGACACAATTTATTTGTGATCAAAACATAGATAATCACATATAGTTTTAATAAATTATAGTATGTTTTATAATATATTAATAATAAATTATAGAAGAATTAAGTGAATATAAATGGATCATATTATGATTTATAAGATAAAAAAACTCATGATAAATATAAAATAATAAAAATTTATGTTAAATATTTATATGAGCGTCTACTAAAAAAACACCTTTTAGCGACGGAATAAGTTGGTCGCTAATCCGTGCCAAGACCGTCGCTACATACCTTAGCGACGGCATTTTAGACGGGAAAACACCCGTCGCTAAAACCCTCGTCGAAAATCGGTCAGCGACCATAAAACAGACGTCGCTAAAATGCCGACGGCATTATGCCGTCACTAACATGGTCTCTGCTTCACTGACCTAAGCCGTCGCTAACTGTGCCCATACAGCGACCTCATCTCTCCGTCGCTAGTAGCGACGGCCGTATACCGTCGCTGTAGTCAGTCATACAGCGACCTCATGCCCCCGTCGCTAGTAGGGACGACAGTTTACCGTCGCTGTGGTTAGTCATACAGCGACCTCATTCCCCCGTCGCTAGTGGTTAGTCATGTAGCGACCGTATATATCCGTCGCAATGGGTAGTCATGTAGCGACCGTAGTATTCCGTCGCTGTCGTAGCCATTCAGCGACAAATTCTATCCGTCGCTGTTTATATCTCATAGCGACCGTCCATGACCGTCGCTAACTGGAATTTTTTAATTTTTTAAAATTGGTTCAATATTGACTGGTTTTGTTAATTTAACTTTAAAAATGTATTAATATTTTGTATTTTGTATTGGCTGATAAAATTTTATAATTAAATTTAAATAATTTTTTTAAAATATTAAATTATTATTAAAAACAAAATAATAGATTAAATTTATTTATCAAATAGGTTGAATTATTAATGATAGGTACAATAAGGCTTTTTGATTTGAATTTAATTACCAATAAATATTGACATAATAAATGAAGAATGACAAAATAAATACTGAATGAAATATAACATAAAAACTACAAATGAAATATACAATGTGTATAAATAATAAAAATACAATCATGGTGGTGGGGGATCCTGGGGTGGTGGTGGGGGCGCCTGGGAAGTGGGGGGAGGTAGCCTCGCCATCAACTGCATCAATAGCTCCTGCTGCTGAGCAAGTTGCCGACGAGTCTCGGCGTGCTGCTCCTCGGCCCGCTGTCGGGCCGCCTCGGCTTGCTGTCGGTCCGCCTCGGCCCGCTCCAACAACAACTGTCTCTGACGTCGCTCCTCCTGTAGCTCATCGTTCAGGTTTTGAATTACCTGAACGACCTCAGTCGGAAGACCAGAGGAAGACGAAGAGGAAGGGGTCTTCCCCTTTTTCGCCAGCTGCGTGCCAACGCCACCCAATCCAAATACCCTCCCTTTCTTGTTCACACCGCCAACAGCCTCCATATAGATGGCGTTGTCGTCAGAACAAGATAGGGTGGGAGGAACCTCCCCTTTAGGAGTGGAAGCCACCAGGTCCGCCTCATTCTCGGCCCTCCTGGCCTGATACGCCTCCTGTAAATTCAAAAACAATGATAGGATTAGTAAGCTGATTTGTAAATGATAAGCATGTGTCAGTTAAAAGTAAATACCGCTAGATCTATAGTCTTCTGGTTTACCCATGCACCGGCTTTGTTCTTCTTGGTCATTTGCATGACCTCAAACAAAGAAGGCTCCCGGTGCTCCCTCAGCTCCTGTGGTTGACAAAAAATATTGAGATTATTATTTGTAAACATGTAAGACGAATCATAATAGAAATGTTTAACATAAATATACTTACAAATCTTTTCTTGTGCTCGAGGGTTGAAATGCTACCCCCAGTGTAAACCGAGGCTGCAACATCGGCGGCTCTGTTGGCCCTGTTCCGAGCACTCGCCTGCTGGAACGGGACCCCGCCCCACTTCTGGACCATCCCGTCCCAATGGTCCTCCGGGATCCAACGAGGGCGCTCACCCTTGTCCCTCACCTTCCAAAGGGTACTCTTAATGATTTTGGAGGTCTTTGTGGCAAAGACCTTCCTAATCTCATCAATCATACCCTCCGCCCACTGGTAATCACGCTGTAAAATGAAATGAGAAATCAAAATTAATAAGAGGTGTATTTTACAAATCAAGTCACAACAAATGAGCTAGGAACTTACCGAGAAGGTGTCAAACCACCTATCTTGGACAACCTTCCCAGCATCTGTCCAAGATATATATAGACCATCCCACTGGGCCTTTAATACCTTAGTAATCGCTTTGGTGGTGCGACTACTATCAACAAAGCTGTAATGACAACAATTATATCAGGAGAATAACAGTGGACAATCTAGGGAGACTCCCAAAATTTTGGCAGAGTCTCCCCTGTAAATGTAACATTTCCAAGTTTAAATAGTTACCCTGTTACAAACAGAAGAGTGCCCAGTACAATTCAATCTATACAAGTACTAATTAAAGTAACATCCAATAAACCAACAAGTCTTTCCACTAAAGTTTAATATAAAGTATCATACAAATAACATAAAAGTATTTGAGGTTTAGTCACTTACTCGTCTCCGGCCGGCACGGGTACCAACATGGGCAGAGGGGATGCCGGAGGTGGGGTGGCCTGATGGCCATGGTCCTCCAAGCCACCAACTCCAGGACTCTGCTCTGGGGTGGTCAGTCGGCTGGGTGGGGTGGCCTGCTGTGGTGGTGGTGGTGGAGTGGTCTGCTGTGGTGGTGGTGGTGGTGGTGATGGAGTGCTCTGCTGTAGTGGTGATGGAGTGGTCCGCTGTAGTGGTGATAGAGTGGTCTCCTGTCCTGGGGTGGGAGTCCCCTGCCGGGATGTCGAGGTCCTGGACCCACCACCCCTACTGAAGGGCAGTCGACGTCCCGTTATCTATGGATAAAATCATGAAAAGAAAGGTTAGTCTCATGATATATATAAACCTATGTATATACGTTTAACAACTACATACTCTGTGTCTGTTTCAGTTTCAAATTCCCCCTCAGTTTCAGTGTCACTGTGGTTATCTGTTTGAACAAGTTCATCAGTATCCAAATAATCCCTAGACCGTTTTGATCGAGAGACAAGGTCTTTGTCAATGTGTTCACCCCCCGTAGTGGCGAGTGTCTCATCCATTATGACTGGATCAATGTTGAACAACAAATTGGCATCGTTGAGCTCGTGTGGTGCAAGCTGATAAGCGTCATTGACCTCCTCGGAGACATTGTCAGTGATCTGACTTCGGGCCTTGGCCTTGATTACTGCATACCAGTCCCGATGTCCTCCCAGGAAGTCGGTGTAATAAACCTGCTCAGCTTATTGGGCAAAAATGAAGGGATCAAACCCTTTATATCTACCATTCTTCTTGACCTCAACTAAGCCGTAGTTGTTGTCAACCTTTATTCCAACACCGATTGTGTTGTCGAACCAATCACATTTGAATAGAACAATATCTCTTCTTAGTCGTCCAGAGAACGAAACTTCAACAATCTCCGTCAGCACTCCATAAAAGTCTTCTTCCAACTGTCCGGCGGTGCCTTTAACACAAACCCCGTAGTTATGGGTGCGCATCCCTTCACTCCATTGAAGAATATTAAACTTGTAGCCATTTACGTAGTAAATAGGCCATTTTTTAACAGTTTTCACCGGCCCTCAAGAAAGGGCTTGGAGTAAAGAATCTTCAATATGGTTGTTTGGGTCTTGTATCTATGTACAACATAACAAGTAGGTCATCGTTAGATATCGGGAGTTAGAAGCAAAGATAAAAACACCTGGTAAATGGGTCTTACGTGTTGCGCGAACCAACCAACGAACTTGGATGACACCTCACTATGAATTTGGTCATCAGTTAAATCATTTTGCTCAAGTTTTAGCATATCTGTGTATAAGCTATTCAAAGGAAACAAATTTAGATACTATAAAAGCTACGTTTAGAATGTAACATATAACTTGTATGACTTACTCAATAAAGGGTTCCACTTCTGGGCAATTTAGAAGAATGTACAAGTGAGCCGCCTTTCGATCTTTCTCATCAATGTAACATTTTGTGAGCTTGCCCCCCGGGTGACCAGGATAGTTGAAAATCGATGTTTGTTCATCAAACCCTGTGCGGCTGGCTACCCCAAGATTACGGGGAATTCTACTCATTCTAGTTTCTATCTCCGTCGGAAAATAGAAAGAAGCAAAGGTTGTCATTTCTTCGACTAAGTATGCCTCACAAATTGATGCTTCAACGTAGGCTTTGTTCGACACTTTATCTTTTAAGGAGCGTAAGAATCTTCAACATCATTAACAAGATAGTGTTAAGTTAGAAAATACTATTATAAGAAGTGTTTGCAAGGAGATTAAAGAGTTCTGGCGTTCACCTTTCGAATGGATACATCCAACGATACTGCACCGGGCCACCAACCAAGGCCTCGTACGGTAGATGGATAGGCAAATGCTCCATCGAGTCAAAAAAACTTGGTGGGAAAATCTGCTCCAACTTACAAATCAATACCGGGATAGTTTCTTCCATCTTCACAAGTTTCTCCACAGTCAACGAAGTAGCCGTCAACTCCTTAAAGAAGTGACTCAACTCCACCAACGGCTTCCAAATAGGCTTCGGTAAGGCGTGAAACGCGTACGGGAGTAGTTGTTGCATAAACACATGGCAATCATGACTTTTCATGCCAAACACCCTGCCCTCCTTCACGTCGACACATCTACTCAAGTTAGAAGCGAATCCGTCAGGCAGGGTCAACCCATTCATCCAAATACACACAGCAATCTGTTGTGGTCTAGTTAAAGCATATTTTGCATGGGGTTTAAACATTCTTCCACGTCCCGCATCCCTCAACTCCAACTCCTTCCTAGAACACCAAATCGGAAGGTCTAGACGACTCTTCTCGTTGTCCTTTGTTCTCCCTTTGATGTCCATAACAGTGTCAAAAATATTCATGAAAACATTACGTTCAGTGTGCATGACATCAATGTTGTGTCTTAACAACAAGTCTTTCCAATATGGCAAATCCCACAAGACACTCTGCTTCACCCAGTGGTGTTCCTTACCGTAACTCGCAAACTCCTTAACACTCTTGTCTCAGATGTAAGGATACTCTTCGACCCTCTGCCAAACGCGTGCACCAGATAACCTACGGGGTGGAGGTTCATTAACAACCTTGTTCTTCTTAAAAGCGGTTTTGTTTCGCCTAAACGGGTGATCCAATGGTAGAAACTTTCTATGACAGTTAAAGAAACTTGTCTTGCCACTAACAGGGAGTGATTCTCCCCCGGTATGTTCCATGCATACAGGGCAAGCAAGCTTCCCAGACGTGGACCATCCAGAAAGCATACCATAGGCCGGGAAGTCGTTAATAGTCCACATCAAAACAACACGCATCATAAAGTTGTTCTTCAAAGACGCAACGTATGTCATTACCCCGACATCCCATAATTGTGATAACTCTTCAACCAACGGTTACAAAAACACGTCTATCTTCGCCTTTGGATTTTTGGGTCCTGGAACCAGTATAGATAGAAACATGACCTCCCTCTTCATACACATATCAGGAGGCAGATTGTATGGGGTCAGGATGACTGGCCAATAAGAGTAAGCTCTTCCGTATTGACCGAACGGGTTAAACCCATCAGTACATAAGCCAAGTCTTACATTGCGCGGCTCGGCAGAAAAGTCCGGATATAGCTCATCCAAACACTCCCATGCTTTCCCGTCGGAAGGATGGCAAAGAAACCCCTCTTGTGTTCGTTTCAGAGCATGCCAACGCATGTGTTTTGCCGTGGACAATAAGGCATACAGGCGTTGAAGACGCGGTGTTATAGGGAAGTACCACATTTTCTTCCTGGCCGTCCGGGTTACCTTCCCTCTCCTTTTAACGGTCTTGTAGCGTTCCTCATTACAATGCAGACATTTTGTGACACTCTTATCTGCAAACTCATTTCTGAACAACATACATCCACCAACACAACACTCTATCTTCACACAACCCAACCCCAAGTTTGCCACTTGTTTCTTAGCATGGTACAGGTTTGTTGGCATTCTATGATTACTAGGCATGGTGGAACCCATCAGATTGACCATCCTATTAAAACAACCTCCAGAAAGATTATAATCTGCCTTTAGGCTTAAAGCAGCTAGGGAGGCGGACAACTCAGTGTGACTGTTGCGCCCGTCCCACAATGGAGTCTGAGCCGCCGCTAACAAATCATAAAATCTCTTCACCTCCGGATTAGGATCCTCCTCTACATTGTCAGAGTCTCCATGACCTGCTTGGTCATTATGTTCCAGCATACGCCTAGTGGAGGGTCCAACATGATCCATCACCATTTGTTATATGTTGTTGTACGTATCCCTGTTTCCTCCAACCTCGTAGTAAGACTGTTGCACGGTTACGTCTGATGGTCTACGCGGTAACTGCTCACCATGGTTGTACCAGCAGTGGTATGTTTCCATGAACCCTTTCTCAGTTAGGTGGCACATGACATCATCCGCGTATTCAAAACTTTTGCATTTGCACCTTGAGCACGGACAACGAATCTTCTGAGTCACTTCAAATCTAGGCGTGTTTGCCGTAGCGAACGGAATGAACTCCAATAGCCCCATCATAAACTCCTCAGTCACTCGCCGATTGTGATCTAGTCGATTGTACATCCATCGCCGATTTGCCGGTACCTCCATTTATAATATCTAACAAGCACGATTACTGTTACCTTCCACGTTTAAATTTTTATTTAACTATCGGTTGTGAATCACTCTATCTCTTTGATGTTGCAAATTGGTGGGGCCCTATCCCATTCGGGATGAATATGCAACCATCCGTAACCCATCCCATAATTGTATGTGGTCTATCTTGAGTTGAATGAATGTTCATTTGAAATTTTGGCAGCATTTCGCATTGGTCCCCGAGTACACAGAGATACGTACGGTATGAAACACCACACGCAGACATGCACCCTGCGAAACACCATAACCGAAATTTCAAATGAACATTCATTCAACTTCTCAAGATAGACCACATACAACATTGATGGGTTACGCCCTACAGGTTACAAATTCATACCAAACTGTCCAACCGGGACAATTCAAGCTCCAACACAACACGGTACATCAACCGGTTGTTTTGAAACTTGAACGGGAATCTAATGGGTACACACACGACTAAACCTTACATTATTAAAGTTGAGTTTCATTTTTTAAGTTTCCTAAGAAAGGGAGTCTGCCGAAATTTTGGCAGAGTCTCCCCTGTAAACTAGACATTTCCCAAATTTACAAACGGCCTGTTACATATAGAAAATTTCCCAGTATAGATAAATAAACATATCATACGCATTGTATATGATATTCAGAGTTATGAACACCAAATCATGTAAACTATATATAAAATCAATGCCTAATGAGCTCTGCTCTCCACTAACACACAACATTACACATGCATCGTAAATCATGTTATCAGCACACAAAACTAATGCCTAATGAGCTCTGCTCTCCACTAACAAACAACATTACACATGCATAAAAAAACATGTTATCAGCACACAAAACCATTGCCTAATGAGCTCTGTTCTCCACTAACAAACAATAATTGACATGCATATACATAATGAGAAACTCAGTGTTAGGGGATTACCTGGGCAAAAAAGTCAAGGATGAATATGAAGCTGTCGATAGACGATCAGAGACCACGTGTAACGTGTGCTAGTCTGCATGACAAACCAATAAGTGGTTGGACAGTTACAAGTAGCAAGGAAACTAAACAAAGAGAGACACGTAAAGCAAATTATAGATTAAGTTCATCATCAAAACCCAGAACACCCTCAAAGTTTAGCGTATTAACAATATACCAAAATTAAACTCTTTAATAGTATAATAATTCTTGGTAGGTTTTCTATCAATGTTAGAAGCGTAGTGTGTACTCAAACTTGTCAAAACATAAGGGGTGAATGGAAATATGGTTGAGGTAAGGGGACATAATGGTGTTTACTGTTAAGGAGGCAGATTAGAAGCAAGATGGGAAGAGGTTGAGGGAAAAGGTAAAGTAGTTGAGGCAAGTGGTGAAAAACAATGAGGTGAAGAGAGGAAAAAGAAATGCATATGGGGAGGGAGAACAAAATTGTCACAGTCAAAATAAACACTAAATTATTGTCTAAGATTACAATATATTTAAACAATTCCTTAGGCTTTGAAATTGACACCAACAATCAATTAAGCTTTAAAATTGACACCAACAATCAAGTAGGTCCTTCACAAACTATGTCATCAAACTAGCTTTCAACAGCCAAATGACTTGAATATGAAACAAAACAACCTTGTAATATGTTACAAATTTCATAAGTAAATTTTAAAAATAGAAACAAAAACAAACTACAATAGAAAACATAAATAGAATCAGAATACCATAGAAAACAGAATCCAATTATTTCTGATAATTGCTATAATAGTAATTAATATAATAATTTCTTCAACTCTTTGTTAGAATAATGTTAATTAATAAGAGCAAAAGTTATTGACTCTAATCCAATTTTCATGTCAGCTTTCAAAAACATGATTAGCCGTAATTCTAGTCATGCATGATGAACTATACTCCTTTTATCATTTTTATGATATCATGTTTTTCTTAGTTATTTCAATAAGATTCTTTTTTATGATTAGTAGTAACAGGTTTTGATGCTCTTCTTTTGCTGATTAGGTTTATTCTCTTCATTTTGATTTATATAGCTGAAAAGTTATTCAAAAACCAAAGAGGCTAACTTAACGGTATTTGCTTCTAATACACCCTACAGGTTCAAACTCAATACATCCTAATCAAACCCCACGAAGGCAGGTTAACTTAATATTTTATCCTCTAGATGCCAATGGTAGAATTATCAATAGATCCCTGCCCCCTAATAATTGATAGGAGTAAAGGTGGTTGAATATGATTGAAATACATTTGCAGACACAAAATACAAAAATAAATATTTCTGCAATAAATATAATGCCTGTCACCCCATAACTATAGGAGCATTGTGAACTGTGCTTCCATCTAATAGAAGTATTGCATTGTGTCCCTTGATCCGAACATTACAATACTACTCACTCTACATTGTTGAAATTACAGACTAGTTCATTTCTCCAATGTCAGTCATTCAATTTTTAAAATTCAACCTAACTATTAGATGTAAACTAAATATTAAATATATGAAATAAAGGCTTTTATTCCAAAATCCATCAACTATAAGGTTTAGCATATTCAGTGATCCTATAACATTAGGTATCTTGGAGACAACAGGCCACTTATTTTTTTACAGTATTTTCTTTTAGAAAATATTTTAGTACTATTATAATACACACTCATCCACTAACTATAACAACACTCACACTTGTATGGTTACCTTTTCATGATTTAAAAAGTTGTCAATAAAGAATGATAGTTGACTAATCGTAACAAAATAGGTATTACAAGTGTACCAAAAATTTACACCATTTTAGGAATTTTGAAGAGCACCACATGTATCCCAGATTCAGTAATAGAGTGAAATTTTAGTTCATAAGATATACAGATCTTAGTAAAATAAGGAGATTACACTTCTAAATCAGTATGCACTTTAAGCAGAGATTTTTGGCCCATTTGGGGCGTTTTTGAAAACAATTTGAAGGTTAGGGGCGCAAAAAAAAACTATTTCATAGTTTAGGGTGAATGTTGCCCATATCTTTCTTTGCTGTGAATTTTGAACTCGGATAAAGACATTTTTTTAATTCTATGGTGTTCTGCTCATGATTCTATAAGGGTTTTGCTCAGGGTCGAATGGTTCATGATAAGATTTGGTATGTGTATGGGTACATGGTATGGGACTTTTCAAGAAACAGGGGCCAGAGGATATACTTATTTGGTTCATTATTTGGGATTAAAATTTGCTTACTATTGGATTGCTAGATTCTAATACCCAAAACACAGTATAGGGGTGAAAATTGGTAAGCATGTAACATTCGTTTAGCTAACTCAGATTTTTTTAGAAAGACACATAAGAGAAGATAAAATAAGAAGAAAATGATAGAATTTTAGGTTGTTTGACGTATAGAAAAAGGGAGGAAATCAGAGCAGGGGAAATTTTAAGTGGTTGTTAGGTTTATGGAAAACTGAAAAATATTATTATTCTTTGTTCTATTATTATTTTTATTTTTTGTTTAAGTAATTATATTGTCTTTCGTGGATTATTTTGTTTAATTCTAGTTTAGCTGTTGGGTTATTAATGTCTTACCTCATAGTTATGTTTAAGTTTTATTAATAAAATGTTTGAAATCTGAAACTCATAAAGAAAGGAATAACCCATGTGTGTACAGACATATATAAATTATGGTTTTTTTATAGACAGAAAGGCTTAATATTCAATCAAACAATACAAGGAATCAAGAGGTAAGGAAACACCATTAAAATCTTCAGCCAAAGTAGTATGCAGAAAACTAGACAACTAGGAAAGAAAACATCACCTAACAATATCGAGTGATCATAATTAGTCAAACAATCAGTGCATTTATTATTTTCTCTAAACACATAAATTATAAGATAACAAACAAACAACTAAAAAGATTAAAGATCTTCTTAACTAAATTAAAGCATGGATGAGTCTTTAGAATGGAATTAACCACAACCTTTAAGTCCACTAGCAACAAAATTTTATTCAACTTTAGATCCCAAGCTAATCACACACCCTTCAACACATCCTTCAGCTATCATTGGATTACAAGAACCCAGATTACTAGAAAATGCATGGATAAAACAACCCATTACATCTCTAATTATTCCCCCGCAAGCAACATTACTATCCTTTGAGACAAATCATAAAAATTAGCAACGGGCTTAGTCCAAGCAATGTCATGAGCCAAACAAAGATGAAGAAAGATTATCACATTCAGGAGGATCACATCATAACTAAAACCTGTTCTTACACATTCAAGTAGCTTGTAAAGACTAGAACATGATAAAGTGCCTATTTGATACCAATATAAAATTATCCAAATAGAAATGTTTAATCGTTAATATTTGATAGATCATAAAATTATCAAGTGTTGATGTTCTTGAGCTTTGCATTCCTAAATTATACAACTAAGTTATCATATGACAGAACCATGTGAATTACTATATTAGCAGCTACTGCATAAGTTTTAATTTTACAATACAAAGATGATAATTATTAGTATCTTGTAGAAATAGAATATAAGTTTCTAACTACCTTAAATATTAACAGTACAAGCAAATAAAATTCTCCATTTTCAGATTTGAATCATTGCCAAAACTCTAGACAAATAACCCACACTACTAGAATCTACTAATCATGAATTCCCCCACATTGCTCAACTATGCCTACCAAGTGCAGTAACAGTTTAAAATAGCCCCAACAATACATAATAACCTGCCAATACTATGTGCTAGGTCCTTATATAGTCACTAAAGTTCATGTCATAACACATGGTCCAAGGTAAAATATCAACCAGTCACAAACTCATCCATATGATATATGTATATATATTCTACAGCAACAGCACTATTGGCTCAATGCCAAGATTCCATAAAAGTATATTGGCAATTATAGTTCAATTAAAATCTAATAACTTACAGCAACTTGCCCATATATAGTCCCTTCAATTATAACTTACAGCAACCTACAGTTTAATCAACATTTAACAGGACTTGTGAAAATCAGAATCTAACTATCACCCACCACATCCTACCCCATGAAATCAAAAGGTACACATATATATTTACCAAAAAGCTATCCAAAAACACTATAAGAGGATCAGTTCATATTAGAAACATGAAAAAAAATCAGCATCACAAATAGAAACATGAAAAAAAAATAAAGCCAACATTGCACATGATGAGAACTGACTTGAAGGGTTCAATGTGAGGGCCTCGACGTTGATGGAAGAAGCTCCACGGTGAGAGCAGATGCTCGACGTTCAGGCACGTTGCTCGGTGGTGATGGCGCGATGCTTCACGGTGATGGTGTGATGTTTGATGGCGAGGGCGGTGCACAACGATGAGCCAGCAAT
This sequence comes from Clitoria ternatea, assembly GCA_037962975.1. Classification (NCBI taxonomy): domain Eukaryota; kingdom Viridiplantae; phylum Streptophyta; class Magnoliopsida; order Fabales; family Fabaceae; genus Clitoria; species Clitoria ternatea. Next base: position 90,655,439 of record CM075675.1, read on the forward strand.
GGAGCGCTCCGGATTTCAGAGGGAGAAAAGATGGAGAAAGAAACAGGAGGGAGGGAAGAAGGGAAGGACGGCACGGAGGGAGGGACGCGAACGGAGGGAGGGACGGTACGGAGGGAGGGACGACGGTGGCTGAGGGTGGAAGGCAGACGAACGGAGGGAAGAAGGGAGGAAAGGGAGACGGCGGTTTGTTAGGGCAAGGAGGAGAGGGAGACGGCGGCTGGTTAGGGAAGGAGGCAAGGAAGAAGAAGGGAAAGGTTAGGGCAAGTGAGAGGGAAAAGGGTCCCTGTCGAGTTAGATTAAAATATTAGCGACGACTTCCAGCCGTCGCTAACAACGTCACTATAATTAAAAGGATTAGCGACGGTGAAACAACACCGTCACTAAACTCCTGAAACGTAGCGACGGTGATACCCCACCGTCACTACCTTCAATTTTTAAAAGTAAAAGATGGAGGGAAGACAACAACCATAGCAACGGTGATGCTACGCCGTCACTAAAATACTGAATGGTAGCGACGGTAAAAGAGTGTCGTCACTAACCTACTGAACCATAGCGACGGTCCCATACCACCGTCACTAACTTAAAGAAAAATATGGAGGGAAGGCGAAAACTATAGCGATGGATCCCTTAGTCCGTCGCTAGCCTCCTGAACAGTAGCGACGGTATCAGCCCATTATCTCTACCTTCCATTATTAAAAGAAAAGATATGGAGGGAAGCCAAAATATTAGCGACGGTGCAAGACTTCCGTCACTAGTACAAACCATAGCGACGCAATGTTTTCGTCGCTACGGTTAGGGGAGCGTTAGCGACGGTAATATTTGGCGCCAACAGAAAACCCTGACGGGAAAGCAAAACAAGGTGGAGCTACAAAATAGCGACGCTACTAGCGACGGTGTTTATAATTTCTAGCGACCGAGTCCTCTTTCGGTCGCTACATGAGTCGCTAACATCTTTTTGGTCCCTTTTCGTGCAAAGCGGTCGCTAAGTCGGTCGCTAATTAGCGACGGGGTACTGTGGCCGCTAATTTGAGGTAGCTGTTTAGGGTTTTTTTGGTTGTGGTCTTATTCTTTAAATAATTTTAAAATAAGTATTTTAAAAAAGAAAAAAAATGAACAATCAATTTTTTTTTAAATAAACTGATTCAATATTGATTTTATATACCAGTTTTAAACAAATTTTGACCGATTCTGATAGGTTCTAATTGGTTCTAAACTCGTTTAGATAAGATATTCACTTAATATAAATTAAAAATTGATTTGAGAAATTTTTTAATAAATGTTACACATTATAAATAAGCACTATACTATAAAGTAAAAATTATTATTTTATAAATCCTAATAATGTACATGGTATAAAATGTAGTTAGGCAAAAAATTCCTAAGGCAGTGGCGAGCTTAATGAGGGGGGAATGGTATGGCCACCTTAAAAAGTTTCTTTTTTTTTGTTAATAATGTATAATTTTTTTACAAGTAAATATATTTTTATTAATATATTTACATTTTTGTATTTTTAAGCCACCTCAAAATATTTAACTAAGATCGCCATGACTAAAGGGTGGGAGACAATACAATATTTCTAATTATATCACACAAATTTTGTTAAAAAAAAGCAGTTAATATATTGGTTTTTGAATTTTTTATCATTTGCATTTTACATTTATCTTTATTAAAATCAAATGCGTGTTATATTAATAAAAACAATTTAAGAAGTTAAATAATTACGAAAGAAAAATATTAAAGGATAATAATGAACGTCCTTAATTAGATTCTGTAAAGGCCCATGTAAATGAAAAAGCACAAGAATGGCATAAGACTGTTCAAGTTCACAAAGAATACTCTAAAGTCTAAACCAGTGGACCCATTTACTTCAAAATTTCGAAGGTTATGAAAAGGAAAAGAAGCTGTATAACTCTTGTGGTAGCTGCTGATTGTGATTCCTAAGGTGGTTCAATCTCATATTAGCATCTATGTTTCACAAGTTGAACTGCTTCCTCCCATATAACAGTTGTCAAAGAAAGGTTGGGGAGAAAACTTAACAAGAAGACACTAGGGCACAATGTCATATTCTAGAAACCCTTGCCAAATGCTTTTTAAATTCTTCATATATGCTACCCACCTATGTATAACCCTTTTCAACTACCCTCACTTTGTACCTCTCTATGGCTATGCTCCATCTGCATGGCGATTAATTAAATTCTTAGACCCACTTATTCCAAATAGGTTAATAACTGTACTAAAAACTAATGAATTTAGTTAACACAACCTAAAAACTAATTCTTAAGTTAAATGTTGACATAAGTTTTACAAGAAATACTTTAACCATATTTATAATTGATATAAAATTTATATTAATATTTTAACATATTTCTTCACATTAAACATACACCAAGTTTACAAGAATTAATATTTATGAATGTTTCAACATTCTAACTTATGTAGCCCAGGGAAGATATGTGAACAAACACAACCGATTCTCATTGAATTATACAGGAGATAAAAGCTAGTATTTATACAAATGAATTAGTTAGGAAGAGCTAACTACAGTTAACATGGACTAACCAAATAGTTAGCCAATTAACCAATCTACTAACTAATCTTGAGTTAGTATGTTATCACATACACCATGTACTACATAGACCAACACATGATATTTTAAGGAATCTATTTTATTTGTGAAGGTTTTTTCTCGAGGATCTTTTGGGCTATAAGTTTATGAACTGATTTTTAATCCCAATTATCAATGTATTAAGTGAAAGGAGTCTGCTCAAATGATTTGTTCTATTCACATGAGTAAGAGATTAAATCTCTAACTACATGTTTAAGTGACGAAAATTGTTTAAAAAATCTATTTAATTAAAAAAGTTTATTTTGATTTTTGTTTAATCATATTATGCATTTTATTGTATTTTTGTAACAATAGTTTACATAATAATTATAGAAATCTTTTTATTTGTACAAAAACTACTCTTTCCGATCTTTATACAATTTTCAAAATAATTGTAATTAAACAGTTATGTATTTATCAAATAATATCCTTCGCACTCATAATTGTTATTTGATTTAAATGTTTATAAATTAAAATAATATTTATATACTACATAAACTTTTTTTTTACATACAACATAAATGTTTAATAGATGTTTATATAGTTTTGATTCATCTTTTTTTAATTTAATTTTAAAAAAATTCCTTTCTTTAAAGTAAGTTTTTTAATCCTTTGAGGTTTCATTCTTGATATTTTCAATATTTGGTATTTGAAGTTTAAATTGTTGACACTATTTTTTCATTCTATATTTTTACTTGTTAAAATGGGAATAAAGACTAAAAAGATGTATTTCTAAAACATCCTAAGCTTTAATTAATAATTAAAAATACTAAGAAAAATTTTTCACGGTTAATTTAATGTCAATTAATTAGGAAAATATCAAAATCACTCAAAAGTGCTAAAAACAACAACCATACATGCCTAACGCCCAAAAACAACCAATAACAAGAAAATATGTAAAACAGTAGCAGGGGGCTGACGCAGCGTCAGCTCTGTTTTTCGCACCTGACGCTATGCGTCAGCCTGACAGTAACAACAATGCTGTTGTCATGAGTTTTAGGCCTTCTGGCCAACTTCTAACCTACCTAAATGGTCCGTTTTAAGTCTGATTGCCACGAAACCTTATAAGCCACATGATTTCCCTATTCCGGAATCGTTGGCGCTGTCCGTTCACTAAAATTCTGGCATATGCTCAAGTTATGCGGAAAAATATGTTAAGGTCAAAATATAAAAATTGTATGCACCAAACCCACCTAATTGCCTTCAAACTAGGTAAGAACTATATGCTCAACCCATAAATGATATAGGGAACTTGTTGGTCCCTTCTGAGGGTCTGAAAACCCGTTGGGTCATAAATTCACCCTTCCGGTTCCTAAATTTCATATTGCTCATCATTATGTCATTATGCTACTTTCTAATTCATCCTTCTATAATCACAAAATTCATCACCATTTCATCATCATGCACATATGCTCCCTAATGTAACTATCCCATGGCATCTAAGCTTCACAAAGCATAATGTGATCCCCTCACTAACTTAGTTATGCATAAACTCATTTGGAAACTACTTATCATCATCCATTCATCATCAAACTAAGTATCAATGCATATTTTAGTTCAATCACACATAAGCATGTCCTATCCAATTATGCAATGCAGCAATCACCTGGACATCAATGCAATGTATCATAACGCATGGATCCACCATGGTGTTCAATACACAAACTTAATATTTATAGTTCTTGGATATCGAATGCATCATATGCAATAAAATGGGACCATCCATGGTCGCCACATCCATATATCATCAACACCATATATATGTATATGCCATCATCTATGATCTCATCATATACATAAAGACCAGGGGCAGTTATTCCAACTGACTTTCCCGGCTTGTTCACATTCACCGAATAGATCTTTGCCCGCTTTCACTCGAAAGAAGGTAAAAAAAACTTCCCAAACCTGAGTGACCCAGTGTATGTAGAGTCCGGAAGCCCGAGCAGAATAGTGGAGAAAGCAGCGTCGGAGTAGACGGCACCAGTGAATGAAGTAGAAAGTCCTGCTGGGTTGAGTGAGCTGAACGAATCGTCGCAAAGGACGTGGCTGAAAAAAAGCATTTTTAACTTTTTTAGTCTAGCTCCTGTAGTGTAACCTTTTCCCAGAGTCCAGGGTTGCCCCTATGTCCCGCTTTTAGCCCTATACTAACTATACTATATTTGAGCCAAAGCAAAGAAAGAGGAGCAGAACCAACTCTGATTCTGATAGGAACTACCATTAGCTACCTAGGACCCATTAACAGTTTATATATACATGATCAAAATGGATATCTATAAGAGCCAGCCAAGGCTATATCATAAAATGCTATACAGGTCTATACATGTATTCCTCGCACGGGCGCGGTGACATATCACCAATCACCATCACGGCACAAGTCCATTGAAATATAGCCACATAAATAGGAGTGAGCACGATACATATTAAATGACAGTTACTGAACTGGATCAACCTATCCAATTCCACTTCTCAGTCACATAATACAATATCACATTTATAACATACATTGCCATTTAATATAATTCACCACAACAGATATCCTCAATATCATATACATAGGCTATATCACTTATGTTAGTCTCAATAACAATGCACTAATGCATATGCATCCGGATCCGACTTAACAATGATTTCAATTACAGATTCCTTCCCGACCTCACTCCATTAGCCCTTCCCACGTGATACCGGCCACCTTGTGACGTCTCGAGACTTAACTCTAACTCCCACAGCTATCACGGGCTCTCACAGGACCTAGCCCAATAATCTGTAAATTGAAATCATCACACAGGGTTTCTGACCTTCCATGGGTCACCCTTACCATCTATGCTACATTATACAATTCACACACAAGTATCTCATGCTACCAAAATGATAACAAATCATTTATTCAATTGCATATCATGTAACATCTCAATATCACTCATTTTATTCTATCATATCTCATGCATAGAATTTAATTCATCAATTTATTACATCACATGTAATATCTCATATTAATCACATTTACCATTTACATCTCATACAATTCACATCACATTATGGACGGCAACTCAAACATAAATAATTCTCAATCATCACACAAGCAGGGTATACTACCACATTTCACAATAAATAAGTCAATCATCACAATTTACACAATCAATACACATTAATATACCCTGAACCCGTCCGTAAACCATACATTTAAAATGTAATAGCTCCCCCTACCTGGAAATAAGTACTCTAGAAGCTCCCCGACCTATCCAAATGCTATCAGAAGCTATCCGATCACTAATATGAGGCCTCTAAAAATCCTAAAACATAATTATTTAATTTTTAGTGACCCACACACTGTTAATTTCACACTCCAAAGCTTGTAACTAATATTATATTGGATACTCGGTAAATATAACTTACCAGAATATGCCAAAAACCTTCGGTGTCTATTTTTGACAATATCTAAGCTCCAAATCACTTACGAAACGAGCACCCACAAAGAATAACGAAGCACCAATGCTGCCCAATAATCCAAACTACCTCAAATCATATAATTTCACTAAAATAACCCACCATTAATTATTTAAATTAATTAACGGCTTACTGATTCAAGCCGACGACCTCCAAAGCTTACTTCTGAATGAACCCCAAGCTGCCCGCTCACTCAAACAACTCTGAAATCACCTAGTTTCATAGAAATAATTACTACAAAACCTTAAAATCCATGGAATAAAATCTTAGAAGCTATGGGCATCCGAAATACTTACTCGGAGTTGGAAAATGTCAAAATCCGCCAACACTCAAAGCTGCCCGCGTGTGTAATTGACCTCTAAAAGCTTCTAATTTCAAAGAATTGAAGAAATTAAGAGAGATAGAAACAAGGACAGCCATAAAACAAAAATGGGTTCATGATCCTACCTCAAAACCAAAGAATTGAAGCTTGCCCCACAACACCCATGACTGCCGTGAGATGAGGATGAAGAAAGACACAAGATTCAAATCTTAATTAAAGGAAGTGAAGGGAGAGGAATAGTGATAGTTATCCGCGGAAGAGAAGAATGGAAGAGGAGCAAAACGATTTCAATTTCTCCCTTTGGGCCACTGCATGCACGAGAGACGAAGTGAGTTTAATTCTATTTTTCCTTTCCCTGGCTCAGCGTGAGTGAAAGAGTGAAATGGGAAATCAATTTTTACAATGTTAAGAAAAGGGCACAATAGTAATTCTCCACTCACATTTAACTAATTAGTTCACTTGTAATTAATTTTTAATAAATAGAGGATGTTACATATTTCAAAAAAAAAAGAAAAGAAATCCTACTTTTTAATTCAAAGAGAAAATATCCTATAACCTATTCATCTATTGAATATTGGCAGGAATAAAAAAATTATGGTGCAAATAAAAAAAGAAGTTCTATATTTTAATAAAAGGTTAATTTAATTATTTTAGATTAATTAAAATATAAAATGTTAATGAGAAAGAAAGACTAAATTATTATTTTAGTCCTTAATATTTTCAGTAAATTCCAAGTTAGATTTTTATTTTTCTTAATCAAAGTCATCTAACTTTTAAAAATGTTTCAATTAAGTTTTACATGTCTAATTTTCACTAACTATGTTAATAAAGTTAGGACGTAACATAGAGTGACCATGTCATCATTTACTAACCATACAACATCATCACAAATGTAAGATGTTGTTCACATAAATGTTCACAGATTGAGATGAGTAATCAATAATATTTGTCATGTGGAATAACCATCAGAAACATTTTACACATCAAATAGTTATATTATAGTATCTTTATTAACAAAACTAATATAAAATAAATGGAGGGAGCTCAACTGTAACATTTTACAAAAGAATAAAATTATCTTTAAGGAATGTATTATGAATATTTTATTATTTTGGATGTCCAAATTTGTGTATAAATAGGACCAATGTCCTTCACTAAAGGCATCTCATTTCTTACTAACCTCTCCCACTCTTAATCTCTCTATTATGAATATTTTATTATTTTGGATGTCCAAATTTGTGTATAAATAGGACCAATGTCCTTCACTAAAGCTTATTCATAACACGTTATCAACACAAGGTTCTGACCAACTGAGTATCTGATCAACTCTTGAAAGGTAATACTTGATTATTATTATTATTATTATTGATAATTTTAATTTATATACCTTATATATATATATATTATAAAAGGTTACTGAAGAACTTAAATTTAAACATCCTTGAAGAATGTATAATATTATATCGATATCATATAAAAAAATATAGGTTCCTGAAGAACTTATTCATAAACATCCCTGTAGAATGTATAAAATTAATAATCAAATAGCTCAGAATTCTTGGAGAATTCTTAATAGTTCCTGAAGAACTATAATAATCTAAGATATTAAAAAAAAATTACTATCGATTACAATTATTTTATAGCTTTGCTTTTCCATATTTTTTTTGTTTTTTACTCCCTGTACCTTGCATAATTAATATTTTTTTTGGCTATGCATAATTAAGTGTAGCTTTACTTTTCATTCATTATTCATTCACGGGCTTCCAATAATTGCCTTTATATGTTTTAATTGATGATTTCCAATTACCAATTGCTTATATTTTATAGTTTACTATAGCTTCACAAGCTGATTGCTTTATTCTTTAACAATTTGATTTAATATCACATGACTGCTTTATACTTTAACAAATTGATTTAATATCACATTGATTTTGCATTCTGTTTCCTGTAGCACTGCATGGGGGTTATTTTATGTTACCTTTGTTCATTTTATATTACTTTATAACATATAATCATTTTATATTATTAGTGCTTTGCTCCTTGTATGTAACTTGTGCTAAATTAGTGCTTTTATATTATTAAATAAATAATTAAAAGAATTAATTTTTAGACTCATGATTAATATTTATAGTTAATATAATATATTTCATTATATATAAAAGTGTCAATAAATAAAATACGCATTAACAAAGAATCGAACCCAAGTTCTATATTTTGATAGTTATGAATTTACCATTAAGTCACTAGTACTTAATGATATTTTATAATAAAAAAAATTAAATTTTCACTACCGGATAACTTATGTGAAATATTATCTAAATTGATTTATAAGTTACTCTATTAAAAAAAACTATATTACTCTTTAAAATATATATAAAATAAATGTTTATAATCATTATTAACTTGTTTTATTACTAACTTATTTATAATCTTTTGCATAGATATAATTATGTCAAATATTACCAACCTTGAGTTCATGGCTCTTGACATATCTGGAAAAAAACTATCTATCATGGACATTGGATGCTGAAATCCATTTAGATGCAAAAGGTCTCGGAGACACCATTAAAAATGGAAATCAAGCATCTAGTCAAAATAAAGCTAAAGCCATGATTTTCTTACGTCACCATATTCATGAAGGGTTAAAAAAATGAATATTTAACAGTTAAAGACCCTCTCGTTTTGTGGAATAATCTAAAAGAGAGATACGACCATCAAAAGGATATAATTCTTCCAAAAGCCCGATATGAATGAATGCATTTGCGCTTTCAAGATTTTAAATCTGTAAATAAATATAATTCTGCAATGTTTAGAATTACTTCAAGATTGAAGTTGTGTGGAGAAAAGGTCACTGAAACTGATATGTTAGAAAAGACATTCTCCACTTTTCATGCATCTAATATGCTTCTGCAGCAGCAATATCGTCAAAAGGGCTTTACCAAATACTCAGAATTGATTACTTGTCTCGTTGTGGCTAAGCAAAATAATGAATTGCTTATGCAAAATCATGAATCTCGTCCAACTGGAACTGCTCCATTCCCAGAAGTGAATGTAGCAACACACGATCATCATACTCATGGTCGTGGTCGTAGTCGCGGTCGTGGACGAGGTAATGCTCGGGGACATGGTATTGGTTGTATTCATGGATATGGTTATGGTCGTGGTCATATTCAAAGTGATAAGAGATCACTATTTACATGGAAAAATAAAGAACAAATGAAAAAAGGGACAAATGCTCAAAATAGCGAATAAACTAAAAATATCTGTTATCATTGTGGTAGCAAGGGACACTGGTCTCGAGTTTGTCGCACACTAAAGCATCTCGTAGATCTATACCAAAAATCCCTTAGTAAAGGGAAAATAATAGAGACAAATTTTACTGGTATAGATGATTTCTCTGATTTTAGTGTTGATGATTTTCTTAATCTTCCTGAAGAAGACATTAACCACTTGGTTGGAGAAGGGAGTGTCCCTAAATAAATTATTTTAATGTTTCATGTAATTTGTTTTGTTATAAATTTTGTCTTTATTAATAAAATTTTGTTAAATATTATTGTTAATTATATTTTTTACTCATGATTTATTTTTATTTATGAAGAATGAATGCTCATGTGAATGACGAAGATATATGTCTCGCAGATAGTGCAACAACTCATACCATTCTCAAGAATGAGAAATATTTTTACCATATAGTAAAACAAGAAGCCAATGTTAATACTATATCTGGTAGTATAAATATAATTGAAGGCTCTGGTAGAGCCAGTATTTTGTTACCTGGAGGAACAAAATTGCACATTGGAAGTGCATTATATTCTAAGAAGTCTCAAAGAAATTTGTTGAGTTTTAAGGATATCAGCAGAAATGGATATCATATTGAGACCACAAATGAAGGAAAAGATGAATATCTTTACATCACAAAGTTAATTTCTGATAAGAAATGTATATTGGAAAAATTGCCTTCATTTTCCTCCGGTTTGTACTATACTTATATTAGTACAATTGAAACAAATGTTATTGTAAACCAGAAGTTTACAAATAAGAATGACTTTGTTATCTGGCATGAACGATTAGGCCATCCTGGATCAATTATGATGCGAAAAATAGTTGAGAATTCAAATGGTCATTGTTTGTCTAGCAGACAAATTATGCAAACTAAGAATTTCTCATGTACTGCTTGTTCTCAAGGAAAATTGATCATTCGGCCATCACCAATGAAAATTGGGAATGAATCACTCACATTTTTAGAGCGTATACAAGGTGATATTTGTGGACCAATACACCCTTCATGTGGACCATTTAGATATTTTATGGTTTTAATTGATACATCAACTAGATGGTCACATGTTTGCTTATTATCAACTCGCAACCAGGCGTTTGCGAGATTACTAGCTCCATTAATTCGTTTAAGAGCTCATTTTCCTGATTATCCAATTAAGAAAATACGCCTTGATAACGTTGGTGAATTCACATCTCGATCATTTAATGATTATTGTATGTCCATTGGAATTGATATTGAACATCCTATAACATATCTTCATACACAAAATGGACTTGCTGAATCATTGATTAAACGTTTAAAATTGATAGCAAGACCATTGTTAATGAGATCAAAACTCCCAATTTCAACTTGGGGACATGCAATCTTGCATGCGGCAACACTTATTCGCATCAGGCCTACAAGTAATCATGAATATTCCCCTTTACAATTGGTTTATAGTAAAGAACCAAATATTTCCCATCTAAGAATATTTGAAAGTGCGGTATATGTTCCTATCTCTCCTCCGCAACGCACTAAGATGAGACCTCAAAGAAGGTTAAGAATATATGTTGGATATGAAAGTCCATCCATAATAAAATATCTTGAACCTTTAACAGGTGATTTATTTACAGCTTGTTTTGTTGATTGTCATTTTGATGAATCTATTTTCCCACCATTAGGGGGAGAAAATAAACAGTTGGATAAAAGGATTAGCTGGAATGAGATATCTCTATTACATCTTGATCCTCGAACAAAGCAATCTGAACTAGAAGTTCAGAAAATAATTAGTTTACAAAATTTAGCAAACCAATTACCTAATGCATTTACTGATCCAAAAAGAGTGACTAAGTCACACATACCAGCTGTTAATACTCCAATAAAGATTGATATCCCTGAAGGACAATCTAAATTTGCAAATGAGTCTGAAGCCAAAATAAAACATAGCAGACCTGTTGGTTCTAAAGATAAAAATCCTCGAAAAAGAAAAGTAAATAAAGAGGATGGTCGAATTGAGGATGTAAAGACTCCAGTAGAGTCTCCTGACATAATCAAGGTTTCAAATCTAGAAGAAACCAATGTACCTGAAATTAATAAGAATAAAAAGATCTCTATAAATTATGTCATGGATGGAATACAATGGAATCGACAAAAGGTCGATATTGATGAAATTTTTGCATTTAAAGTAGCTCTTGATATTATAAATGATGATAAGAATCATGAGCCAAAATCTGTTAAGGAATGTGCACAAAGAAATGATTGGCCAAAATAGAAATATGCAATGCAAGAAGAGTTAAACTCACTTACAAAACGGAAAGTTTTTGGACCTGTAGTCCAAACACCCAAAGGTGTAAAACCAGTTGGGTACAAATGGGTCTTTACAAGGAAAAGAAATGAAAATGGTGAAATTGTGCGATATAAAGTAAGACTTGTCGCACAAGGATTCTCACAAAGACCTGGTATTGATTTCGAAGAAACATATTCACCAGTGATGGATGCCACTACTTTTCGATACTTAATAAGTTTGGCAATCCGTGAAAGGCTTGACTTACGCCTTATGGATGTTGTTGCAGCATATTTATATGGCTCACTTGAAAATGACATCTATATGAAACTCCCTAAAGGATTTAATTTGCCGGAAGCATACAAGACAAGTCCTCGAGAAAATTATTCAATTAAATTGAATAAATCTCTTTATGGACTAAAACAATCTGGACGAATGTGGTACAATTGTCTCAGTGAATATTTGTTGAAAGAAGGGTACAAAAATGACCCAATTTGTCCATGTGTTTTTATGAAAAGACTCGGAAAAGAGTTCGTTATAATTGCTATTTATGTAGATGATTTAAACATCATCGGAACTCCCGAAGAGCTTTCAAAGGCTGTAAATTGTTTGAAAAGGGAATTCGAGATGAAAGACTTGGGAAAAACAAAGTTTTGTCTTGGATTACAATTAGAATATTTAAAGGAAGGAATTTTGATACACCAAAAGACTTATACAGAAAAGGTGCTAAAGAGGTTTTATATGGACAAATCACACCCATTGAGCAGTCCAATGGTTGTAAGGTCACTTGAAGTAAACAAAGATCCTTTTCGACCTCAAGACAAAAATAAAGAACTACTTGGTCCTGAAGTACCATATCTTAGTGCAATTGGTGCACTAATGTATCTTGCTAGTCATACGAGACCTGATATATCATTTGCTGTGAATTTGTTAGCAAGATATTGTGCTTTACCCACAAAAGGTACTGGAATGGGATAAACACATATTTCGCTACCTTAGAGGTACAATGGACATGGGTTTATTTTTCCCATACGTATCTAAGACAAACCTAATTGGTTATGCAGATGCGGGGTATTTATCTGATCCTCATAATGGTCGATCACAAACAGGATATTTGTTTACATGTGGTTGTACAGCAATCTCATGGAGATCCATAAAGCAAACAATCACAACAACATCATCTAATCATGCTGAAATTCTAGCATTACATGAAGCAAGTCGAGAATGTGTTTGGTTGAGATCTATGATTCAACATATTCAAGAAACCTATGGCTTGCATGCTGGAAAATTACCACCAACAATCTTATGTGAAGATAATGCAGCTTGTATCTCCCAGTTAAAGGAAGGTTATATTAAAGGGGATAGGACAAAACATATTTCACCAAAATTTTTCTTTACTCATGATCTTATAAAGAATGGTGAAATAAATGTCCAGAAAGTCCAATCATGTAAGAATTTAGCAGATATCTTTACAAAATCATTACCAACCAAAGTCTTCGAGCAACTAATACAGAGGATTGGTCTTCGACGCTTACATAAGTGTTCTGATGAGGGGGAGAATTAAATACTTGTACATTTAATTATTTTTCATGAATATACTTTGTAAAGAATGTTGTACTCTTTTTTCTTCACTAGGTTTTTATCTCACTGGGTTTTTTCCTAGTAAGGTTTTAATGAGGTACATTCTAAAATATGGACATCCAAGGGGAAGTATTATGAATATTTTATTATTTTGGATGTCTAAATTTATGTATAAATAGGACCAATGTCCTTCACTAAAGCTTATTCATAACAAAATGATATTTATAGTTAAAAAAAGGAGCAAACGGATCTCTTCTCGTCAATTTGTACCCATTTATCAGAATCACTCTTGAGCTATATGCAATGAAAAAAAAATTACTCTTAGCTATTTTTTACGTAATTAATGTAAACGAGGGAGGTAGTTATGATTAATCATAAAGTCCGTTTTAAGGTTTTCCTTTATATAAAAAAATATCTTCTTTTGTTCAGAAAAGACCAAAACAAATTTTCAAATGCATACTGTACAAAGGACCAAAGCAAACAATCTATAAACTGGTTGTAATTTTGAGACACTGGTTCAAATGAATATAAAATAATACATTTTAATAAGTATAGTGGCAGCTATTTGGCAGGAAATAGGAAATCAACAACAAAATGTTTAGGAATGAAAACTCTTCTTTCTACTATGATAATCAGATCAAGGTCAATATCACCATGAAGTTTGACAATTGATAAATTTTCTTAATTGAATAAAATCGAATGTAAAAATTATATAAACTGAATATATAGTTATAGATTCTACCGCAACATAAAAGTAAACAATTCGATATTGACTAACTTAACCTACTTAAAAATGGAACCTACTTAAAAATGGAATATTCACCGTAATTTTTTTCTTAAAAGAGTTTAGATAATTAAATGCATACCTCAAATATATTTCATCATAAACTTTATTTATTATTAGAAGCTTTGTATTTAAGTAAAGTGTTACATATTTGACTAATAATTTCAGTTTGGGGTTTGAGTTTTTTGAATGGTAATAATTCTGCTGTGAGAGGTACACTTATTAAGCAAATATTTCCGAGGCAAACATGATTGTCTATAAGAGTACATTGATACAATTCTTTCGATAATTATATTAAAGAATTTAATTAATGACACAATTCTTTAAAAATAATAGGGACTTATGAAATGATGAGATACACCCTTTATTAATCAACCATTCCTAACAAATTTTCAAGAAATATTTAATACATGATTGAATTAATAAATTTACTTATATAAAGACATATTCTAAATATTTCTAAGCAGTTTTGTAGAAAAAAGTTATCATATTATTTATTATGGGTGAAAACAAAGTTAGATTGAGTTAGGTATTACGGTCCTGATCTACTTATTTAATATTAAAGGTCCCAGTTTGACTTTAACCTGTTGTCTAACATAAGCTTAATTGCACAGGGTCTGACATGACATTTCTTTAAATTTGACTTGGGTCATATTTTTGTATATTTATGACATGGCTATAAGTAGTGATTTAAACTAGTTTATAACAATTTATTATCTTAAGAGTTAGACAGACTGTAACATCTTGGATTTAATTATTGGTTAATTTTATTGGCTAAATAATTAAATTAGGAATGTTTAATTAATTTAAGGCGGCTAAGTTAATTTCTAGAAGTTAGTCGGGTGCGTTTTGGGTAACTGGAAGTTACCCGATTGATTTTGAGAATTAAATAAACACGCCAAATGACCTTACTGCCCCTCACTTCTCTAATTCAACTTTCAATTCTTTCATCTCTTCTCACTCCCCCTCGTGCATGTTGTGAAAAAGGAAAAGGAAGCCATTACCTTTTAACTTCGTCATCGTGTGTACCATTCCCTCATCTACCATTCTTCTTCGATTTCCTACCAAAGCAAAGCTAATCTCCATCTTCCTTTGTCATTTTTCCTTCGCAGGCAGCATCAAATAACATTGGGGTTTCTCTAATTTCTTCAAATTCTAAGGTAAGCTTCATGGAACCCCACCTCAGTTTGGATGGTTTCTTGAACCCCCGATCCTCAAATTCTTCTAATTCCATGATTTCTAGATTGTTTGGAACCCATTTCGTTGTGGGCAGCTTCAGGACAAATTGAGATTCTTAAAGATTCAGTGTTCAAGGAATCTTTCAGAGTTGTTTTAACTTGTAGGTGACGTCGAAAGTTAGGGTTTGGTGTCAGAAGCAAGTTTTAGGAACCGTCAGTATAAATCAGTAAGCCAAAATCCTTCAAATCGTTGGTTTTTGTACAAAAATGTGATTTTGGTAGCGTTTGGGTTATTAAAAATAATTATTATTACTTTTAGGAATTGTCGAATTAAGAAATTAGTGATTGGAAATGAGATTGAAGTTTTGGGAAAGCATTGTAAGCTCTGGGAATCATCGATTCCAAGTAGGGAGAACATTATATTTTAAATGCATAGATTATGAACTGATAAGGGTATATGTATATGTATGTTATGTTTATTGATTTGTGATGTTTTTGATGAAATTAGTATGATGATGTTTGGTTGTTTTGGCTATATACCCCGCTTGATGTGTTGTCGATGATTTGATGTTAGATGCTAATGCATTGGATTATAATGATCATGATATTGATGATTAGCGATGCTAATTGATGTTGAATATGCTACGAAGTTGATTATGAATTGATAAGCTTGAGGAAGCTTAATTAATGTATGAATTAATTGTGAAATATTGTTGTTGCATGCTATGCGTGAATATGAATTGGAATGCAAATACTTGGTAATGGTAACCAAGTGGTGGCCTTTGGTGATGGTAATCAAGTGGTCTATGGATAATTGATGTTGTGTTGCATAACATTGCATTATAAAGAACGCATACAGGACTGCAGGGGGCCTATATTGCTGACCCAAATGGGAAGGCAGCCTTTGGATAACAAAGACCCTGCGTGTTTTCCTTCGGGATCCACAGCTGCCTTGGATTGGGTTCAAGGTCGGCCCATAGTATTGAGTTAAGTTGTTGTTGTCATTAAGAGTAACTGGTGTTACAACATGGGCGAGAGGTTTGATACTGGTAAGAAGGAATTGTTAATATGTTGTGGAAATTTATACACTGCAGTGTAACTCTCATCATTAGAGTCAGATCCGCATGCATATATATATTTGCATATAACTATTGAGATTTGAGGGTTATTGGACAACTTAGAATATGTATTGTTGTGTTTGATGCATTTGAGGTAATGTAATTATGTTAGATGACAGTGAATGATGAGACATGATAGTTAATGAATTGATGTGATTGTGGTTAAGGCCAGATAAATTATTGATTTTATTGTGGTTACTTTAGTTCAGTACCTGTTATTTAACATATATATATATGCTCACCCTAAACCTTAAACCCTAACTAAGTGTTGTTGTTTTTTAGTGGATTTAGATCGCGAGGATGACTTTTGAAAGCTTGAGAAGATAGAAGTAGATGAATCTCGATTGGATTCACTTGTATCTATTATCCTTGTATAGCTTTTTAATGTGGTAGCCTTGATCGGCTTGTTTTGGATGTTGTAAGTACATGTACATCATTGGTCTAGATAGCTAATGACCTTATTTGAGGTTGTAGAATTATTCTGATACCTATGCACACGAGTTATATTGAAATATGAAGTATGAAGGATGAAATTGTGTTCATTTATACCCAAGAATTATGTTATATAATGATATGTTCTGAAAAGTATGATATGGGTAGGTATTGTGTAAAGGCATTGAGCCTATAATGTTGTGATGAATGAATATGTGACGATTTAATGATGTAGTAGTGAATGAATGGATTTAGTATTGGTTACTAGCATATTGAAATTTGGTGAACTTATGCATAGTTAGAAAATAAACAGGTCAAAATGATATTCGTGAGGTTCTGGGACCTTCGGATAGCCTCAATGGCTTGTATTTGGTGTTTAGAACTTATGAGAATTGGAATGGTCCAATTTGGATAAGGAATGGTAGGATAATTTGCTTGGTAATGGCCTAAAATGGCCTAAATGCGTTTTCATGCATAACAGGATCATTTCTAGGAATCTTGAGGTATGCCTGGTTGCCACGGGTCTTAATTAGTGAGAAATAGTTTGGGTTAAAGTTCGGGGGCTAAGGTACTGATATTTCTACTCAAGCGAGCCCATTCACGCTTGGGTGAGCCTGTGAGTGAAATGAGGGTATTTTCTGGGCAAATCTCGCTCAAGCGAGGATAATCTTGCTTGAGTGAGAGTCAAATGGTTAGTTTCTGATGGATTTTCATTCAAGCGAAGATATTTTTGCTTGAACGAGCCTCACAAGTGAAGTTTCTGTCAAAATCTCGCTTAAGCAAGGAAATTCTTGCTCAAGCAAAAATCAGGGTCTCACTTAAACGAGCCAATTTTTGCTCAAGTGAGAGTCAATTCAGTTTTTGCTTTCTTCATGGAAGTTGTAGATGATTGAGTCGCAAATGTTTTTTTGTTGGAATCGCCTCAATCAAAGGTCCTTAACCCGAGTTATGCCTAAAATACTATAGAATGTTTAGGTTGAAATTTCATGTAGACTGGTTCCATATTTTTGTGTATTACGCAATCTTAGGGGCATAATTGGCCCTCAACTTCTTCATAACAATTATAGGTAATTAGTTTATGGAGGTGTACCAATTGGTTTCACCTCGATTGGATTTGTGTAGCCTCAATTAGATGTAGATTACTAAGCAGTGCACAGGAAACTAGCATGCTGGAAAAATTTTCTTTAAGCAATTTTAGAACTCCTAAGCCTACGCTACATTGGTAGGGACTTGTTGAGTTGTGTGGGGCCATCTTTGGACGGATGTGAATTTTTTTTAAAAAATTTTCTCCTATTTTTTTATTAATTAGTGTGACACAGGAAAATTAAACTCATTAGGTAAATAAACTTATATATTTTAGTAGCTTGTAACATTTTTTTTAAAATAACTACTTGAAATAGTGTTTAAACTTATATACTCAAAGTTTATTTTACTTTTTACATTTTCCCCATCATTGATATGTTTCTAAAAAATATATTTTGATAGAAAATATTTCTTATATGTCAATTTACATTTACTAGTTTTATTATTGACATTTTAATTCAATCAACTAACTTATCTAACTTTTATTTTTAGGTAAATACTCTCTTTGGTCCTCTATTTTGCATAAAAGTGTTAAGTGGGCCCCTAATTTTTTTCACCTTGATCCCCTATGTGGATTAAAATGTTCTAATGTGGTCCTTCCGTCAAGTGGATTCTAACATCGTGTGTATTATTTCCATCACCTTCTTCGATTTAAGTTTTAGGGTCTCCCTTTTCGATGACTTTTTCCATATTAGGGGAAATCTGTAACAACCATGAGTTTTAGGATAGGATCCCAAACTCCCAGGAATCCTGAGAGAACTCTGTTAAGCTTTTTACAGAGAAGTTGAATCGGCCTGTTCCCTGGATGGTTCTAGTATGAGGAAATAATGAGAAGAGGAGCTGTGGAAATATTGAGAAGGATTAGGAGATGTACTGGTAGTGAGAGATGAAACGAGGAAGAAGGAAGGTGAACATCAACCATGTTTTATTTCCCCCTGAATAGCCAAAATTACATTGTTTTAGTGTTTGATCCAATAACGAACCACTCATTGACACACGTATAATGATGTCCTTATTTGAGAACATGTCAGACAACAATGCACACAACGTTAGAATCCACTTGACGAAAGGACCACATTGGAACATTTTAATCCACATAGGGGATTAAAGTGAAATAAAAATTATGGGACCCACTTAACATTTTTGTGCAAAATATAGGACCAAATAGTGTATTTAACCTTTATTTTTTAGCCACTAGTTTATCATTTAATTTCAACGAGCTTATCAGTTAATTTTATTTTACCAAACAAATCTAATATAAATAAGAATGACCATCAATTGTTTGGTTTAAAAGGTTTAAAAGAGGAAAAGAAATAAAATGAGAGGTAGAAATTAGTATTATTTTAGGAGTCTTTCTAGGTTGTTCCCACATTAGGTAACTACAAGACTAAAGCTTCATCGCATCAGTCAATACATTAAATAGGAAAGATTGATCATATAATTTTTTTCATTCATATATCAACAAAATTTAGTTTAATATATTATATTTGGATTTGAATTGTAGAGATCATTATTAAATAGTGTAAATTATTATTAACAACGGTATTGTTATTAAATAGTGAAAATTATGGTTTTTAAAATATTATAAAATTTGGTAATTTAATTGATATATTTCTAATGAATAATACAACACTATTATATTACAACAAAGTGATATAACGAGAAATGAGAATAATTAATCATAACTATTCAGATTAGATTAAAAACATAATTAGTTTAAATTAAAAATAATAGTATATACCTTTCTATTTTAAATTAAAAATAATATTTTATCTTCTAAGAAAATTAAAAATTGTTACGTCATTATCTTTAAATAATTTTTTAATTTGATAAAGATATAAAATAATGTTAGGGGACGGTTCAAACTTTATGTTCTCTACACTTGTTCTCCTCTGATTTTATGCTATTCCAATGGATCAATGTTTTTTATTCACTGTGAAGGTAAATATTCATACATCTTTTGTTAACTACAATATGTGGATTTTAATGTAATCAGATTAGAATACTCTTTTTCTTTTTATCCTGTATGTTTTTAAATTTTACTTAATTTGATAGCCCTTCTAGATGTTCTCGTTAGCAAGATTAACATCCTTATCTAATGTGATAAACACAATATATATTACTTAAAAAAGCATTAAAAAGAGAGTAAAATGAAACTGCTGCTTTGAATAAGAACATTAATTTGAGTGACAAGAGTCCAATTTTTTGAAATAGGGGAAGAAAATGTTACGGGGATAGAATAGGCCCACGAAGGAGAAATTAATAATAACATATTAATTGGTTTTAATTAATCATAAAATAATATATATAAATAATATAATATAATATTTTTCATCTTACATAAATCCTTTTAGGTATGACAATGAAGCGTAGGGGGTTCTCTTTTCATTTTTGTCCCGTAAAAGTAAAAACATGTTTGTTTTTATTATATAATTATTAACGTTTAATTGAATTAATTATTTAATAATTATTTAAATAAAACTAATTATTTAAAATATGAATCAAGTTAAAGTTAAAATAAAACGAGTTTAAAATTATAGAATTCATCCTCACTTCAATGAGTTCTTTGTTAGGTTTAAAAAAACCCGTAGGATTTTATCATACTATATATTTTTATTTTAATAACTTAAATATATAATTTCAAATTAATCATATATCAAACACATTTTAATTGAAATATTATATAAAATAGACATTAATTTTTACAACTAGTAAACTTCATGATTATTAATATTTTAAAGAAAAAAATATGAATTTATTGTTATGATTTAACTGTCATTGTAGCTAAAATTATTAAATTTGTATATTGAAGCTGCCTCGGGTACGTGGTTGGAATGGATAGTTATGTCCTCATCCTTGTACCCATTAAAGTACAGGTGGGGTCGAAACAATTTTTTGTTTACTTTCGATCAAAGTGAGTTTTACTCATAAAAACTCGAGGCGAGGGTGGGCCGCTCCCTCGTATTTCCGTATATAATTCTCATGCTTAATCCATATTAATTTTTATTTTTATCAAACATCAATTGGATGTGAACATGAATGACCAATGTGGTGGTGCTAGACCATATAACAGTTTCTCATGGAGAAAAGGAGAGTAACATCACGTTTGGTGGGAGAAGCGAACAGAGAAAAGCTTCGTTGATTTAGTAGGAGCTTTTTGATCCTACAGGTCAACGGAGTTTTAATTGTCTCGAATGACGTGAAAAATTAATATCAACCTTTAAATTTTTCACTTTAACTCAATTCCGTTTCCCCAATTACAAACCAAACACTCCCTAAGCCTAATGGGATTGAGGAAGAATTAGTAAAGCACACTAGTCTTATCATGTTTCGACCCTAAGGAAACTATAATAATCCTAAGAGAGGAATGACATATATCATGATCTTATGATTTGGGGAATTTTATGTATAGAAACATCAAGAATAGTCATACCACCAGAGAGATATATCGACACATCGAGAAATTCTAGTTAGATGAATGAACATATAACGTAAGACACCACCAACAACCCAAATTAAAGTATTATGTTGATCAGTCTTTATACATGTATATCTGCTAGCATATTTCTATTCAATAAGGGTGTTCCATGAACCAAACATTCTACAACCAACCGTAGAACCTAACTGATCTAAACTGTCAGTTGCAAAAATCGCTAACCGTAATTAAAAAAAATTGTAGATCCAAACATGGTTCAATTTGACCTACATTTCCCATTCATAAAATTGAATCATAATTTAAGTACATATTTTTAATTCGTACATTAGTCATGTCTTAATGTAACCTTATAATTTAATTAATGATCATGTGTCCTTTGTGTTCAAAGTTTATTGTATCTAAATTATATACAAGTAGTTTAATCCATATATTGTTACAGGCCTTTTATATAAATATAACATATAAAATATAGTATATCCTAGCACAATAAGGTTGTTCTTCTTGGAGGTGACTTTAGACAAATATTGCATGTTATCCCCAAAGGGTCCAGACAAGACATTGTCTTACAACAATTAATTCATCCTATTTTTGGTCTTCTTGTCAAGTTTTAAGGTTAACAAAAAACATGCGTCTTGATCAAAGAAACCAATGTCAACTTGATACCAAGCAGTTTAGTGATTGACTTCTTAATATAGGTGATGGCCTCATTGGAGATTCAACAGAAAGGTAATCTGAAGTTCAAATTCCAGATGATATTCTTATACAACATTCTGATTCAGCTCTTGATGAAATGATTAGCTTTGTCTATCCAGATATGTTACAACATTTAAACACAGATGGTTATTTCAAAGACAAATCAATCTTAGCTCTTAATGTTATTTCTAAAGTGAATAATTACATTATAGGGAAGATAGAAGGACATGAAAACTCATACCTTAGTTCAGACTGTATTTGTAGAGAACAAAATTGCTCAAATTTTGAATTGGATACCTTTACTCCAGATGTTCTTAATGCAATAAATTATTCTGGTCTTCCTCCTCATGAATTGATCCTAAAGATAGGTGTTCCTACTATGCTTTTAAGAAATATAGACCAATCTAACAGATTGTGTAATGGTACCAGGTTGCAAGTTAAAAGATTCGGGAATAATGTCATTCAATGTCAGGTGTTAACAGGGACTAGAATTGGTGACATCGTTCACATTCCAAGAATGAGCATGATACCGTCTTCAGAAACTTTTTCCATTAAATTTCAATGGAGACAGTTTCCCATTATGGTGTCATTTGCAATGACAATAAATAAGTCTCAAGTACTAATTTTTTCAAATGTTAGGCTGTATCTACCTCAATCAGTCTTCACACATGGCCAATTATATGTTGCATTATCAAGAGTCATGATGATATTTCTCCAAACCACACCATCAAATTTGTTTATAGAGAGATATTTTCTAAGTTGTCTTAGGTATGTATTTTCTACATTGTCATTTTAAACTCATATTATCAATAGTATTCTTCTAAAAACATGTACAAAAACTTATAATAATTTTGCTTCATTTCAGTTTTCTATCTACATGAAAATGCATCAAAAAGGTATTATGAAAGGTGTGTTCATATTATCATCTTTTTTATATGAAAAATTAGATTGAAGCTTTTTTTAGTATATGAAAAATAAGAATAATTACAATATTTGTATCAGGTATAACATAAGGAAAAATACATTTGGATCACTCTACCATTCAAAGGTTAACTGATGAGATCAAACAATGTTTGTCCACCAAATTTCCTTTTATTGAAGTAGGGAATAATCAAAATAGTTGTATATTTACATCACCTATTTGAACAATCCTTAGAATTCCTTCCAATATCTTTCTTCTCTTTCTATCATTGAACTTATAATACAAACCATTTTTGTCTTTCCATGCTGTATTTTTTTGTAAAAATTATTTTTGACTTAAATTGTTTGATTATCAAAATTACTTATTAATGTTTCTTATTGCTTTAAGGATTCAAATTTTCTTCTAATGGTATATAATCTAAACTGAATTATTAACTTAAATATTTCTGCACCAATTGTTTTTATGTGTGTTGAAAAAATTTACTGTGCAACGCAGGGTCATAAAACTAGTTATTTGCAAAACATAGTAAAAGGATAAATTACACTTTCCTTTTATTTCTCGCAACTTTTAAATTATTTATATAGTTTATACTTATTGTATTGATGCATATTTGATATTTAAAACAAAAGTTTAAAACTGTCAAATCAAACCAACTCAAACCATAACGGTTTGAACCAAATCAAACTAAATCACACATCTTTTTGTTATGTTGTTTAACCACACTACAAACACCCCTATTATCTAACGTGGAAATAACACTTGAAATTCCAACATTCTTTATGGACAACTATGCTACTGCATCATAGTACATTGTTTGTTATTTCATTATAGATAGAGAGAGAGAACTATTGGGGGGTTATGTTACTTTGAAAAATGTAGTGTTCTTAACAGCTACCATATACAATGTTCCATTAGATTGTAAGGAGTTTTTACAAGATAGAGTAGAATTGTGGTAGGTAAAACAAAACAAACATAGTGGGTGGGTGGTATGGTTTGCCATTAATTGTTTTGTCTATTCTTGGTTAATATTTTTGTATAAATGAAATATTTTTATATAGAATGTAGAGGCATAAATTCTTAGTAATAATTGTTGGTTATAGATTAATTACCCTTAGATTTTTCTAGCATGTCACACTAGTGGAAAAAGGGGTTTTAAGCACGGTTAATAGAGGCTTTTAAATACGGTTAAAGAACTGTGGTTGTTCCGAGTGTGATAATAGGTAAGGCCTTTTAACCAAGATTGTCAACTATATTTAAATAGTATCTTTTAAACACGGTTTATTTTATCCGTGTTTAAAAGTTGCACATTTAAACATGATTA
Organism: Clitoria ternatea; assembly: GCA_037962975.1. NCBI lineage: Eukaryota > Viridiplantae > Streptophyta > Magnoliopsida > Fabales > Fabaceae > Clitoria > Clitoria ternatea. Next base: position 90,679,898 of record CM075675.1, read on the forward strand.
ATAGTTTAATCGTGTTTAAATACGCAGTCTTTTAAACACAGCTATTGTCATAACCGTGTTTAAATAATCACCTTTTAAACACAGTTTAGGCATTAACTATGTTTAAACTTAAGTTCTTTTTTTAAATACAAGTTCTATTTTATTGATTTCCCACACCTGTAAACAAATACAAATCCCAACCATCCCAATTGATGCACAACAAACAATATACATATTTAATGAAAACAACAAATTGAATAAATTAAACCATTTATATATGAAGAATACTATACATGAATTAAATGAAATGAAATGTTATTGTATCCTACTAAACCCTAAAAACACAATCCTATTTTCTTTCCTTGAGTTGAAGAATATGAGTGGCCTATTGCCTTTTGATATCTTCTACATGGCTCATAGGGAGTCTGACTGATTTAGAAAGTGCTACAAACCAAACAAAAAATAATTAGCAGTAGTGAAGAACAAAAACGTGAATCACTATGTCAATACCAATTTAAAGAATGTAGGCAATTAACACTTATACTGGCCCATCCGTCTACTATACGAGTATGGATAATGGTGTGCTTGGTCTTCATCATGTAATATCCGCACTTATAACTACAGTGCTGCCTATGAAACTACAAGGTACATAGATAAAATTCACAATTCATTAGTAATTAATTATTATTAAGTTTCTAGAAGTTAAAAAGTAACAATGCTTTTTATTTGAAGTACTTACTTTTGGGTTGACCTAATGGAGTTTCTTCCTATTAATGGTTCCCTGTAGTCGAGTGTATCCAGCTACAACCCTGTGTAAGAATAAAACACGCGTTGAGTTAGAATCCAACCAAGAATAGAAAGACATAATTTGAATATGTAAAGTTGTTTTATTTTTTGAATGAACCTACGCCTTTACTATTTGCTTCAAATCTACAGGAGTCCATGCAAGGAATCAAAGTATGCAACAATACCATTCTTGGGGAAAATAACCATCAGTGTCCAATGAAGGGTGCAATCATTAAAAATAAATTCTAAGTGAGGATTCAAGATATATGATTAAATTAATAGACATTAATTATAATAAAAAAGACCATTACTCTCTGTGATATGGGGCAAGGTATACACTCCTCCGTGACTCATGCATCCAATTCTGTATCTATGCCTAAATCTCCTCTTTGGTGTTCCCCCGACTTTGTATGGTAGAGGGCTCTAAGAAACCATAAGTCTCCTGGACACCCATCTCCATACAAAGTTTGGCTAGAAACCTAAAAAAAAATACACATAATTAGTTAGTGACAACTAAAATATAAATGGAAAAACTAAATAAAGAACGATATACTTATATCACCCAACACTGAACGACATAAATGTTCAGCATCGTCGTCCCCATTAGGATCTCGCACAAGTCAGGCCGCGTAATGTAAAGTGGAAATGGCATATCACGACCTTACACATCTCTTTGCCATGGGACCTGAATAGTATCATCGCCCATCCCAGTCGACACAGTGCATAGCTGCTGGATCAGATCAATAGCGGGTTGTGGCCTCTTAGATGCTGGGGGAGAATCCTAATAGGATAATAAAAACATTAAATTAATGTGTCATGATACAAACTGTAACCTTATAATATAATTTATTTTTATTTCTGTAGCATACTTGGGCAGAAGACAATACCAAAAGTCTGTCGGGCCACATAAGGAAATGGCCTCGTGCATCACCGATAACTCACACCTCAATAGTGGGCATAGGCACGAGTGCAGCCTCCTCAATGACCTCAATGACACTGACCCTCGACACACCATCAGGCAATGGCGTGTGGTGAACCGAAGAGGATAACCTGTATATTGAACCAACAACAACTGGCTCCTCTATCCCGTCAATGAATAAATGACAATGACGACAGTCCCTAGTATCCACGCCATCATCGTCGTCTCCGTCAGGTGCAGCACAAGACCCCTTTGCGCTGACGTGCCTAACCTGCTAATTTACATAGCAAGCATAAGTTATATTCTTAATTATAAACACCAAATTATAACTAATGAAATTAAATATATTACAATCCAACCTGTGGGGACACGAGCATTGTAGTAGGCTTCCACTGATGACTGATCTCAACCTTAACTCAGGCTGCAACCTAGCCATCTCCTCCTGCAACATCCGCTGCATCTTCTGCTCGTAGTGCTCCTCCATTGCAGTGACCCTCGACTACAGCTTCGCCTCCAGCAAGTCGTCAAGTGATCGTGAAACATTCCCAAAGAAGCTCCGGAGGCCTGCAAAGAACGAATGATTACAAACTAATTGCATGTTATAAAACAAAATGAAATGAAATTGTGTTAAACATACCATGACCTAGACCAGTAGCACACACTCGTCTAGGGTGCTCTGGTCGACCGATGGAAGTGTTGAGTATGTCCTGCCTGCCAGCGCAATAAAAGACCCTTGGGTTGATAGCTCAACCAAGGAATTTTGCATTGAAAGTACCATGACAACTATTACGGTTGGATGGATAGTTAAAATATGTTAAAACCTTTTAAGATATTGGATACTTATAATTCGTTTGGCGATCTCACCGGTCTGTGCTGAAGTGTACTCCCCAGTCTTCCTAAGCGTGGCCCGCTTCCATTTTTCATGACGTGCGGGTGGGGAGGGGGTCCACAATAGTGTCAGCTATGCTACCCTGACGCTGAATGGCCTTCTCTTGGACCATCTTCTCCTCTAATAGTCTATAACCCTCACGTGACAACCTATAGGCCATTCCTACTTCGCACGAATAGCCTGAGCTTTCGTGCACTTCGCCTCTGTTTAAAAAATCAAAGGGTTAAAACTCAATTGGAATTTTAAATGAATGAATTATATTAAATAACAACGTACCTAAAACTCCTCAGTGTGCCTGGATACAACGAACGCATCCCAGGTCTCCTAATCTATAGACGTGTATTTGTCTCCTGGGAATGTACCCTGGTCCTTCCCGAAGAGATACCTGCACCGCACTATAAGTCAAATAAGGATTTGTTTGATTTTTGTTTGTTTAAATTAAGAATTAAAACACCATTTATACTTCCTGGTGAAGACCCCCTTAAATGACCTCCACCGCTCAGCAACCTTAGTGAGGACCTTCCTCCTCAATGTGTCAACATTGGGTATTATCCCAAGCAGCCTACACAGAGGCAAGTTTATTTACAAAGCATTATTAGAAACAACAATAAAAAACATCTACCTCAATAAATATCAAACTAAAATTATACTTTCTTACCAGAATATTAGCCCAAATGTGGTTCTTCACCACCTCCTCAACATGATCCCAGTCGGGGATAAGAATGGAAACCTTTGACCTAGCCAAAACACCCAGGTAACTCTGAAACCTAGCGGTTTGGTCTCCGGTAGTAATCATAATGTTGACATCAATGTTACATGGCACCTCTGTCCCCGCTAGTATAACTCTGGTCATCCGTGTCACACATCTACTCCTCATAACACAGGAATCTGTAGCCTGTGACTCGGATCTAGCTCCTGAATCCTAGCCCGCCATAAGTATCTGTTCAAATAAGAGGCAAATCATAACTAATAACTAAATACAATGTCATACAGTGGATCATGGATAACCATACCCTATGTTAAATTAGAACTAAGAAGTTTGAATGTTTTCCCATCAGCCTTCATGGTGGTTATGACGAGTGACTACTACATTATCTATGTCAGTATCCACAGTACATGTTGGTATGCATGTTGATAAAGAAGGAATTTCAAAACCATCAAGACTAGAATCCCCAACACAATGTTTGCCTTGGGCAACAAATGACCACTTCTTGTCAAATGGGTCAAGAACATAAAAAACTTGCTTCACTTGACTTGCCATAATGAAAGGCTCTTCTTTGTGACCTACCTTGTTCAAATCCTTCAATATAAATCCAAATTCATCTCTTTTGACACTGTTCTTACTATCAACCTATTTGTATTTAAACATAGGAACAGTGAAAAGACCATAATCAATCTCCCATATGTCTTTAATGACACCAAAATAACATAACTCAGTCATGATAGGGTTGTTATCCTTTGAGGTGGAGAAATGCATTGCTTCGGCCACAACCATAACACCACTATTCTGCACCGTACTCTTGTCATCTTGGGCTTTGGTATAGAATGAATAGTTATTTATGTCATATTGATAATAAGTGAAGACATCAAAGTTGGGACCTTTTACTAGTCGATGTAACGCCTCAGAAGCATGTGTATCTTTGAGGAGGGTCAACTTGAACCATTGCATGAACGTCTTGTTGTGTTCGTTCAACACCCACTTTTCAGTCATTTTAGGGTTGTTTCTTTTGACTAACTCCTTGTGAGTGGTTAAATACAGGAGCACCTTGTCCGTGTTGTTCAAAATATACAAGTGTGCTTGAAGTACTTCATCGCGTGACATGCTCTTCAGATTTTTACCAATCATTCCTTTCCCATCCAAACGCCCATCGTGACAAGTCTTTGGGATACCGATGGTTTTAGCCTACGACATATAAGTAGTGTAGAACTCAATTGCTTCCTCTGTAATGTACCTTTCAACAATCGATGCTTCAGGGCACCGATGGTTCTTCATATAGCCTTTCAATATTTTCATGTATCGTTCAACGGGATACACCTCAATAACACTGGACAACACAATCGGATCTCCCTTACCAAATGGATTATTAAATGGACCATTATGTCAAAGAATGAGGGCAGGAAATACATTTTCAACTGACATAGTATAAGAAAACCTTCCTGTTCCAAGACATCCAACTGATCAACGGTGAATACTTTGCAACATATGTCATTGAAAAACAAACACAACCTTGTTATCACATGCCTTACATTTTTAGGGAAAATGTCACGAATGGCTATGGGTAGAAACTATTACATCAGCATATGACAGTCGTGAGACTTCAACCTTACTAACTTCATATCCTTCATAGAGACACAAGTCTTAATGTTTTAACCGTAACTAGATGGAACTTTTATACCACGTAACGATTCATAAAAACTTCACTTTTCTTTTTTGGACAATGCATGACATGCTAAGGGCAAATATGTTCTTTTGTCCCTTATGTGTGGATGCATCTCCTGACGTATACCCATCACCTCCAAGTCTAGACGCGAATTTAGTCCATCCTTAGTTTTCCCAGGTATGTTCAAGAGGGTTCTAACCACACTGTCACACACATTTTTCTCCACGTACATCACATCAATGTAATGTCTTACATTAAGCTCCTTTTAATATGATAGATCAAAAAATATTGACCTTTTTTCCAACTTACCAAAAACTACACTCAAGTGGGTTGCTTTTTAAACTTACCAAAAATCACACTTAAGTTTCTCACCTTTTCGTATACTTGACGACCAATTAACATAGGGGGATATTTTAAAGTCTTGCGCACTGTTTAACACTTTCTTTAGCCTATAGAATGGATGATGAGCTTTAAGAAACCCTCGATGTCAAAGATAAACACTTTTTCATCCATGATGCAGTCGATTAGAATAGATTCCCTCCTCACATATAGGACACGCTTTATGACCCTTGACGCTATACCCTGATAGGTTACCATACGCTGGAAAATCATTGATCATGCAGAATAACATGACTCACAATTTGAATAATTATCCTATATATCCGTCTAACATATCAACCCCGTCTTCCCATAACATTTTTAGGTCTTTAACTAATAGAGTTAAGTATACATCAATGTCGTTCCCAGGCTGTCGTGGACTAGAAATCATCATTGATAACATAACATATTTCCGCTTCATGCACAGCTATGCCCGTAAAGTTGTAAACAAACAACACAGGCCATGAACTATGGTTTGTGCTTTGGTTACTGTATGGGTTCATGTAGTCTGTGGCTAGTGCAAGCCTAATATTTCTTGGGTCATAGGAAAATTTCGGAAACAAGGTATCCACTTTCTTCCATTGTAATCCATCTACCGGATGCCTAAAAAATCCGTCTATAACCCTTTCATTAGCATGCCATCTCATAAGCTTCGTATCATCTGCATTGGCAAATATACGCTTTAGTCTTGGAACTATGGGCAGATACCACAACACCTTCGCAGGAGACCCTTTAGTGAAAACTTCATCAGAATCAATATCTTTCTTCTTATAACGTGACATGCCACACCTAGGACATCGATGCAACATGTCATACTCACCATGGTATAACACAATCATTTAGGCATGCATGTATCTTCGTATACTCCAAACCTATAGGATACAACACCTTTTTGGCCTCATAGTTACGATTTGGCAACGTGTTACCAGCTAGGAGCATTTCTTTCAATAAATTAAGCAAGTCAGTGAAACTTTTATCCGTCCACCCATTTATCACATTTAAATTAAAGAATCATAACACTGCTGACAACCTCGTGAAATTTGTGCAGTTTGGATACAACGACGTCTCAGAATCCTCAGATAAAGTCACATATACGTGAGTTTTCTTAAAACTTTCTACCCCCACATCATGGATTATATCCTCGAGTCGGTCATTCATGTTATCGGCTTCATGTGCAGAGCTTAGGTTTTATGATTGCAAACTGCTAGTTGGTTCCTCAACATGTTCACCGTGCCATATCCAACGCGTATAAGTTTGAAGAAAACCATCACACAATAGATGGTCTCGCACTTCTTCCAAGTCTAGTCGATGCATGTTCAAGCAGTTAACACAAGGACAAAAATACTTTCCATTCATCTCCTTTGCATTTCGTATCACGAACTCTATGAATATTTTGACTCCACCCTCATACTGTGCACTTATACGTGATGCAGTTATCCAACTTCAATCCATAGTCACTGTTCATAATAACGTAAATTTATGGGTGCTATGAATCTCACTTTCGTTACAAAGGTGGTGGTCCTACCCATTCAGGATAAACATTTTTCTATATTTCATAATTACGTACAAGTTACGAATTATTTTTAAATTTGATAAAATTTCGGCAGCATTTCGCATTGGTCTCTAAGTACACGAAATGAAAGTGGTGACATCAAATTCAATCACAGTCAAGTATGCACCTAGAGAACAATACAAAATGTAACTAACCAAAACTTGATCAAATTTTAAAATAAGTCCTAACTTGTACATAACAATGATGCATAAAAAAATTGTTCATCCCAAACTGTCCAAAGGGACAATTCAAGATTTAACACAGACAATGGAATCAATTACGGTTCACTCATGCAATTTAAAAAATAACCGTTATTTGTAAGGAACCAAAAAAACTTATCAGGAACCAAAAATATAATAATAAAAAATTAACCTTAACCAAATTATAATTCAAATTACACAAAATTAAATAAGGGATTATGCTCTCTAAGTATTATGCTCTAAGCATTATGTTGTAAGTATTATGGTTGGCCTTCATTTTCTCTCAATGAGTCATTTTATGTTTTCACCTTCGCATCTTCTCGTCTAGACTCGTTGACTTGGAACATTCGTTTCTATCTCAGAATTCGTAGCCTCTCCATTCCTTCTCGTAGCATATAGATTTTTAGTGTTTTGCTTTTTTAACCGTCAAGATTTATCTACTTAAGTGTTATGACATTTTTGTTGCATTGCATGCTCTTCCCTCTCAATCATTTTTGGGCTTATGTGAATGTGATACTCGCTTTTCCTAGGGTCATTATTTTCCTATTTTTTCCCTATTAGGACCACCAATTTATTGATGTTGAAATTATATCAACCAATGTAACACAAAGTAGTATAGCAGTAAAAGAATCAGAAATGAAGAATAGAGAAGATCGTGGATTAACATCCATATTCTACTAAAACTAATAAAAAAATGTATCTTATTTATTTAAAACATCCATATTCTAATAAAACTAACTCCTTAATGATGATTTTTTTCATTCACATTATTTTAGCTTAAAGAAAATCTAGCCTACATACCATCGGTCATTCTTTAACATTCTATATAATATAATTAACATATGCCAAGCAAGCTCTTTGGGCTTATCGGATACATTACTAATAATAAAATAACTCTTAAGCAAGAAACTACATCCTATTATTTAAGGAGGTGATGCCCCATTAACGGTTGTTTAAAACCCTAGTTTCAAGGCAAGAATCTGAAGCTAGATTGAGCCAATGTCCAAACAGAAAAGGAATCACAAGTTACATAGACAACCAACAACCAATAACCAACAACCAATAACCAAGTTACACAGACCACCAATATTACATTTGAAAATAGGGATTGTAACGACTATGTACCTGGGAGTGCGCAGTCGAGAGAAGAGGAAAAGTGGTGTAGTTGAGCAATCGGGGAAGAAGATGCAAGCTTTCGAGCCTTCGTGTGTGTAGTCGAGCAAGGAAGGAGTCTCCAACCGGTCCGTTTATGCAGTCAGCAAACACGAACACGCAAAATAGTGAAAGAGTTATGTGCGTAGTGGGGAGAGGAGGAAGAAGACGTAAAGATTATGAGAGAAAATGACCTACAGCTTGCCTGAAAAGTGATTTAAGTTTGTGCGGGATACACATTTAATCACAGTTAAAGAAAGAACCGTGTTTATAGGCAACTTATAGACACGGTTCATATCTCACCCGTGTTTATATATTAGATATACGAACACGGTTGAAAAGGAACCGTGCTTAAATGTTAATAAAAAAATAAATATTTAATCTAAAAAATTAATAAACACAGTTTCTACTGTGAACCGTGTTTATTAGTTCTTGCAGCTATAAACACGGTTTCCACTACAACCGTGTTCATTAATTTTTTGGATTTTTTTGTTTAACAGTAAAACACGGTTCCCCTGTGTACCGTGTTTGTAGGTTTATTTAAAAAGTAGAAAAATAAAATATAAGATATGAAGATGGTTCACATGGGAATCGTGTTCATAAGTCTTGCTCATAATTGCAAAAATGCCACCGCGTCTTTTTCAAAAACGGTTATCTTAAAACCGTGTTCATAGTCTTGTGCTCGTGTCCATTTTTTGCACTAGTGTCACTTGCCTATTGTTATCAACTTGGAATTTTTTTATATAATGTAAGAGTATAATACAAATGAAATCTTTCAATACATTTCAATATAACATTTATCATTGATAGATATATTAAGAGGATGTGGTTTTTTTATTATCAGAAAAAGACTTTTATGTGACAATAAACATTCAAGTTTGAATCTCGTTTACCCATTAATGAGTAAAAGTATCTCTTTTCTTGAACTTAGTACAAGACTATGAGATCACCTTAATAATGTCTATGACCTGCATAACTAAAGAAGCCTTGTTTCAAAACAATCTATTATTTCTTTTTTTTTTGTCAAATAGATGCAACTACACCCATCCACATTACCTCCCATTGTAAACTTAAATATGTTGCCCAGACTATCCTCTATGTTGCAAGAAATGTTCCCTTCTTACTGTAACAAAGCTAAACCAATTTATATTTCACATCAAATAATTCACGCCATCTTGGCCTACAAGTGAAAAACAGATGTTTTGCATTCTCATGCAACTCTCAACGTTTGGTGCATAACAAAGAAAAGATAAATGTGGAAGCCCCATGTTTATAAGATTATCAATAGTAGGCATTCTATTCATTAGTTTCCAACATAAAGTTAAAATCTTGGATAGAACAAAGTTAGATTTTCTTAAAACATGTATTGTCATTCCTAGTTTTTGACCTCTTTATAATGTTGTAATATGACTTGGTAGAATACATCCCTGGTGCATCATGCTTCCAAACCATCCGGCTCTCCACAACTCAAAACATTTCTATAAGCTTAGAATAAGGTTAACCAAGTCTTCCTCCATTTAAAGTTCTAATCCCAAGAACCCATTTTTGGTTTTGGCCTTAATTCCTTTAATTCCTTCAATGCAAGCTTGATTTCTTCAAATTCTAGGTTTTTAGTGAGTATTGGAACCATTCATAATTATGGGAAGCTTTGGGTACTTAAGGGTTCTTGATTTCTCAATTATCGGTAAGCGTTGGAATAACCCGTTGCTCCAATTTGACTCAATTCTTGGTCCTAGATTTCAATTGATTGATTACCTAGGTTGTGTTAGGAACTAATTTGGAGTTGTAGGGTATGTTAGAGCTTAGCAAAATTGGTTTCAAACCTATTGGCAACATCCGGTAAGCCGATACTTGTCGAACTATAGTGAATTGATGAATTTTGGGGTTATTAAAAATAATTATTATTAATTTTAGAGAGAACATTATATTTTAAATGTATGGATTATGAATGGATAGATATAGCTATGTTTATGTTTATGTTTGATGATTTATTGATGTCTTGGTGAAAATTCATAATGGTAATGATGTTTGATTGCATTAATGATATATCCCTCTTTCTTTTGTTATTATTATAGAGTTGATTGATGACTATAAGATATGATGGAATTCTATTCATATGTTGTGGTATGATAGATTAGTGATTGATGATGATGTTGATTGATATAAACCTATTTGTGCTGATTGAATGAGCTTGAGGTAACTTAGTTGATGTTGTGAATTAATTATAATGGATATTTATATGTTGTGCTTGGTTATTAGTTTGAAATGAGGACCCTTGGTGATTGTAACCAAGTGGTGATCCCTAGTGATGGTAATTAGATGGTTTATTGATGATTGATCAATGTGTGGCATGACATTTGCATAACAGATGCACACATGACTTACAATTTCCATAGCCGCCTTCGAGTTGGACTCAAGACCAGCCCGCAACACCTGAATTGAGGTGTCGCTGTCACCGAGAGTGACTTATGTTGCAATATGGGTGAACAGTTTGGTACCAGTAAAAAGATCTAATTATATAAGTGAGAAAATTTTATATACTGCAATATGAATCCCATCGGTAAAATCAGATCTGCATGCAGATGCATTAACATATAGATTGAGTTTTAAAAGCTATTGGGAAAGCTATTAATGATGATTTTGATTGTAATTCATTATATCTGTGATGATATGTGATATATTTTATGGTGTTAAATAACAAATTAATAATGTGATGATGAATCATGATGATTGATGAATACTATAATGGTTGATAGAACTAGATATATGTTGATGCATGATGGGGTTAAATCCAGTTTAATATTTGTCATTTAACAAATACATGCTCACTTATGCACCAATTTTTGTTTCAATGGACTTAGACTGAGGCGAGGAATTGTGATTTGCATTGTGAATATCATGATGACCATGTAGAAAGTTTAGTACATATGTATAAAATTGTATAGTTTTGACGTTTTATGCCTTGGTTGGCTCGTTGATTATTGGATATGTTTGTATGGTGGAATTAGGTATCTGATAACCTCACTAGAGGTTTGGAACTTGGTTTTGATACCTAATTGTGAATCCTGGTAATTACATGTAATCATATACGTAACATGAGTGAATTAATGTTTAGTACACAATGATATGTTATTGAAATCGTATTATGGACAAGTATGGTGAATGACTTTAAGCCTAGAATATGAGTATGGATGAGTGTGTGGTGGAAAATGCATTATATAACTAAGGTTTGGTGATTTAGTATATTGAATATTTGCGAACCAAGTCAAATTAAGGAACTAGATAAGCTGTATTTTGATCTGGTAAGTTTTGGAACCTCCGGATAGGTTGGATAGCTCCCTTAGACTGATTGAAACATGTTAGAAGTGGTTTGGACCTAATTGGATAGTGATTGAGTGGTTTGGTCCCTTGGAATGACCTAAAATGGCCTATATGGATTTTGGTGCGTAACTTACTCATTTTTAAGAACTTTGAGATGTGGTTAGTGGCCACAAATTATAAATGATGTGTTTTAGCTTGTGTTAATGTTTGATAGAGTTTAGAGGTCAAACGAAGAAGTATGGGTGTGTAGAAGTTAACCTGGAGGCTAAAATTCTACATGATTCTACAGATTCTGTAGACTAGGCATCCGGTAATCGAGTACGTAATCGATTACTCAATTACTAGAGGGCCTCCTCTGAAATCTTGCGTAGGCTCTTGCGGAAAATCGATTACACAATCACCCTAAATCCTTTGTTTTGACTATAAAATTATGAGATCTTGACCTTCCTAAGCCTAAGCTATACTATAGGAGACCCGTAGCATCAGGTGAAGTCATCCTAGGTTAGATGAAAATTTTTTAAAAAAATTCTCTTGCATTTTTAATTAAATAAGCACAAACTACTCGCAAACATAGATATAAATATTTTAGTACATATAATCTTATACATAGGACAATAAATTGAAATATTTCAATATATTAATATCAAAATATTATAATATTTTGATATAAAAATAATTATAATCGAGTAATGTGACCTATTCTCATCCTTATTATTTACCTATGTTGAGCTTTGTTAATTTCTTTAAAAAATCACATTTATGTGATTCAATAACTGATATTTAATTTTTCTTTGTATAGTAAAGATATTTCCTATTCGCTGGTCTACAATTTATTTATTTATCGTAATTCATAGAAGATAGAAGATGGTCATTATCAAGACATGATCGGAAACAAATGGTATTTTTCAGTAGAAATTCAAACCATAAGGAAGGAAGAAGCCTCCTGAATGCAAGTCTTGATTAATTAAAAGCCATATTAAAAAGGATTAATTTGAGTCACCTTGCTGCAATAAAAGCCATCCATATATTTTTTCTTATTACCTATACTTTATTTCAATAATCAATTATCTTAAAATTAATTTGAATGTTTAAGTATAGTTGTGAAAAAAGAATTATTTAGACAATATGTTCTATTTGATTTACATGAAAAATATTTTTTAATAGGTAAATTACTAAAATAGATAAATAACCCATTATAATATGACAAAAACCTTTTAAATAGGTGAAAGGTGAAATTGAAAAAAAAATAAAAAAACTCGAAAACCATGAATAATTAGAATCAGAATTTGATCACAAAAAATAATCCACATGATTATAATCTTTTTTTTTACACAAAGTTACTCAAACATACCACACAATATAAATAAATACTTTTTCACATAAACCAATAAAATAATCTTAATTTTTTTAAACCTAAACACACACTTACATGGATGATGGTCCAATGTTCTTTTATTTTTAATAAACAAAAGTTTTAATGAATTAGATGTTGAAATAATCATAATTTTCTAATGATAGGGGAACCAAAAACCATGAAATTTCTAACAAATTTGGATGATAACTAATTTGACAAGAACACAGCCTTTCTTCGAGGGAAGGCTCCTCATAACAGAAATATCATAAAAGGAATTATTTCATTCGTAAGAGAGTTCACTTCAATATATAGCCTCTAAGTATAAGATTTCAGAATCCACACCACTACTTCTTGATATCTTGCTTCCATGTAACATAATTCATCGAGGCTATTTTATGTGTACCCAAAGTTATTAAGTGCAAAAGTAATAAGAAAAAATAGAGCCAAATATATTTTGATTTGTCCCAACAAAGTTAACAAACTTTGATTTTAGTCTCTTTTTTTATAATGTTTAAAAATTGGTCATATAAATTTGTCATACAAGTACAAATATCATCATCTTCACCCTTAAAATAACTAGATAATATATGAAAGATTGATGCGAAAATTTATAAGATAAATCAACCATTAACTGTAATATATATAATTCCCCAACATCATAGACTAGTTTTTGACATCTTACATAAATTAAAAGACAAGAACCAAAAAAAGTACGGATTAAGAACTTAATACAGCAATTCTATAGTTAGGGAATAAAGAACATATCCAACTCTAAATTGTTCAGATTCATAGACGTTTGGCTTGGTTAATCCTTCTAAATTCATACAAGGATTGGAAGAATTCCTCCACCTCCCCAGGACTGATGTGTTCAAAGAAAGTGAATTCACGATGATGCAGAAGTGGTGGTAAGGGTGATTTCTTTGGTGCAGGAGGGCACTGAAGCATTGTTGGTATCTGATTCCCTGACCAAGTTGGGGTTTTGCACTCTTCTGTCTCCTCATCCTCCATCACCTCCTTTGCTTTAATCATCAGCTTTGGCATCACATCTTCTTCTCCATGTTTGCCCTCACTCTTCACTGCTTCGGTATGTGGAATACCTTGTTTCTTCTCACTTGATCCAGTATCCATTCAGAAGTTCACTACCAACACATAACAATTCAACCAGTTTATTATCAATTAAGCTATAAATTAATTAATACATCTTCAAAAATTGGGCAATAAAAATTAAATCTTTGTATCAAATTCAAATACCAAAATGAAAAATAACCTTGGAAAGGATACAAGATACCTTAACTCTTACACAATTCACCGACCTGTTATATTTCAGCTCAAACACATATGGGTAAATTACATTAGTATAAACAAGTAAAGACTTTATCATTCAATTCAACCAACTTCATGATCTCAGTTGAATAAAATTTCTTTGCTTATTAAACAAAAATAATTAAAATCTATGTAAAAAAAAGAGTGTTGATGTGTGTGTTAGATAATTGGCAATTAATTAGTACCTTTTTCTCACCTTTCCCTGTAGGAAGAGTCTCTGAAGCTTTTCCTGCAGGTTGCAAAGGAGAGACCCAGGTTAGGATGAAAAATGCAGTCCTGCAAGTGTTATATAATTTGGGTGATTAATCAATATAAGGACCTTCACCTAGGATTCTTTTCTTTGCCAGATAATTCTTGTATTTTCGGACCGTTGCTCTTTGAATTGGTAAATTTTATTTCAGTCAAATTTTTCCCGATAATTACATAAATTCATAACCTCCAAATTAATATGGCTTAATCAAATATGGGTTGTTTGAATTTGTTAAAACTAACTTATCTAGTCAAATGCGTACCAATAGTAGATAAGTTTAAATCTTGAATATGATTCCAACATATAACTAAATCTTTAACACCAATAAAAATAGTTAAAAGATAACATTACAATTTTATTTTTGATGGGTTTAATGAAATATCATTAATAATGGAAAGTATATTTAATATCATGTAGAATATTTATATCAATTAAAAGAAGTAAATAAAAGAAAGTTAATAAATATTTTATGGAAAATGTAATTCCCTCTTATAAAAAGATGATTTGTTTTTCTAAAACCACCTTTATATGAAATTGGAGGTTGTATTATTTTGATGGCTAAATAAATTGATGAGTTTAATTAATAAAAATAAATAAATAAGTTAATAAATATTTTATGAAAAATGTAACTCTCCTCTTATAAAGTGTTTGATGTTGTCTAAATTAAAACTTGGTCATGGTTAAAGTGACAAAAATTTTCTTTCTATTATTCTATATTTTGTTAGATATAGAATTTGGTCATGTGTATTATATCGTGTTGAGTGTTGACATAAGTGTTCATAGTTATATTTGTATTGAGTATATGTTATACTCAATTATTTTAAAGTTTAAATAATATTTTGTTTGATTTTAAGAAAAAATAAAAAGATCATTTGTTTTTTTAAACCCCCTTTATATGAAACCGAGGGAAGTATTATTTTGATGGCTAAATAAATTGATGATTTTAATTAATGCCCTCTACGAAAATTTATTTTTAATGGCAAAATATTATCATAAATATGATTAATTTTTATGTTATTATTATAATTAGTGATAAAAAAATTAAAATTTATGACCATAATTCAATAACTTGAGAATTAGTAACGATAATCAAATGACTAACTTTTCCTAATAACAAAAATATTTTTTAGTAATGTTAATAAAACATTGTAACTCAACAATATCCAAGTATCCATTTTTTTCATGTTAATAAGATGTATTCTTCATATAATTAGGATAATCATTGTTTAACACAGACTTGTCCATTTTATTTTGTTGAATACTATAGATTAATGGCCTATTATTAATATTATTGTTGCTATATATTAAGAAAAACGAGTCAAGTATATTTCCAAGTTATTTAGTTAATTATAATGAAAGTTTGAGATTTGAATATAAGTTATTATTAGATTAAACTGCCCAAATCTCAGCACTAGCGTCAATCATCGTGACTAATATCCGATTTCAAAGTTCAATATCGATGTCATGATAAATATAGGATTGCTATGATTGTAGAGAATAACTAGGTTAGTCATATTCAATTGCAATTAAAGAAAATACAATAATAAAATTTTGCAGCATAAAAATAGAAGAGTTCAATTGGGTGAAATGTGTGGGTTCAATTCTACAATAATTTTATTATCTCAAAAGTTAATCAGAAAAAATAATCATATTAAGTAAATGAATTTATATGTTTTTAAAAAATCACTATAACCTATTTTAATTGAAATATTTTTTATATGTCAATTTATATTTACTAGTTTTATTTTTAATATTTTAATTCAATCAATGTTTTAGCTATTATTTATCAGTTTTTAACTAATTTATCTACTAATTTTGTTTTATCAAACAGATTTAATACAGAGTAAGAACAAACATCAATTCTTCAGTTTAAAGGAGGGAAAGAAATAAGACAAGAGATAGAAATTAGTGTTTTTTTAGGGAGTCTTCCTAAATTATTCTCACAGTTGATAACCAGAAAACAAACCTTCATCCCATCAGTTAATTCACTAGGCAATAGAGATTAACTACATATAACTTTTTTCATTCACATTATTGTTAACAACAAAATTTTAGTTTAATATATTATATTTAAATTTTAATGGACGAAATTATTTTTAAATAGTGTAAAACATTATTAACAACAGCACTGTTATTAAATAGTGAAAATTATGGTTTTTAAAATAGTTATTAAAATTTGGTAATTTTTACTTATAAGACAATGTATTTTCTTTTATAATGACCGACACTATTTCAATTGAATTCTAAGAATATCAATATTGTACTACTTTTTTTTTTGGTATAATTGTGCTACTTTTTTTTTATAAATGATTCAAAGTAAAAATTATATTGATTAAACAAGAAATGCGTGCCCATAGATAAAAATGAAACAGTAGAAAGGAATAGTTGACTATATTCAAAACCTATGAATATATGCTTACCAAAGCAAAACTATAAATATACTAATCAACGAAATTAAAATGAGAACAAATGCAAATGGATTTTTATTTATAAATGATTCAAAGTAAAAATTAATTTATATATTTCTATTTTCTATTTTGTAATGTTATTAATTTTGATTTTTGGCGAAGAAATAAAATAATATCAGGGGTATGGTTTTAAACTTTGTGTTATCCATACTTATTTTCCTCTGATTTTATGCTATTCCAATGAATCCATGTTTTTTTTTTATTCACTGTGAAGGTGAATATTCATACATCTTCAGTTAACTACAGATATTTTTTTTTTATCTGGATTTTAATGTAATCAGATCAAAATACTATTTTAATCTTTTACATTTTTGCTAAATTTTATTTAATTTGATTCTGTATGCTTTTTCTTTAAAAAAATTATGTTTGATTTTTTTTAGTCCTTCTAGAAGTTTTCGTTAGCAAGATTAACATCATTATCTAATGGATAAACACAACACATATTATTTTAAAAAACATTAAAAAGGGTCTAAAATGAAACTACCACATTGAATAAGAACATTAATTTTACTGACAAGAGTCCAATTTGTTTTAAATAGGGAAAGAAAATGTTACCGGGGATAAAATAGGCCACGGATAAGGAGAAATTAAATATATCATATTTTTGTATTATTAATCTCAATTAATCATAAAATGACACATTAATAATATAATGTTATATTTTTTTATCTCTTATAAATCCCTTTAAGCATGGTGAGACATGGTTATGGTCAGGGGGTTTTGCTTTCTGTGTCTTTGTCCTTATAAAAGTCAAAACATGTTTGTTTTATTATATAATTATTAGCATTTAATTGAATTAATTATTTAGTAATATTTAAATAAAAATAATTATTTAAAACAAGAGTCAATTAAAATAAAACGGGTTTAAAATTATAGAATTTATCCTCGTTTAAACGGGTTCTTTGTTAGGTTTGAAAAAACCTTTAGGAATCTTATCATATAATATTTGTTTTTCATTAAACTTTCATTTTAATAACTTTAATATATAATTTTAAATATATGTATATATCTAACCCATTTTAATTGAAATATTATATAAAATAGACATTAATTTTTTTAAATAATAAACTTCATGATTATATAATATTTTAAAGAAAAATATATGAATTTTTATATTAAGGTAAATTCAGGTACAGGATCGGGGCGGATTGCATCACCATCCTCGACCTCATACCCATCAAAATATGGGTGAAGTCAAGATTGTTTTTTGTTTACTTTCAATCAAAATGAATTTTACGCATCAAAATTTGGGGTGCGGATTACAAATTCGTGTATAACAAAGAAACATAGTGGATGGTATGGTTTTCCATTAATTATAATTTTATGGTTAATGTTTTTGTATAAATGAAATATTTTTACATGGAATGTAGAGGCATAGATTCTTAGTACAACATTGTTGGTTATATTATAAATTAATTAATTATCCTTAGATTTTTCTAGCTTGTGACTTTGTCGACATGGATTTTTTTTTAAAAAAATGTAAGAATATAATATGAATGAAATCTCTCAATACATTTCAATATAACATTTATGTTGATAGATATACTAAGAGATTTTTTTTTAATTACCAAAGAGAAAGATCGATATTATAAAAAAATGGTAGAAAAGATACTGAAATCTGCACATATTATAAGGTTGATGCACAAAGAAAAGAAATACAAAGAAAGGGATTATGTGACGATAAACACGCAAGTTTAAGCCCCACTTTCCCATTCAAAGAATGAGTAAAAGTATCTATTTTCTTGCATTTAATACTAGACTAACATCACTTTAATATTGTCTACCACCTACTTAACTAAAGAAGCCTCGTTTCCAAATAGTCTATTATTTCTTTTGTTAAATAGATGCAACTACACTCATCCACATTACCTCCTACTGTAAACTTATATATGTTTCCTTTATGTTGTAAGAAATGTTCCCTATTTGAATTTTGAAAGTATTGTAACAAAGCTAAACCAATTATATATTTCACATTAAATAATTCGCACCATCCTAGCTTGCAAGTGAAAAATAGATTTGTTGCATTCTCATGCAACTCCCAACATATGGTGCATATATAACAAAGAAGGGATAAATGTTGGAAGTCCCATATTTATAAGATTATCAATAGTAGGCTTTCTATTCATCCATTTCCAACATAGAGTTGAAATATTGGATATAACAAAGTTATTCCAGATTTTCTTGAAACATGTATCATCATTCCTTGTTGTTGACCTCTTTTTTAAGGTTGTAAGATAACTTGACAAAATACATCCTTGATTCCAAACCATGCTTAAATTATTTGGCAACAACATTTATTTAAAAACAATAACTACAGATATCTTCATAAAAAATTAACTACAAATGTAATTTATGCATATGTAAATTAAATATGTCTAATTTAATTAGTGGATTTTATTTTCTTAACATTAATTAATAATAATTTTCGTATCCCTCGATGAGCAAAATGTTATATTTTACTTTATCAGCTTAATATAAAAGCAATTGCTTCTTTGTTATAATTTGTCTTTACTTTTTTGTCGAGGTCTCTACATGCATGGAGGGGATTTTTCTGAAAATAATTTATTCAAATATGAGCGCGGAAAGGTTTGATTAAAAGTTGATTTTTTGAAACAGTTGTTTCAAATTTAAAACTATACAATATAATCGAACCATTTAATTATGCGAACTTACAATCCCCTTTAGTTTAAAAACCAATATTAATTGATAACTCACATGTTTTATACGAGGATAAACAAAAAAATGAATGAGGTGGATGAACATATCATGCACGAGAGCTATAAACTTAATAAATCCCCATATATCCAATATATGATACACACAAATTATCAAAGTATGTTTATTTTGTGTGTGTGTGTTTTTATTTGAAGACAGGCCCTAAAAAAAAGGTGCCCTATGAGGTATTCCCTTTCTCCTCTTTGAACGAAAGCCAATTACTTTTGGAATTGATTGAGCATTATGAGAAGAAACCATGCTTTCATATACTGGTTTAGAGTCTTGGTCCTTCAATTCTATGTCTTCTTTAGATGGTTCAGTTCTAGTAATTCCTTTCTCTTCAGTTGCTTCTTCCTTTACTCTTGTGACGTTGCTCCCACTCTCACTCTTCACCCATGCAAGCTAAAGTGTTTATTTCCAACAGTGAATCATTAGTATTTTTCAAATAAAAACTTAATGAAACTAACCATCACCGATAATTGAAAACTTCTGAAACACGTACTCATTAAGCACACAACTAGTTATTGTCGAGCCTATACTGCTATCGAAAATATTAATAAATGTGTGTTCTTTTCCTGAACATAAATAGGACGAACCCACGTACATGTCATTACATATTTAATAACACGTGACAAAAATTAATTACCTTTGGATAAAAAAAAATAAGGGATGGTGAAATGACATTTGTGTTTAAGTTGTTAAGGGGTTATTTGGATAAAGAAAATGAAAATAAAAAAATAAGAATATATATGATACGGAAACAATACCAGCTTATGGACACAAGATCATTAGAGCTAAACCTGTCATGTAATACCGGTATCTCACATACTACTAAAATCTAATATCGGCTTCTAATGTCGCGCATGAGACTTTTGACCTAACACCGACAGGAGTCATTCTCTCAATATCAAAAGATTTGACTTATACAATTGCGTATTGAAAAAGAAACCTGCAAAGTGACTGATGAGAACAATTGTGAGGTAGCATCACTGTTGCGTGTCAGTCTTTCTACAATGATTAGAATCATACTGACATTTCGTACGTAAGCTCACCTACTCACTCGAAACAATTCTTTCACTGCTCTAAGGTATATGAACTTACGAATCAACGATGAAAAGGCAAAACATTCTTACTACAACTTACGCTCAAACTCTTTTATTCTCTCTGAGTATCCTACCTATTTGAGCGTCGAAGTGTCATCGCAGGTGACACACATTCTTGCTCCACAACAAGTGAGGTTAGTGGTATTTATTTGAAGGAGCACTCTAAAACTTCTATCTCCCCACTAGAATAGAAGATATAATACTAGATCCTCACTTGATCGATGTAAAATATAATACATATAGAAAAACATCGTTTGAGAGTTGGTTATTACGCTGGATCTTACACCCTGACCGAGTCCAATTTAATATATATATATATATATATATATATATATATATATATATGGACAATAATAAGTTAATGGGCTTTTCTTTATATGATATAATAAACAGAAAAAAAGTACTTTTGGAAATAAAAATGTATTTATTTATTTCCTTTTTCGTTTTTTATTTTATTTCAAATTTTAGATCTCCTCCAAGGTGTGTTTTTTTTTTGGCATTAATCAAAACAAAAGTGAGATTAAGAAAACTGAGTATTTGATCAGACTAAACCATTTTTTGTTATAACTTCAATATTAAGAGAGACTATATCAATAAGCTATGCAAAGAAAGTGCAACTTAAGAATACCTCTCTAAGTTTTAATTAAAAAATTAAAAAATCATGAATTAATGGAAATTAAGGGGCATATATAAAATTGAAGAAGCATGGTATATAAAAGAGAGAAATGGACCAACCTTGCATCCCAAAGAGCAGAAACGAAAAGGTTCCATGAGATTTCTGCTACATATCTTACATTGCGATCTGTAACTGCAGTTTTTACCTCTTTTTTGGCTGTTAGGATGATTATGACGCCTCTTGTTCAGGAAAATGACTCTGGAGCTGTTGATCACATAGGTCTGAACTCCATTGCTGTCCAACTCCTTTTTAATGTCCTCTTCTCGCACAGCTTCATGATGAGACGATTTCCTTATCTATATTGCACAATTCCACTTATCAAACCCCATTTTTTCCCATCTAAATAAAAACCCTCAAATCTAACAATCATAAAAATTGAATCAAACACTCACCTGAATTTGTCGATGATCTTTATGACTAGATAACCCGCAATGGTAGCAGAATTCTTCACTACAATCTATGCAATATGTGTTGCATTCACTTTTTGGTCTTTCAGCATGTAATGTACATGCTGAAAAGAATGTTGTGATGGATAACAACTTTTCCAACCATGCTGTCACGAACTATAAGGAAAAAAAAAGTCAACAATTAATGTAAAGGGAAATTAAAAATTAAAAACAATTAAACTTGGAATTATACAAAATTCATATGATTATACATTACCATTGTCGATGGTGATTGTATATGCTTGCTAGGATGGAGTGTGGATAGCACAGAGCTTAGAGACACAGGTTGAAAACTGTAAAATAAAATGAATGACACAAAAGTGGTCAATAGAACAATGATATAATTAAAGCAAAGGACAAACTTATTATATAGGCAAATTAAATGCAGGCTGCAAGAAGGTTTTGAACCGTTTGGATCGAGAGATTATATAATATCACCTATTCGGTTTATTTTTGCCCTTTTCCAACAAATATCTTAAAAAATATTATTTTTATTAGGAAAAAACAATATCATTAATTAGGATATAAAAATTACCCTAATTTATTTATAAAATTCAAAAAGCTACAAACTTAAAACACATAAAAAAAGCTTTGTATACCAGTCAACAAAACTTTTAAAAAGCCTTTCATTCTAGATTTTAACTAGACCTAACTCCTATATTAAATCAACTTAAACATTTTATCTAAATTACATTGTTCTGTGCCCCCCAAATCATTCAAACAGTAGTAAATCACAATACAACAAGACAATACTTACTCTCAAAATCAACATCCAACTCAAAATTACCCTTAAAATGATACTAATTTGAAAGATCACCCGACTATAGCCTAGAATCTTAAATATTCTCATGGACACCAACAAAGCCATGAAGAGATTGATAATGAGATGACAACAAGTTCTATTCTCCGACAAATAACTCTCGGCGTCACTTTAAATCCCAAATCCACACATCCCCCACTTAAACACCAATCTCAGCCAAAGTTGCATACCGTTGTGTTGACCTAAAAAATATTTGAAAACTACATTTTAATTTTTGCTCCCTTACCCTACAGTCCAACCAAAACCTTGTACGTGGATTTCCAATGACCCTCCTTACATTATCACTAAACCAACTAACCTCATTTGACGTTTTTAATACACACCCCAGGTCTTTCATCCATCTTAAACCTATTTCAAAAACCTCTCATTCGCTAAAATGAACACCATATATTTTCACTCTAAAACTTTTCCTTATAAACTATTTCTCCAATATAACAACCTTCATACCCATTTCCTTGACAGAGTAAAGTTAAATTTACCTAGGTCCTTCACACCTAGACCACCTACCTCCTTACTATGACACACCTGAACCCATTTAACCTAAGAATTTTTTTTCCCTTTCTTTGTCACCACCCTACAAAAAAGACCTTTGAAGAGATGTTAGCAATTTAATAATAGTAATTAGTGCTTTAAAATAAGGATAGAGGATATTATCGATTTTACGAGGCAGAGGCAACTACCAAGTGATAGATGATGTTCGTCCAGAGGGACAACTTCTAACATCTAGCGATAACAAGTGTGTTTGAATGTGGTAACAGGTACAAGGATTTTGATAATGACAAAACACTCTTGAAGAAAGTCTTGCAAAAACAAAGAAGACATAAAACAATGCGAAGCTAATCGATTAGGAAGCCCAGTCTAATCGATTAGAGTGATTCTGTCTTTGAAACAATTGCAACAGGGCATAAGCTAATCGATTACAGCAATTGAAATAATCGATTACAGAGCTACTGGAATCAAGCTAATCGATTATATGAGTGGCTCAATCGATTACCAAAACCAAAAATGGATTTAAAAGCATCAGGTATAACAGCTAATCGATTAAGAGAATTCTGACAATCGATTAGAAGCCTACTGGAATCAAACTAATCGATTACTATGACTATGTAATCGATTACGAAGCTACGAAGCCAAATTAAATGCATCAGGCATCACTGCTAATCGACTACAAGGCAAAAGGAAATCGATTATCAAGCTTCTGACTTGAAGATAATCGATTAGGCAAGTGAAGCTAATCGATTACATAGCGAACAGAGATGGAAGTTTCGAAGATAATCGATTACAGCTCGAGGGTGTAATCGATTACGATAGTGGGAAAACACTTTTAAGTGGGAAACCAGCACACATCTCCACCATTTTTCAGAACCCCACGATGTGCAACGGCTAGGAAGAAGAAAGGCACTCCTCAAGCTTTCAAATGGCTCTATAAATTGAAGAGGAACTCAAGCACAAAAGACACCAAGAAGCTACAATTCCTTTGCTCACTCTTGTGCTTTGTAAGCTCTATTCTTGTATATCTTGAGATTTCATTTGTATATCCTCTCTTCTTGAGATATTAGAAATTGTGTGAGCTATCATTTGCTTATCCACTCTATTAAGAGAGTCATTTCCTTGTAAACACTTCAACAAACAAAAAAGATTTTCACTCTAGGTTGAGTGGTCACAAAGGTTGGGGTTCAACCTTTGGGTATTGAGAGTTTGAGAGATTGGGTGGGTTGCCCTTGTGCTAGTGAGGATTGAGTTCTTGAGTGTGGGACACTAGGAAGCTACAATTGCTCATAGCTTGTATCTCTAAACTTCAATAGTGGAAATCCTCTAAGTGGGTTGCTTAGAGGCGAGACGTACACCGGTGTTGGTGGAACTCGTTATATCGGTTTGCAAGCTCCTCTCCCTTACTCTTTTACTTTCATATACTGCAATTGGTTAATTTGTGTTGATTGATTGAGAATTGCATACTTGAGCTTTTCTAATTAGATACATTTCAAATACTGCCCACCAAGTGTTTGTTAAATTGCTTCAGCTATATTTATCCTTGTTGTGCATTGCATACTACCTTTAACTTGATTTAACTTGCATTCTCTTGTAAACTTAGATATAAAAATCAAGTTCAAAGGCATTCCAATTCAAAGTTTTTAAAACTCAATTCACCCCCCCTCTTGAGTATTGAGGCCACTTGAACAACAAGATCCTAAGTACTAATTTTTCCCCGGTTTGCCCTCAAGAGGATTCCTAGGTACACGAAAAGTAACCTGATGCTTTTACAATTCAACAAAGAAACATAGCGAGCCACTTCCTTCTCACACCAACTGATTTACTTTTATAAAAGTTAACCTTCAACCCAAACACCAACTCAAAACATCTCAAAATGTTTTTCAATGACAACACATTTTTTAAAGACATTTCCCTCAAGAAAAAAGCGTCTTTTGCAAACTATAAATGTCATATGCAAATTCGACTATTACCCACAGATGCACCTCTAAACAAACTTTGCTTTTTAGCCTCCTATATCAACTAATTGATCCCTTCAGGAATAATTAGGAATAAGAAGGGTATCATTGGATCGCCTTGATGAATACCCCTTCTCATACAAAATTCTGATGTTGGACTCTTATTAACAAGAACAGACACACTAGAGGACACCAAACATCCTCTGATCCACCGCATCTATTTATTTGTAAACCTTATGTGTCTCATCATATACAGTAGAAAATTCTAACAAATTGAATCATATGTCTTCTCAAAATTAACATTAAAAATGAAGCATGATTTGTATTTCCTCTTCACCACATCAATTAGCTCATTTGCAACAACCACCCTATCTAACATATTTCCCCCACCTATAAAAGCTGATTGGTTCTCATAAATTAGTCCTCCAATAACATCCCTCAAACGTCTTGTTATAACTTTAGCAATAAATTTCTAAAGGAAACCAATCAAAGATACAGGTCTATAGTCCCCTAATCCTGACTAAGATACACCCTTTGGAATTAATGTTATAAATGAAGCAATTTGCCCTTTGTTAGTACGCTAGACACATAAAAATCATCTAACATTCTACAAACATCACTCTTCAATAGGTTCCAAAACTATTTAATAGAATTAAAATTATAACTATCAGGACCAGGATTCTTTGACCCTTCACATTCCTAAACATCCGAACGAATCTCCTCCTCCGTAAACTTCTCATTGATTTTCAAATTAGCTTCCTCACTAAACACAAAAACCAACACCAATATGGTCCAACACCCACCTATAAATTTTTGCTAAAAAAAGATTTTACACCTTTCTTCATCCTAGTGTTAGATGCCAATTTTATGTTTCTTTTATGTAAAAGTTACATCTAAATTGGTATTTAATAGCTTATTTAATTAATAAAATTATCCTCTTTATGTTTAATTAAATAATGACCACAATTTACAAATTATTTTTGATGTGTTTTGATAGATTTTAGAGGTCTTTAGAGAGAAGAATAAATAAAGATTAAGTACTGAAATTTTGCTCAACTTTAATATTGACATACAAATTTATATTTGTAATTTTCATTTTGTTCACCATTGGATCGAGCTCAAATTTCAATATCACCTTTCCAACATCTCAAAGTTCATTTTGAATAGTCAAATCTTGATTTGAAACTTTCTACCAAATGAGAGCAAGAAGAATTTTGGCCTCTCACAGGTGTGAGCTTATCGTAGTAACACTTCCTTAAAGGCCCTGTAAAAAGGTTTAGGTCAAATTTTCAGTGATCTTCAAAGCAAGGAAGGCTAGAAACACTATATGGAGTGTAACATCCCGATTTTTATGATTTTTAGAAAAATAATTTAAAAAGGATTAAAGAAGAATTTCTGAATGAAATTCCGAGTAGAAAAATGTCAAAAACAAGATTTTCCGAGTGAAACGAATTTGATTCCGAGTGAAATAAATATGACTCCGAGTGAAATCAGACTGAGAAGACTACTTCTCAGTGAAGTTAAGATGTTTCTGAGTGAAACATCATTAACAGAATTATTTCTGAATGAAGTACCGTTGTGTCTGAATGAGACATGTTCGAGTGAAGCAAATCCG
Organism: Clitoria ternatea; assembly: GCA_037962975.1. Lineage (NCBI taxonomy): Eukaryota > Viridiplantae > Streptophyta > Magnoliopsida > Fabales > Fabaceae > Clitoria > Clitoria ternatea. Next base: position 90,706,672 of record CM075675.1, read on the forward strand.
AGTGAAACGGAAACATCTCCGAGGGGAATGATTCCGAATGAGTTGTTTCCAAGAGAAGTGGAAGTACTTTTTGAACCGATATTTTGATTAGTAAACTCCCGAGTGGAGTATATCTGGGTGGATGGTTTGCCGAGTGAAGTGTCTCTGTGACACTTCCGAGTGAGACATTCCGAGTGAGTCTTTCCAGGAATAGAGTTTCTGGACAAAGAGAGACTTCCGAATGACGAAAGAGTAAGACTCTGACTCGGAAAGAGGTATAACCGAGTGAGATGTATGATTGATATATTTCCGAATGAAGGAATTCTGAGTGGAAAAAGGCTTTGATAAGTTCTCTCGGAAAGAGATGTCCAGAATGAGGAAACTGAGTCGGAATAAGCTGTAACCGAGTCGAAATACGCAGAAACCGAGTCGGAAATTAATAAATATTTTACTATGGATGCTTTCCACGTCACCTTGTTCTTCTACGTTCTAGTAAAATCCTTTCTCTGATATTTTCTAAGAATGGGACCCTTCTTGATGTGCTGTCCCTTTTCATTAAATATCTTAATGCATCATTATCATTAAAGAGACGTATGTCAGAATACTTCTATTCATTCACGTCTCTTCTGCATGCAAGATATATAAATACTTCCATTGTTGGATTAATTTAAGAACTTTTGAAGTGGAAACCATTACCAATAATTCTTTCTTTCCAAACTTTACTGGAAACCAACGAACAAGAAGGAAGTTAACTTTCCATTTCTTCTCTTTACGAAGAAAGCTTGGAACTGGTACAAGACTGCAATTCCAGTCGGAATTCTGGAGCAGTGACTTGATTATAAATTTTAAAGGCTGTTGGAACTTCTTATTCCAGGTAAGGGGGGCGTTACATCTCAAATAGATGTATATGAATGGATTTGGGGTATTATTGATATGATATATGTGATATATGTATGAAATGTTATTGAGACCCCAATTGAATAACATACTTTATGTTGATTATTTTCCATTTATATTGAGTTTATATGTGATGTTGTTGTTTATGATATTGAGTTTATATGAGATTGATGAAGGTGATATGATATGAATTATATGCATGAAGTTATCATGTACTGTGCCTATTGTATTACCAAGTGGAATGATATGAGATGGTATTGATATGTGATTGATGATTGATATTTATTTGATATATCAATTGTATTCAGATGCACACAGGACTGCAGGGGGCCTGTGATGCCGGTCCAGATGAGTGGACGGCCTGATGAAGGCATAGACCCTGTGGTGGTTCCTTTATACCACGGACGCCTTTGAGTGGGACTCAAGGTCGGCCCGTAGCACTGAGTAGAGGACCGCTATCACTCTGGGAGTGGTACTCGGTGTTACATTATGGGCGCAAAGCGGTTTGGTACCTGTAAAACGAACAGATCAGCGAGGAGCTGAATTATGGCTCGGGGAGCCAGTGTTGCAACACAAAATTTAAAAGACTTAATAATGATCCCATTTTGGTTGATCATTGATTGAGTATGTGTATGCACTGATTTATGTGCTAGTGAGAATAACATGCTGTTATGATGAGTATATGTATATGTCTCGGTTTTGTTTAATGAATTATTTGTGATGATAATTGTGATCGGTTTTGTTTTAGGAATATAGTTATTAATTGGACTTTTATCCAATTCAATAACTATTATTTGATATGTTTATGCTCACCCCCTACTGTTGTCATTTTTCAGTGGATGAAGGGCCCAACCATGATATGAGAAGCCACTCTGCTGCTCGGAGTGTAGTTTGGTAGAAGCCTTGGCCGGTTCCTGAAAATACCGAGTGTTCTATTTTTTTTATTGTAAACTTAAAAGAGCCGGTCGGCTTTTGTAAAAATTGATATTGTAATGATTTAATTCAAATTCTGTTTTGGAAATTTGAATTATTTGTAAAATTTTATTTGATTTATTGAAATTCATTTTAAAAATTAAGGATGTTATATGGAGACCTTCCGGCATTATGGGAAAGCTTGAAGATGAGGGATCTCTTTAGGTTTCCCCTATTCTCTCTTAATCTCCATTAAACTTTTGTATTTTCCTTTGATTTTGGAGTATCCTATATGAAAATTTGTGGCTAAACTCTCTTTTGTTGGGTTTGGATTTAACCTACTCCTTTTTCTAAATATTTAATTGAATACTTTGAATGATTTATGCTTTTAATCAATGTTAGTATTTTGTTTATCAATTCCTAATACATGTTTTCAAACGGGAGAACAATCTATGTATGTGTTTAGGGTTTCCAAACAGGTCTTGTGAATAAAATACTCATTAGTTTCTTCTTCTAGGGAAAAAGTTGAATTTAATAGTTGTTTAGACCAATTCCTAATGCAAATAATGTTGTTGAATATTTTAGAAATCGATATTTAATAATATTGTTTAGAATCTATTCACCAAGAGATTGAGTTTAATAATATTGATGCTACATTGGCTTTATTAATTGTGTAACTATGCTAAGTAGGATAACATACTAGAGAGGGGGAAGATGAAACCTAATCTCAAACGCTTTTGTTTATATTTATCTTTGTTTTTATATTTCTCACATAACAACATTACAATATCTTCCAACAACAACAATTATGTATATTTGTAAATTTGTGAATATATTGTATATACTTTCATAGTGATTTTACAAGTATAGATTACTATTTTCTCAATTATCGTACAAGTCCTTCTGGATACAATACTTTTACTTACTTGGAAAAACTGCAACATTGGTACACTTGCCAAAGTCTTATCACCTAGTTGGTTTCTCCTCCCAGGACCCATCCAACCACAAACCATGAATTGCCTTACCTACCCCTTCGTCTCTTATTAATAGTTGCATGAAAGTATTTAGTATTAGAATCTCTTTTCCGAAGCCAACGTAATCTATATTTTTGGAACAAAATCGAGTCCTCCAAGCTTGATAACTTCCATAATTCAGCCACCAATTTTTTCAGAGCAGCACACCCTTTTCACCTAGGCCACCCCTTTCCTCCTCTAAATCCAATACTTTAACTTTATCCTCCATCTCATTCATGCTCGTCCTTACCATACCAATATTTTCTTTATTCTATAATTTCAACAATTGTTTCAAACATTTTAATTTTTCTTTTAATACAAAAGCACCCTACCTCCCAACATTTATATTTCGTCCATGCCTCTTTCACAAATAATTTAAAATTAGGCTCCCATAACCAATAATCTAGCGTTGTAAACGGCTTCGGGCCCCAATCAACATCCATCACCTTAAACAACAAAGGACAATGAGTAGACAGAGTTTTGTTTAGAGCCATTTGAACACAATTTGGGAAGGACATCAACCACTCTGAAGAATATAGAAATCTATCCAACCTACTTTTTAAGCTCCCATTAAGTCTATACCACATATAATACCTACCATGTAGAGGAAGATCTGCCACCCCTATTTCCAAGATAAATGTACCAAATAGACTCATCTAACTGCTATAAATACCACTATCCATAACAACCCCACTTCTTTTACCATTACGCTTAACAACATTGAAATCACCAAACACGCACTACTCAAAACATTCCACATGAGTAGATTTTAACTTCACTAACTCCTTCTACAACCTTTTCTTCTCCACCAACAAATACAAAGAATAAACATTTAGTATAACATAAGATTGCCAGCTTCCTCTCCAACAACCCAAAAAGCTAGAACCTACCAACACCTAAATTTTTTAAAATGATGTGTTAGAACCAAGAAGACTTTTAAAGAATCTTTAGATTTGTTGATAACCAACATCAAGCACCTTAATTTAATCAAATTATGTATTGTTAAATATTTAGTAAGGTCAACTAAGTGTTTCAAGATATAAAGCACAGGTTATAAATTAAAGGGGGAGCTCACATTCATTAAGTTTGGTAAGACAAAACTAAGAAGGATATGCATCACAGAAAGTCACAAAGTCTGGGAACTCCTCTCAGAAGAAAATCGCTCATCTGAACTTACACCAGACCTAGACTCATCAAGCCATACTACAAGCCTCGAAGAATCTAAAAGAATTCACTTCTCAAGGCAACCTTCACCAAACCAGACTCTATCATGTTGCCAAGAAAGAAGTTGCCTCAGATCTCTTTTAAACTCGCAAGCAAGGATCTGATTACCATTCAAGTTTGAGTCTCATCATCAACACTTTAAGGTTCACCAGACCTCAATCTAGTTTCAGATGATTCCTCTGATCAAAACAAGGCTGGATTATATATGATGACTCAACAAAGCATCTTTCCTTCTCAGCATAAACACTTTTCATAAGAAAGGAAACTCTAAAGCAAAGCAAATCAAGATCCATCTCTCGATGAAGAACTTTCCTTTTAGTGAAACTGATTATATGTCTGCAAATGCTCAAATCTCGAAAGCTATCCAATTTATGCTCATCTTGAAGAACAACTTTCTCCAAGGATTATATCCGTTAAGAAGACTCCTCTCAAGTATTTGAATGATGCACTTTTCAACAGTCATCCAACGAATCTATCTCTCTCAGTAGAAAAATCCTATATATTACAATTCTCTTCTCAATAGAGGTAGGGTGTATGAGAAACTCAGTAGAGCGGTAGAGAAAAATGTAAGAAAGCAAAAATGTCAAAAGAGATCTTCAAGTCAGAAGATCATATAGAAGAAGAAGAGAAAGAGAGAATGAGCTTGTAAGAGCATATCAGAAAAATAAGATGGGCATATCACACAAAAGATAATGTGATCAAAGTAAAAGGAGAACATACACAAGCCCCAGACATTTGTGTACAAAAGCCCTAGAAAAAGAAGGCTCATTTTAATTGTATTAATATTTCCAATCTCTTGTAAACACAGGTTGAATTGACTTATTGGGAAACACTGTTGGCCTGAAGAGACTTTAGAAAGAATACTTGGGTTTAAGCTAGGAGTGACTTATGAAAGAATACTTGGGTTTGCCTCAGCAGTGGGTGCTGCAAAAGAATACTCAGTGAGCCAGGAGTGGCTGAATTTAGGAATACTCAAAGCACAGGTTGTACTTAAGCTAGGAGTGGCTGGAGTCAATAATACTCATGGGCTTGGTTTGAGTTATTTGTAAATGGTCTTTTACATAGTGGAAATCCTTCATGTTTGAAGGTACTGGATGTAGCTTCCGCGTTGGGAGTGAACCAGTATAAATCTCTTGTGTGCTTTTTCTCTTTCCTTATCTTTTACATAAGTCTATTGCTCTCTCTCGTATGCTCTCTGTCTCCGAAAAGTTTGGTTCGTTATGCAAAACGATTTTACATTTAAATATCACTTTTTGGTTTGAAAAAGTGAACAGACTTATTCAACCCCCCTTTTTAAGTCTGTTCTCCAAACCATCATGATGCCTTACCCCTACACACAATAAACCTTTTAAGTAACAAATTGGAGAAGCAAACAATCAACATCTGAAACCCTCCATAGAGATCACACCAACTAGTCATCGACAATTTGTAATTTTGTTTCTTAAAACCCAACAAAATCAACTCCTCCCTCAACTATCAACTCCCTAACCGTTTTCTTCTTCAGTCTCGTACCTAGCCCTCTCACCTTATAACTAAGAACCTTCATTAAAAACTGGTTCCAACCTACCTTCAATCTCCTAATCAACTGTTTGTCTCTCTTAATTTTATCCTTGACCTCCATATCCATCAACTGCCTAATAACATCACCCCTATCTCCTATGATTATAACACCCAATTTTTTCCTAATCCCCAAAGCATACAAACTTCATCATTATTATTTTTTACCCATGAAAGACCACCACAACCCATATTTTGGGCTCATAATTAAATCTGGTAAAAATTGGGCATAGGCATTGCTAACCTTTGGAGAGTTTGACTGACAAGGATTCAGAAGACTTGCACCTCCTCTAGATAACATGTGACTTAACTATGGTGCTTCATCATTCTCAGGCCAAAATTCATGACAATCGCTCTATTGTATACACTTTGTTAGTGGCATAATGGCATTTAAAGGAGTCATAAGACTCTATAGTAATTGGTCCAGTTTGATTACTATATACATCCCCAACACTAACTTTCGAATGCTAAAAATACATTTTCATCCAACGATGCATAAACATTTGTTATAATTACGTGTCCCAACCCTAGCTCATAGTTCTAAACCACATGATCACATTTATTATATGCCTGCTCAACACGAGAAGCACACTCCATAGCTCCCGATTCATCTGAACTTAACCCACAACTACAAAACTTATTCTTCAAATTATCTGATTTGAATATAGCCTTCTATTCCAAGCACCCATGATGTTGGCCCACTTCATTTTGATGATTGAAATTTTGAGATAAGGCCACATTACGCTAGCCCACTTGATGCACTTCAATCTCATGATATTGGCCCACAATCAAGGGAAAAACATGGCTAATACAACTCTGCAAATTCGCTAGTCCTCCTAAGCTCATAATTTGGCCAACGTGTAGGTTGGATAGGCATAGAAGGCCTACAATTGTAGTGTTTGACTACCCATTCACGTCAACATTTAGTCTAGCATGCTTTAAATGAAATTTGCCACCTGATCACAAGCCTCGTTTAGGCCCCATGGTAACAAGCCCATCTAGTGCATTATGATTCACCAAATCGTCCACATACAATTTATTTGACTAGTTAATGTCCTCAAAAAACATTTTCCCGATTTTGTGTTTGAAAATTGTAAATTTGAATTTGAATTAACCTCTAAATTGCTTGAATTTCCTAAATTACACCCTCCCAGAAACGATCATCTGACATGGTTTTTTGACAATCACCATCACCTCCCATGAATGAAGAATTGTTTAAACATCCATAATGTCTTCTATAATAATAACATCCTTTCCCTTTCTCCTTGCCAAGTTCCTCCACACAACAAACAGAGTAGATTCTTCTGTTAATTTGAATTCTCATGGTTCACAATAATTTCAAGCTTTGATGTATGAACTGGAATTCTAGCATATTCCAACCTTTCTAAGCTCCTTATGTTATCATCCATCATAACATATATGCCAAAAGTGGAAACCACCTAAAAACACTCTTACCACGCATCCAATGGAAATCCCCCGCATCTAATCCACACCAATCTATTACCTAATATTGCTTCTAGTTCCCATGGTGTTAATAATTCAAACATAGATGAAAGCCATCCCTCTACATATTTCAATAGATTATGTAAATTTTCCTCCTCCATAGTTGAAAGGAACACTAAATTATCCCTCGTATATCTTAGTCGAATTGCAGGCAAACCTTCCAACACAAACATTTCATGGAAGGTGTTTAACCTTACAATACTAATTAGACAAATAACGTACCCATCCTTTAGCCACATCATAAAATCCATTTTAATTAAGATTTCTTGACCTTGCCATATCTCATCACCACACTTCTCACTCTTCCCTAACAACATACTTCTTCCTTCTTTTCCCTTCCACTGTTTTGATGACTGCCAGACTTAACAACTTGTGTATATAAGACTTTCTTCTTCCCCATTATGGCTTTGGGCCATAACCTTGTCATCGTAGTATTGTTGTCCAGATAACATGCTTTTCACGTGTGAATCGTGAAAGATTTACGTGCAACTTCATTTCATCAATCTGCACTTGATCCAGCTATTTCTCCAAAAACAAAGGATCATCCATATCTATAAAACCACTTGATCTGTCCGGTGTCCGGAGTTAACCTCGTATGACCGGAATCTGGAATAACCTTTCAGCCACTCACTTTGTACGTCGTCTCAGTGGAGAACAGTATTATACACCTACGTCCAGTGGGGGCCTAAGCTTTTCATGTTGAGGTATGAACTTGATGTTTTAATCTGCACCGAAGTCAAGGGGACACACTGTAGGTGCTTCTGCAAACGATTTTCTGATGTCTAAGTGAGTATGGATATTATAGAAAAGTAAGTATTGCGGAGGTTCTTACAGTAATAAGATCAGATCCTTTAAGATTAATACATGAGTTGTATTTATAGGGGTTACCTGAGTAGAAGAAACGATTTGACCCTTCTCCTAACTTATTGTAGCAACAATGTTTGCAGGGACATGTTGCTCATACCTCTTCTGACTTACGTTTTGGTGTCAGGCTGCTAACCGGAGTCATCGTTTTGTGTCCATACTCGCGCTCATTTTGAACATCGGTTTTGGTGACTTCATCTAGTACTCCTTGTACTTTTGATGACGTGGCATGAGTTTAGAAGCACCCCAACCATTAGTTTTGGGGTTCGATTTGCACCCCGGATCACCAACAAACCCATATTTCCACCAATTTGTCTCTTTTTTTAGGTGTAAACACCTCTTACACTCGTCCCAAGATTTTTGGAACATACGCCATAGATCTCTAGAACATACGCCACACCTCCAATAACCCTTTCATCTATTGTATTGGAATTATTTTGTTGTCGATTTCCCAAACCCTTCTAAGTTATGAGAGTAAAATACTTATTAATACACCATGCATTCTAAGAGGAATAATTATAAAAATGAAACGAAAAAAAAATTGAAAAAAATTATTTATATATTTCCAAAAATTGGTTTTGAATTTTATATATTTTTATTTTGACCAAATTAATGAAGAAAAGCACCGTTAATTTATTGTCCATATTTTTTTTATTTTTTATTTCACTTATACTTATCGAAATAAAGGACTCATTAACATGAATGATAAATATATTTAGACCTTTTCTACGTCAAAATGTTATTAATTATCCCCGTCAATATAAGTTGTAAAATCTCCAAATGCAATTTTTGTCATCTGTTGAATATGTGATCGCACCTGTGGGTTTCCCCTTTTTATTTTCAGGAAAAGATCAACACACAACTTCTAATTTATTAACATATATTTTGATAGCTTGCATGTCACAAGCGTAAGCTATTAATTGTGGAATCCATTTTGCATTGACAAATCAAAATCAATCCTATAAAAAACAACATATTATTTAAATTTCGAACGATCTAATCTAACCCCAACACTTTATATGTGACAACAATTTAAATTTTCAAAGAACTCCTAAAAGAAACTATTAATATACTATAGAAGCGAAAATCAATTAGCTTACAATAATGCACACATACTGTTATAAGGATTTTTTTTTGACGTAAGTTATAAGTATTATTGAATATTGAATAAATTCAAATTTCAATATAAAACAATCTCCTCTATACACAATCTCCCCTGGCCCCAAATTGTCTTATCATTCAAAGGAGGGAAAGAAAAAGAAGGTAAAAAAAAATATAGAAAGGAACAAAAAATAAAGATAATGGGCAGAGTTGACTTTTTGGTTTCACGGCATATCCCCACAACGTGAGTCATGATACTAATTACATGTTCTTGTCACCAATGCAAGAAATAGTAGGGAATGAAACACGGTTCAAAGAAAAGTTATTCAAATTTATAATAAAAGGTCTTATTATTCTTTCTTCTCTTATATTTTTAATCAAACATACTAATGTCTATGCACTTTTTTATGATTATCAAAACTTAACTGAAATTGCAAGTCGAATAGAGAATCAAAATCTTCACCGATTCGATGTGTCAGAAAAGTATTAAACTAGTCAAAAATTAATTTTCACTCCAAGTCACTTAATTCACTTAATTTTTATTTTACTATTTGAACATTTTTTACTATATGATATTTAAATTTTAATGTAGTTATTGAATTTTTATGAATATTATATTATTTTAGTCTAATTTATTATTATTAAATTGATAAAATAATAATAATAATTTATTGTTAGTATCAATAACCCTTAAATGAGTATCTTCACCTATTCAGTTAAGAATTGGAAAAGATTTACTAGAATGTGGGCTTAACTAACATCAATGAATGGGTATTATTATCTGTTAAAAAAATTATTATAGTATTCATTTTATTTTATATACATTTTCAATTTATCTCTTGTGACTCAATTTTTTAAATATATAAATTTATTGCATGAATATAAAGAATTTCCTTGCAGTGGTATGTAACTTCAGTTATTGTGAAAACACCCTTTCAATTTGCTTCACGGGTTGATGATGTAAATTAACGCATAGAAGACATCATGCATCATCATCATATTCACACATGTTAATCTAATCAAAAGCCAGAACCTTTTGTTCCCTTCTCATATTTCCTCATCATGAGCATATCCTTCTAAATCTAGTGCACACGACCCTCGCTGTTCATTTTCCCAGTCAAATTATCCTTTTCCTCTCACCGTTTACTTCTAGATTTTGGTAGAAAATATGCTGCCTTTATACAGGGAAGGGAGAGAAAAATTTTAAAATGAAGACCCTCTACCATACATTTTAAGTGTCTATTTAGTAATTAACGTTGATTTACATGATATTAAAATTAAAAAATTGTCTTAGGCCAACAACCTTAAAAAACCTTAATCGACAATCAAACATATATAATTCCTTAATTTAATTATGTTATTAGATATTCAGAATTTATGGCGTGTATAAAAAAGGTGAAAAATAAAACTCACCTCAGTAATGTATATACTTGATAAGGAGCAGATTAGTGGTGGGCTATCAAATGAAAGATAGATTGGTTTTACTCTTGAAAAAAAATAACTTTCTTAGTTGGCTCCAGATGAAAGTAGAAAAAGAAAAAGAAGAATAGGTTATGTGATGTATATACTCATGCCTATTGAATTTGGCCCATGTTTTCTTTTCTTGCGTACGTTGTATTATTCTTGTGCTCTTAACCTTTCTTTCTCGTGACGGTTTTGTCGGGAGCAGTGACAAAAACGCGCTTCTTCACTTGAGTCTTGACAAGCCTCAAAACCAATCACAATTAATCCCTTATAAATAACCATTTCCTTTGGAGTTGTTTACTCGTTCTCTTTCACTGCTTGCTGCAAATGGAAAAGCTTTGCGTATTTTTGGCCATTCTTGTTATACTACTTCATGGAGGAACAGTAACTGCATTGAGGACTAAAGATGGATCAGAAGAATGGGGATATGTACAAGTCAGACCCAGTAAGCCAAATGCATTACCATTGTGTTGTGTTTCAATGATGCATGATCATGATGTTAATTATATTGAGCGATTTTGTTTCATAATATAATAGTGACATATGACTAATGTTACCTTTTACTTTATGTGATCACAGAAGCTCACATGTTCTGGTGGCTTTACAAAAGTCCCTATAGAGTGGATAGTCCATCCAAGCCATGGCCAATTGTTCTCTGGTTGCAAGGAGGACCTGTAAGTTTTGATGTGTGAATTTCTGCTATGGTGTTACTTTATTGACAACAACAACAATTCTTCTATCTTTTATGGCATGACTTAATTTGGAGATTTCAAAACATTGGACAGGGATCTTCTGGAGTTGGGTTTGGAAATTTTGGAGAAATTGGCCCTTTGGATGCTAATTTGAAGCCTAGGAATTTCACATGGTTGAAAAAAGCAGATCTGCTGTTTGTGGTAATTCAGAAAAGTGTTTACTTCAGGGCATTTTGTTTGCATTTTCTGTCTCTTTTTTTGTTCTTTATGTGATTTACATTATTCACTGTTTCCTTTAATGTTATGATAATATAGGACAACCCTGTTGGAACTGGGTACAGTTTTGTGGAGGATTCTAGACTATTGGTCAAAACAGATAAGGAAGCTGCCACTGACTTGACTGCATTGTTAATTGAGATATTCAACAATGATATAAGCCTCCAAAAGAGCCCTCTTTTCATTGTGGCAGAGTCTTACGGTGGCAAATTTGCTGTTACTCTTGGACTATCAGCTACCAAAGCTATTCAGAAAGGAAAATTGAAGCTAAAACTTGGAGGTATTCCCTCCTTGAGATAAATCTATCATCTATCACATTCCAAATTAGAGTGATTAGAAGCAATTTTTATCTATGAATGTGTTTAATTTGTTAATTTTTTTCTTATGAATTACGTATTTAATTTAGTGTTAATGTCTGTTTGGCAATTCAATTATAAAAAAATTGAGTTCTATCAAATGTATCATTTAATGATTAGTACTGATCTCGCGTATTATTCTAGATATCATCTAATAAATGATGAATTGTTTCTGAAGAGCTATGTTTTAGTAATTCTAACCAAAAATCGAAAATTGAAGAGTTACTTAAGTGACTTACATATTATATTTACATGAATCTCAAAATAATTTCTTTTTTAATTTTGATTTTCAATTTTGAGCAATTAGAAGACTTTGTGATATTTTAGTAACATAACTTTTTTCCTATTTAGGTGTGGTATTAGGAGACAGCTGGATCTCCCCAGCAGATTTTGTGGTAAGTACAAGAATTGTTGTATCCACCACACCAGTTCATGGACTTTCACATGTTCAAATATTCAATTTGACACTGCAGTTTTCATGGGGCCCTCTGCTTAAAGACCTCTCAAGACTTGACGACAAGGGGCTGCAAAAATCAAACAGGTACATACATCCATTTTCCACCTTCTCGGAAAGACACATTGATGAAAAGTACTGCAACATTGTTATTCCATAGGATGAACATTATCTGACAAAACACATTTTAGAGAACAGTATTGCTAAGAGGATCAAGAAGCAACTTGAGGCTGGTCAATTTGTTAATGCAACTGATTCATGGAGTGAACTTGAATATGTAATTAGCATTAACAGCAACTCTGTGGTACTATACTTTTATCCATTATCTTTTAATCTATCTATAAGAAAAGACCTCTAATTTTAGGAGTGTTAGTAACACATTTTAACATATCCTTTATGGTTGGTTAAAATTTATAAGAAATCTTATGTAGTGGGACTTACGTGAATTTTAAGCAATTATAAAGGATGTATTAAAAACCAAAGTTTTAGAGAATGTTAACATTTTTTGTTTGGATATTTAAGGATTTCTATAATTTTCTGATGGATTCTGGAAGCGATTCAGTAAGCTTATCGACAATGAAGCTGAAATTATTCAAAGAAATATCAATGAGACGGTACTCCAAGCATCTTACTTCTATTAGATATTCCCCTGGTATTAATGGTGATCTTATTAGCAGCTTATTAAACGGTGTTACAAAGAAGAAGCTAAAGATCATTCCAGAGAATATTACGTAAGATATCTATATTTTTCTCTGAACAAATAGAAAAACATGTACTAACATTTCCAATTCAAATCCGTGATCTTAATGTTAACAGATGGTTTGAGCAATCCGATAATGTTTTCACAAATCTTGAAGGTGATTTTATGAAGCCAAGAATTGCTGAGGTAAGAAGACAATAATAAGCTTATAAAAAACTAGGAACTTTGGTTTTAATCAAACTTCAATTTTATTCATCTAAACTTGAGTATTGTTTATTTATGTTAATAATATATCAAAATTAAATTCGTAGACATTCTTTTATGTGATTTTCTGAACGTTGATATATTTTTTTAATTTTCTTTTCTTTGAGATATTTGACTTCTCTGGTTTAATTGGTTCAGGTTGACCAGCTGCTAACTCTTGGGGTCAATGTGACTGTGTACAATGGACAAGTAAGTGTCCCTTTCCGTGACACTTTAATCATTAGATTTACCATATATAGATATATAGATACTGTTCACCACAATTATCTTACACATATCTGACTTTGGCATCAAGCATTTTAGCATACACATCGCATAACTAAAAAGAGTTGTGGCTTTATAATATATTGACATAATTTTTTTAACAATTTAAAATATGGTTAGACAATTTTTAATTTATAAGTTAATTTTATATTGAATTAAGTCTATTATTTTTTTAATATAAATGACCCAATTTTTAAAAAAAGACAATAGTCATAAATGTGTTATAAGTTGCTCTTAAACTTCTCTTATGCTTAATCAAATGATTCCTTTACATTAACTTATTTATTTATTTTCCATTATCAGGTAATTTTCTAGTTATTTTTATGTAATTTGTCTGATTATTATAGGTTGATCTCATTTGTGCAACTAGGGGAACTGAGAAATGGCTTAAGAAACTCAAGTAAGCAACTCAATACTCTTGTTTGCTAACCCTTAATTATCAAGGTTGATCAGTGTGCATTAATTATTGAGTTTTTCCCTTTATGAAATTGGTTGTGCAGATGGGCAGGGCTTTCAAACTTCATGGTGAAAGACAGAAGCCCCATCTTCTGTGGAAGTGACCAAACGACCAAAGGCTTTTTCAAGTCATATAAAAATCTTAATTTCTATTGGATTCTTGGAGCTGGCCATTTTGTAAGTTAAGATCAATCATCATATCTAGCAGAAACATAAAAAGAAAATTACTTTTGGTCATTTAATAAGTTAGCAGATTATAAAGAGATTATTGTAGAATTTTATATTCATTCATGAAAGCTGGTGTTAATTAAGTTGTTGGACTTGTTAAAAAATTTAAAAGAAAGGGTCTATAAATTTATGTTTTGTTTCAGTAATTAACTTGACTGCTCAAAAAAACTGGTGCAGGTACCTATTGACCAGCCTTGCATAGCACTAAACATGGTGGGTGCAATTACACAATCACCGGCAGTTTGAAGCCTTTTGCATATGTATCATAGGAACTAAATAATACAAGTGTACAATAAAAACATCAAAAGAAAAATCAGAGACTGGGAAGAGTAACAACCAAACTAAAATTGACATAATCAACCAAAGAGAGAGTTTGGAATTCTTTTTAAGAGCTCACTTTGTATTATCAATTGTACCTTAAAAAGAACTGGTATTGTTATACATTTATATGTTTATATATATTACAACTTTAATCATTAAATTTTTAATTAACAAATACAATCCTATTTTCATAGTACACAGAAATAAAATAGGTGAAAGTAATGTTACCCAAAAAGATAGAGAATATTTATTTTGGTCTCTTTGATATTTATGATTGATTAAGTTGATTCTTTATTGTTTTAAAATGTTTATCAATTTTTTTCTTTTGATAGTATTGTTACCGTGTAAGTTAACAAACATACCGGATTGCATGTTAGATCCACGTAGACATGTTACATATTCAATTTTTGCTTAGTTAAAAATTTGTTAGTATCCATATAATAAATACATTAATTAAGTCCCTCTAAATATATCAAATCATCCCTATAAAAAAATAGTGTTGATTCTTATAAATAGTTGATAAACTCTCATGCTTAAAAAAAAAACTAGCCTTTATTGTACTAGATTAAAGTTCTGGATCACTATATTTATATATAAGTCATGAATTAAATATCAAATCATTAATTTGTGAGAATCTAACATCAACAACACTGCAAGATTGCTTTAGTTGTTATCTGATACAACAAATGCTAGTTTTTTAAGCATGGTAACTCATTAGCAAATTTTAAGAATTAAGAACCAATTTAATTTTTTTATAAGGACCAATTTGATATATTTAGAGAGATTAAATTGATATATTTATTTTATGGGTACTAATTGACATCTAGTTAGGTAAATAAACAAAAGATACGGAATATGTTTACATAAATTTAACGTGTCATCTAACACATTCGTTAACTTATATAATGACAATGCTCCCTAAACACTTAACTTATACAATGACAATGCTAATAGAGGGATCAAGTTAATGGAAACCTCAAAATGATAAGATCATGATGAGTTTTTTTAGTATAATTATCAACTTGGTCGATTATAAATATTATGGGGATGAAAATAAGTGTTAAAATAAAGTTGAAAGAAATAAGCTTCTTTGGATGCATTTAAGGATAATTAGTTTTAAAAATGAAGAATATCATCTTCTAACTTTGTAGTGTAACTAGTTTGAAGGTCATCAAATGTAGTTACATTAAATTCTAATAAAAATGTGTTTTATAGCTAACACTACCGGTATTCGCAGTCAAAATTTGTTACAACTAACATGTTATTCTGAAGGACGAATCTACGAGAAATTTTTGTGTTTTCTCCCCTCCTTCATATTGAGCGAAAAATTACTGTTTAAAAAAACACTCAAGAAAATGTTTGAATGTTTATATGATATATATAATGTATAAAAGATAAGATCATATCTTAATTTTAGATAAGTAAATATTTATATTACAACAAATTGATGATATTTTTTATAACATTTAAACTGCTTAAATCCGTTGTGAATTTAAGATATAATAAAATAAATACTTCAGGATTAAGATCTTACTAAGGTTGAACTATGGTTTGCTTTAAACCTCTCTCTAGAAACCGAGAACTATGGCTACCACACCATCTTTTGTTTTTAGTTAACAAAACTAAAGTTATTATGTTGAGTAAACTGAGTTTGGAAGAATTTATAGTGAACTTTCATTAGTTTGACTTCTATAAGTTATTTTTTATTTGTTTTAACATATTTTATGATTTAATTTAAAATATAAATTCTCATTTTAAAATAAATAAGTTATGCATAAAAAAATAAAAGTAACTCTATGCTTCATCAATCATTAGTCATTGGTGAATGGGCCACTCTGCCACGCAATCCAACTGACTATTGGGCTTGGCATATCCCCATTTCCCACTCTTGGGCCCTCCAGTTGGACAGGATCGGCCCAAAGATAACACTGATAAAAGTTTTTGCTTGAGGCCCCTCATTACAGGTGAGAAAACAATATACAAAATATATTATTACTTATTAATGTTAATTATTTTTAAAAATAAAAAAATTATTAACTAGTCATTTGCACTATCACTTCATCCTGTCCTTGTTATAAGATAATGCAAGAAATATTTTACTGCCCTATTTATTAGACAAAGTTCATGAATTATTAAAAGTATTGAATATAATTTAATATATTTTCCCCGAAAATAAAAACTGTGATGAAAAATTCATCACTTGTTTGTTGACACTGATTTTTGCCTGGTGTTAGTCACAATTTGAAAATTCTTTTACATGGGTTATTTGAAGAAGAAGAAAACGTGTGTTGAACAATTTGTGGGTAAGAACATGTTGGTGATGTACATTTTTGTCATCATGAAGCTTTGCTTTGGGAACAAGAATAAGGGACGATCTCGAAGAGAATAGGTAAACTCTGATGATTTCATTGCAAGAACTGAACATGGCTACGATAAAGATTTTTTGTTCAGCCTCATAACTTACAATTGCTTCAGGCTGTGATAGAGATTTATTTATTACTATCTACTCTGGTTTTATATTTTATTTCATGCAATATATATATATATATATATATCTCAAAATTCCTAAGTTAATTAATAAAAAATTTGATAGTGTGAAGCTAAAAAAGAAATGAGATAAATTGAAAATTAATGGAATTGAAATGAAGTAATAAAGTGAAAGAATTTGGAAACGAAAAATCAAATAAAATTTTTAATAAGAATTTTTATATTATAAATAAAAACCATATAGAGATGGAAATGGATAGGTTGGTCATCAAAAGTCTATGGCCTGATCTATTTAAAGTTTATATAGGCCAAGTTTGTCGGACTAGAAAGTTGGGTTTAGGTTTTAAAAAAGATCATTTTAAGTAAATAAATCAGGTCATAGGTTTTCTAAAAAGTCTTTAAAGTCCAACAGAATAACTCATCTAATTGACCTAGCTACTAATTATTTATATATGTTTATAACATACAAATGATATATATATATATATATATATATATATTATACATATTTACATAATATAAATTAATATTACAATTATAATAATTTTTTATAATATAAAATTTTATTTTAAAATTGTTTGAATCAATTGCAGTGATTATTTTAGATTTAATTACCTTTACTTTGTATGAAAAGTTATATGTGTCTTACTAAATTTAAAATCAAATGCATTTGTCTCATTTAGATTGATAGGTCCGTTTATAATGATAAGTTTGTTTATAGTGATAGGTCTGATAACCTATGTAGTTTGATAGGCTTTTTAGGTAGTTGTTGGCTTTTTGAAAGACTAATTGTGAACTGGTCATTTAAATAGACTTTTAAAGAGGTCAAACATTCAAATAATACAGACCAAACCTTGAAAAAAGTCTATAATAAATAGGGATGGAAAT
This sequence comes from Clitoria ternatea, assembly GCA_037962975.1. NCBI lineage: Eukaryota > Viridiplantae > Streptophyta > Magnoliopsida > Fabales > Fabaceae > Clitoria > Clitoria ternatea. The sequence continues at coordinate 90,724,572 of CM075675.1, forward strand.
GGGTCAGGCCAGGACGGGCTTTGAAAGGTCTGAGCCTGGTCTACATCAAATTTTTAAGGCCTAAGTCTGGTCTATTAGCTCGTCTTAAATTTTTTTTAAGGCCTGGTTTGGTCTGTTTGAAGGTCTGACTCGTTTAAAAGCCTATTTATAGTGAGACTTTTAAAAGGTCAAAATTAACCTAAAAAAAATTATGTTCTATTTCCTCATAATTTTTTTTAATTGTAAATTTGTAATATTAATTTATATTATATAAATGTGAATATGTAATATATATATATATATATATATATATATAATTTTATGTTATAAATATATTATATATATATAATTAATTAACAATTAATTTAATTAAATAGACAGGTCTGTTGGGCTTCAAAGGCTTTTTAATGGCCTGATCTGTTTAGTTAAAAATGTCTTTTTAAAAGTTTAAGCTTGGTCTTCTAGTCCGACAAACCTAGTCTATGTAGACTTTAAACAAGTCAGGCCATAGGCCCCTGACGAATAGTCTGGCTCATTTCCATCCCTAATAATAAATCAATAGACCAAGTTCAAAAAAAACAACTGATAGATCAAATTCACAATTAAAAGTAGATCAAACTTACACCTTTTAAAATCTGATTTACCATTTTAGTAAAGAGGAGTGAGACTTAAAAGGCTTGACCACTGAGAGAAATAATATTGCTGAATTTCATTATGACAAGCATGCTCCAAAGAGATTGCACGCCTGCCAAAAATAATGTCCACACTGATTTGAACTTGGGAACCACCTCCCCACTTTCAGTTGACCTTCATAACACCCGGTCTTTCATCTTAAAATTATTCTTGTTTTAGTTTTTTTTTTCATATCACTAAATATAAAATTATTTGAATAATATCCACTATTTAATTCTATTTTTTTATTAATAATTAATAATATCTCAACTTTTTTATTGGTTAAATCAAAGGCAATAGGAGAAATATACATTGATTATAAAATGATACAATTAAAAGATACAATTGGAAGATACAAAATGACTACACCTTAAACTTCTAAAATGACAATAATTTTATAACAAAAAAGACTAAAATGACAATAGTTTTGAGACTGAGCCGATATATAATAAAAAAAACTTACAATACATGTAAATTTGTACAGTTAAAAATAACTTATGATGGTTTGATAATTTTTTTAACTCTTTTTATAACCACTAGATCAACCTTATAATTCTCCTAATTATAGTATATATATATTCAATATCATGATAAAAATTGTTTGATCATTTTTTCTTTTACAACGTATATGTTTTAAACTATTTACATGTTAATATTTATTTACTAAACTCAATATTGATCAGTAACTTTATTTATTTCAATTTTTTTAGTATTTTCTTTGATTTTTTGTTTGTTTGAAAATATATAAAATTAAAATTTAAAATTAAAATGGAAAAAAAAAATGAAAAAAATAAAATTTCTTATTAAGAATTTTTTCTCTTTTAAAATTTTATATAATTAAATAAAAATATTTATTATAATATTGATTTCATAATACATAATACATAAAATAATATATTATATGATACTATTATTTACAGATATATCATCCAAAATACGAATATATTAACTTACTTGTAACAATTTACATCAACACTAATTAGTCCCTTTTACTTGCATAGCAGTAAGCAGAAAATTGGTCTTTTTGATGATTTTTTAAAATTCTACTAATACTTGAAACGTTTTAGTTTGTTTTATAAAATTATATTTAATTTGAATTATCTCCTAAGGAACAATGTTTAAGAGAAGTTTCGACTTTTCTTTTTAATTAAAGTGCCAAATATAATGGTTTGTCTTTTGAAGTCCACATTACCAACAAAAAAGTGCCAAATATAATTAATTTTTAGGGGCAAAAACTAATATATTGTAAACAACTTATAGGTGTTATGTATTAGTTTGGATCAATTTTAAAATAAAAAGTGATTTATCATAAAAGTTATCATGTAATTTAAATTAGATTGGTTGTTTAAATAATATTTTAAATAGAATCCAATCCAATTTGATTAGATAAGATTAGATTATTCTATTTTATATTCTATTTAATTATAAGGTAATAAATAAAATTTATTTTATTATTAAACTTTAATTTTTTTTTACAAAACTTAAATGGTAAAAAATATGAGACTTCAAATTAATTTTAACTCAAAATTTAAAGGAAAGAACTTGTAAATATATCAAAATATTAAGATATGTGTTTCATTAAAAATAAAAATAATACAACTTTAAAAGTAAATAAAGAAAATATAATTAAGTAGGAAATTTCTTGAGTATATACTTACATAAATATGAGTGATAGTTAAGTTTGTTAGTTTGATTTGGATTGCTCTTTAAATATAGATCTAAAATTCAATCTTATTTTTTTTTTACTTTTGCAATTTTCAATTAATTTGGTTCTTAGTTTTTAAGTTCAGTTTTGCAGTTAGTATCATAGTTCGGTTAATAAACACTTTTGCAATTAATATATACACACAAATAAATTATAATGAGTTTTTTACTAATAAAAATTTATTTTAAAAAAAGTCAAATGGTATTTCCTCCCATTTCTAATATAAGCAAAAGAACTCCCTATTTTGACTAATTTTGTGATATTAAATATTATCATCTCCAAAATATTCTTATTAAATGTGACTTTTCAATTGCTTTATTTCTATCTCTATTAATATAATAAGAATAATTTTGATAATTACATCAACTTTTAAAATGAATTCGAGAAAACTAAATGAGGTTCACTTACACTTTAGTAAGTATGATCTTTTTTGCTTATATTAGAGACCAGAGAAAGTATACGATAAAAAACTAGATTTGGAAAAACTATTATCTAATAAGTAAAATGGAATAATTAATTAATTAATCACATTTTTTATTAAAACATTATATGAACTTTGCTTCACATTATTTTACATTCATATTTTAATGTTAATCATTCAAATAAAATACAATGCTCTTAATTAATCGTTATTACTCTCACAGTAAAACATCCTAACTTAATAAAAATAAGCCTGAAAACTGAAAATTTTTCGCGATTTATTCAAAACTCGAAACAAGGGTTAAGGGCTACAACCATCGCTAACATTCATAAATATGCATTAGATGGAAATTTGGTGGATTTTCAAGCTCAAGAGATCTTAGATTTTGCATAAAAGAAATGAAGAATGCAAGTCAAGACCTAAACATTGCCCAACAAGCTTCAACCATGAGAAATTTGGCAATTTACAGGGCATACGAATCAGGGGCCAAAAATCACACATCAAAGGCTTGTAAATCGATTTAGGGGGGTCCTCGAATCGATTCACACGAATAGGATGACCATTTTCAACTTTCCAGTGAGCCTTGAATCGATTCAAACCTTCATTGAATCGATTCAAGAGGTTCTGGAATTGCATTTTTGGGGTCCAAGGGGCCTTGAATCGATTCAACCAAGCCTTGAATTGATTCAAGCGATTCTGGAATTGATTTTTAGTGAAACAGCAGCCCTTGAATCAATTCAAGCATACCTTAAATCAATTCATGACAGCAATCATGCAGAAATTGCCCCTAAAAGCTAAAAAATCTAACTTCTAAACCCCTTAACTTTCTCATATCAAATCCAATTGCCATGAAAATTTGACACGACCAAATATACACCATTTATGACGTGTAGCCACTGGCCGCACTCAAAAGTATTGAAAAACGAGGAACTTATGCACAGAAACATATTCGGCCCATTTTAAGGTAATTTTAAGCAATACAAGGGTCAATTCCTAACGGATTTGACCCGTTCTAGCTTCTACAATTCATAAATTACCCATAGAAGCTAATGGAACTGTCCTATGTCGTGCAAACCATATGAATCTCTATTTGACCCTATCAATTGCTTAATTATGCATAAAAACTCATGCAAACATATAAAATCATCATTTCCTTATTCAACTTCATTCATTCAAGGTCCTAGTACATAACTCCTATCAATCACCACACATTGACCAATCCTGGATATTTCATACACATGCAATGCACCAAGTGCATATTACAGTTCTTGGAAATCATGCATCATCATCATATATACTCATACGGTGGGACCATCCATGGTCACCACATCCAAAACATCATCAATACATATGTCTCATCATTCATTACATCACATATATTCTCAAAATGAATCTAAACTTCTAGTTGAAGTTATCAGTTACCTAAATTCACTAACAGTGCTACACATATCAACTATTAAAATGGTTATTTACAAAAGCCAGCCAAGGCTACCACCAAACTACCATATAAGTCTGTACAATATATACATATGCACATGAACTCCTCGCTCAATCGTGGTGACTTCTCACCAATCACTGTCATAGGCTAAATCTACTGAAAATATAGCCACAAATAGGGGTAAGCATATACATGTCAAATGACAGTTATTGAATTGGATCAATCATCCAATTCTCTACCATATAATATGATATCACAATCACACAACAATATCACTGCCACTCAACATGGTACACTAACCACTTGCATTCTTATCAAAATTCACATATCAATCATCATCAATTTACACATAATAACTCAATGCCAGGCTATATTATCATGTTATGCTCAATAACATACACATGTGCATATACATTCATTTCTCATTCAATTGGATCCAACTATATATATATATATATATATATATATATATATATATATATACATATATCATTAATTTTGTGTTGTAACACAGGCTCTCAGCCATATATTCAGCTCTCAGCTGATCCGACCGTTTTACTGGTACCAAACTGTTTGTCCTCTCACGTAACACAATCACTCTCTGTAACATCCTAAAAATTTTATTCTCATGTATAATCATTTTGATTTAGACCATCAATGATATTATCTATTTTATCTCAACTTTCTACATAAATTTTTGGTTAGGACAACATCTTCAATTTAACCTTTTACCATGGTAAATAATTTTAACTTTATACCTTTGGTAAAAGTTAATCAAATAATTTATTACCTATTTCCTTAGTTATTAATTTCCTTGGCTTTTCCAATTACTCTCATCAAATTGCCACATACTCCACTCAAAATACGTCATATTGTACACATTCTAATTGTTAGTTAGAGTCCGAATTTGGAAATGTGGTTAACTACAAAGTTGTTTATATTTTTCTTATCTTTCCAACAAGACCAAATTTGTTAAATTCCATTAAGATATGAGAGAGATATGCCCAAAATACCGAAACAGTGTCAGAATTGATATTTTACTTCAATCATATCATCTTGTACATATTTTAATACCTTGCTAGAGTCCGAATTTGAAAACGTGGTAAACTACAAAGTTGTTCCTCGTTGTCTTAGCTTTCCAACAAGACCAAATTTGTTAAAATCCATTAAGATATGAGAGAGAGATATGCCTAAAATACCAAAATAGTGTCAGAATTAATATTTACTTCAATCAAACAAACTACATTATGTAGGCTGCGGAAATGGTCAACAATCCAGCTCATTTTTCTCACCTAAAACCTCCATTATCACCATAATTCATGCACCTAACATCCCACTACAATCCCATTATGAAAATCTTGTCCCCCGCTTGTCATTTGCATCATTAAATCAACACTACATCTTGTTCCCAAGTCTGAATTCTTAGAACAAGCTAAAGTTAGTGAAGTCTCTCTCTTATTTTCTTTCATTTTCTCCATCAATTTCACTCTTGATCTGAAGCTAGGATAATAATACAACACTTTCAACCACTTTAGGAACCTCCATTAAGGTAAGAGGGGACAGGGTTGTGAATAACTATGAAATGGGTAGAATTGTATGCTGTCCTAGGATTCCAGTTTTATTTTTGTATCTTGTTACTCTGTTTTGAGATTGAAAACGTGTGATTTTGATTCTGACTTCTTTATAAAAGTTGTAGATCTTTTTGTTATCTGAATTTTGATACCTGAATCAATTAATTTTAATATGTATAGCAAAAGTTATAGCCAAAATACTACAGCATGTCCGAGTGGAATATTTATCCTATGTTTTGTATATATATTAAAATTCTGGGACTTATACATGCATAATCAGCCTTTGATGTCTTCATGAAAGTTGTAGATATTTGTGTTATGGATCTGTAGAAAGTAGTTTCAAGTCAAAATGATTTTTGTAGCTCGAGTTATGCCTAAAATACTGAAGTATGTCTAAGCTGTAAATCTGTTAACTTGAGATACGTATTTTATTTTTTAAAACTGGGAACTTTGTGGTGAGAATTAGTGATTGGTGTCTTCATCAAAGTTGTAGATCTTCTTGTTATGGGAATTTTAAGACCTGAAACGACTGAATTGGATATGTATAGCATACGTTATGATCAAAATACTACAGCATGTCCGATTGAAATACTTATCTTGTGTTTTGTGCATATATGAATATTCTGGGAATTATACATACGTTTTTAGACCTTGATGTCTTCATCAAAGTTGTATATATTTATGTTATAGATCTATAGAAAGTGGTTTCAAGTTAAAAGGATGTTTGTAGCTCTAGTTATGCCTAAAATACTGAAGTATGCTCAAACTAAAAATCTGTTAACAATGAAATGATATGTATAGCATGAGTTATAGCCAAAATACTACAACATGTCCGATTGAAATACTTGTCTTATGTTTTGTGCATATATTAATATTCTGGGAATTATACATACATTTTTAGACTATGATGTCTTCATGAAAGTTGTAGATATTTATGTTATGGATCTATAGAAAGTGGTTTCAAGTTAAAAGGATGTCTTTAGCTCTCGTTATACCTAAAATACTAAAGTATGCTCAAACTGAAAATCTGTTAACTATGAAATCTGAATCTTATTTTTAAAACTGGGAATTTTATGGTGAGAATTAGTGGTTGGTGCCTTCTTGAAAGTTGTAGATATTTGTGTTAAGAATAATTTAGAACTGGTTTCATGCCAAAATTGTTTTTGTAGCTCCAGAAACGTTGAAAATACTAACCTGTGTACGTTTTAAAAATCCTCTTTGAGGCAGTTTTGTATTCGGTGAATAAGTGATGTTTCTGTTTAGAATTTGAATTTATGGTCTTCATGAAAGTTATAGATATTTATGTTATTAAGCTATAGAAAGTGGAATCACATGAAAAGGATTTGATTTGCTCATGTTATGACTGTTTTACTAACGTATGTTGCTGTTGGAAATGCTGAAATTTGCTTATAATGGTTATTATGGATAAAAATGATATTTTCCCTATGGGTAACAAATTATTATTGAATTGTTGAGTGATTATGAAGTATTATGAATGTTTATGAGTGTCTAATGAGCATCATTCAGTTTGTGTATTTTGGTGGTGAATAATTATGAATGACAAAATTAATATATATACATGAATGCCTTACGGTTATTGATATATGTGGTTGAAACAGTAAATCCATGATTCTGAAAATTATTATATATGATATGTCCTTTGAGGACTTGTGGTTTTCCAAGTGGTTTTGGAAATTGATATATCATGGTATGTTAAATAATAAAGAGAATTAAAGGCATTCATGCATCATAAGCATTTGGACGCACCATGGAATTTAGGGGTTCCATGATTGCCTACCCTGGTGGGGGGTTACTCTATGATGAGTTTAAGCCCTATTTTCACAAGAACCATAGAAGTGTAGGGATCCATGGTTGTGTAAATTCCTACTGGTATACTTATTTCTGCAGGAGCCATGAAAGTGTAGGGATTCATGGTTATGCTAATTCCTACTGGAGTCTCTATGAGACTTTTTACTGCAGTATTCCCACCAAACCAAATGGATCCAGCATGATATCATTGGACTAAATTAAAGACTTATTAAATATAAATGAACTTGTTTGGCATATTCATCATATCATTATGGTTTGTTGATTGTGTTTGTGCAATTTTATTTATTTTATATTTATTCTATATTCTGTCTCACTCTTACATTAATTTTTACAGTGAATGCCACGCAGAATGAAGAGTGATGCCATGATTGATGCCTATATGAACTATTACTTGGACTTTGATTTTATGGGTTGTAATAAGTATAACGTATCATGTACCGTTATTTTTCTAAATCGTTTCCGCTACTTAAATGTTTTATCGAATTTAATTATTCACGACTAGTATGTATTATAATATTCTGCAATTACCAACTACTACGTGAACTCTGAATTTAATTTATGAATTTTAAAATGATCTTTTAAAAATGTGAAAAATTTATTCGGAAAACTACACGGGACGTCACATTGGTGGTATCAGAGCATTTTCAAAAATTCAGGACCAATTGATGTAACATGTATTGTTCTTGATATATTACGTGAATTGTTTGATTACTTGTTTGATAATATGATAAATGTATATTATATGACTTATTACTTATCTGATAAATTGTAGAATATTTATAGTTACGTTATAATATTATATATATATATATACGACATATTTTCCCTTAGAATTAGTATAAACCAAACTACAAATGTAGGATGGCAAGAAACAACAACAACAACGATATGGCAGCTGCTTTCAACCGCTTGGCTGAAGCCATAGAAAGACAAAATCAACCAAAAAGTACTGGAGGACTTCACGGGTTAGATCACTTCCTAAAAAGGAAGCCATCACAATTCAAAGGAGGTTATAATCTGAAGGTAGCATACAATCATACGAATATCAGGTGTCATAATTGCGGAGGTAATCATCATATACGCGATTGCACCCGACACCTAGGATATGTTACTTGCTATCATTGTAATCAGAAAGGACACATCAGTCCAAATTATCCGCAGAACCGTCAAAACAACGACAGTAACACTATGAATAATTAGAGAGGCTCTAACTATCAGGGAGGTCGTGGAGGAAACACGCGTGCTACTCAACCTCCAAGACAGAACAGGGAGTCAACAGACCAGAGGTTACAACCAACAACTGGAAGAGTCTTTGCCATTAGCGGTTCAGAGGCAGACCAAGCTGATGACCTCGTGCAAAGTAAGTGTGAGATCAATGGTACAATCTTATCTGTGTTATTTGATTCTGGTGCTACACATTCATTTATTTCTAATGAGTGTGTTGGACATCTTCAATTACCTGTGAATCCTATGAGATATGATCTGATTGTTTCCACTCCCACCGGTACACAATTTAGGACTACTAAGGTGTGTAACGAATGTTCTATGCTCATAGAAGGTAAAAACTTTCTAGTAGATCTTGTTTGTTTACCTTTGAAGGATCTGGAAGTAATCCTAGGGATGGACTGGTTATCGGTAAATCGAGTCTTGGTGGACTGTCATAATAAAACTGTGATATTTCCATCAGAAGAAAATCTTACTTCCGATAATCTCAAAATCTTTGCCTTACAAGGTGAAAGCTAATTATTTGCCTTGTTTACTTTTCCACAAGGAGATGGAGAATCTAAAGAGATCGAGATACCAGTTGTTTCTGAATTCCCTGAAGTATTTCCTGAGGATGTCTCGAGTTTACCTCCAGAACGTGAGATAGAATTCTCAATTGATTTAATTCCAGGAGCAGAACCAGTATCTAAGGCTCCATATCATATGTCACCTATTGAACTGGCAGAACTAAAGAAGCAAATTGAAGAGTTATTGGAGAAGCATTTCATCAGGCCCAGTGTGTCGCCATGGGGAGCGCCAGTATTACTAGTCAAGAAGAAAGATGGAAGCATGAGATTATGTGTAGATTATCGTCAGTTGAACAAATTGACGGTGAAGAATAGATATCCTTTGCCCAGAATTGATGATTTGATAGATCAATTGAGAGGTGCTACTGTATTTTCCAAGATTGATCTGCGATCGGGTTATCATCAGATTCGTGTCAAGTCCGAGGATATTCCAAAGACAGCTTTTAGAACACGCTATGGCCATTACGAGTATCTTGTGATGCCCTTCGGAGTAACCAATGCCCCAGCTGTATTCATAGATTACATGAATCGAGTGTTTCATTCATACTTGGATCAGTTTGTTATTATCTTCATTGATGACATTCTAATTTATTCCAAGACATGGGAGGAGCATGAAAAGCATCTTCGAGTGGTATTGCAAATTCTGAAAGAGAAGCAATTATATGCTAAGTTGTCTAAATGTGAATTCTGGTTGAAAGAGGTAAAGTTTCTAGGCCATGTAATCTCAAGCGAAGGAGTGTCTGTGGACCCTTCTAAAGTTGAAGCTGTAACAAACTGGGAGAAACCTACTTCAGTCACTGAGATACGAAGCTTCCTGGGATTAGCTGGTTATTATCGGAGATTCATTAAGGGGTTTTCTCAAATTGCCCTACCAATGACTTGTCTAACCCGGAAGAATCAACCTTTTGATTGGACGCCAGAATGTGAGAGAAGTTTCCAGGAACTAAAAATGAAGCTTACATCTGCTCCAGTCTTAACCTTGCCTAATCCACAGGAAGACTTTGTGGTTTATTGCGATGCTTCTAAAATGGGCTTAGGTTGTGTTTTGATGCAGCAACGGAAGGTGGTTGCCTATGCTTCTAGACAGTTGAGACCACATGAAATGAACTACCCGACACATGATCTAGAATTGGCAGCGGTGGTATTTGCTTTGAAAATCTGGAGACACAATTTGTATGGAGTCAAGTTTGAAGTGTTCAGTGACCACAAGAGCTTGAAGTATTTGTTCGATCAAAAGGAATTGAACATGAGGCAGCGAAGATGGATGGAGTTTCTTAAAGATTATGATTTTGATTTGAAGTACCATCCAGGAAAAGCAAATGTGGTGGCATATGCACTTAGCCGAAAGTCCATTCATATGGCATCTTTGATGATAAAAGAGATGGAGATGATAGAACAATTCAGAGACATGAACTTGGGTGTGGAGATGAAATCTTCAAAAAGTATGACTTTGGGAACTTTGAAAATAACCAATGATTTTCTGAAGCTGATAGGTGAAATGCAGACAGAGGACTTGCAACTACAGGAGTTGAGAGAGTTACAGGCGAATGGAAAGGATATGGGATTACAAGAAGGATCAGATGGAATTTGGAGAATCAGAAGTAGAATTTGTGTACCAGATGATGTTGATCTGAGAAGGACAATCCTAGAAGAAGCGCATAAAAGTATGTTGAGCATTCATCCTGGATCAACTAAGATGTATCAAGATCTGAAGAAAAGCTTTTGGTGGCCAAGGATGAAGAAAGAAATAGCTGAATATGTGTCTTCATGTCTGGTGTGTCAAAAAGCCAAAGTGGAACATCAGAAGCCATCTGGTGAACTACAACCATTGGAGATTCCTGTCTGGAAATGGGATGACATTTCAATGGACTTTGTGTCAGGATTACCAAGAACACATTCAGGAAATGATGCAATCTGGGTTATTGTAGACAGATTGACTAAGTCTGCTCACTTCCTTCCGATGAATATGAAGAATTCTCTACAAAAGTTGGCACAATTATATGTGAAAGAGATCGTGAGACTTCATGGTGTACCATCCAGTATTGTGTCAGATAGAGATCCGAGGTTCACTTCCCGATTCTGGGGAAGCTTGCATCAGGAGTTGGGTTCAAGACTCCGATTAAGTTCAGCTTATCATCCTCAAACAGATGGACAGTCAGAGCGTACCATACAAAGTTTGGAAGACTTACTACGATCTTGTGTACTTGAGCATGGTGGTAGTTGGGAGCAATTTCTTCCACTGATTGAATTCACGTATAACAACAGTTACCATAGCAGTATTGGTATGGCTCCATTTGAAGCATTGTATGGTAGAAAGTGTCGAACGCCCCTTTGTTGGTTAGAAACTGGTGAAAGTTTGGCGTTAGGACCTGAAATTGTGCAGCAGACTACTGAACAAATAGAAGTAATCAGAGAGAAGATGAAGGCATCCCAAGATAGACAGAAGCACTATTATGATAAAAGGAGGAAACCACTTGAATTCCAAGTTGGTGATCATGTATTTTTGAAGGTTTCACCTCACAAGGGGATTGGCCGAGCATTGAAGAGTAAGAAGTTGAGTCCAAGGTTTATTGGACCATATGAAATTCTAAAGAGGATTGGTACAGTGGCGTATCAGATTGCACTTCCTCCTCATCTTGTAAATTTGCACAATGCGTTTCATGTATCACAATTGAGGAAGTATGTACAAGACCCCACTCATGTGATTGCTAATGATAATGTTGAAGTTAGAGAAAATTTGACCATCCCTACAGAACCCACACAGATCATAGAAAGGTCGATTAAACACCTGAGAAACAAGAACGTACCATTAGTGAAGGTTGCATGGAAACAAGGGAATGATGTAACTCTGACTTGGGAGCGTGAGGATGCTATGAAGACGCAATACCCAGAATTGTTTCACTGAGGAGTGCGTTATGTTAAATTTCGAGGACGAAATTTTTATTAGGGTGGGAGAATTATAACATCCTAAAAATTTTATTCTCATGTATAATCATTTTGATTTAGACCATCAATGATATTATCCATTTTATCTCAACTTTCTACATAAATTTTTGGTTAGGACAACATCTTCAATTTAACCTTTTACCATGGTAAATAATTTTAACTTTATACCTTTGGTAAAAGTTAATCAAATAATTTATTACCTATTTCCTTAGTTATTAATTTCCTTGGCTTTTCCAATTACTCTCATCAAATTGCCACATACTCCACTCAAAATGCGTCATCTTGTACACATTCTAATTGTTAGTTAGAGTTTGAATTTGGAAATGTGGTTAACTACAAAGTTGTTTATATTTTTCTTACCTTTCCAACAAGACCAAATTTGTTAAATTCCATTAAGATATGAGAGAGATATGCCCAAAATACCGAAACAGTGTCAGAATTGATATTTTACTTCAATCATATCATCTTGTATATATTTTAATACCTTGTTAGAGTCCGAATTTGAAAAAGTGGTAAACTACAAAGTTGTTCCTCGTTGTCTTAGCTTTCCAACAAGACCAAATTTGTTAAAATCCATTAAGATATGAGAGAGATATGCCTAAAATACCAAAATAGTGTTAGAATTGATATTTACTTCAATCAAACAAACTACATTATGTAGGCTGTGGAAATGGTCAACAATCCAGCTCATTTTTCTCACCTAAAACCTCCATTATCACTATAATTCATGTACCTAACATCCCACTACAATCCCATTATGAAAATCTTGTCCCCCGCTTGTCATTTGCATCATTAAATCAACACTACATCTTGTTCCCAAGTCTGAATTCTTAGAACAAGCTAAAGTTAGTGAAGTCTCTCTCTTATTTTCTTTCACTTTCTCCATCAATTTCACTCTTGATCTGAAGCTAGGACAATAATACAACACTTTCAACCACTTTAGGAACCTCCATTAAGGTAAGAGGGGACAGGGTTGTGAATAACTATGAAATCGGTAGAATTGTATGCTGTCCTAGGATTCCAGTTTTATTTTCGTATCGTGTTACTCAGTTTTGAGATTGAAAACGTGTGATTTTGATTCTGACTTCTTTATAAAAGTTGTATATCTTTTTGTTATCTGAATTTTGAGACCTGAATCAATTAATTTTAATATGTATAGCAAAAGTTATAGTCAAAATACTACAGCATGTCCGAGTGGAATATTTATCCTATGTTTTGTATATATATTAAAATTCTGGGACTTATACATGCATAATCAGCCTTTGATGTCTTCATGAAAGTTGTAGATATTTGTGTTATGGATCTGTAGAAAGTGGTTTCAAGTCAAAATGATTTTTGTATCTCGAGTTATGCCTAAAATACTAAAGTATGTCCAAGCTGTAAATCTGTTAACTTGAGATACGTATTTTATTTTTTAAAACTGGGAACTTTGTGGTGAGAATTAGTGATTGGTGTCTTCATCAAAGTTGTATATCTTCTTGTTATGGGAATTTTGAGACCTGAACCGACTGAATTGGATATGTATAGCATACGTTATGATCAAAATACTACAGCATGTCCGATTGAAATACTTATCTTGTGTTTTGTGCATATATGAATATTCTGGGAATTATACATACGTTTTTAGACCTTGATGTCTTCATCAAAGTTGTATATATTTATGTTATAGATCTATAGAAAGTGGTTTCAAGTTAAAAGGATGTTTGTAGCTCTAGTTATGCCTAAAATACTGAAGTATGCTCAAACTAAAAATCTGTTAACAATGAAATGATATGTATAGCATGAGTTATAGCCAAAATACTACAACATGTCTGATTGAAATACTTGTCTTATGTTTTGTGCATATATTAATATTCTGGGAATTATACATACATTTTTAGACTATGATGTCTTCATGAAAGTTGTAGATATTTATGTTATGGATCTATAGAAAGTGGTTTCAAGTTAAAAGGATGTCTTTAGCTCTCGTTATACCTAAAATACTAAAGTATGCTCAAACTGAAAATCTGTTAACTATGAAATCCGAATCTTATTTTTAAAACTGGGAATTTTATGGTGAGAATTAGTGGTTGGTGCCTTCATTAAAGTTGTAGATATTTGTGTTAAGAATAATTTAGAACTAGTTTCATGCCAAAATTGTTTTTGTAGCTCCAGAAACGTTGAAAATACTAACCTGTGTACGTTTTAAAAATCCTCTTTGAGGCAGTTTTGTATTCGGTGAATAAGTGATGTTTCTGTTTAGAATTTGAATTTATGGTCTTCATGAAAGTTGTAGATATTTATGTTATTAAGCTATAGAAAGTGGAATCACATGAAAAGGATTTGATTTGCTCATGTTATGACTGTTTTACTAACGTATGTTGCTGTTGGAAATGCTGAAATTTACTTATAATGGTTATTATGGATAAAAATGATATTTTCCCTATGGGTAACAAATTATTATTGAATTGTTGAGTGATTATGAAGTATTATGAATGTTTATGAGTGTCTAATGAGCATCATTCAGTTTGTGTATTTTGGTGGTGAATAATTATGAATGACTAAATTAATATATATACATGAATGCCTTACGGTTATTGATATATGTGGTTGAAACAGTAAATCCATGATTCTGAAAATTATTATATATGATATGTCCTTTGAGGACTTGTGGTTTTCCAAGTGGTTTTGAAAATTGATATATCATGGTATGTTAAATGATAAAGAGAATTAAAGGCATTCATGCATCATAAGAATTTGGACGCACCATGGAATTTAGGGGTTCCATGATTGCCTACCCTGGTGGGGGGTTACTCTATGATGAGTTTAAGCCCTATTTTCACAAGAACCATGGAAGTGTAGGGATCCATGATTGTGTAAATTCCTACTGGTATACTTATTTCTGCAGGAGCCATGAAAGTGTAGGGATTCATGGTTATGCTAATTCCTACTGGAGTCTCTATGAGACTTTTTACTGCAGTATTCCCACCAAACCAAATAGATCCAGCATGACATCATTGGACTAAATTAAAGACTTATTAAATATAAATGAACTTATTTGGCATATTCATCATATCATTATGGTTTGTTGATTGTGTTTGTGCAATTTTATTTATTTTATATTTATTCTATATTCTGTCTCACTCTTACATTAATTTTTACAGTGAATGCCACGCAGAATGAAGAGTGATGCCATGATTGATGCCTATATGAACTATTACTTGGACTTTGATTTTATGGGTTGTAATAAGTATAACGTATCATGTACCGTTATTTTTCTAAATCGTTTCCGCTACTTAAATGTTTTATCGAATTTAATTATTCACGACTAGTATGTATTATAATATTCTGCAATTACCAACTACTACGTGAACTCTGAATTTAATTTATGAATTTTAAAATGATCTTTTAAAAATGCGAAAAATTTATTCGGAAAACTACACGGGACGTCACACTCTCAGCGACAATGACAGTGTTACGGGCAGCCCTGAGTCCCACTCAATAGGCTTGCCTTGAGTCCCACTCAATAGGCTTGCCTTAAGTCCCACTCAAGGTCTTTCATAGCATCTCATGCATACAATTATCATTGATTTGTCAAATTCATTTTAATCAATAAGTGTCCCATGCTATATGCTCTCAACATTTTTTCTAAGTATCAAAATATTCAACATAAGCATCCCATGCAATTTAATCATCTCAACATCTCATAAATACAAGCATCTCATGCTAATTTCGATCATTAATTCATTTCATCATTACTCATACGTTTGCATCTCATGCATTATCATATATCACTCAGATCATACATCTTAGGTAATGTATCAACATCAATGTCATTCACAATTAGCATCTCATGCAATTAAATATCACAGTATTATGGATGGAAACCATTTCAACAATTAATATCTTTCAGATATTAAACTAATCAGGGGTATTTTACAATTATCACATAATTACACATATTAATTCATCATATCTCACAATTACATAACATATAATATAACAACATACCCCAAACACGTCCATAAATTATACATTTAAAATGTAACAGCTCCCTTTACCTGGAATAAAGAATTCCAAAAGCTCCTCGAGCAATCCAACACTATCCACTCGTTACTCACAAGCTCCGATCACACTTTTCTACAATCAAACGATTCCCTAAAATTCATAATAGTTCTTTTAATACCACGATCACCACTGAAATTCATAACTCGAGCTAGCATGCTTATTCACAATTGTTTCGATAAGTATTGACTTACCGATATGCACCAACGCTTGATTTCGAATCAACCCCTAAGTGATCCACTCGTTTGACGCTCCGAACAACACCCTAAACCACTAAATTGGTATAATTACATTTCCATTCTAAGAAATTGAACCAAACCGTACCATGGGTATCCAATTACTCACCAAGAATGAAAAGAAATAGGAACCCCAAGCTGCCCACACTCCAACCAAATTCACAAATGCCCTAAAATTACAGAATTGCAAGATTTAGAATGTAGGGTTTGAAGGTATTAACTTAAAATGAAGTGGGTTCCAATCATTACCTTAGAATTTCTACAAATTGAAGCTTTCCCTCTCAAGCTCCCATGGCAGCCACATGAAGAAGGGAATGAGAAGGTAAAGCCACCATGAATCAAGCTCCAATTGAAAGAAGTGAAGGAAGAAGAATGGTGATGGTCATCAGCGGAGGGGAAGAATGGAAGATAAGCAAAACAATTTCAATTTCTCCTTTGGGTTACTGCATGCATGAGAGAAGAAGTGAGTTTATTTTTTGTTTCTTCCATTCCCTGTTTCAACGTGAGTGAAAGATTAAAATTGGAATCAATTTTGCATTGTTAAGAAAAAGGGCATTTGGGTAATTTCTCCCTTTATTTCAATTAATTAACCATTTCAAATTGCCTAGCTATTATATTTTAACCAGGATGTTACACACAGTAACAAAATATTCTTACTTAACATATGTTATACATGTATATCAAATGAGAATAATTAATTCTCATTTTAAAATGGTGAACAATTCAAATGTATTAATTATTTTAAAAGAATCATATTTTTTATATATAAAACTAATTTCAAAATAATTTATTATTTGAACAATTCAAATAAAATAAATTGTTCCAAAGAGTATAATTAAGATATATTGTCAAGGTGATCAACTAATTAAAAATAATCATAAACATGAATTATAAATAAATTATTGCATAACTCAAACTACTTATATGATAATTCATGATTCTTATGTTGATAATTGAACCAGTCTATATCGGGGTAAAGAATCAGGTATGCCAACTAGTCGTAAATATTATTCTCACTGCTAGTCTATACACCTGTCCAGTGGGGATCTGGTATTGTAATCCTTATTCTAGTGGGGAAATAAAGCCTTGGAGTCACATACCTCGGACTTATGCGTTGAGAGGCATAAGGGGGTATCACCTGCAAAGGGACTCCGATGCTCAAGTTAGCACAAAAATGGTGGAATGCTAAGAAGTTGAGCGTAAGTTATGGACAGTGTGTAACATACCTCTGTTGTGTATTGCTAGGTATTTATATGCATGCATGCAAGTAACGTATGAGTCCCTTAGAGTTAGGTAGCAATCTGTAGAGTGTGTCAGTACGATTCTACAAAAAGTTGATTTGTGATATGGGCACCTTCGTGTGTCTTTTCTAACAGTATGCCTTGTACTGTTTACTGAGTTGGTGGATTGCTTTCTGGTGTGCTGTGAGATTACCTGGACTTTTCGGTGTACTGAAATGGGACTATACCGTTTAATGAGTTCGAGGTATCAGTCGCGACATTGGTTTGAACTGTGGGAAGTAAGTGAAATTACCCTCTAGTCCTTGTGCCGGTATCCAGACCGGATCAATAATATATTTCAATTAAATTTTATTTTAAAATTAAATTGATTGGTGTGAGGGGGAAGGGGTAATCAAGACACTCTTACAATTGGTATGGAATCTGTCAGTCTCTCTGCTTTAACGCTGGTTGGTTCAATGGTCTACTCTCTAAGAGTCTTTTAACCAATATCTTAAAGTAAGGATGTCGATCGTGATGGTCACCAATCTTATGTCATCTTATTGGATCGGTGCCTTTCATAGTTTTTAAAACTATGAAATATTTACATATTTTAAATATTTATATATTGTTTATATTTATTATAATTTTTTAATCCTATAAAACATGTAATATGATCATTAGTTAACTTTATTTTTATATAATTTTTTTGTTAATATATCAAGAATTATATAATTATATTATATTATATTAAATATATATATTATTATGACCAGTTTAACTAGGATTGAATCAATGAACTGTGAACCAAATACTTTCATCGGTTCGATTACCGATTCGGTTTTTAAAAACTTAGTGTCTTTTGTCTTTAGCCTTTCATCCTTAAATGTTGGGGCTGGCATGAATATCAGATAAAAACTATTTTTTACATAAGCATATGAATATATAGCATAATTTATTCTTCTTATAAAAATAATATAATATTACAAAAAATCTTAAAAATTAAGAGTTTTATTAAAGCTATTTAATTAGAGGCTAAATGGTAAATTTAGCCCCTAGAATTGTTGGGATTTTGGTTTTGCTCCCTGAAATGATTTTTCTTAGGATTGTCTCCCTAGAAAATTTTTAAGCTTAGAATATAACCCCTTCCGTTGACTGCCTCTGCCAACTGATAAGGTGGAGCTTAGTCACATGCCTGTTATTGCATATGTGGCATGTGACTCATCATATTAGGACCAAGTCACTCATTAACCTTTTTTAATTAAAGGTTAACAAAATGATTAACCTTTTTTAATTAAAACCCTTCTTCTTCACCTTGAGAGGCAAATTGCCAACAAAAACAGTCTTTCAAGAGGATCATCCAAAGCCTTCCTCTTGCTCCCAACAGTTTTATTCCCAATCCTTTCCTTAACTTCCCCATTCTTCTTCTCCTCCCACTCCTTTTCAACCTCATCCCTCTTCCTCTTCCTCTTCCCCTTCTCAATTGCTTCAGCATCCAAGTTCACCCCTTTCCCTTCCCCTCCATTCTCGTCTGAACCGTGTTTCTTCTTCTTCTTCTCCGAAGCTTCGATTGAGGAATCCAAATCGAGGGTTTTATCTTTCTCTTTTTTCCCCTTCCTTTTTGTGTCGTCGCTGTTAGGGCTCTGACCGTGATTAGTGGAGTCGGAAAGTGGGGTAGGTGGTTGAGGCTTTCTCCTGAAGGGGTTGTCGTCGGAGAATAGAGAAGCGGTGGTGGCGGTGGATTGTTTGTGTGTGTTGCTGAAGAGCTTGCCGAAAATGCCGGGAGGGGGTGACACGGTATCGTTTTGAGGGGTTTGTTGGGGATCCTTGGGTTTTTTCTTGCCCATTATGGATGAGATGGAAGGAAGGGGAAATGATGAAAGAATTGTTGAGGACGCAGAGAGCTTTTGAGTGAAACCAGAGCTTGGATCTGAATTGAGAAGGGTTGTGAAGGTACATGGAGAGGCCAATAGGGTTTTAATTAAAAAAGGTTAATCATTTTGTTAACCTTTAATTAAAAAAGGTTAATGAGTGACTTGGTCCTAATATGATGAGTCACATGCCACATATGCAATGACAGGCATGTGACTAGGCTCCACCTCATCAGTTGGCAGAGGCAGTCAACGGAAGGGGTTATATTCTAAGCTTAAAAATTTTCTAGGGAGACAATCCTAAGAAAAATCATTTCAGGGAGCAAAACCAAAATCCCAACAATTCTAGGGGCTAAATTTACCATTTAGCCTTAATTAGAATACAAATTATTTTTATATAAAAAGAATTTTGAAAGGAAAAGAGAAGAAATTCTGATCACGTCACTGGAAGATGGGAAGGGATATGATTGCTAAGCAACCATACAAACGCCTAAAACTTCTCTCTCTGTAAGAACAAACGCGTAAAACTTAAGGAAAGTGACTATATAAAATCAAATAGAACTAAGAATTCGTGGTTTGAAAAACTTTTTTATTCAATACCCACACGCAATGATAGTAATGATAGGCATACGAAGAAGTTAGGGATTAGGTGAGATTTTGTTTATTTCAGTTAGAATGAGTTTTACCTGTTAAATTTTAGCCTTTTATTTTTTGGTATTATTGTTATTATTTGATTAAGAAGCAATTTTCAGGGCACAATAATAACATTGTTACAAATTAATAATAAGTGTCACGGTTACAGTGAAATAAAATCGTCCTGAAAATAAATTCAAAAAGATTCTATGAATTTATTTTTCTTAAAAATAATTTTGTTCATCGTCAAATTAATTTTATAATTAAAAATAAACATGTGCGGTTTATGTACGAACTACAAAGGAGATCGGAACAAGATTCAAATCTTGCCCCTAACATTATTCACAGCAAACTTTTTCTTCTTTGAATTGTTCATTTTTAATTTGTTGGAATAAGTCTAAATATGAGAGGAGCAAGATTATTTGAAAACAGTTCTACCTTAATTAACTAGAAAATACTATACATTTACTTTTCTTTATACCAAAACTTAATTAATTTTAAAGGAAACAAAGGAACGTTGCTCTAACTTGTAACATGTCAAAACTACTCTACCTAGCTAAACCTTTTACAGTCACACCAAATCATCAGGGTGTTTGGCGTGTACGAATGAACGGAGATTTCTCCGTTAAGTTGAAGTAACTTTTTGATCCTACGGATCAATGGAGTTTTGATTATCTCAAACGATGTGAAGAATTAATATCAACCTTTCAATTTTTTACTTCAACTCAACTCCGTTTCTCCAACCGCAAACCAAACACCTTTATAAGTTCAGTTGTTTGAGTTTACCTGAGTTAATGTGAATTTTTTAACACGTGTTAGTGTTAGTGATAGATCTTTAGTAAAACAAAAATAAAATTAATGAAAATTGTATGTTAATAAAGGTTTCATCTTTATATTAATAATGAAACAATTTTTAAATTATAAATAAAACATTCCATGTATCAAAATTAATGAGGTGATTAATCATCATGATCCCAGTGAATCTTAACTAAATTATACTTACACCTATACACTACTAAACCCTTTTTAAACATAAAATATAAAAGAAAATGAGTTACACCTAAAAGAAATACAATCCTCAACCCTGCTAGAACACAAATAATGGGAGAAATGGGTAAATAAAAAAATCCAGATTGAATTATTAATTAGAAAGAGAAGAATCCGTAAATAACATTAAAGATCAGATTATAATCAATCTCACAGAAAAAAAACTCCAACAAATGATGAAAATGATATAGTATAACACATTATATTTCAATCACAACTCCAAATTATGGAGAGTATTTTGTCATTATTATTGAAATATGCTTTTTTACTATGTGGATTTTTACATATTTAAACAAATATACGTCTGAATCAATAAAAGAAAAATTTATTTCTCCCTCTTTTTTCCCTTTTTAGTGTCTCTAGAATGGAGATATATCCAACAAATTAACTAAAAAAGGCTATGCAGTCATTCTTTCTAACAAAAACTTTTCTATTACAAACCAACAAATGTTGCTGAAGTAGAGAGACATATCCAGTGTTTCTTGAATCTGGATTTGCTTCATAAGGTAAATTGCTAATAAAATAAGTGTCCTTAAGCAAGGTTTTCCAATTTTCATATTAGTTTCAAGGCTGGAACTAGGAGTATGATTACCCATGCAAGTACAGCTAAAAAGAGGAACATTTTGTTTACTCTGTATGTCATAAGATTAGATTAGATGCTTCTCAAGTTCTCTTGTTACACATGCTTTAGAGAACAGAGCTAAATAAAAAAAATCATTAATTCATTTATTAAAACTCAAATTTGTAAACTGAAAACAGAGTAAACTTCAAATTCATAAAACGGGTTCAGTTTGTGAGTCATCGATCACAATCAACTTTTATAGCTGACTCTAATGCCAAGCTGTTCAATAGTGACTAAATGATTGGAATTATTACTCATTAATTCTTGTGGAAGCAAATAATTGGTGTCGATATATAAATAATATCTTATTCCTAACTTGAGGACCATTTCAATTAATTTGTATACTTTTTCAAGCATTCCACACAATTAAGATATTTAGTAGCAAATTTTGATTGCTAAGTTTGTTGTTTTTTAAGAATTTCTGTTTAAAGAATTTTTGTTATATCTTCTCCTTTTATATAGTTAGATTTAACACAGTTATTATATTTCTAATAACTCAAACGCAAGACATGAGATTAAACTAGAACAATTCGTTCTGTCAATTGATTTATAACTTAAGATAAGGAAATATAGTTTAATCCAAATATATATTTGTAAACTATTTCTGTGATGCAGATGCAGTACATCTAAAATGAGGAGTACAGTTTATAAGATAAAGTATACTAACAACCATTAATTGTTCTAACAAGAAGATTGTGATGTGATAACATATAATAAAATAAAATCTTTTACGAACTTTTTAATTGATATAACTTTAATTAAATATTTATTAATGCAATTGAAAAGTGTAACTGACGAACGGTTATATAAGACAAATCTTAAATTTTGGATATAATTATATCACCTATGTGCACACAAATTATCGATGAAATGTGTAGATCACATGCTATATAAGGACTTGTTTGATATGAATATGAAATAGGAAAGAAAAAACCTCTTGCAATAGCTATGTTGTTTCTATTCATTTTTTTCTATCTCACTACAACACAGTCCTTGAAAATTCCAAGGTTGAGCCCTATTGCTGAATGGGAAACAACCTTACACAACCCTGCAACCCCGGTTGCAAGTGATTCAAAGGACCTAAAAACATTTTACTACAATCAGGTTCTTGATCACTTCAACTATAGGCCTGAAAGCTACAGCAAATTTCAACAGAGATATCTAATTAATTTCAAGTACTGGGGTGGCTCCAATTCTAGTGCCCCAATATTTGCCTACTTGGGTGCAGAATCATCCATAGATGATTCCCCTGAAGCCATAGGATTTCTCACTGACAACGCTGCTTCCTTTAATGCTCTCCTAGTATACATTGAGGTATCATCTATACTAATAGATAATGACAGTAAAGTGAAACTACTAGAATGAAAATGTTCACTCTATACTAACTGTGATGCATAAGTGGAACGATTTTAATGAAGTGATTGTGTGAGTTAATGCTTTTTTTTTTTTACCTATATGACAATTGATGATTAGTATTGAATTGTCTAATTCAATGATCTTTTTAGTTTTGTAGATTGTAACTCTTATTTGAAATTTCTCATCAGCACCGGTACTATGGGAAATCAGTACCATTTGGATCAAGGGAGGAAGCATTAAAGAATGCAAGCACTATTGGATATTTCAACTCAGCTCAAGCAATAGCAGATTATGCAGAAGTTATCATACACATAAAGAAAACATTACATGCCAGAAAATCCCCGGTGATTGTAATTGGAGGATCATACGGTGGAAGTTAGTTTTCCTCAAATCAAATAATCTCCATAGTGTTCTAATTATGCACTACAAGTTACTACTACTATATGTTGTTGATCTTGATTGGTTCATGTATCTTTGTTATGCAGTGCTTGCTTCATGGTTTAGACTAAAATATCCTCACCTGACCATCGGTGCTCTGGCCTCATCAGCTCCAATCCTCTACTTCGATAATCTTACCCCACAAGATGGTTACTTCTCTGTTGTTTCAAGAGATTTTCGAGTAATTTGTTACTACAATTTGATTATAATATTCTATTTACTTAATTTTCATCAAAGGAATCATGAGTGATGGTGAACTTGTATATGCAGGAAGCAAGTGAGACATGCTATCAAACTATACTGAAGTCCTGGTCTGAAATCGACACTGTAGCTTCTAAGCCAAAAGGTCTTTCAATTCTTAGCCAGAGATTCAACACTTGCCGGTACAATCACTTTTTTCTTCTCATTTCTTCCCTTTTTTTCTCTTTACAGATAAAATTTAATAGATGTATTTAGAATCATTTTAGTTCCGAGTTGGGTTACTCAACTTGTGTTAGTTGAGTTTTTAACTTGTTGATCAAAGGTGAAATATATCTCAAACGACATGTTTTATCAACATTAACTATTGAATTATGTTAAAGTTCTATTTCTATAACTAGATTATCAAACATGGTACTTAATCTTTATGCAGTTAAGACATTTCGATTTTAACATAGTAATCATTGTGTGGCATTTTTGCAGTCCATTAAACGAGTCATCTGACTTGAAAGACTACTTAATAAATATGTATGCTTCTGCGGCTCAATACAATCGTCCACCAAGATATCCAGTTAGTGTGATATGTGGAGGTATTGATGGAGCTTCTTTTGGAAGTGATATTCTCAGTAAGATATATGCAGGTGTTGTGGCTTTCAAGGGAAGGAACAAATGCAATTTTAATGGTCCTATTAATGTGTCTGAGACTACCACCGGTTGGAGATGGCAGGTAACCATCGAATAGATTCACAAATCAATCTTTGAGATGGTATGAATCATATATTTTAGTTTCAGAATTTTAAAAGTCTTAAGTTAGTTTCTAAAATTAGACATGCAGTGAAATGGTGATACCCATCGGCATAGGAAAGAACACAATGTTTCAACCTGACCCTTTCAACTTAAAGATCTATATAAAAGGATGCAAGAAACTATATGGTGTCCCACCTCGCCCTCATTGGGTCACTACTTACTATGGAGGCCATGTAAGTATTCTTTGTTCTCTTCTTGTAGCAACCCTCATGAATATTATTCTCCAACCAATTTTAAAACATGTTTGGTTTTTAGTTGAAAAACTCAAACTGAGTCAACTAGAAATTAATCATCAAATGATTCAGTTAATCAAACTCAATTTTAATAACAAGATATCAAATAAATACTGAAAATTTGGTTTTTGAATTTTCCAATTGAAAGATTATATATTGACACCAGGAATATATTTTGTTTTGTGGCTGACGGCAGAATATAAAATTAGTGCTTGAAAAGTTTGGAAGCAACATAATTTTCTCCAATGGACTAAGAGACCCTTACAGTAGTGGCGGGTAAGCACCCCAGCTAAGATACAACAAGTGAATTCGACTTAATTTATCCAACACCAAATTATCTGCATTGGTTGTTTCATTTTTGGTGATTAAGTTATTTTAAAACGACGTTGTACGAATCTTGTATGTATTTCAGGGTTCTGAACAACATATCAGACAGTCTTGTTGCCGTCTCTACAGTTAATGGTATGACTTTGAACATATATACTAATACTAATACTATGTGTTTAGCTTCTGACATACATTGTTAAAAACATGTAGTCTCTGTCTCACCACAAAATGACACAAATATATTATTTTTAAAAAATAATTGAAGACCAAATCTAAATTCATATATATTAAAAATATATTTGAAGATGTTGATTTGTGATCAGGATCTCATTGCCTTGATATTCTGAGGGCAAACCAAAGCGATCCAGGATGGTTGGTGGAACAACGGAGGAAAGAGATACACATTATCAAAGGCTGGATCACTCAATATTATGCTCATCTTCACTCATTAGTAGATTACTAATCTTTAGATTAACTTTCTATGTTATCTCACCGATATGAAGGTTATCATGCATTTTTCATTATCCAACATTAACATTAATACATACTCCATCCACTAATCAATTACTAGTATTTTCTGTTTAATAATAATTTCATCATCCTACCAATGGATTAATGACTTATAATGTGTTTACATTTGTGTAGGGATGACAATATGGGCTAGGCCCGCGGGCTGGCCCGTTTGGCCCGTTAAAACGGGCCGGGCTGGGGCTAAGCTTTGAGGCCCGTTATCCCGAATAGGCCCGGCCTGTTTTGGCCCGTATAAAAACGGGCCCGTCACGGGCTGGCCCGGCCCGGCCCTGCGGGCCTTTATTAAAATATATATTATTATATTATATGTATAATATTAATATTTAGTTAGTTAAAATTTTAATTATTTGTATTTATTGTTTTCATTTAATGAAATAAATTAGATTAATTATAAAAATTTTACTTTAGAAAGGTGAAATCTAATTTTTATTTCTAATTTTTTTAAAAAAATATTTGAAAATAGTTTATATTTAAAATAAAAAATAGTTTGTATAATTATATTAAAGAAAATGGTTGGCCCGTTTTGGCCCGCGGGCTATAAAGAAAATGGGTCGGGCCAATGTTTTTGACCCGTTTTCCTATTATGGCCCGGCCCGGCCCGTATTTGGACGGGCCTATGCGGGCTTTGGCCCGGCCCGGCCCGTAGGCCCGTTTTGTCATCCCTACATTTGTGACCATTTCACATCATTACAATACAAGGATCATTCAAGATACTCAATTTTAAGATTAATATTATACTTTAATTTAAATATCTTAAAAAATTTACACTTAACTCTTTAGATTTAATTTGTCACAATTTTTTTATGATTTGTGACGATTTTAAACCGTCATAAAATTAACCTAAGAGGTGGAATATAAGTTTTTAAAATTTCTTGGGATGGATTATAATATAGCAAACTTCATGAGTGATTTATGTTATTTACTCTAAAGTTTATAAAAATTTGTTGTTTGGTTTTCTATTATATCCATATTTAATATTAATTGTGTATTATTGATAACATAAATACTCAATAAATTAATTTAAGTTGAACATATTCTTTAACTAAACATATGTTTATTACTTTGGGTAAAATTATAAAACAACAAATAATTATACATTAATTTTATAAAATGACGATAAAAATTGACCAAGCGAAAACACCTACTAGAGTATAATATAAAAAAAATGAATTTAGTAGTTTTTTGGCCCATGGGTACTACACTTGAGATTAAATAGATAATGTTAATAAAAATGAATAATTATTTGTTAACGATAGTTTATAATTTATTTAAGATTTTAAAACTTTTCTAAAATAAAAAAATTAATTTTTCAAAAACTACAAACTCTTAATTTTGAACAGCCATTTGAGGTGCCAATAATTAAAAAAAAAAGCTACTTGATGTAATTTATAATTTTTAAAACAATAAACCACTTTTTTTAATATAAACTATAATCATTTATATTATTGGTCATTTTAAAAAATAAACTATAAATTATTTTTGGTGAAGACTTTCCTATATAAGTTATAAACTACTTTTATTAAAAATGTTTTTTATTTTAAAGTATAAAAATAAACCTATTGTTTGGTAATAACTTATAATATTTAAATTAGTTTATAGTTTATAATTTGTATTTGGATATAACATTTTAGGTAGTTTATTGATGTAGTATTCATCAATAAAATTAACTTAAATTATATTAAATGATTAATGTTATAGTTAGGTACAAAGCGAAAGCTATATTTCTGTAAAAACAAGAGTAAAAATGTATATTGTAAATTAGTTTTGGGACGAAATTTAAAATAGAAAGAAAAAAATGCATTTTGCTGTATATGTTTTTACAAAAAGCATATATAGATACACATAATATGTCATATGAGAAAGACTCTCTTCCGTAAAAGCGAGAGAATATTTTTATAAACATTTTTACAAACACGCAAATCCCATGCTTCGGAAAATTAAAAATAACCCGTATCCAATATCTAGATACAATTACAGATTATAGTGTCGCGTATAGAATTGGCCGAAACACATGCTTAATATTTAATTAAGTAAATTGATTTTCTCATAAAGATTATTTTTTAATGATTAAAAATATTAATGCTTAATATTTTATTTTCATGATTCTCGCATATTTAAATTTTTAACTCTGTTATATGCATGATATCTTTTGGTTCAAATGAAAGCATGGGATTTTTACTTCCTATGTACGCACTACGCAGCATTTGCAATCATTTTGGTTCAGCTAAATATGTGATTTGGTTTTATTCTTTAAAAAATTGTTTCATTCACATTACTACTAAATGTTCATTTTTCTACTCAAGGATGATGCATCTCTAGCCATGACATACAATTAAATAATTATGAAGTAACATTATAATATTGATATTTACAATACATATCATCATCGACAGACAAGTGATAATAAAAGTTATCTTTTACTGTTGTTTTTCAAAACTCTGCACTAAGTTAGGATATTTAAAAAATATATTGGAATATTCTCTCAATATCTCAATTTATTAGAATTAATGTGTCACTTAAAAATATAATGAGGACTCATAGGCCTTATTTATACAATGAATACAATAAGAGGCAGGCAGATGATTTTAAATCCGGGCCTATCAGGCAGCGAATAACCGTTTTCACTCAGGTATTGTAAATCCTTGTTGAAATAAAAGGGGATGAGAGGGTACTCGTGAGACCCCCTCCATCCCAAGGGAACAACTGTAATTCATTCCATTAAACTCAACTTAGGTTGAAACTTGAAAGATTATACTATCTCTCTTCTCTTTGGTATTTTTTATGTAACATTTGTTAAAAAATACAGAAATTTTTAAGTATAACACTTATTAAAAAATGTTTTTTTTAGCTCAAGCGAAAATTATTTAACTTCAACGAAAATCCCCTAGCTTGAGTGAAAAGTGTTTCATTTGAGCGAAAATCCATCAGAATCCTCCCTTTTGAATTTCACTCAAGATTATTCTCGCTTAAGTAAAATTTACTCAAAGCAATCTCCATTTCACTCAGAGCTTTGCTCAAGCGAGCCCCATCTCGCTTTAGCAAAATTTGCAGTAGTTTAACCCCCGGGCCAACTTCCACACACCCTATCTTACTTTTTCGACCTCCAAATGCTACCAAATTTTGACATAAGCTATTTCCCACTAATTATGACATATGACCACTAGCAACACCTCAAATTCCCAAAACTAAAAGAGATACGCGCATAAACACATTTAGGTCATTTTAGGTCATTACTGACAACCATACCACTCAAATCTCATCCAAATGGGACCAAACCAAATCTCACATTTCAAATACCAGGTAGGGTCTATCAAACCTATCCGGAGGCTTCAGAACCTTACATACCACTCAAATCTCATCCAAATGGGACCAAACCAAATCTCACATTTCAAATACAAGGTAGGGTCTATCAAACCTATCCGAAGGCTTCAGAACCTTACAGATCTCAATCTAACTTACTCAGTTCCTCAATTATGCATAATTATCAATGATTTAGCATGTCATTAATTAATTCCAATACCACAAATCCATTTTTACACCATTTAATCATCTTATACTCATTCATTCTATCACTCTAGGCGCAATGTCATCTAACAAAACCTACCTATAATGCAATTCTATAGCATATCCACATGCAACATAATTCCTGGGCATAATTGCATATGTCTCATCATATACTTTATACCTCGGTATATAGGTATCAAAACAAATTCTAAACCTTCAATGAGGTTATCAGATACTTAAATCAACTATACAGCTATATTTACAGTATCCAAAAAGAGCCAGCTAAAGCTGTGACATCAAAAGTTATTCAATATATTCATATATACATATGAATCCATCCTAAGATTCGCCCACTAAGCTTCCCAAACTTTTACCAATCCTCTTCGTGATCTAAATTCATTGCATTATAAAAATTGGTGCAAAGGTAAACATATATATGTTAAATGACAAATATTAATTAGTGTCCTTTTTTTAAAATTGTATATGCTTTATGACAATGCTAATTTTTGTCCTTTTTTTAAATGTTAGCGTCAGCCATTAGTTGGCACTAGTTTGAATTGAAAAGTTAACACATGGACACTAGTGCAAAAACACCATTTCATAACGTAAAGTTCACCACGGTTTAACAAAAACAGATATGAAATATCAATGTGGTGGTAATTTTTAAAATACATGTAATTATTCACATCGGTTTTACTAAAAACCGTGGTTAAATGACGGTGACATTTTTGAAAATATAAGCAAAGTTAAAAATTAAGCAAATGCAAAAACAGAACACGTCTCACATTGAATTTTAAGAAAAACCGATGTAGAAGATAGTCTATCACATTGTTTTTTAAAATCGTGGTTAGATATTTACGCAGTGACAATTTTAAAAATATGTGCAAAGGTTCATAGACAATATTGGACAATGCTTTTTACAAAACCGATGTGGAAAATGCTTCCAAAATTAAAAAATCTCCAACGCATGTGACAACATAACGGGTAACATTTCATAAATTAAAAAATTAAAATTCCTAAAGGCTTATAAAACTGATGTGGAATGTGCTTCCAAAATTAAAAAATAACCCGACACGATAACAGGTAGCATTTGATAAAATTTAAAAATTGAAAATGCATAAAAAAATTTAAAACCCTCACACAGGGTGCACGCGTTGGATTTTTAAAAATTTTAAGGGATTCCACATCAATTTTATTAAAAACCGATGTAGAAAGTGCTCATAAAATAAAATTAAAAAATTAAAAGGATTCCACGAGGTGCACGCATTTGATAAAATTAAAAATTGAAAATGCTTTACAGGGATGTGGAAGGTCTATCAATTTTAAAAAAAAAATTAGGGGATTTTACATCAGTTTTATTAACAACCGATGTGGAAAGTGCTCGTAAAATAAATTTAAAAAATTAAAGGGATTCCACAAGGTGCATACGTTTGATAAAATTAAAAAATTGAAAATGCTTTATAGTATTTAACATCGGTTTTCTTATGAAACCGATGTGGTAAGTCTAGCAAAAATTTTAAAACCCGTTACGGGGTGCACGTGTTGGATTTTTTTAAAATTTTAAGGGATTCAACATCGGTTTTATTAAAAACCTATGTGGAAAGTGCTCGAAATTAAAAGTTTTTTGCAATAACAATGTGCCTTGCGTTCTATGCTTTTTGCAGTAACAGCCACATTTTCTTCAACTCGTTGTGCCTTGCGTTCTATTTGTGTGCCTTATTGTGAGCTTCTCCAACTCGTGTGCCTCTTTCAACCTTTTCCCCCTCCATCTTCTTCAACTCTGCATCTTTAACTTCATTATTGTGAGCTTCTTCAACTCCGCATCTTCTTCATCTCCTATGCTTAAGCCTCTTCGTCTTGCTCATGTTTGCTTCATCTTGTGATTTCTCTCAACTCCATCTTGTAAGCAAGGGCCACTCATTCTCGAGGTTGAGGTGTGTTGGATATGGTTTCTTTTTTGTGTTTAAAATGGGTTTTTTCCTTGAACATGTGTATGTATATATGGTTGAGGTTGAGGTGGACCATTAATTTTTACCTATTAACATGTTTCTTAAAATGCCCAAGAGAACTTGAGTTGTGTTGAAAATGGTTATTTTTTGTATTGAAAATAGGTTTTTGCCTTGAACATGTGTATATGCGTACGGTTGAGGTTGAGGTGGACCACTAATTTTTACCTTGAACATGTTTGTTAAAATGCCTAAGAGAACTTCAATATGAAATTTGGTATGTTTGTGTTAAAAATTGTGTGTATGGTTCTCATTTTTTCACATGTAAATGCCTAATGTAGGTATGTTTGTAGTGAAAATAGGGTGCTTTATGCATGATGTAGAGTTGTTTAACTTAATGTAGTGTAATGCATATGATTGTAAGTACATTATACATAAGCTTTTGGACCACTAACTTTTGCCTTGAACATGTTTGTTAAAATGCCTAGTCACTTAGTTTGCATAGTTACCTAGTAACTAACTTAGTTTGCATATTTACCTAGTAACTTAGTTTGCATATTTGCCTAGTAACTTAGGTTGTTTAAGTAAGAACATTATGTTGCTTAATTCATATCCTGATTCATTAAGGCATTAATGTCCATTGATGTCATGTTGTTGAAGAAGAAATTGTTATTTTGTTAACAACAAATATAAAAAAATTATCACATATTAAATTCTGACCCAAACCATGTATAAAACAAGTTTGGTGTTATATATGATTGATTGCTACATATGATTTTAATTGGTATTGATATATATGTTATGTATATGTGTTGCATACTAATGCATGTCTAGGTTGTCATGAAAAATAAATATATTTAGGATGAATATTGAAAATTAACTTGTCTAGGTTATTGTTAACAAAATTAAAATATCATTATAAAAGAAATTGAAGAAAATTTTAAAAAATCCTAGTTTTCACATCGGTTTTTAACAAAACCAATATTATAAGTCCCCTGTTTCACATCGGTTTTTAACAAAGTTAATGTTATAAGTCCCCTATTTCACGTCGGTTTTTAACAAAATCGATGTTATAAGTCCCCTATTTCACATATGTTACGCAAAAAATTGATGTTAGATAACAATTTCACATTTGTTTTTTTAAAAAAAACCGATGTATAAGTTGGTTTTCACATCGATTAATCGATGTGAGATGTACCCATATTTTACAACGTCCAGATCCACATCAGTTTAAAAACCGATGTGAAATGCCTTAAAAATCAATGTTAAACCTTGTTTCTGCACTAGTGGAAGAAGGAGAAAAAATAAGAAAAGAAGGAGAAGAGGAGGAGGAGAAAAGAAGAACACAAGAGAAAAATATAGGGAGATGGGAGAAGGATGAGAAGAATAAGAAGACAAGGAATGAGGAGTCATGAGAAAAAAATTTCATTGAAAATTAACATAATAGTCAAGCGGACGTTAAATATAGTTTGCCACAAAGAAGATGCAACATTAACATAAAACGTTTTAACGTCTATTTTGACGGCAAATGCAGAGGCTGCATTTGCATCTACTTTTTGAGCAATAGAGAGTTACCATAAAAAATTTCAACAGAAATTAACATCAGCCAAGCAGACGCTAAATAACGTCTGCCATGAAACAGATGCAACATTAGTCTCAGACGTTTTAGCGTATACTTTGACGACAAATACATCAACCAAAGGTAGGAAGAGATACAAAGAGAACCATTTTTTTTAGATTTTAACATCCTTCACATCGTACTTATGTCTCTTCCTATTTAATAATACTATCTCACGAAACATTAACGACACCATTAAATATGCATTCTTAAGAACTTTCAAACGGTGTACCCAACTCTAAGCAAAATCATCCTTCACAACATTAACCCTATTTACACACACACTACCCTTTTGTTATTGTGTAACTCCCCAAAGTGGATCCTTTCCAAAACTTGCCTTCATAAGCATGATATTGCAACACAGGTTGGACTCGATTTGCAAGATTTAGCACTTATAGTGCCACCCAAGTAGATAACTGTACTAAATTCCAGGTCTCATCTCTAATCACATCTTTAATTATCAACTCTGAATTTGGAATATGAACAAACAAAACCTCATCATAAAACCTCCCACCCTTAACCCAACACTCATACCATACCAAAGCCTCCCGGGGTCAATCATATACCAAAAACCATACTCCAACTCCCTCTTCGCAAAAAACCAAACTCCACCACATGTATAAGGTTGATGAGTATCCCACATCCTCCATCACATGTCTCTCTTTGAGATACTTACCCTCACCCACAAATTATTAGGTTCACTCACCATTATGCCCACTAGCTTTCCCAACATCAACATAGTCGCCACTCTAGTATCCCAAATACCCAACCCATTATGGCGTTTTTCCAAATTCAACGTGCGCCAGTTTATTAGGTTCCAACTCCTCCCATCTTTGTCCCCAACCCAAATAAAATTCTAAATGCACTTGTCCACTTCATTACACACACACACACTTAGGGATATGGAAGTTTTGCAGTGTACGTTAGCATGACAATTACCATCGATTTCGCCAAACAAATTCTACCTGTCTTATTTAACAGTCTTGCCTTCTAGGAAGAAAGCCTTTGTGAATTCTACTAAATTCTATGTGCTGTGTTAAATCTTTAAGCCTTTTTCTTCTTTGGAATGGTTCTCAGATGGAGTCGTTTTCTTCTATGTGCCACACATGTTCATCTTATGTATGGAAATATTGGCCTTATCAATCCAAAATAAGGTGGATATGATGGAGTGACATCTAACGTTGTTTGCAGATGACATGCTGCTTTTTACAAAGGCGACAAAGTCACAAGTTTATATTGTTTCACAGACCATTAAAAACTTTTGTGATTAGGTCTCACAGTTAATTTGGATAGATAAAAACCTACATACTCGAGAAAAGTATCTAGAAGGTAGAGGGAGATTCTTCAGAAAAGGTCTCATATTCGGCTTGTATCTAACCTTGGTGACTTATCTTGGGTTTAAGTTGATTAAAGGAAGGGTGAAGAGGGAACACCTTTTTTAGTCTTAATCATAAAATACACGTCACAAAAACTACACGAAGGTGTGAATGTGATCACAAACCACTCCTATATCCCATCGCGTTTCCATTTACTTATCCTTCGATCAAAGTAAATTAATCGGACTGCGATGTAAACTATAACAAATAGAATAATTAATGCTTCAATTTTGGGAAACGGGCCACAGATAGAGAATTCAGTGAAAGAAAAATGTGCGTGATACATATATTATACAATTCTTTTTCTTTAAGTGATACCTTTTACAAATGGTTAAAAGTTATATTATATGACCCATTAATACTATTTAATACGCGTGTTATATTTTATGAAGTAGTGTTTAGGATTGAATCAAATTTAACATTTAAATTTAAGATGATATATATTATTGAATCTATCTTAAATACATTATTGGATCATCTATAAGTGAAAGATATGCTTACTTAAGAAATCGTCTATATGTATTTATTCTTTTGATATTTATTTTTAAACATGTATGAGTTCCGAATGTAAAAAAAAATTACTCGGAAACAAAATTAAGAGAAATTACAGCATGCCCACTATAGTTTGAATTTGGAAATTAAACCGTGCACATTTATTTTTGAAGTGCATATGGGTCCGAGGGCATGATTGCAAATTACATGTGAATCGCATGTGGTTCTGCAATTGCTCTCACAATCAACAATGGCCCAAGTGTTTCAGAGGTCACAGCATTATAGCTGGGTGGTGTTGTGATTGTATCAAAATAGAAATGGTGGAGCTGGAAAAGTTCCATCTTATAACAGAAAATTCCCTCTTTCATTGCAGAACAAATATATGTGCTCTAACTTATCCACAACCACGTTTCACATTTTGCAATGTTGATAGTTAGTGTATTTCTCATTCCCCCTCCACTTTCCTCATTGTTTTCTTGGAACCACCATCTTTTACTACCAAAAATGTCTTCCATCATTGCAATAAAGAAAAAGCACCAAATATGATTGATCCGTTTTAATAATCAAATGGGCAAAAAACTAAAAAGTCAGCTACCTAAACTAATTATCTGGTTTGGCATAATTGAACTTTTCACCGCATAAGCCTCCACTATAGTCCAGAGAGCAATTGATTTGTTAAAGCATTTAGATTTAATGTGCATTTGTGTCGTTAGTTGTTGGCCCATCAGACTTATGCTAATTAGTGCATATGTTTTGAGGGTACTCATGTTGAGAGAATTAAGTCCAAAATAATCCCAATAGAGAAGTTGAAAAGTTTATACATGTAAAGAATTTACTAAATATTAAACATTTAATTTATATTATTTTCTTTCATTCCTTAATATAAAAATATTTGTAATTTTTACTACCATAATTCTCATTTTCTTCTCATAGTTGTGATGAGGTGACTCTCCTCTATTTCAGTGAATTGCTCTTGGTTTCATTTTGCCATTATGTATCTTATTCAAACATGTTATTATTTGTTACAAAAAAATGTTATTATTTAATTATCAAATAATTAATTTAAGTGCTATATATTAAAAAAAACACGTGGTGTAAAAGGATACTACATGTTATTTGAAAACTAAGAATGTGGTTAAAAATATATCAAATCATTCGTTAAATATATAATCCATCTATAATTTGTATATAGGCTAAACATGTTGGGTAAAAATGACATATTTAAACTTTTTAAAAATCTATTTAATTAAATAGATCATATAATGAACTTTTAAAAAAACCTATGAAATCTATTATACCAGTCTGTTTTAGTTGGCATATATATATATATATATATATATATATATAGAATAATACATTTGTAAAATAAGTTTAATTTATAATTTAAATAAAATAAGAAATATCTTATTATTAGTCATAAGTTGTAAAAGACTAAAAAGTTAATCATTTGACTATTTAGGTTAGATTTCTTATACTGTATTGTGGATAATTGTATAACATGTAATTTGTTTAAGATAAATCTACCATCTTTTTTATTTATTTTACAGATATACCTAAATAGACTTTTTAATATGTTTGAGTTAATAAGGTATTTATAAGTAATTTTATGTAAAACAGACGTTAAAAAAATTTGATTAGACTAATTGATTAACCTGTTAAACCAGAAAAAAATTACAATAAATATTTGTGTCAGATTGAAACCTTTTAATTATTGATCATTCAGGTTTAGACCTAGTAAAAACTCAATCAATTTGGTCTAATTTCACCCTAATTAACAACAGGTATGAGTGTGTTAATTATAGTTGGAAATAGTGGATCCATCAACTTCATGAATGCGTAAAAATAGTTTAGACTAAATTCAGTGTAAAATGGTAGAAGAATAAGATTTATTTAGTTTATAAATGAAGGAAATGATAGTAAAGAGCTATTATTCCGCTAATAGGTTGAGTCCTGCAACCTCTTGCCATTCAAAAATGGGTTATGTTATGTAGCAGGGCCAATTTAAACAAGTTCTCATTTCAGTGTAGAATGCCTTATATTGTTTCCTCAACTATTCTATTTCCCGCACGGAATGTCTCATATATAGTAATTGGATGCTATTGAAGCAATAACTCATAAAATTAGAGAAAGGTAAAATGAACTTTTCCTGCTATAAAATTAATCCTGTTATGTGTAGTTTGGTAGGTTTAAACCCTTAATAGCTAGAAAATGTTGCTTATATACAAGTTCAGCTACAGGCCATTTTCCCTGTGTTTAATGTAGCCAAAGACTTTTATCCAAAGGGCATTAAGGCTATATACATGGGACGAAATTTTTGATAGTTTTAAAAATAGTGGTTGTTTTAGGGAAAACTATATTTTTCATTTTTCAAGAATTTTCTTTGAAAATTTAGGTATATAAACATTTTTTATTTTTTGTATATTCTTGAAATATTTTTCTACTTTTTCTATTAAATATGCTAACTAAACACATTATTAATTTTCAATCATCATAAAAAAATCTCACTAAATTTTTTTTCCCATTTTCATATGTTTGGAGACGAAATCAATTTTCACCCTTTTTTTTCTAATGACATGGTATACTTTCTAAATATTTTAGATTATGTTTGTCTAACCTATACAATCTTACATAGGATAAAAGATCAAAAGTAAAATTATTTTATTAAAATTTAAGGCAAAATTGTTTAGAAATGAGTGGATATTAATGATGTTTTAAGAGAAAAATTTTATTTTTTGATCTCTTACATGTTAGATGAACCCTTTTAATGAGAAGTTATGATATAATAATATTAAATAAAGATTAAAAATAAAATCTCGTATAAATTTATATGAACTAAAAATATGGTTTAATCATATAACAAAATGAACTGTGGAAGGGAAAAGTCACTGTTGGGAAATATTCCCAACTCAAATTACCCAATAAAACGGTTTAACGTTGTTTTCTTTCCAAGGTGTTAAATATCCACGGCTATATTTATGGCTACACTGCAAGAGATTAATTAAGAGGAATGTCTAATATAAAGATCTACAACACTTTAGTGACATATGCATAGGGTATAGTTTGTTTGATATTCAATTATTTTCTACCTTCCCAAACTTTTTCTTTTAAAAAATAATATAATACTAGATTTAACAATATCGAATGCATGAATCTTACCTGAAACTTTAGCGTACTTTTATTTGCGGTTCATTCTTTTTGCAATTTGCATCGTTGGTCTATACATGGTATAGCTTCATAGCACTGCAGTAGCATAGCTTACTATATTTTAATCAATTATCTTGCCAATTCTTTTTCTTATGCAGAAAAAAACTTCTTGTGCTCTCCATTTTTGTGTGATTTAGTGGGAAAAACGTGGGTGTGTGTATATATATATATATATATAATAAATGATGTAATTTGATAAGATAAGAAGAGAAATATACAAATAAAATGAGGTAAAAATAAATAGAATCATTGTTGAGGTTTTGTTTTCAAATTTTTATCTGTTTTATTGCCTTACATTCTTTTTATTATCACTGCTAAATTACATGCTTGCCTTGACCTTGAATTTCATGCAACATGGGAAATATTAACAACAATTACATTATAAACGACTTGTTTCGTAAAAAAAAAAAAAAAAAAAGACTAGGGCCTAGTCATGTCTTGTTACGTAAAAAAAAATCGTTCAATGTTGTAATGATTAGTTAAATTTATATTAATAATTATCAAATTTATTAATAAGACCTTTTTATTATTTAAGTAAAAAACTTGTTGAGGTTCATGAAATAATATGATTCTCCTTCCATATTTAACGAGTTAATATTAATAAATTTTTAGTATAGCAATAATCAATGAGTATATTAAAAAAATATACTAGTGTGTGTTGCTGTATTAATCAACTATGATCCATGTAATATATATACATGTGCTTAAATCATTGAAGCCTAGGAGATCAACAACATTCAATTAGCATGGGATTGGTTCTGCATTGGTTTCAATGCCTTTCTATGTTCCTTCTGGTAATTTTCTCATTTAATGTCTCTGCATTCAAAATTCCAAGGTTAGGAATAAGTTGGAGGAGAAGCAAGGAACGTGAAGCACAAATGATGTCTTCCTCGAACTTTCCAGAAGATCTCAAAACATTTTACTACACACAAAGACTTGATCACTTCAATTACAGACCTGATAGCTACACCACTTTCCAACAAAGATATTTCATCAATTTCAAGTACTGGGGTGGAGCTAAATCAAATGCACCAATTTTTGCATTCCTTGGTGCCGAAGAATCACTGGATATGGACATACATGTTGTTGGGTTTCTCAGAGAAAACGCTCCTCGGTTCAATGCTCTTAATGTTTACTTAGAGGTAACAATCAATTAAGAACAACATTAATTGTAGTTGTAACGTAGTAATAAGAAACTACTATTACTAGTCCTACTTAAAATACTCTATTTTTATTTTTCTTTTATACTCGATATCATGATCTTTTCATGAATTCCCTGCGATGCAACAGTATCATTCGATTTATGTAGTCAACCTTATTTTTTGGCAATGTTCATAACATATTATGATGTTTTAATTAATTAAAACAGCATAGATTCTATGGAAAATCCATACCATTTGGGTCAAGGGAAGAAGCTATGAGAAACGCAAGTACTCTTGGATACTTCAACTCAGCACAAGCAATAGCAGATTATGCTGCTGTGCTTTTACACATCAAGGAAACTTTGTCTGCTCAGAATTCTCCCATAATCGTTATTGGAGGCTCTTATGGTGGAAGTAAGGAACCTTATTTCTTCAAATTGTGAAATATTTCAACTAGGCCTTTAAATGTGTAGCTTTATCACATATACATACATACATATATATGGTAGTTTAATTATCAATGAGATTTTTTTTCCTGATATACGTGTGTATATGTACAAGGGCACATGTAATTAATTTATTAACTTGCTTTGATATAAATTTATTAATTATGCAGTGCTTGCATCATGGTTCCGGCTAAAGTATCCCCACATTGCTCTTGGTGCTCTTGCTTCATCTGCACCAATTCTTTACTTCAATGGCATTGCCCCACAAGCCGGATACTACTATGTTGTAACCAAGGACTTCAAAGTAATATCCACTAATTATTCTATGTCAAACTTTTCTTAATTTAAAATTAATTATAATAATTAAGCACCCTTCCATGAACTATTGAAACGGATGCATAATTTCAGGAAACCAGTGAGAGTTGTTACCAAACTATACGTAAATCATGGTCTGAAATAGACAGAGTTGCTAAGAAGCCTAATGGTCTCTCAGTCCTCAGCCAGAGATTTAAAACTTGCAAGTAAGCTTTTTTATATTTAACTCTGTAGACTTTCTTTTTTTTCCTTTCTTTTTACATGAAAAAATCAGATACATGTGATGTAATAAATATGATGTAATAAGAGTCTTACAACAATTCATATACTCAAAGTCAGATCAACTAAGTAAGTTAGACTCACTTTACTCTATAGCCTATCCTATACACAACTTCTTAGAATTCTATTCATCACAAAAACAATTAAAAAGTTTTCTTTTTCCTGTTTCAGCAAATTGAACAAAAGTTTTGAGCTCAAGGACTACTTGGACTCTCTATTTACTGCAGCAGCTCAGTACAATCAACCTCCTCAATACCCAGTTAAGATCATATGCGAAGCAATTGATGCAGCAGCAAAGAAAACCGATATTCTTGGCCAAATATTTGAAGGTGTTAAGGTTGGTATGGGAAACCAATCATGTTATGACATGAATGAATACAATCTTCCAACTGAAACTACCCTGGGTTGGAGATGGCAGGTAAATATGGTCTTATTCTATATTCTTGAATCACTGGAATAACACAACCACAATTGCTGATGCAACATCATGGTTTTTTAACTCTGCACAATAGCATCATAATCGTAATTACGGTCGTATCAGTCACAATCGTTAAAATTAATTGACTGTAATATTAAGGTTTTCGATATCACCACAATTGTTATAATTGAAATTTTACCACAGCAACTCGCAAAATAAAGATTAATCATAACAGTTGGTGGAAACTTCAATTGTGATTGATGGACAGCTCCAAAAACCTCAAGGGAACTGCACCTAAGTTTTAATTGGACAAATTAATTAGTCTTTCATTAACTAAGATTGAATTAATCAAGTTCATAAACAGACATGCAGCGAGTTGGTTATGCCAATAGGCCATGGAAGGAATGACTCAATGTTCCAACCAGCACCTTTCAACATGAAGAGATTCATTCAAGAGTGTAGAAACTTATATGGCGTCCTGCCACGGCCTCACTGGGTGACCACATATTATGGGGGCTATGTACGTTTTTTTCCCTCTCATTCAGCCTCATGAAACATATAGTTCCTATACATTAACACTACTAGTTTCTTCTTCTTCTATGATTATTGACATAGAATATTAATGCTTTTGATTTTGGTTTTACAAATATAAAACAAAATGGCAGGATTTCAAACTGGTTCTCCACAGGTTTGCTAGCAACATCATATTCTCCAATGGATTGAGAGATCCGTACAGCTCTGGCGGGTAAATTATATAGGAAAAAGAAACCAAATATTGAGAAACATGATAAGAAATGTTTTCTTCAGCAATCATTAATTCTCCTTTTTCTATTTATTTTCAATTTATTCAATATTTGATTAATTTAATTAATATCCTTTTTTGTTGTGAATGGCTGGACCAAGCAGAGTGTTGGAGAATATTTCAGAAAGTGTCATTGCTGTGTCTACTGTAAATGGTACTTCATGTTTATGTATGATTGACACATATGGAATATATCAAGAATGTTAAATGTGAGATAATTTTGATTTCAGGGTCTCATTGCCTGGACTTACTGGTAAAAAGCCCAAGTGATCCGAAATGGTTGGTGAGGCAGAGAAACACTGAGGTGAAGATAATCAAAGGGTGGATTGAGGAGTACCAAGCTGATCTATTAGCATTTAATAAACAAAACCATCCACCAAAAACTTAATTAATTAATTAATTGGTCCACGACACCCGAATAATGAAGCGATTAGTGTTCCATTAAAAGTTGTATGCTAAGAATATTATTAATTGTGCTACTAAAGCTCAACCCAACAAACTTAGTGTGGGTTAGTGCATAATGGAAAAACTATTATATATGATTAAATTTCGTGCGCGGAATCCACCAATATGTTCTACGAATTCTGAGGGGAACATAACGCAATCGTGCTCCCTCGCAACAAGACCACTTTTATTTATCTATACTCTGTGGGGAACAATAGTAACAGTGGAGTTCCAAAACCTATCAACTGAATGAAAAAGTAAGCTTTTTCTATATAGAAAATTATATTGTTGAAAATCATAGTGAAAATACATCAATAATGCATCAGAAATATGGAAATTTAAATCTAAACTATCCTTCCTTATCAAGCCAGTAGAGTTAGAAATAAATACAAAATATTAGCACCAAGCTTAATTCTCACACTTTTCTTCTTTTCCGCTATTGATATTTTAAAGGATAAAAAAACATCCGCTTGTTTCTCTTAACAAAGTATTCGTATGCGAATCCTGTAGATGGATAAAATTCTCGTTAGAAGAGACAAATCCATCATGATATAAATGTCTCCAACTCGGACAAAATTTTTTTGGTAAACGGTACATGAGGTTAAAAAAACAAATCCAGCCGAAAAAGTTATTGTATAATAAAACAAATTTATATAATACTTAATCACATATTTTATTTTGACACATGATATAGTATATATAATATATAAGTAAATTTCAATTTTTAAGTTAGACATATACAAATTTTAAAATTTTCTAAAATCTAGATAGTAGGAGCAAAACTTAATCATACATACTATAACATTAGAAATATATAACTTTTACATATATCTTGTATAGAGATGGAAATGCGCAGACCGTCCGTCGGGTCTTTGTCCCGGCCTGTTTAAAACTTATATAGGTCAGATTTGTCGGGTTAGAAGGTCATTCTAAGCTTTTAAAAAAGTTTTTTTAACTAAACAGGTTAAACTATAAACTTTTTGAAAAGCCTTTAAAATTTAATAGACTGACCCATCTAATTTACTTAATTACTAATTAGTTATATATA
Organism: Clitoria ternatea; assembly: GCA_037962975.1. Taxonomy (NCBI): domain Eukaryota; kingdom Viridiplantae; phylum Streptophyta; class Magnoliopsida; order Fabales; family Fabaceae; genus Clitoria; species Clitoria ternatea. The sequence goes on from CM075675.1 coordinate 90,767,518, forward strand.
TTAATAACATAAAAATAATATATATATATATATATATATATATTACATATTTATATAATAGAAATTAATACTACAATTAAAAAAATGAAAGGGAAGGTAACACAAAAAAATAGGGGTTTCTAATTTTGAGCCACTGTTACTCCCTCCCTCTGTCTCTATCCCTTCTCTCTTTACCTCATCATATGTGCCGCTCCGCTGCCACACACAAACAAAAAAGAAAGGGTATTGGGTGAAATTTTGTTAATCCTCAAAGAGTGTGAGTGTAAGTTAGACTTGATTTTAATTGTGATTTGTTTCTTTACTCAATCTTATGGAAATTGTTAATTTTCTCTATTCTTTAAAGTTTTGCGAGTTGAAGGGACAAAGCTTTGGTATTATTTGTTCTGTTCTATTATATATGATATTGATTTAATGTCTGCTGATTCTATTACTTTCTTTTATATTTTATTGACACCTTAGGTTATATAACTGATAAGATTTCTGCTTGCAATTTATTTCAATCCTATGGAAATTGTTAATTTTCTCTATTCTTTAAAATTTCCCAAGTTGAAAGGACAAGTTCAGCTTTAGTACTATTTGTTCTATTCTATGGCACATGATACTAATTTAATGTCTGATTCTATTACTTTCTTTTATGATACTTTAGGTTATATAATTGATAACCTTCCTGCTTGCAATTTATTTCAATCCTACGGAAATTGTTAATCTTCTCTGTTCTTTAAAATTTCCCGAGTTGAAGGGACAGGTTCAACTTTAATACTACTTGTTCTGGTTCTATTCTATTGCACATGATACAAATTTAATGTCTGGTGATTCTCTTACTTTCTTTTATATTTTATTGACACCTTAGGTTATATAACTGATAATTTTATCAAGGTTAGATTATAGAACTTATGATATTATGGATTTCACAAATGGTTGTGACTATTGTTTGGATGTAATGTGGTGATTATTTTAGATTTAATTACTTTGCTTTGAATGAAAAGTTGTATATATCTTTCATAATTTAAAATTAAGTGCATTTACATCATTTAAATTGATAGGCCCATTTATAATTATAATTCTGTTTACCGTGATAGGCAACCTATATAGTTTAATAGGTTTTTTATAATTATAAGTCCGTAAACCGTATTTTTTAATTTTCTTCCTTCTAAGCTTTCTTTTTATATTTCCTCCATTTTATAAAAACATAAATTTTTTCCATTTTTTTCATCAAAAGAAAGGATGGGCAAAAAAAACAAAAAACAAAAATCCTAGCTAATTCGTGCAACACGGGCGTTCCGCGTTCTGTCTAGTTTCTTCCAATGCCGCGCGTGCTCCGTCTCCGTTAATCTCCTCGCCGGCACAGCCTCCTCCTAGTGTCGTGGTCAGTGTTGTTGGGTTGGGCTCCCAACTATGTGTCTAAAGGCCCAAAGCTCACATAGTGACCTAAAGAGGGAAGAAAGGAGTCAGAAAATTGAGTGAGAGAGACCTCATTTTACAAGGAAACCCGCAGCCATAGAGAGAGAGAAAAGAGTGTAGAGTTTCTAGACCAGCCCACTTCCGTTAACGATCTCCATCAATCCCACCGTTGGATCGGTCTGAAACTTTGAGAGTGTATTCTTAACATCCTTCTCTACATTCTCACCGTTCAGATTTTCAGTTTGACATCTGTAGGTGGAGAAATCGTATTCAAACCGAGACCCTGTTCCAGTTCGCAGGAATTCTGACCAGCTTCGGGAAAACTACCATTGCCGATTCGTTAACCGTTGGATCGGGCTAAAATTCTGGTATGATGTTCCTGAGATGTGGTTCTAGGCACTGACCGTTTGGATCGTGGTTTTGAGGTCCTTTCTGGGAGATATTGTGCTTGAACAGTATCGGCAATGGTAGTTTTCCCGAAGCTGGTCAGAATTCCTGCGAACTAGAATAGGGTCTCGGTCTGAACACGATTTCTCCATCTACAGATGTCAAACTGAAAATCTGAACGGTGAGAATGTAGAGGAGGATGTTGAGAACACACTCTCAAAGTTTCAAGCCGATCCAACGGTGGGATTGACGGAGATCGTTGACGGAAGTGGGCTGGTCCAGAAATTCTGTATTCTTTTCTCTCTTCTTTTCTCTCTTTCTATGGCTGCGGGTTTCCTTGCAAAATGAGGTCTCTCTCACTCAATTTTCTGACTCCTTTCTTCTCTCTTTAGGTCACTATGTGGGCTTTGGGCCTTTAGACGCATAGTTGGGAGCCCAACCCAACAAGTGTCGCCACTGTCTTCAGTGCGGGAGTCCGCGTGGTCGTCTCTCTGTTCGCTCTGTCAGTAACGTGTACTCTCTGATGTCGTCCATCAGGTTTACTCATCTCTTCTCTTCTCCTATGTCAATTATTGGCTACAATGTGCAGAAAATGATACTTATGTATGGGGGTTGGGTTTATCTTTACGCAGGCTTTGTTATTGTGTTGGTGCTTCTGATTTTACTCCCTACACATTGTTGTCATGTGTCCTGTGTTTGTGCTTCTGATTTTACTCCATGTTGTTTGAGAAAGTCCTAATATAGTAAACAGTAATATCAATAAAGCCAATGTGAGTTTGATCTATATATCAGGTTAATCAACCCACTGTAATTAATTTGTTGATGCATGTCTTTGGTCCATAGATGTAATGCTTTTGTTGATGTTTTAGACATCTTTATTTGTTACCAAAAAGACATCTTTATTTTAAATGTGTCCTTTGAAATGTGAATTGGTTGTTTTGTTAGTTTATTTAGACCTTTTACTTATATTTTGGAATGAGACATTTGTATTTGTACTTTAAATTCAAGTGACGTTGAGGTTTGAAACTTTAAAGCTGGATTTGGAATTATGGTATATTGAGTTCCAAGTAGAATCTTTCCCCACGAGAACCCGAAGCTTTTTGATCTCCAACGATGCTGATCGCTGGCACCATGATGCAAACCACCTCAAATGCGATGGTAATGCTGAAGAAGATTAAGGAGGCTGATGGCGTCATTGTCCTCATCACTTGATTTTTAGGGTATTTTTTATTTAAAGGATTTTATTTCACACTTTTGTTTCTTATTTCAATCTATCTATCTGAACTGGTCTAGTTGAAATAGCTTTTATTTCCAATGTTCTGAATCATTGTTTTTATTTAATTTTACCTAAATCCTTCTCGATACTGATACTTGTGCAGAAAAAGACAAATCCTTTTTGAATGATTGAATTGGTTCTCTAGAATTTTCTCTACAGTGAAGCATGATTATGCACCTTAGGTATTGGTGTTGGTATTGGTACATGGTTTGTTGTGGTTGAATTTGATATTTAATTGTTGTTGGGCAATTGAAGGGATGCGACATGGAAAATCCCCACTCTGTGAACAGTCCAAGAAGAACCCTGAGTCTTTCGAAACAACGTAGGGCAACTAGGTCATTTTCCGATGACAAAACCTCTGGCTTCGGTTTCTCCGGCGATCGTGGCCCTAAGCCTTCTGAAGTTTATGGTTTTGTAGGTTCCATTACCAATGTTGTTGCTACAGGTCATCTTCTCTTCCTCGTTCTTCTCAATAAGTGCTTTTCTGGTAGGGAGTGCAAACATGGTTGAATCACTATGAGTGGAAGGGAATTTCTTTTCCATCCATGTTTATTTCACAACAATTGTTGATTTTCTCTTAAAAAGTAAACTAAGTTGAATTAACTTTATACCAAACAGACCCTTAATCTCTTTGTATTTCTCCATATCATTTCCATGTATTATAAGAGCTTTAATCTTGTGTAAGACTATGAAAAGAACTCCAACTAACTAAACATAACCATCGGGAGTAAGGAATTTAAGTGTGACTTAGCTCCTGTACATAATTGCTTCTAGCTGTATGGAGGAGACATGTAGTCACATGAAAAAAAGCTTTAATACCTACCTTTGTAAAATTTATTCATTTTAATGTTTTTTATTTGTTTTATTGATGTTGTTTTGTGTTACAAATTAATTATATTTTGTAAACTTAGTGACTAAGTTAATTAAATTAAAAAAATAAGAGACAGGTCATGTTTACAATTTCAGATATCAGAACAAGGAGTGTATTCAGATTTTTGTGATGTTTGTTTGGAAATTTTATTTATTTCGTTGTCTTTGTGGATAGTTATTTTCTTGGTATGGGCATATGTTCCAGAATCGTGGCTACAATCTGTTGGCATCTCTTACTATCCTAGCAGGTTAGATGGCTTAACTCCTGTTGTTATTTATTTGAAGCTTTGGCAGCTGTCAGGGTCCTATATCATATGTAATTGTTGGGTGCACGATATTAAAAGTTTTCATTGTGAGAAGAATTCTGGAGTATTGGGTAGGGTGATTAAGCGCAGTTTCCTTCCTTCAGAGTGCTTAATAATGAAAACATATGTAAAAAGGATTTCAAATGAACTTTTTTATATGAAATAAATTATGTGAAAATTTCTCATCAGCCTTTGCTCACCAGATATTAGGCTAGGGAAGTCATTTCAAATTTATGGTAAATGATTATTAATTCAACTGTTTATGACAAAATGTTGGAATTTTTTTTTCATTTCAGATATTGGGCTCTGGCAGTTCTAACTTATGTGATGGTGACCATTGCATTGGTGCTGGCATTATACATCGGGCTTAACTTTATTTCAACACCTCCCCCTACGTCACTAAACAGTTTTTGGTGAGTTTGACACTGAAGGTTAATTTTGATTCTACATTACTTTCAAAGCTTTGCATACGGGAACATTTTTTACTGTTAATTATGCTGCATGAAATCTCGTGAGTAAACTGATATGACATTTTGGCAATGGAAATTTCATTTGAAGTTTTCTTAAGGCTGCGCAATCGATCAGGATCCAGTGCATTATTTAGTTGAAATTTTCCAATAACTGATATGGACATCTCTTTGGATCAGATGAAGTTAGTAAGGACCCTTTGAGTCTTGACGAAGATGAGAAACCCATTGAGCCCATATCGGATATTGGCATCGATAGAATCAACGATATCATGTTCAATAATGCAGCTTAATGATCATACCTGACTCTAATGTTATGGGTTTTTTGTGTGAGAGGTTGTCTATTAGATGTGAAACTGATTGTAAATGGAATAAAGCTTTCCCTGGCTCCATGTTCTTCTGTCATTAATATTCACAAATGGTTAAATTTTCAATTCTTCACTCAAAATCTGTATGACTTACTATCTACATCTTGCCCTTCTATCTCTTGCGGATGAACGAGTCATGAAACCATGATCATTCTTAATCATTCGTTGAGCCTTATATTATATATGAACTATGATGAAACATGCAAAATTATTGTCAATATAATGAATATTCGACTTGGTGCCTTGGAATAATAGTTTTCAATTATTTATTATATTATAATTATAAAATCACTATTTAACAATAATGAACACAATACACAAATTAATCACAAACATTTGAAACCTAAGTGGCATAGACAATGAATTGAATTTCGCTCCAATGCTCACTATGTGACTTTTAGTGGTGAAATTTGTGACACCCTACTAATAAAAACACGGGGGAATTTTTTTTTCTGATCTTTAGTGAATCTATCAAGTTCAGTGGAAACCCCAAACATATATAGGTACCGCTATATGGTTCTCAAAAAAATTCATGGGTAGAATATATAATTCAATAATATCATATACTTTTAATTTACTAATTTTTATATGCAAGCATTCAGGAACAAAACAACTAGGAAACCTCCAGTGAGGTTATCAGCTACCTATTTTTCCACTACATACAAACATATAACATATGTATCAAGAATGCCGGCCAGCCGATACTATACTCATCAGCTATACAAATGTGTGTGTATATATATATAGGTCCCCAAAACCATAGCGACTCCAACTGAGCAATTACCAAACATCACCTCGGTCCACATTCACTGCAAAATGACAACAATTTAGGGGTAAGCATATATATATATATATATATATATATATATATGAGAGGTACTGAACATAATTTACTAATCAAATATCTAGTTCGTCACATAATTAATAATTCAATATATTCATTACTACACAGATTGTCATTTAATACGATTACATTATCTCAAATGTAATCAACCACAATCATCATATATTATAAGCTGTCCCACGACATTCAAAATCACAATAGTATACGTACATGCATATGCATACGAATCTGACTCTAACGATGGGACTTACACAATATAATAATACATCTTAGCTCCCAGTTGATTCGACCATTTTACAAGTACCAAACCGCTCGCCCATTCATGCAACACTGTGTTGCGAGCCGGCCTTAGTCTTACTCGAAGGCAGCTGTACAATCCGAAGAAACCACCACAGGGTATGTGCTTTACCATCAGGCCGCCCTCCCATCTAGGCCGGCATCACAGGCCCCTACAGTCCTATGAACGTCTGAAAGCAAATGTTATGCCAAATAATTATCAATCATCAATAAACCACCTGATTACCAGGGACTACCACTTGGTTACCATCTCCAAGGTTTCATCTCAACATATCGACAAGCATAGCATACAACAACTAATAATTAATTATCAACACAACATACTTAAATTATTAGTCGAAGCAATAGTAACAATTAAAGGGGTATATTGCCAACAAGCACAAATAACATCATCATGAAATTCATCAAGTATAAATCAATATAAACAAACAAATATACCATTATCCATTCATAATCTATGCATTTAAAATATAATGCTCCCCCTAGCTGGAATCCTCGATTCCAAAGCTCGAACGCTCGTCGAATACTCCTATTCAATCACTGATTTATGGTTTCCAAGACCAAAAATTCATAAATTAACAATAATTATTTTAATAATTTATACACTACTTAAAAATCACATTTTGATGCTTAAATAACCAACATTTCAATAAATCTTAAGATTTAATAATTATTATTCTTAGTGCTCAATTAAATCAATTCACATAAACTCTAAATTTGGTAATTATTTTAATACCCTTTTCATTAAAAAATCAAGTATTCTTCTTAACCTTTATAAAATTTTCTTTTGTTCTTAAGCAATTAAATATTCAAAAACATTTTGCTTAAGAGTTCTTAAATCATTTGAAACTTTCTAAACTTTAACATTTAGGTACTCATATAAAATTATCCAATGAACTTCACTTAATTTAATTAGTCCGTGGTTAACTTGTAAAAATTCAAAATTACTGAAATTTATTAGTCAAAATTTTAATATAAAATTTTTGCCTTGAAACACTTCTTAATTAGTTTAAATTTTTTATGAAACCTCTTTGAACCAAATTCCACAAGAATTTATTTAGAAAATCCAACCTTATATTTTATACTCAAAAATTAATATTTAAAATTTAGCCTTTAAATTTTCTTAAAGAAATCTATTTTTAACATCACTTAAAAATCTGACTTTTACACATGTCAGGTTTTGATTCTTAAACCTGTAGCTTTTAACACCATCAGATTTTAACTTTTAACACCTGTTCTCAACTTTTGACACTGCCATTTTCAGCCTTTAACACATTTTCCAATTAGCTTTTAACATCGGCATGATTTTTTTGCCAAACATAATCTCTTAACTAAAAATTTTTTAAACTAAATCAAGTAACATAATAAGTATTTTAGCTTTTTAACAATTCAGTTTCATCATAATTAATATCAATTAATTTGCTTAGCATTTTTAAGGCATTATATCATATTCTACCATTCAAAAACACATTCATTGTCAAAAATCTATTTTTACCAAGTGCCACAAATTTTTATTTTACCTTGTAATCATACCATATTTCAAGTGCTAAGTTTTTCTTCAAGGCCAAGAAAATCATTGCATGCCACGCGATCAAGAAAACAAGGAACACTAAAACTTGGTAACAATTAATTTATAACTAAAAGGGGTTTTCAAAAACAGCATCTAATAATATCTTCACCCATCATCTAGATCAAAATTTCCACCTAGAATCAAAAGAAACTCCATGCACCTTACATGGACAAGAAACATCAAGAAAACCATAGCTTGACAAACAATTAGTCACATGCATATGCAATTCAAGAATATCAACAACAAAGTCACACATCTTCACGCTACATGCAACAAATATTCATCATCCAAAACTGAAACAAGTTTAAAATTTGAAAGGAAATTAACATCATAGTTTCAGTCATGGAGTTCCAAGATACTACTTTCAATTTCTGAAAATTTTCAGCCTTAACATTATGTTTCAAAAAACAATTTTCACATTAAGATCCATGGCTGTACTTGAAACCCCATGCATGCAATAATCTTAAATAAAAGAGGCAAATACCCTTCCTTTACCTTGATGGTGTCTTTGGTCAAAAAAAGAAATTAATGCCAAGCTTTTGCTCCTTGACACACCATAGGTCCAACATGCAATAAAGAGGAAGAATAGTGCTATGTTGATAATTAGAATGATGGAAAGGAAGAGAAGATGGTTCTGTTTGAGAAAGCAAAAGAATTGCAAGAGAGGATGGTGAAATTTTTTAGAGAAACAAAGTGAATAACTAGGGAGAATGCAAGCATTTCACGGTAGAGAGAGATGGAAAAAAATAATAAAACAGCCCACCAACTTGCTCCATAAGCTGTTTCTGGTGGTGAAGAGAGAGTAATTTTCAGTCCAATGGTGTTGTGACACGTGGCAATGAGTGTTAAAAGCCAATTGGTCCATGTGTCAATGGTAAGCTGATGTGGTCCGGCACAGTGAGCAATTCTTAATAAATCTACAATAAATCATAGGATGAGAATTTGGAAAAACTTCCAACACAAAAGTTGTAGAGTTTTATTTCCTCTTCCATTTGATATATAATATGCAAAAATCTAATAACTGTAGCCCGAAATATGTCCGAACCAAGGTAAAGTGTTCTCGGAGCTCCTGAATTGTTTAAGGCTAAAAAGATAATTTTACCACAATTTTTCCTTTAAGAATCAGCCTTCATGCCCTTCATCAAAGTTGTAGTGTTTTTCAATATGAAACCATAGAAAAAAGAACTAAGAGATTTCAACGTCGTATGAGGGAGATATGTGAATTTTTCAGAAATAGGGCAGAGCTGTTACGAATTGGAAGCAGACCTTGAAAGAATTGGAAAACTGTACCAATGGGGAGGGAATTGGCCTTCGTGGTCTTCTTAAATATTATAGAGAATTTTAATACAGAAATTTTGAGACTAGAATTGCATGAATCAGACGTCGTATGAGAAAGTTATGTCAAACATACCATGAAAGGGTCAAGCTAAAATAGTGCACTTGCGAATCAGCGTATTGTTTTAAAATCTAGGATTGATGGAATGAGAATTGAGTTTTATGCTCAACATAAGAATTGTAAATATTTTCGATACGAAAAATTTGAGAAAATAACGACTCGATTATATTAATGTTTGAGGGAGATATGTCCAATATACTGAGAGGTGCGCAGGAGGGGAACAAGTTACCAAGCCTAATAAGTTATTTTACAAAAATTTACAAAATTAAACTTAATCCGTTAAAGATGAATAAGATACTTGTCTAAATGAGCTTCATTCTCACTTCATATTGAAATATGTCTTGGTCACACATATTAATATATGTCATGGCATGGAAAAATGATTTTGAATCTATAATAAAAGAATCAAGATGTGTTTAAATAATTGTAGTAATAAATTTAAGGCTAAAAGGTAAAATTAGCCCCTAAGAAATATTCAATTTTGTTATAGCCCCCTATAATAATTTTTTCCAGTTTAAGACCCCTCTAATATTTTATTTAGTAGTATTAAACACCTACTTTTAAAAAGTGCTGAGGTGGAGCCTGTCTTTTTACCACTGGCTTCACACGTGGCATGTGACTCAGCCTCACAATGCTGATTATGATTAAATGGAGAATTAATTCAGATTAGTAAGGATTAATTGAGTTAATTATAATTGTTTATTAAAAGTAGAAAGGTTTCTTTCTTACTTCATCTTCCCCACACTCCTGCAATCGCCTTCATTTTCTTCCTCTCTTGATCCTCATATCAGGGATCGAAAAAAGCTCTCCTCGGGGGGGATCTACCTCAGCTTCAACCTTCATCACCTTCTTCCTCTTAATTCACAACACCAGCAGCAATAACCATCAACAAAGAAAAACAAAAACAGAGAATCTCTTTCATGATCTAACATTCATTCTCTTCATCTGCTTCATCAAACTAAAAGAAACAGAGAACCATCTCATCTTTCTTCATCAATCAACAATCATAAACCCGAAAGTAAACAACCCAAACAGCAACCATTATCACCAATAAATAGAAAAAGCAAAAAAAAGGAGAAGAACAGCCCCACCACCAGAACCGCCATCGAACGACCGGCCACCACAACCCCGACGCTGGCCTTCGAGCTCTACGCGTCGGATCCGGCCCCCTCGTCGCACGACCGGCCCGATCCCGACCTCTAGCACCGGTCCAAGACCTTCCGCCGTCAACCACTGCCCCTTTCCTTCTTTCTCTGGTCCACTCTCTTTCTCTCCCTCTCGGTATCTCACTTTCTCCCTCACCAGAACCCTCTCCCTCTCCGTTACTCACTCCCTTTCCCTCACTCACTCCCTCTCGGTGAGTCCCCCCTCTCTCGGTCTCCTCTCTCCCTCTCGGTTACGTCGTATAGCCCTAGCGCAAGGTGGGGAAGATGAAGTAAGAAAGAAACCTTTCTACTTTTAATAAACAATTATAATTAACTCAATTAATCCTTACTAATCTGAATTAATTCTCCATTTAATCATAATCAGCATTGTGAGGCTGAGTCACATGCCACGTGTGAAGCCAGTGGCAAAAAGACAGGCTCCACCTCAGCACTTTTTAAAAGTAGGCGTTTATTACTACTAAATAAAATATTAGAGGGGTCTTAAACTGGGAAAAATTATTATAGGGGGCTATAACAAAATTGAATATTTCTTAGGGGCTAATTTTACCTTTTAGCCTAAATTTAATATATAACGACGATAAAACCCAATCTTAATATTTATTTTGATTATTAATAAAAGTTGATAACCAAAGTCGATATTTGAATAATATATAAGACCACAACATAAAGCCCTAAACCCTTCCTTAATCTAAAACCATAAATCCTAAACTCTTTGTTAATATAAAACCATAAACCCTAAATAATATATAACTTCAGTGATAAGAAGATTTTGCCTATTGTAACATGTAATACACAAGAAATTGGAGTCTTAAGTTATTTTTAAACGGGGTTTTAAGTTAGTTTTAAATGAGAATGATTATAGATCTATCTAGCATAAGGGGTCAAACTTAAGTGAAGATTCGATATTATATCCTTAAATTTAATGAGGGTCTCAAAATCTTTGTTAGAATTGTGGTGGTCTATAAGCCTAATACATTTAATAAAGTTTTCAAAATGGGTCGTTCAGGCTTCAAATAAAAAGTGAACCTTTTTTTAGCCCAACAACCCATACCTAGTCGGGTTTTTACCCGTCCAAGTCAGCCCGCAACATGTTTTTCCAAATTTTTTATTTTACTAACATGAAATAATACTTTCTACAATTTTTTACTTCAATTAGATTTTGTATTTGATTCGCAAGAAAAATTTGGCCATATATTTAATGGTTGTTTTTTTTTTGTAATTTTTACCAAAAAATATAAGCCTGTTAAAAGCCCATGCAAGGCTTAAAAAACTCATCTAAGTGAGTAACCCAGCAAGTTTGTCGAGCCAATGCGAGTTGAGCCTGGACATGAAAATTTGAACCCTAACTCAAAGCAGACTTTTTTGGCCTAACCCAAAAACGCCTAAACTCGTCACAAGTAACCTGTTTTGACAGGTCTAATATAACATCCTTAATTTTTAAAATAAATTTTTAATAAATCAAATAAATTTTTCACGAATAATTTAAATTTCTAAAACAGGAGTCAGATTCAAGACTAACAATACCGACTATACAACAATCCGACCGACCCATTTTATAATATAAACAAATTCAAATAAACGTTTCACAAATAATTTTAAGATTAAAAATAGAATCTGAAATAAATAATATCATTGTCACATTACAAAAAGCCGACCGGCCATTTAATATAAAAAGAAAATGCACACTCGGTAATCACATGAGCGACCAAGGCTTCTACCCAAATAACTATGCATACTATATATAGTGCATACTAATACATAATGCTCCAGTCGGTTGAGTGACTTCAAGTGCCATCATTGTGTCTCCTGTCCACTGTAAAAATAGTAAGTAGGGGGTGAACATAAACATATCAAATAATAGTTATTTAATTGGATTAAAAGTCCAATCCATAACTATGTAAATAACACATACCGAGCTACATAACACATCATGAACAGAATGTTATTTTTAATAACATATACATCAGTGCATACACATGCATTCAAATGGATAAATCTATTATTAAGTCTTTTAATTGTGTTGCAACACTGGCTCACCGAGCCATAACTCGGCTCTCAGCTGAACCGGCCGTTTTACTGGTACCAAACCATTTACACCCCTATGTGACACCATCACTCTCAGTGACAACGGTGAGTGCCACGGGCTAAAACCCTGAGCCCCGCTCAAGAGGTTGCCTTGAGTCCCACCCAAGGTCTTTTGTCTTTTGCCTTGAGTCCCACCCAACGTCTTTTATGAAATCCACATCTTATTTCATATTCAATCATCACACATGCATCTCATGTATATACATAAATATCATGAAAAGTTCATGAACCATCATCCATGTCACCATCATCAATCTCATATCAATTTCAATATCAATATCAATAATATGAATGGAATATATGAAAACATAAAGTGACATATAATCGGGGTCTCAAAAATAGTTATGCACACAACATATACACATCATAATGATATCACCCCATATCCATTCATAAACTATCTATTTGAAATGTAACGCTCCCCCTACCTGGAATTTAAAAGTTCTTGCAGCTCTTAAAGTTATATCTAATTCTCAGCTTGTGAATTCCGACTGGAATTTCAGCTTTGTATCAGTCCAGAGCTTTCTTCGTAAAGAGAAGAAATGAAGTTTAATTGCTTCTTCGTTAATGGCTTTTAGCAAGAGTTTGAAGAGAAAGATTGTCAGTGATATTTTTACTTTCAAAAGTTTCTAAGCTCATTCAATAGTAGAAACTGATATTTATATCGTTCATGCAAAAGAGACGTGAACAATAGGAAGGAGTCTGACACACGTTTCTTCAGATGATGAATAAGGAATGAGCATTTAATGAAAAGGGACAACACACCAGAAAGGGTCCCATTCTTAGAAAAATATCAGAAAAAGAATCTGCTGGAAGGTAGAAGAACAGAGTGACATGGAAAGCACTAAAATAATCAATAATTCTGACTCAATTTCGTCTTGGGCACATCTTTTCCAAGTAAGCCTCTGTCTGCTCAGAATTCCTTTATTCGGAGGAAAGGTTCCATTCCATGGAACACTCGGCTTTCTTTCCTCGAAAATGTCCTACACGGTAACATCTCATTCAAACATACTCAAGTATATTTATGTCTGAGTCAATCCTTTACTTACGCCACTCGGAAGTCTTCCATCTAAAATCACTCGGAGTTTGAAGTCAACTATCTCTCTCGGAAGTCTTGCCACTTGAACGAATCACTCGGGGTCAAGGATAATTCCGAAGACAAACCCGAGCACAAGCTTTTGGTCATTATTATTTATCGACCCGAGCATAAATTTAACAAAGTTCATCACTCGGTAACCCACCACTCGGATATTTACTTTCCTCGGAAATTGTTTACTTGGAACTATTTTTTTAGAAATACACTCATTCGGTATATCCACGTCATTCAGTAATTAATAATCTCTCACTTAACACCCTTATGTTTGGAATAGTCTCAATCGGTATCATCCCACTCGGTCATTTCTCAAAATCCGTCCTAAGAAATACTTATTCAATTTCAATGTTTTTCTCCACTCAGGAGTGCTTCTCTCGGAAATGTTTCATTCGGAAACATCACATTCGAAATCGTTTCACTTGGATTTTCCTTATTCAAAAGTGTCTCATTCGGACACCGTTTACTTAGCTTAAAAATAATTTGCTTAGTGATGCTTCACTCAGAAACATCTTAACTTCTTTTGGAAATGGCTTCCTTGGTCTTACTTTACTCGGTATCTCTCCATTTCACTCGGAATTTCTTATTTAAAATGACATTCACTCGGAATATCATATTTCCAACAGTCTTTACTCAGAATTTCATTCAAAATTTCTCCATCAATCCTTAATGAATGAATTTTCTAAAAATTACAAAATTTGGGATGTTACATTTCTCCCCTCCTACAAAAATTTCGTCCTCAAAATTTAAATACAAAAATCATACATCAATGAAATAACTCGGGATATTGCTCCCTTATAGCGTTTTCTCGTTCCCAAGTATACATGATATTCTGTTCCTGCTGCCATGCAACCTTGACCAATTGGACATTTTTGTTTCTCAATTGTTTCACCGATCGGTCTACTATACCAGTGGGCTCGGCTATAGTGGTCAGGTTTTCTTGGATTTCAACATCATCATCCGGTATTTTATGAGTAGGATCTGGCATATACTTCCTCAATTGAGAAACGTGAAATACACTATGTAAATTTGCCAAATGAGAAGGTAATACAATCTGATAAGCTACAGGTCTGACTCTCTTCAATATTTCATACGGACCAATATATCTTGGACTCAACTTCTTGCTTTTTAATGTCCTCCCAATGCCTTTGCTCGGTGAGACTTTTAAAAAGACTTTATCACCGACCTGAAATTCAATCGGCTTTGTCCGTTTGTCATAATAGCTCTTTTAACGGTCCTGGGATGCTTTCATTTTGTCTTTGATTATTTGGATTTGCTCGGAGGTCTGCTGTACAATTTCTGGTCCTAACATTAGATTCTCACCTGATTCTGACTAGCAAAGAGGAGTTCGGTATTTCCTCCTATATAAAGCCTCGTATAGAGCCATACCGATGCTACTGTGATAGCTATTATTATAAGTGCATTCAACCAGTGGAAGGTATTGCTCCCAGCTTCCACCATATTCTAGCACACAGGACCTCAACAAGTCTTCCAAACTCTGAATAGTCTACTCGGATTACCCATCTGTCTAAGGGTGATAGGCCAAACTCAACCGGAGCTTCGAACCTAACTCCTGATGTAGACTTCCCCAAAATCGGGAAGTAAACCTCGGATCTCCATCTAACACAATCGAAGATGGAGCACCATGCAGTCAGACTATTTCACTAATGTACAATTATGCTAGTCTCAACAAGGAATAACTCATATTAATCGGCAAGAAGTGTACAGACTTTGTCAATCGGTCTACAATAACCCAAATAGCATCATGACCACTCCGAGTCCTTGGTAACCCTGTTACAAAATTCATAGCTATAGCATCCCATTTCCACACGGGAATTTCCAAAGGTTGTAAACCACCGGTTGGTTTTTGATGTTCAACCTTCGCTTTTTGACAAATTATGCAATGGGCCACAAAGTCGGCTACATCTTTCTTCATTCCGGGCCACCAGAAATGCAACTTCAAATCATGATACATCTTAGTAGTACCTGGATGAATACTTAGCATGCTTTTATGTGCCTCATTAAGCACCGATTGTCGTAAATCTCCCGAGTCAGGTACATAAATCCGACCTTTCACCCGGTAAATACTGTCAGAGCCCTCGGTTAGGAATAAATCTTTACCTTTAGCCTGAGTTTCTTTCATCTCAGCTAAATAAGAATCGGTCATTTGCTGTACATAAATAATTTTCAAAAACTCATTAGCTATCTTTAATGTACCGAGCGTCACTTTCCGAGATGAAGACACATCTACTTGCAGGTTCATGTCTCGGAATTGTTCAAGCAACTCCATCTCCTTAACCATCATCATCGCCATGTGAATAGATTTCCGACTCAAGGCGTCGGCTACAATGTTGGCCTTTCCTGGGTGGTATTTTAAGTCAAAATCATAATCCTTCAAGAATTCAATCCACCTTCTTTGCCTCATATTCAACCCCTTTTGATTAAATAAATGTTTCAGACTCTTATGGTCACTATATACTTCGAACTTAGAGCCATAAAGATAATGCCTCCAAATTTTCAGTGCAAAGACCACTGTTGCCAATTACAGATCATGGGTCGGATAGTTTTACTCGTGTGGTCGTAATTGTCGTGAAGCGTAAGTAATCACTTGGCCATTTTGCATCAGCACACATCCTAGGCCGAGTCCAGATGCGTCACAGAAAACTACAAAACTTTCTTGTAGATTTGGCAAGGCCAATACGGGAGTAGAAGTCAATCGGGTTTTCAATTCTTGAAAACTCTGCTCGCACTCAGAGGACCACACAAAAGGAACGTCTTTCCTGGTTAGCTTGGTTAAAGGCAAGGCAATTTTGGAGAATCCCTCAATGAATCTCCGATAGTAACCGGCTAAACCCAAAAAACTTCTGACCTCAGTAACCGACTTAGGCCTCTCCCAAGTCATCACAACTTCGACCTTTGAAGGATCTACCGAGACACCTTCTCGGGAAATGACGTGACCCAGGAATTGAATCCTATCCACCCAGAATTCACACTTAGACAATTTGGCAAACAATTTCTTCTCCTTCAACACTTGGAGTACTAATCGGAGATGTTCCTCATGCTCTTCGTAAGATTTTGAATAAATCAATATATCATCAATAAATACCACCACAAACCGATCTAAGTAAGAATGAAAGATGTTGTTCATATAATTCATGAACACAGCCGGAGCATTTGTCACTCCGAACGGCATTACCACGTATTCATAGTGACCATATCGGGTTCTGAATGCCGTTTTAGAAATATCGATGGCTTTCACTCGGATTTGGTGGTATCCCGACCGTAAGTCAATTTTTGAAAAGACCGACGCACCACGTAGCTGGTCAATTAAATCGTCGATCCTAGGCAATGGGTATTTATTTTTAATGGTCAGTTTATTCAATTGGCGATAATCAACACATAACAGCATGCTACCATCCTTTTTCTTGACGAGTAACACCAAAGCACCCCACGGTGATACACTCGGTCGGATAAATTATTTTTTGAGCAGCTCATCAACTTGTTTCTTTAACTCAGCCAGCTCAATCGGGGACATTCTATAAGGAGCTCTAGAGACTGGCTCGGCTCCAAGGATTAAATCAATAGAGAATTCAATCTCTCTATCGGGAGGGACACCAGGTACATCTTCCAGGAATAATTCGGGAAAATCACAAACAATAGGGATATCTCAGATTCGAGACTCACTCTTCCCATTAGCCATACAAAATAGCATAAGCAGTTGAGATATACCTTTGATTTCATATTCATCGGCTTTTTGTTTAGGAAAAATTACTCACCGATTTCGATAGTCAACCAGGACTTTATGGGCTGATAACCAATCCATACCGAGAACGATGTCAAGACCTCTCAAAGGTAAACATATTAAATCTGCAGTAAAATCTCTATCACCGAGAGTGAATGCTACGTTCTCATACATCATGGAAGTCCATAATTTAGCACCAGTCGGATTAAACACATTTAATGGCCGATTCATAGTAACGACAAACAATCTCATTCGCATGACACAATCATTAGAAATAAATGAATGAGTAGCACCTGAATCAAACACCACATCAAGTGTAGTATTTCTAAGTAAGCACTTACTTTGAACCAAGTCGTTGGCTTGTGCAGCCTCCTCAACAGTAGTGGCATACACTCCGCCTACTGCCGGTGAACTAGAACTCCCAGCCTGATCGTTCCTTGGCATCACTGAGTTATTACGATGATCCCCATTGCCTCTTCCTCCTCTGTTACCGTTTCCACGGCCTCGTCCTCTGAAGCCTCCACGGTTTACACTAGCATGTGATTCAATCGGTTGGAGAAGAGGATAGTTAGGACGGACATGTCCTTTCTCATTGTAATGGTAGCAGATAACTTCCTTATCTTTGTCACAGTTCCGAGCATAGTGATTGCCCCCACATCTAAAGCATTTGATGTCCCTCGGTCTATTCACCGGTCGGCCACCAACATTCCCTTAGCCTCAGGATCTAAAGGATGATTCTCCCCTGACAGATTTCCCTTGCTTCTTAAAGCTGATCGATAGTAACCTTGAAGAATTATCTGACTTACTGCTCGAGCCAGTTGAAGCTCTACCGTCCTCCTCATATATTCTGCATTTATTAACAAGGATCAGAAAGCTTCTAATCTCCTGGTATCGAAAAGCTTTCTTAATCTTTGGGTTTAAACCACTTTCAAATTTGATACATTTTGAACCTTCTATGCCCGGCATCTAGAAAGGAGGATAGAACAGACACGGCTCCTCAAATTTTGCTGTATATTCTTCAACGCTCATACTACCCTGTCGGAGTTCCATGAATTCCAACTATTTCTAACTCCTAACAGTATTTGGGAAATACTTTTCAAGGAAGCATTCCTTGAAATTCTCCTAATTCAGCTCGGTCCCAACAGCTACCAGTCGGGCTTTAGTAATTCTCCACCACCACCAGTTTTCAGCTTCTTTCCGAAGCATGAAAACAGCATACTCCACCTTTTATGCTTCAGAGCACTGCAAACTGTCAAAGACCCGTTCAAGGTTCTGGATCCAGGCATAAGCTTAATCAGGCTGAAATCCTCCATGGAATTCAGTCGGTTTCCACTTGAGAAAACAATCAATGCTATGATTGTAACTCGGTTGGGGCTGATTCTGCCGTTCTAAGATGTTAGCAACACGCTAGAAGGCAGCAGCCATGGCATCCATACCATGAGGGTCCATTTTCTTATCCTGAAATAATTATCATACTTTAGTACCTCTCATGGATATGAAAGCAATTTTATTTATAGTTGATTCTCTCAACTATATCACATAACAACAACAGTGATATGACTTCACTTAATCAGCATTTAGTAGCTTAACCTTGGCCTTGGACTTTTTAAGTCTGCTCTGATACCAAAATATAACATCCTTAATTTTTAAAATAAATTTTTAATAAATCAAATAAATTTTTCACGAATAATTTAAATTTCTAAAACATGAGTCGGATTCAAGACTAACAATACCGGCTATACAACAATCCGACCGACCCATTTTATAATATAAACAAATTCAAATACACGTTTCACAAATAATTTTAAGATTAAAAATAGAATCTGAAATAAATAATATCATTGTCACATTACATAAAGCCGACTGGTCATTTAATATAAAAAGAAAATGCATACTCAGTAATCACATGAGCCGGCCAAGGCTTCTACCCAAATAACTATGTACACTATGTATAGTGCATACTAATACATAATGCTCCAGTCGGTTGAGTGACTTCAAGTGTCATCACTGTATCTCCTGTCCACTGTAAAAATAGTAAGTAGGGGGTGAGCATAAACATATCAAATAATAGTTATTGAATCGGATTAAAAGTCCAATCCATAACTATGCAAATAACACATACCGAGCTACATAACACATCATGAACAGAATGTTATTTTTAATAACATATACATCAGTGCATACACATGCATTCAAATGGATAAATCTATTATTAAGTCTTTTAATTGTGTTGCAACACTAGCTCTCCAAGCCATAACTCAGCTCTCAGCTGAACCGGCCGTTTTACTGGTACCAAACCGTTTACACCCTTATGTGACACCATCACTCTCAGTGACAACGGTGAGTGTCATGGGCTAAAACCCCGAGCCCCGCTCAAGAGGTTGCCTTGAGTCCCACCCAAGGTCTTTTATGAAATCCACATCTTATTTCATATTCAATCATCACACATGTATCTCGTGCATATACATAAATATCATGAAAAGTTCATGAACCATCATCCATGTCACCATCATCAATCTCATATCAATTTCAATATCAATATCAATAATATGAATGGAATATATGAAAACATAAAGTGACATATAATCGGGGTCTCAAAAACAGTTATGCACACAACATATACACATCATAATGATATCACCCCACATCCATTCATAAACTATCTATTTAAAATGTAACGCTCCCCCTACCTGGAATTTAAGAGTTCTTGCAGCTCTTAAAGTTATATCCAATTCTCAGCTTGTGAATTCCGACTGGAATTTCAGCTTTGTATCAGTCTAGAGCTTTCTTCGTAAAGAGAAGAAATGAAGTTTAATTGCTTTTTCGTTAATGGCTTTTAGCAAGAGTGTGAAGAGAAAGATTGTCAGTGATATTTTTACTTTCAAAAGTTTCTAAACTCATTCAACAGTAGAAACTGATATTTATATCGTTCATGCAAAAGAGACGTGAACAATAGAAAGGAGTCTGACACACGTTTCTTCAGATGATGAATAAGGAATGATCATTTAATGAAAAGGGATAACACACCAGAAAGTGTCACATTCTTAGAAAAATATCAGAAAAAGAATCTGCTGGAAGGTAGAAGAACAGAATGACGTGGAAAGCATTAAAATAATCAATAATTCCGACTCGGTTTCGTCTTAGGCACATCTTTTCCGAGTAAGCCTCTGTCCGCTCAGAATTCCTTCATTCGGAGGAAAGGTTCCATTCCATGGAACACTCAGCTTTCTTTCCTCGAAAATGTCCCACACAGTAACATCTCATTCAAACATACTCAAGTATATTTATGTCCGAGTCAATCCTTTACTTACGCCACTCGGAAGTCTTCCATCTAAAATCACTCGGAGTTTGAAGTCAACTCTCTCTCTCGTAAGTCTTGCCACTCGAATGAATCACTCGGGGTCAAGGACAATTCCGAAGTCAAACCCGAGCACAAGCTTTTGGTCATTATTATTTATCGACCCGAGCATAAATTTAACGAAGTTCATCACTCGGTAACCCACCACTCGGATATTTACTTTCCTCGGGAATTGTTCACTTGGAACTATTTATTTAGAAATACACTCATTCGGTATATCCACGTCATTCGGTAATTAATAATCTCTCACTTAACACCCTTACGTTTGGAATAGTCTCAATCGGTATCATCCCACTCGGTCATTTCTCAAAATCCGTCCTGAGAAATACTTATTCAATTTCAATGTTTTTCCCCACTGAGGAGTGCTTCTCTCGGAAATGTTTCATTTGGAAACATCACACTCGAAATCGTTTCACTTGGATTTTCCTTATTCAAAAGTGTCTCATTCGGACACCGTTTACTTAGCTTAGAAATAATTTGCTTAATGATGTTTCACTCAGAAACATCTTAACTTCTTTTGGAAATGGCTCCCTTCGTCTTACTTCACTCGGTATCTCTCCATTTCACTCAGAATTTCTTATTTAAAACGACATTCACTCGGAATATCATATTTCTAACAGTCTTTACTCGGAATTTCATTCAAAATTTCTCCATTAATCCTTAATGAATGAATTTTCTAAAAATTACAAAATTTGGGATGTTACATCTAATACTGAGGGGAGTCAAGGTGAGGTGAAAGACACTTAACCATAAAATCTTAGGGTATTATGAGTGGTTTTCCCGACAATTATACACTTTTTACTTTCTTCTATTTTATTTGATGTGGGATTTATAGTTTGTTGTCCAATTCATACTCGTATCTCACATTATGGGATGAAATAGGGTGTCACCTATAAAGACATTCTGACACTCAAATCAGTATGGTGTGTAACATTAGAGCTCAAACGTTAAGATACATTGAACAAACCTTAAATGCAGAAAATGAATAATATTTATATAAGGTGAACATTTGTAATGATTTTTGAGGTAGTACTATTTTGTAAAATGAAGAGAAAGGTAACATAGACGCAAACATTCTTAACACACTTGCAAGTGCTCCCCGATATACCCCTAGTATAACCCCTTAATTCTCTTATTGAGACCAACTTATGAGTAATACCGATTATGGTGGGTTTTGTTGGGCCTTGCTACTTTGTGGTGTCTTATGATGATATAAGATGCTTTTGTTTAACCACCACTATTGGTCTATGAATATCAACATTAGTAACAAGTTTAGATTAATTAATCATATTTTTATTATTTTAAGGTTTAGGGTTTGGAGTATAAATGGTTTGTATGAGATGCCCTTAATAATCATGAGACTTATTTATATCGACAATCAACACACTAAACAATAAGAAATGACCACAAGTTTCTTCATTTTTATTGTATATAAATAAAACAATTAATTAATTAATAATAGTGATACTAGAGCTTTAGACTTTAGTACATAATAAATTATAATTTCAATTAATATATTTTTAATTTAACACGGGAAACGAAAAAACAAAAGGGCATATATTGGCTGTGATGACCAACGATGGAAGCGTAGGAGGAGGTAGAGAAGAGGATCGAAAATGGAAGTGGTGAAGATGCTGGGTCTGATACGACGACGTTCATGTCTCATTGTAGCCGAGAAGAAGCTCCATTACTATCCACTTCCCTCACGCCTCACTCCCAAACGCTTTCTCGATATCCACAAGGTACTTCACCACTCATTCCTCCCCTCTCTCTTTCTCTTTACTCAAACCTGTTACAAATCTTTGCAGTTTGGAAACAAGGAAGCGATTGAAAAGGAACGCGCTAGACTGTAAGTTCAATTTCTTTTTTATTCATGAAGTCAGTGAAGTGGTGTAACAGTGATTGATGTCGATGGCAGTGTAGATGAAATGAATAGGGGTTATGTTGCTGACATGGCTGAGTTCAAACAACATCGTGGCAAGGTATTTGCTTCTATATTCCAATTAAGAGTAAAACAAAAAATCCCTAATTCCATATTGCTCACTTTCAGCTTATCTGTCCATCATTGCTCACAACTTACCCGACCATGAAACAGTTCTCTGATTTCATTGTGATCACTTTATTTTTCTTATATAATGTGTAGCTGGGGAGGAATGGTTTTAAAAATCTCACTTTATAAAATGCCATTCAACTTGGTCCGTTTTAAGTATAAAACAATAAACCCTAGTGAAAAAAAGCTCAAAAGGACTAAGGTGAATTTTTTTTAATGTCGGGGACTAATTTGAGATTTTTTAAAAAAAATTAGTTTAAATTACATGATTTATACAATTTTGAGGACTAACTTCAGGGTTTACTCTTGATGAATAAGTGGCACTGGTTAGTCTGGAACAACGTCTTGGGTGTGTACTGGATAAGACTATGAGTTATGGGTATGACAGGTTTGTCTGTGATTTGTGCAGATTGCTGTAGCTAATAAAGTGATAATACCAGCAATGGTAGCTGTGAAGTTTCCTGATCTCCAAGTCAACTTCTCAGACGGTAAAACGATGAAGCTTCCTATCCGTGTTGGTGATTCTGATAAATCATCTTTCCCCAAGGCCTCTCTATTTTGTGTTTCATTTCGAGCTAGCTCCCAGGTAATTGATCATGGCATTTGTTATGTAAATCTACGACTGTTATTGTCTGCACACTACTTTGTTTGCTCATCTTAATGATTCCAACATCAACCCTTTATGTCTTAAGTGGAAAATGGTTAACACAATTGATGGTGCAACGGTGCAGTTGATTATTATTCTATTTGAAATACAAACAGTATCTGCTACTTGTTGTCCACACATTTGGGTAAGCAGGGTAAATGACTAGAAGAAAACAAAGAATACAATATAATGAAAATGCAAGAGAAAACTACTTTATTTGTATTCGTATGGGGCTGAGTGTTCAATTCAGCTTAAGCAACCCTTGTTTTTGGCTATGAAATTTCATGTATTGATTTGCTACAATGGCATGTCCTTCCGTAGGGAATTTTATCCATTCCCTAAGAAATGCCTTTTACATCTGTTTTAACTTATTACAAGTGATGGAGGAATTCAATTTTGTGTTCATTGTATGGTTTTGTACTCTGGTAACATTTTTTTTTGGTTTAATTTTGGCTTACTGTTGCTCCAGTAAATTCCTTTCTGTATCCTTGACAGGGAACGAATAATTCTTGGTGTGACCCCTTTGTTAAGGAATATAGAGAATCAAAAGATGTTCATCTATATCAGGTAATTATCTGTTAGTTCTGGTTATATGCATTTCTTTGTCATTCATTGTGACAAAATGAATCAGCTATTTATGAGAGCACATTGATAACTGTAATATCCCTCCCTGAACTTTTGACTTACTGTTTTGGAACTTCTGAAGAAAAGAGATGATGAGCCATGAGTGTATGTGTTTCTCATGAGGTATTGATGACATGTATGAAAGTGCTTAGAAGCTTACATGGAAGTTGTAAACTACTATTCTTTTTAGTTTTTTCATTTTGTGTTACTACTTATCTAGGCGCAATCATTCAGAACCATCTGGTTTAGCTTGTTGAAGAGTCTATCTATCAATCTAGAGGTGACCACATACTGGGCTTTTTACTGAAAAGCCTCCTAAGCGCCAGGGAAAGGAAAATCAAGAATATAGTCAAAGTTACCTACAGTGCATTATAGTGCTGAGTATTTCAATAAATTCCAACAACAATAATAGCCTTATCTTATTAGATGTGGTCCGCTATATGGATCCCTTGCTATCATTGGTTCTGGCCCAAAACCAAGTTCTCAAACCAATAGCCATGAGATCCATTTTAATAATTTCCAATTTTGAATAAATTGGAATGGAAAATGTAGTTCCAAATTTCAATGCTATAAATAATGCAAATAGACCCATTATTTTTCTGTGCGCACCTTTTCAGTATTGGCTACAAGTTTACAACGATGCTTTTGTATTTTCTATCAGATATCATTTATAGATTCATGGCTTTTATGCCGGTCACCTGTAAAGCGGTTCCTTCTCTGGACAATGAAGAAGCCCAATCAACATGAAAGCAAGGATACACTTCAGAAGCAGATGGTGTATTCATTTGGTGACCACTATTATTTCAGAAAAGAACTGAAGATACTGAATCTCCTAACAGGGTTAGAAGCTTTTCCTTGCTTATTCAATGCTTGGTTTGCTAATGAAGTTCTTGTAAATTTGTAATGAAGAGTACTGTTTTTAACAAGTCAACTTCCCAGGTATATCTTTCTCCTTGATAATTTTGGTAGAATAAGATGGCAAGGCTTTGGAATGGCAACAGAAGATGAACTGTCCTCCCTCTTTTCTTGCACGTCACTTCTTCTAAATGAGTCATAGGTAAGACCTAGATCTGTCAATTTTGATGATTTATGAATTGCTTCAGCCACGTCATATTAAGCAAAATAATTGTTGAAGCCATTTTTTTCACTCATCTATATTTTTTATTTAAGTTTATAAGAACATTATTTTTCTTTCTTTATGTGAGCGTGAGACTACACTAATGTTCCGAAATTGCAGATATTTCGGGCGATGATAAACATGGTTATATGAGAGTATGCAGTTTCAACTAGTCTGTAAGACATTTATGGAGCTCATATTTTGCGGGGGATGAACACTAGAAGCGGTGTGAGGATAAGTGATAGACTTTTTAGAATTTTTGGTACATGGAGCTTTTTCTAACCATAAAGTGAAATTCATTCAAATAAAATAGCGTAGAGAGACTTACAATTTTGTCAAAAAGAAAAAAAAGAACAATAAAATATTCATGTTAAATAATTAATACTCTTTGAGTATTTCAGTGTGTAAGTAGTTAAATTTAAGTGCCTATTCTGTAAGAGTGTAAGTTTATTTCTAAAGCTTCTGTGTGAATGATTTGATTGCTGTGTTTGGCTTAGTTTATATTAGAGGAATAATTGCACTGTACCCAGAAAAAAACCGTACTAAAAACAAGAGAATTCAATCAGTAATTGCATATTTTTGTTAGCTTTTAGAAAGAAATTAAGCGATTAATGTTTAAAAGTATCCTTTTTTGGTTAGTTCAATCTGTTAGGAATTCTGTTATAAATTCAGTTAGCTAATTAAGTTAATTTCATTTAGCTTTTCATTTCCATTTCATAGAATCAATTAATCAATTCGGTTTTTTCTAAGCTTAACCAAGTAGGCTTTTAGGTGTTTGTATGATAAGGAATTGATTTAGATAAATTTCTATGAAACTGTCTGTTAGAGAATATTGAACTAGAATAATTAATCAGGAAGGATTATGCGTGAAATTAAGTTAAAACCAATTTATACCCCCTTATTTTTATATAAAAAAACAAAAGGGTTCAAACATGTAATAATAATGTTTTTAACCAATTCATGGTACAGAAATAACATGAACAAACATGGAGTTGTGTTCATTACGGTCTTGTTTACCTCACATTGGATTAATCACGCGTTTAGTGTGATGGTTTTTTCCGATTGCCTCTAATTAAATATTTGGATATCAGTGATTCCAATATCTAAGAGAGAAAAAAGACTACCCAATTTCGGGAGATTAATGAATCAATCAAAAAGGTAAATCTGGTAGTGACACTATTCATTTTTAGAGCTAAGGTCAAGAGTGCTTGATTTTGATTAAGCGAGTTCTTATTGATGTGCTCAATGAAGCTCCATTATCTTAGTTTCATCTTTTGACCCTATCCAAAAATGTTGTATGACAAAAAAAATATTACTATATCCGTCTCTAAATATAAGGTAGTATTTGGTATCAATTCCATGAAAAGGTGTATATAGACATCCAATAAAAGAGAGATAAGCGATACATGAGTAATCTGATAGTAAGATAAAAAGATGAGAAGCATTAAATGAATGAATGAAATGTAACCCAAAGAAAAAATGAATCAATGAAAAATAACATGTGAATTGTTGCAATACGATCAAAGGAATTTAGTTCAATTAGTTGAAAAGAAGTTTAATATGTATTCGATTCTTATCCTAATCACAGTATAATTCTTGCAATTCAATTTTTGACGAAATAGAAAATGATGTTCCTTTACATGCTCATGGTTAACTGAGTATGCTCGATTTGACGTTGGGAACATTAAGTGTCCATGACTTAGGTTCTTTCAATTACTCAAATTATTTTGGCTATTTTTGTATTTTTCAGTTTCCTGTAGTATAATTGAAGTATCAGCTTTTACCTGCAACATTGATTATATGCAGCAACCAAAAACTGAATTAAACCTTAAAAAAGAAACTAGTGTATAATTAGTATATGTGAATCAATGAGTAATCCTGTTGAATAATTTACATCGCTAAAAGTAAATAGGAGTAATTCTACAAGAAAGGAGGCACAAGCGAATTCAAACTACTATGTAGTATTGCCGGTTGTCACAAATACACCGACAAAAGAATATACATAGGAAAAAGAATATAGTTTCGTTATCCCACAATGTATAAACGCTATAAGACTCCAAAGCAGTAAATCAGTGTTATGTGCACAAAGAAAGCCAAGAACCCTTTCATTGTCAAGTTAAGCCCATCACGTAAAGAAGGGCTTCCACCTACGTCTCCAGCATTTACAAATTCACTTCTGCCAGTGCCAGTTGTTGCAGAGACATTCACTGTTAGAGAACCTGCATTATTGAACAGCATCAGAATCTAATGTTAAAGATAGATAACGGTTAAGCAATGACAACATAACCTACTCAAGACTCATTTTTTGGGTGCACAAAAAGTTCAGGTCTTAAAATTGAATTTAACATACTCAAATACCATTATCCTAGCATAAATTAAGACTACAAAGCAAAGTTGGCTAATGTTCTATGTTGGTCCCACCCTCAAAAGTAACAAAAGAAAAATTCTTGGTTGAGTAGCAAAGCAATAAATAACTTAGGAGCCTAACTAAAAGAATTTCTTTTCCTTATGTCATCCAATATATGCCTTTCTGGTAATGTAGCTGAAACTTACAGTCATAGTTAGCCCATCCAATTCGTTGACCAGCCAGATCATAAACAACAATTTTGTCTTTTAATACAAGATCTGCCAAAACAGAAATTAGTTAGTACCATATCATACTCTTCAAGAAAAAATTCGACTAATCATTTAGGCACAAGAAATGATAACTTTTTAAGGGTCCTGCTAACCAGTACCCTAAGATCATTATTTAAGAAATTGAAAGTGAAAATTTTTATTGGGAATTGTGTTGGGATTCTGGTTGGAAATCAGTGAGCATTAATAATGATTTTAAATAAAAACTTTCTATTTTTGGTTCCTTAATTAGTATCCTTCAATGCCCTGGTTAGCATTTTCAATTTTTTAAATTTATATTCAGGCAAGTTGAGAGCAAAAAACATACTAATGTGAAACTCTAACAATGGCAGTGAGAAATTTTTCAAACAAGGGTGAAGGCAGAAGGTTAAAACAGGATGGGCTTATAGCATTACTATACTACTCGTTCACAGAAATATTTAATTAATATAACAATTTCCTCCTAAATATAGGTCCAAGTTTCAAACTTTTAAGTTGATGCCCAATCAAATGCATCAGTTATTCCATGTATCCTTGCTTTCTAGAGATGGACATATGACCTAGAGAGTTCAGACTTGTACTCTACCTCCTAGAATTGTTGCCCCTTGACCCTGGATTTTCTGAAAACCAATACACCACACTGCTGCACCACCCTGTAACATGCATAGGTTGATCATAGCATTTAGTGAGATAACATGCAGTGCAAAAAAATGGACAAAACAAATCAGTAAGAAGCATGCAAAGAAGAAATGCACAACATCATCAAAGCTATGCTGAAATATCTGTGACTAGTCTAAAGAATTCTCAATGCTATAAGGTATCAGATTTCAGTTGAAAAATGACATGTAATGTGAATTAGAAGAAAAGCTGTCTATCTCTTGTTCTTTTTTCGTGATAATGCACTCAAGGGCATACAAGCATAGGAATGGTAATGTTCAACCAAATATAGTGTAATTGCAAATGGAGCTCATTGCACTGGAGAAGGATTTGAGTACATCATATGCTATTAGAAACTATTACTTCTATACTAATTTACTAAAAGTTATGATGGATGTCAAATTGAAATCAGCTTTTAAGCGCAAACAAAGGGAGGAGAGGAAGAAAAAGAAAAATAGATTGATAGACAACGATTCAACCATAATCTAATGCAAATCACTCACACTTGAAATCAATATATTTAGATGCAATCCAAAGAGTCCTCAAAATATTGAAAAAGTAGAAACTGAAGCATAAATACTTACAATAGAATTCTGCTGTATAAGGTAGTCTTGTGGTCTTAAAACCATTGATGCACCACCAGCAAAGTTCAGAGATACTTGAGGAAAAATATCAGTGACACTACACACAGTACAGAAAAAAAAAGTTAGGGAAAGAAAATATCAAAGATGATCTAATTTTAATTTTTTAGTACCCAAATTTCAAAAGAAGGCTAAGCTGTAAAGGAAAAAGTCCAGGAAAAAAAAGAGCGTATAATGCTTATCCTAACCTAGAAGTGATTAAGTAACACTGATTTCCCTTGGAAACAACACTGCGTACAGTTTGTGGAATTGCAGCTGTAATCTGCATTATCAGAGAGGGGGAAAAGGCATTTTACCATCAATATTAAATAAACCTCCAACCTAGTAAAAAAATATGCTATGACTGCTAAAATGCTAATTAATACATGATAATATATGAAGGATCAAAGCAAGTAAGCAACATATTTTGTTCTAGAATGACCAAAATAAAACTCACCGCATTGACAAAGGGATCATAAGCCTCTTCTGCAAGGTATGCCAAAGTTGTTCCAGAATCAACAATGGTACCCCTGTTATTTGATGTTGCAAAAACGGATGAATCAATTTGCAATGGTTGGCCATTGACAGAGATGCTCTGTAGATTTAAATTGTAATGGGGCCTGAAATATTATAAATGGAGCAGTTAGTCTAAACACTTTTACAGAGAGGCATTCTTTCAAGCCATTTCAGTACAAATACATGTTACCAGAAACATGTTTAAATTCTCCAATTTCTATTACTTCAACTTTTAAGACAAAAATCATTGTCTATCTTACTCAGATTCAACTCCTTTCAGGCTAAACCTTTTTCAGATATGAAATAGATAGAACCATCTAATCAACCCCTGACTAAATTTATTGAACTCTTTGCCCAGGGTACTATTCCAATTTCGAAGAGCAGGCACCTAAGTATTCAGTAGATGACAAAACATTCAAGATTGACAGACAGAAACTTCATGGAAACTTTATTTTAACATCTTGCTTGGAAGGATAATTGAAAGCCTGGAACACCAAATGACTCCCACATTTTTCAAAGAATTCATATTACCATCAGAAACTACTTAACAAC
Organism: Clitoria ternatea; assembly: GCA_037962975.1. Lineage (NCBI taxonomy): Eukaryota > Viridiplantae > Streptophyta > Magnoliopsida > Fabales > Fabaceae > Clitoria > Clitoria ternatea. Next base: position 90,797,535 of record CM075675.1, read on the forward strand.
CAGTCAACCAGTAACCACCAAGAGAAACACAAATTTAATTGACATGCATTTCTTATTATGGTGAAAGAACTTACTGTGATGGAACAAGTAGAGTATAAACGATGTTTGGCTCCACAATCTCACCAAGAACCAATATGCCCCCACCACTGCTATCTCCTTTCAGGCAGTGAGAGAATACTCTTGGAGCAATCCCTTGTGAGGAAAGCTGGGAGATTACAGACATTTCCTGTTGCCCAAATCCAAATATCCCATCAACTGCTCTGTCAGACTTTGTCAAGTCCCCAGTCTGCTGGTTGCTACAACTGCTCCATCCATTCACAAAGCGATACTTTCCAACATTAAACCAATATACATGAAATGAAAGAACAGGAAAATGCAATCAACCATTCAAATTTTCAGGTTCATGAAAGCTCACCCAAAAACTACAGGTGCTGTGGAATTTGTAGTTACAGACCCCTCAAAAATAGTGTCTAAATGTATCATATCTGACACATAATACCCTGAAGTCCCACTACCATCTCCATACTGAAAAGTATAGGAGCACTGGTTGTTCTGACTGGAACAGGTGGCATCTGATGATTGTATTCCATTCTTGCACCTTTGGTCAGAACAAGAGATCGATGAAGATGTTGATGAACTCCCAGGGTCAAAAAAGTGGAGTTGAATCTGTAACAAAATCCAGCAACCATGCATGAATCATGATATCACAAACTCCTATGATCTCACAGTTCTACAGACTTGAGAAATGTTTTTAAAACCAGACCAGTTCAGTGAAGGTATCAGTTCAAACGAACCGTGATCAAACCGCAGATTGAACCAATTACAATCAAAAATTGAATTAGACTAATCATTTGGCCGATTTGCGGTTCAACTGATCAGACCAGTGAGTCCGGTCCAGTTTTAATAACAATTATTGAAAGTTGAAATTGAATCACTAAATAGAGAAAATTGCATTTACCTGAAGCCCACTTGTTTGAGGACAACCACTACAGGAGTTGCAACTAACCCAAAGAACATCACTACCGGTGTCAATCTGCACATTAAATTCCACAGGAGGGGTACCCAACTGCACCTTAGTAAAGTAAAGCCTGAAATAACCGATTAATTCCATGTTAAAAACATAACCAAATCAACCAGTATTTGGTTTACACTTTGAACTAATGACCCAAAGAAAACCATAAACTAATCAAAAAGAAAACAACACACTTGCCATGAACAGAAAACTAAAAAGATTCTGAGCTCATCAATTTTGAAAAGTGGTGGCGACCCATCACTCACAAGCCAAAAAAGCTTCCAACTTAATTGAACAACACGAAACCAGAAACCGACCCATGAAACAAAAATTAAGAAAACCGATAAAATTACCCGACTTGGAAGGGATCAAAGGTGCCCTGAACAGGGAAATCAGCAACGCCGTTTGAAGACTGCAACATTCTGCGATGCCTCAGCATGTCACGTCCTCTGAGCTGACTCAGCTCAACTCCATTATTTGTCGGAAACGCTCTTTCCAGTCTCAGACTAGCCGGCGATCCAAAAACAACCGTCGCCGACACCAAAAACGCGACGGAGAAGAGAAAAGCAACTGCCATTAGTTTCGTTACTAACTATGAAGAGGTTATGTACGCACTACGTATATATGTACGTATATGTGTATGTGTGTGTGTCTATGTGGAAATTCAAAAAAAAAACAGAGAGGGAGAGACTAATGTGGGAGTGTGTGAAGAAGAAGCAAAAGGTTAAGGAAGAAGATGAGGTTGTTGTTGTTGTTATGGAACATCATCGTAATTGGAGAGAGAGAAAGGGAAAAAGGAATGTATTTGTAATGAACAAAGGGAGAGAGAAAGAGTTGAAGAGAACAACAGGAGAGGAGAATTCTAAGTTTCATTCAACTATGGATTACGTAAAGTTGCCATTCTCTATTTTCTTTTTCTGTTGATTTTATCTTTTTATTTAAATTTAATTATTGAAATGAGATGTGTTGGTTAAATTGAAAGGTAGAAGGAGGAGAACGGAACTTGTTTTTCATTCATTCATTTTATCATAAACTAAGAACTAATAATGCAGGTTACATAATCATGTGCGTCCTTCGCACGCGTTTTTTATTTTTTATTTTTTTCATGATAAATAAATGTAATTATACAGATTGCTTCTGTTTTTGTTTTGGTCAAAAACATCGAAATCTCTTTCAGTTCTTTTGGTAAGAGATAAAAAATTGCTGATATCAAATTCATGGAAATAAATTAAGTGTGCGGTTGGATTGGATTGTTTTAATGATTAATTATTACTATTAAATATTTTGACATATATAACAATTATTATTTAATTATGAATTATTGTATGAATAAAAATTATTAACTTGTAAATTATATTAAATGATATTTAAATTTATTTTTAATTTTTAAAAATATTTTACACTGATAATACATCACAATTAAATTTTAATATTACAGTGGATTATATGTTATTTTTTAATTTTTTAAAACTTGGCATTTTGTAAGTTTTTCACAATATTTTTTCTTAAAGTGATTATTCTATTTGTTATTTTGTTTTACAAGCATCAATCTTTTTGATTATTAGTTAAGATTTGTTTAACTTTTATATTTGACACTCTCATGCCAAAAAAGGTGAGCTTGGTTCGTGCTAATGAAATTATGGTTGGTAAAGTGGTTATCGGGTCTGAGTCTAATTCAACGTTCTTTCAAGGTAAGGATCGAAATGTGATGTCATCTGTAATGACACTCTAATTCTTAAGTTAGTAATTGATCCCACAAGTTAAACTTTAGATGGGGAGAATAAACATACCTTAATTCATATGTGAGCATTTTATCATAAAGTTTGGGGGAAACTGACACAGGTGCAAACATTTCTGATTAGTTACAGGTGTTATTGGTATGCTCCAAATATGACTCTTAACCTTCATCTGATACCAGTTTATTAATAATATTGGTTATCAAAGGCTCCATGGGGAACAATGTTGTGAGAGTCATTGTGATATTAAATATAGTCATTTAGCTACCGATATGGGCCCATATAATTTGTTCCCTAACATGTTAAAGTGACTTGAGAGATGCTTTAATGAACTGATATGTGTAGGCTTTGAAGATTTCGAGAAGTACCAATGTTATGAGTTTTTGCTTTGAAAATTTTCACTGGTATGGTGCCTCTCCACTTCAGATTGTACTCTTTTTAGAGTCGGGTCTTTGAAAATGTCAAGTGGGAGTTTCCAATTGGGAGGTGTTGTTCATATTTGTGTATCTTTCCATTCCTAATTAAAATTATATTTATAATTTATGATATCCCCAGACTACCAAAGTGTGTTCATATTAGAAAGCCATGTTCGAAGTAGTGATATGTTCATGTCTTAGCCCAAGGGTTTAGAGAGTCAGGTCGCGCCTAGGGTTGTTGAAATAGAACCTGTGGTCGCCATACAATAGAGTGTAGCACCCGTTAGCAACCAACGTATAAGACACCATTGACACATGCATTGATTTGCCATTAGTACAATAACTACTAAACTATTTGTTGGTTGTGCACGACATTAATTTATAAAGATATAATTACTAGTTTAAACATATATTATAGCTATATTTTTAGTAAATTAATTACATTACAAGGGTCATAAAACTTTCAAGTCTTTGTCACAATTATTCTTAATTTTACTGTGTACTTTGATTTAGACCTTAGCAGTGTATCGATTTCCATTATAGTTTTGATAAGTAAGAGTTATCGTATTCATAAAGACTTGTATGATAAGTTGTAAATAAGAATCTATACTTATAAAATCACAATAAATATGTGTACATTATATTCACAACTATTAACAAATGAATGTTGTTTGGTGATGGATATTGTTATAATGAAAATAAATATTAACAAAAAAGATATTATTGTCTTACTTTGTATTACGATACAATTAATTCTAGTTAATGTGACATAAACATCATTAAACTTGATTCCCCAATGAATAGCTTCTAAGTTCTTTTCCATAAATACCAATCCATCAACTATTTATTGAAAGTATTTGCATTAATTTATGACCTTAAGCAACCAATATGTTACGTCATATATCTAGGCACACAATCTATTGAGTGATCCAATCCATTTCCCTTTAGGAGAGCATGTCTTAATGATAATTGAAAATGCATAATCATGTAATGTTCTTTTGTTTGAAACAAGCATAGAGCTTAAAAAAGTTCTTAACATTAATATAAATTCATAAATCATATAAAAATCTTCAATGCATAGCTATAGAGTAAGTGTTACATTCAAACCCAACAAAAATAAGGTTTAGTCACTTATTGTCATGAGGGCTATTCAAACATTAATGGATAACACAAAAATGAAGGAAATCAAAAGAGATATATTCCACGTCTTTAAGCTTCCCCTACAGTGTTGGGATGTCACCCCCATATACACACAGTGTTTTTCATCTTCCTTATGGCAAAAGATCCCCTTAAAATGAGTGTTTTGGCATTTTACACGGCCTCCAAATAAATTTGGATACTAATATATTATGATGAATTCACTTGAGGAAAAAGATTAGTTAAAGCGAAATTGCTAAAATTATGCGGTGTGCTTTTTCTAGATTCTCCTGGGCAAAAATTTGGAATTCTTCATTCGTTCTCTAATTCAACTTCACAAGACTCTTTTCTACAAAAATCAGAGAAAAAACATGTGATGGTACAAAGTCATACTTAGAAGGAAAAGTTGAATAAGTCTAAACTCTTTTTCATGCAGACTATTAAAACAATCTAAAAGATGTTTCAGACTTAAGATGGTGTAGACTTTAGAAAGAGAAGGATAGAGAAAAGGTAACACGACAGATTTATACTGGTTCACTCCCAAAATGGAAGCTACATCTAGTACCTTCAGACTTGAAGGATTTTCACTATGTGAAAATTTCCTTTTACACAACAAGCACAATTCGTGCTCCAAGTATTGCTGACTACAGCCACTTTTGGCTTAACCAAAGTATTCTTTCAATCAAGTCACTTATGGTTCAGTCACAAGTATTATTTCTAAAGTCTCTTCAGGCCAAGAATGTTTCCCGCTTAATCTAAGAGCTGGTGAACACACCAGACTTGTTACACAAGATATGAATAATAGAGGAAAGATATGGTACAAAGATAACTCAGCGTACAAAGAAATTTGTATTTGAAGCTAAAAATACGCTAAGTTATGGTAAGAAATAAGTCAAGGTCTGCTAGAGACAGGACAACAGAAAAAGCCTTTATTTACAGACAAAATAATGAAAATGCCTAAGAGGTGCAAGCTAGGAAACTTTTCAATCAATGCGAGCACTTTTTAATTTTGTTCTTGTTCTAGAAGATTTTTAAAGTTTATGATCTTATCATATTTATAGAGCTGATGAAATAGTTATTGCTCAGTTGTTGGAGAAGAAATGACCGTTGATCTCATTTGACTTTGAAAATGTAGATAGTGGCAGAGTTTGAACCAGGAGGTCTTCAGAACTGTTACCAAAATGGTGATTCTTGAAAGTCTCATATCAAAAGACAGCTATTTGCTTAGTTTTTTCAAGCTAAAGAGTACATCATTGTAGAGGTTGGCCTTAGGCTTTACACTATCACAAATACAATCTTTTCAGAATCTTGAGATGTGGGAGGCATCTTCCTGGGTGTCTACGCACATAAAATCCTTAGTTTTTTTGTTCCTGATCCTTTTTAATGGAAGGTGTGGGTTTTGAGCAAAACACTATGTTCAACAGTTTCATAAAAAGGGAAGGTTGTTGTTCAGAGAAGTCCTTGAGAAAATTGTTTCTCAATAGTCTAATGAAGCATTCAGACATTTCTCTTAGTTCTTCTTGTTTTGAGATGGACTTCTTTACATGAATGATACAGACTTGTCTTGAAATAAATTTTGTTTGATGGACTCCCCCTTTTTCTTTCAATAAGTGCAATTTAGACTTTTTCTAAAACACTCACTAAAACATGTTAGTGGACATGCAGGCAAACTTTATTTAAGTTAGAGTCTTGATGGGTGTTATTAACAAATCTCATGGGTTTAGACTTTTTAGTCTTTCATTTAAACTTGGATCTAACAACATGTTAATTTAACGTTATGCTCTTTCATCGATATTGACATATATGACGATGGAAAACAATCAAAATACAAGCAATTCTTACTAAATTTGGGCTTTTTTCACTATAGAAAATGTAACATCCTGGTTTTAAAATATTGGATAAATTAAAGTTTCTAACATTAAATTAATTATTCTACAGAAACTAAACTCGTTAGATATGAATTCCCTCTCTTAAATTCCTCTTATTTCTTTTCTTTCTTAATTCTTGTTTATCTTTTCATTTTTTTTCTCTTCCACAATGCATGGTCTTCTCCTCACCCACGTGCTTCTTCTTCTTCAAGCCATCATCCTCGGCTACTCTTCACCACTATACCCACGTCACTTTTCACCAAATTCTTAGTTAATTTCACCAAAGATAAGTTCATGGCTTGCATTAATTTTCATTTCCTTCTTCTTCTTCATAGGGTTTCCATCTCGGGCATGCACTAAAATTTAGGTTCTTTCTTGCTTTCTTCTCTCTAGGTCGTGGGCTGCCATGGATGAGGAAAGGTGAAGTTTGAACCATCATTAACACTACTTTAAAGCCTTTAAGTATAAGCTACACTCATTTTCCCTCTAATGATCCATCCGACCACGGAAGCACAATACCCATTGTTTCTAAATTTTGAATTATGCTTCCGTAGATGTTGTACAATGGTTAGAAAGTGGACTCAGAGGAAATTAGAAAGGATTCGGAGTCCCGAAAGTGTTTGGAGTGTCATCGACAAGTGATGACACATTCCAGTAAGGTGACACTTACAGAAACTATATCGAATTGATGACTTTAGCTTTGAAATACATATTTAATAGCTCAAGGGTTGTTAAGATAATTATTATTAATTTTTAGGAAATAATCAGGTTAAGAAATTAGTATTCAAAAGTTTAATCGGTAGATTGGAAAGCAAATCTGGAAAGTCAGATTGTAATTGGTTGCTCTAGTTAACTAAATTGATATCTGTGAGTGGATGATTAGTAATTTGAAATATATTAGAATTAGAAGAGCTAGGCTATGATGTCAGAAATATTCCATGATTCACATCTATGAATATTGCATCACCATGACATGCATTGAAATAAGTGTTATGATTTGTTATAGCAGTATGATTTGCTATCTGAGACTACCCCTTTATAGCACTATGATTTGTTGTGCAGTTTTTGAGGTACAACCATTTTATAACAATATGATTTGTTGTGCAGTTTTCAAGGTACCACCATTTTATAACACTACGATTTATTGTGTGGTTACCTGAATATCCACCACTTTATAGTTGTTGGGTGGATTATCCGTTGGCATTATGATTTGTCATTTTGTGAAGTCAAATTTGCATTGCATGTTTTTATGCATTTGAAAAGAATGAGTTTTCCAAAGTCCATGGTATCCAGACATTGCATTGGGAGTGTGGGAGTGTTGGTATATGTTTAAGTGATGGAAGATTTGGAAATATCATATAGATGTTTTAAATTGGAATAAAGTGAGTATATGCATTGATGATGGATAAGCTTACATGCTTAATTGATATGAGTACTATGTATGATATTTGAATAGATGATTGACTGTTGGGAAGTATTATGCTTAACTAATTTATTATGAATGAATGATTAGTTAAAATAATATTTGAGATCTCTATTTACTGCTTTGAGTGGTACTCATCTTTTAACCTGTTGTTTTAGTAAGTTTTCAGGGTGATGATGATGTCACTAGGTGAGCTCGGAGCATGGAAGTATTGTAATGCCATAAAGAAGAACATGTGTTCGATAACCTTGATGACAATGATATTTTGTTTAGTCTTTTGATGACTTGATATTGTAAATTTGTAAATATGAATATTGGCTGTTTTGGATGCTTTACAACATTTATATTGATATGCAATCGATGTATTGGACATGTGTACATGTTTATGTTGCTAGTGGATAGGTATCTGTAACCTCAATGGAGGTTTAGTTATAGATAGTGTAGCATGGTGATGTGAAATTATGTTTCTATGCCTGAGTGTTATTTAGAGACTCATATGTGAGATAGGCAAGTGTTACGGATAACACTAAGTTTATAATATTGTTATCAGTGAGTATATGTTGGTGAATATATTCCAGTGTTGGTATTAGATGGTTTAGGATGTTGAATTCATGAAAAATCATGTTAAATCAGGAACTAGATATGTGGTATTTGGATCCGAGAGGTTTTAAGACCTTTGGATGGGTTGGATAACTCATGTACCATATTTGTAATATAGTTGTAATGAATTAGTCCTAATTGAATGGGATTAGAATGGTCTTTAATGGTTAAATAACATAGAAATTGTCAAAATGAATTTTACTGCATATCTTGTTTTGAGGATTTTTGGGTGTGGTCAGGTATAGCAGATCACAAATGGTGTCAAAATTTGACATCATTCAGAGGTCAAACGGATAAGTTAGAGGGTGTGAAGTTGGTCGGTGACCAAAATTCTACATAATTCTGTATTTTGTCTGTCCAGTAATTGATTACACACGTGTCCAACCACTCAATATTGCCCAATTGAAGTGTATAATTGCAAGTTTAGTTGCCTTCATCCATATTAAGGACCTATAGTATTGGGTTGGACTTATTATAAGTCTTTTCCAGGTATATGGTTGTTTAGTGTAAAGTCGTGTGTCATTTATACTCTTCTAGTTAATTCACCAGAGTTATTTAATCGTGAAAATTTTCCCATTTTTGTAAGCCTTAGGAATTAATTTCAGGAGCTTAGGCGGGACGCCATAACAAAATTAACAACTATTACCTCTGTCCCTAAATATAAAACATTTTTTAGAAAAAAATTTCCCTTAATATAAAACCCTCTTTCAAATTTTTATGTCATTAATTTTTTTTACCAAAACACCCCTATTAATGTATAACTTTTATTGAAATTAATAAAATAATAAATGACGTACATCAAGTAGAGTATTTATCTCTCTTATGATAATTAAATAGTAAGTGAAAAGAAACTAGATGGAGAGAGAATAAGTGAAAAAATTGACTGATAAGTGATAATTACTTTATGAACAATTTTAAAAAATATTATATATTTTAAACAAATTTAACGATTTTAACTAAATCAATTAACTGTTTTAATAGAAAAATATTATATTTATGGAAGAGGAGATAAAATCATCCTTATCATATATATACATTGTAACTTAGAACTAGGTCTGTCCAATTTCAGCTTTATCCATATGAACTCGTGGTACCTAAATTTGAAGGTAAGGACGGGTCGGTTGTATCGGTTTGTAACGGTTCTTTGGGTAAAAATGGGTCATTTAAAAGGTTTATATTGACTAGGAACAGACGAGTTCAGTTTAAAAAATGAGAGTCGATTATACCCAAGCCCAACCGAATAAGTCATGTGTAAATTAGGATTACATTACATTAACATAACATGCTGTAGTTTTTAGTTTTAAACATTAGTTACTGAATTACATTACAATAACATACTGTAGTTTTTAGTTTTAAATATTAGTTATTAGATGCATTATGTAAATACTCATCAAGCAACAATGTCTGTTATATATGATTATGAATTAAGGAATTAGAATGTATATTTCAATGATATATTCATTTTGAGTTTGTGTTTTTTATAAAAACTTTGAAATGTTTTTATAAGCAACACGTTTGCTATAGTTATTTTATACGCAAAAGGTTTTTGGCAAAAAATAAAATCGAACTTTCCTAAGAAACTTATACGAAAAACCCGACTGATCTGTCCTGAACCGGGGTCTAGAGATCCGGACTCAAGTCAATCACAAATAGTATGTAAATACCGTACAGAAGACCGGATGTATGAGTATCTGGTGTAAGTATCCGTTGTCCTTGAGTGAGGAGAGCGGATTGGGCGTCCTGGAGATCCTTCACACCGACCTAACGCGTTGAAGTGGGCGAATGGTGGTGTCACCTGCAAAGATTCTCCGACGCTCAAGTCAGTGATGATATTCCAAGTAAGGAATGTATTTCAGAGAGTAATCGTTCGTAAAATTCAGTTGAAGTTCCCTCACTTCATTAATGAAATGAGTTCATATACCTGATTGGCTCGTTTTACGAGGACTCGTTAGTGGGGAACCACTAACTCCCATTAGCATTATTTTATTGCGCACTTACCAGCATGATTGGGTCAAGTGGCTATTTTATATTGAGCATGGAGAATATAGACTAGGATTAGGGAACAAGTTGACCATCCCCGTGAGCAGAATTTGGCTCGTAGTGCAGGGAATTATTGATCGATCCCTGTAGCAATAATCCTTGTCTTTAGCACAGTGACGTGTGTGTTGTCCGGTGTCATGGTGTTATCCTGAACAATCGGTATAGGGAGAACGCCTGATACGGAATTACAGTCCGGATGTATACCGATGACACCGGTTACACGTAGATGTCTTGACAAAGACGTTGAAATATGTCTTGCAGATCGGATACCGGTATTGAGACCGGATCACTGACTGAAAAAATTGAGAATCATAATTAACCGAACCCGAGTAAATCGGCCATAGTATTGAGTGAAAATGAATTATTATTTATGTTTCATGGATAACAACTAGTATACTCAAAACTAACTGAATCTGATTAAACTCAACCGATAAACAATCCTGCTTTGAACTAGTAACTATGCATATTAAAACTTTTCCATTTAATTATGGTTTTTTGTGAAACTTATTGACAAATCCTATGACAGGGAATTTGTAGTTTCATTAAATAGTGTGCATGGAATTTTGTTACAAGACATTCACAAGGTTCACTTAATTGGTTGTGTTCCAGATCATGTGTTTTGATACTAATAATGCCCAAAAGAAGAACCAAGGACTTCTATCACATTTTGGTGTCCGTTAAACTGCAGCTTCGTGTATTCAACCTAAGCATAGATTGGGGTGCATGAACATCAGCCCCAACCATCAATTGAACCCACTAAAAGTCATATGATATTATATGTTATTTTAATATAATTTAAGGTAATTTACCTGATAATTTTATTTCAATATGTTTTGTACAAGTTATAAATTAAAAAAAATTATAAATTATAAGTTATAAATGATAAGATATATATTATATTTTTACGCTCTTTTGTTTCCCTGTGTAAAAAAATATGATATAAGTTGATTTGATCTAGAGGTTGTTTAGTGACACGGGCAAACGGAGAAAATCTCTGTTGAGTTGTGAGAGATATTTGATCTTACGGGTCAACAGAGTTTTAATTGTTTCGAATAACGTAAAAAATTAATATCAACTTTTAAATTTTTCACTTTAACTCAACTTTGTTTCCCTAACTATAAACTAAAAACCCCGTTAATAGAACCGGGAAATGAGCCATCATTGAACGTCTGAAGTACTGTAAAAATTACATTTGATCTTTTCCCCGCTAATGATTGAGTTCCGATTAATATACATGCATTTCTCCGTGCAATAGTTTTTTTTAGCTAACATAGTAAGGGGTATTGTTTATGCATTAAGATTAAGATAATTAAGAAATAGGAGTACTTTGGAGCTTTTGCTTTGCCCCAATCAAATCAAACTTTAAGTCTTTAACTAACCCCAATGCACAAACAATTATTTCAAATTTCACCTTTTGATGGGAGAGAGTCCATCCACGACCAACCATCTTTTGCTTTCAATTTTATAATATAAAAACCAAAAAATAAAGTAGAGTAACAATAAATAATATCCCAAAAAAGCCACAATTTGTGGTAGCATATTTCCATTTGAGCCCTCAATTGTTTGTTATGTTTTTTCCTGTTTCGGAAATGGCTATAAGAAGTCAAAGAACTTTAAGGTATTAATTCATAAAACCTTTAAAGCATTAAAAGGGATGCTTGTAAAACTTATATATTTTATTTTATTTAAGGTGGGTTTCCTTATATAAGGGCTGGGACTCCTTATAATGACCAGGGGTAAAAATGGAATTTTATAGGTTGGTAGGGTCATTGGTCTCATTAGGGAGAGATTGGTGTGGGCATTGTCATAGTTAGTCAGCGGCGTCCGCAGAACACAAGGGGCTGCCCAAAAGAGAAGTCGTAGCAGACCTTATAATCATTCGGTAAAACCCTAAAAGTTTCAAAATTGAATTGCCATAAGAAAGATTAAATGAGTCAAAACTAGACGCTAATTTTGAAATTAAATTATAAAAATTATTAAAAAATCAATTTTAATGTATTAAATAACATAAAATTAAAACTAATAAAAAAATAAATGACGAATACCAAAACTTTGTCATAATATATGGAAAAAATATATATTTAACCTTTATTTGTTAGTATTTTTATTCGGACGGTGTTGTTGTTTGTTGTTTGAAGCTTGCTTGTTTATTTATGAATGTCTTTGAAAGATTCAAATTAGGATGATGATATATTCTAGAAGATTGAGATAGATACAGCATAACAAAAACTATTTTATTTGTTGTCAAGACCGGATTCAAGATCTTGGTTGACAAAAGTTTGATAGACTAAACTAGCCCAAGCATTGACTTGGTTCGGGGCTGCAAAAGTTAACAAACGCTAAATAAAACTATATTTTGGGTCTTTTTAGGTGGACTTTAGTTTTAAAATTTTTAAAAATTAAAACTTATTTTAATTTTTTAGTTTCATATTTTCATTTATATAGTTATTGTACAACTTTAATATTTATTCATAATTATGATTAAATTACCTTACATATAAATAATAATAATATAATATTAATAATAATGGTGATTTAACATGTGCAATAAAATAAAAAAGTTTTTCTTGAAAAACATCATTAATACTCACTCACACCGGTTTCTAAACAATCTCTATACAAATTTTAATTAAATAATTATATTTTTGATCTTTTATTTGGTGTAAGATTGCACAAGTTACACAATAATAATAATAATAATAATAATAATAATAATAATAATAATAATAATAATAAATGACGACAGTGACAAACATGGTGGTGGTCACAATAATGATGTTGGTGGTCACTATGGTGGCGGTGGCGATGACAATGTGGCAATAGCGGTGGTGGTGGTGGTGGTGGAGGGGTGCTTGCGGTGATAACGATGGTGATGGTAGAGGTCTCTGTCGTCATGACAACATTTGTGATGGTAACAATGGTGATATTAATGGTGGTGATGGCAATGGAGGTGATGGTGATGTAGAAGGTAATGATGGTGGCAATGACAATGGTGATGTAGGGTGTGTTGATGGTAGGAACGATGATGGTGATAATGATAGTGACGGTGGAGACAGATGTTGTGGTGGTGGTGGCCGTGACCGTGGTAATGTTTGTGGTAGTTGTAGCTATGGTGACGGTGGTAAAGGGTGTAGTGATGGTAGGAATGACAATAATGGTGGTTGTAATGGTAGTGGCGATGGTGGTTACAATGGTAAGGTGATGGTGGTGTGTGTGGTCATGTTGGGAACGATGGTAGCGACGGTACTAGTACCAATGGTGGTTATGGTAGTCATGATAATAGTAGTAATTGTAGAGAAAAAGTGGTGGTAATGTTGATGATGATGACAATGTAATGGAGACGATGGTGATAGGCAACAAAGGGTGGAAATTTATAAAATAAAAAACAAGAAATCATTTTTAAAAAATGATTAAAAAAACCATGTTGAGGACGAGGTATATAAAAAAAATCATAAACTCGCAACCAACTTAAATGGACCCTAAATTAACATGAATGAGTAAAATATAATGTGTTCGCCAAATAAAACTGATATTTTAATTAGTATGACCTGGGCAAGATATAATGTATCTAATTATCTAATTTTACATAAATTAATAAATTCAATTAAATTTATTAATTACTATTTTTTATCATGTTAATAGGATCTAGATGAGTTGCTTTGACCTATTGTAAACCCCTATAAAATATGTTAGGTTGATATCCAAACGAAGAGAATCAAAAGTAATTTTGATATTGATTTCCTTCATGTATTTGATAAGTTGATGAAGAATATATTAGGGTCCGTTTAGTATGTAGTTAACAAAATAAAATTATAAAAATAAAAAAATTTAAAAATTAATACTAATCATTCATGTTACCGTTCAAAACATTTAAAATTTCATTTAATCATAATTTTTGTTTTAAGGTTGATAACCAAACACTCATTTTAGTATAATATATTATATAAAGTAAATTAGTCAAGGACATATAACTTGCGCCCCAGATATACCCAAGTCTTTTCACGAACTCAATTATGCTCAACTTTTCTTGCAAGATATGTCTTCTAGCCACGCATAGTTACATCAATAATAATTCTCCTCATATATTGTTAAACAATTGCCAAGTGTGTGTGTCTAAAAGAAGTTTCTCAATTCAACGGTAGAATTTATACATCTCATAAAATATATCAGTTTTTTTATAAAAAAAAAATCAGTGAGTGAAAAACTTAATTAACAATTCATTGTTTCACTTTATTATAACATTTATTATGCTATATAAAATATAAATAAATACTTACTTTTTTTATTCTTTTAAAGTAATGGTGAAAAAAGAAAGATAAAAGTTGAAATAAAAAATGTGAAAACCAAGGTTGACAGTTGAAATCTTATTCCCCATCACTTGATGCGGAAGTGTATCGGGCTTACCCAACACACATACTTACTATTCATTTAATCACATGAAAACACATCGCGTGGGAGAGGTAAATTTCAACCCTATAATTAAAATGCTCAACAATGAAACTAACCAATAGAACTTTAATTATGTTTGGTTGTATAATCTCATGAGATGTGCATCTGTTTTGCCCAATATAGGTAGATTCATGATCCGGTACATATTATTTGATGTGTTGGTTAATAATGATCTAAATGTTGAGTTTTTAATAGAGGTAAGAGATGTGGTTATCTATGAGATGTATAAAGATGAAAAAAATCATGTCTTAGACATTTATGAGAGTTGTATTTATAGTTAAGGAAAATGTATGAAGATAGTAATAATTATGTCAAGATCTTTTTTAAATTTATGGGGATATATTATCTCATGATGTGCTTAATATTTCTAGGGTAAACATGTGGACATTAAATACATGAGGTATGCTTTGATGTGGGGGTGATTACCGGTTTAGTTTATTAGCTACCTTTTCGGGATAAAAAATATGTATTTAGAGTATTTATAAATACTTGTGGGAGACTAAATATGTAGATGAGTTATGTTAGATCACCTCCCTTAATCTCATATTTTATATCTCTAAATGTGTAAATTTTACAAAATTTTATATAATTTATGATTGTATGATTATGCTTAAATGTAATCTACAAAATAAATTAGAATTAGCATCCCTTCTCTATGGATTGAATATAAATTGTTAGATTTGATGATGAATGATTAAGATTAAAACATATAGATCATGTAAATTTTTTAAAAATGTTACATGACATTTTTAAGTAATTACACCAGGTAAAATATTTTTCAATTATGATTATCTATGTATGGTCACATGACCTATATTTAATTTTTTTTTCATACTCACATATAAGTGTATGTGTGTAAGAGTCTTTACTTTTATTCATTTTTAAGAATACATATCAATCTTCTCACACGTGAACAATGCACCAAATAATGCTAAATTAGTCTAAATTTTTACACATATAATCTATATAATATAAACTTTAAATTCAACGATGAATATTAAAAAAATAATAATCTAATAAATTGTTATTATAAAAATATAATAATTGATTAAAATTATATCGATGTAACTTGATTTTTTGGTCTCTATATAAAAGCGATTAAATTACACCATATAGCTTAATACTTCATTCATGTTAACCATGTAACACAGAATATAATTTTGCAAATACACCAAAGTAGGACTCATTTGATTGTATTATTATGGTTGTGTGAGACAATTTAGATTATATAGTCAGAATTTAATAATTAATCTGTGAATCTAATAAATTATGAGTTATTAAAAGAATAATAATCAGTTAAAACTGAATTCATGGTCACGAGAATTCTAGAAATTCCAGCTCAAGGAGGAGAATGATTAAGATTATGTTATTCATTATATATATATATATATATATATATATATATATATATATATATATATATATATATATATATATATATTGAATGTTATTGTCATGTGTTAATTGTGGGGTTGGGGATGGTGCTAATTTGAATTGGAAATGTTATTGGCATCCATGGAAACCAACTTTGACTATGATATTCTCATGTTAATATTCAGATCCCCTGGGTCCCCTTTCAGTTATTCAACTGTGTTTCTTTTTCATACATGAATTTTCACTATTGCTTTCAACTTTTGGTTATAATATAAAAAAAATAAAAAATCTCAAGCTTCTTTCTTCATATTATGCTTTATACTTTTATATGTTACACATTCAAATAATCGTCCACTCAATATCGTACTATAAAATCCTGAAGAAATTAAAAATAGAAAGCAAGCCATTTGCAACAACAAACAAAAAAACTTTAACGATTGCTTCTTTATTACTATCCGAGATTTCTTTTGGAAGATAATATCCCATAACTCCCTAGAGTAACATTAGGTACTTACCAATTTTGAAATCTGAAAACATTAACAGATATTTTAAAAATCAAATAAAAAATACAAGGGTGGTGTAAAAAGGTGTGCAGAAAGTAATCATGGATAGTTTCCTCCCATGACGCAAATACGAGACTTTTGTGCCCCAACTTATCTATCCAGCCCTTGGGCCCTGAATGACATGAGGATCAGCAAACAAAAGCTGAGGTTTGGAAACAGGAAGAAAAAAATTTTACGGTCTTAATTATCTCAAATGACGTAAACAACCAATATTAACCTTTAGATTTTTTTATTTTTTATAATTTTTTTCTTTAACTACATATCAAACAGATACTTAAATGGTGCACCTGATTTCGATTTTCCTTCTTTCTTTTTCTTTAACACATATTTTCATTTTGAAAGAATTCTGTTTAGGATGTATCCACAGTTATAATATTTCATTCCTTTTAAACAAATATTTTAGTGTGAATCGAATTTAAAGTCACTTTTGTTGTAAAATAAATCAGTTGTTTTTTCCAATTTTATTTAAATGGACATAGTCACATTGGCATTACTTAATACTTACATAATAAATAATTTTCTGAAGTTGCTTGAATTGAGATATTGTCATGATGATTATAACATGACACTCTATTGGTAGCATTGCTGAGGTTTATCATTTTGTATCCATTTTGTAAATTTGGTGGAAACAGATCACAATAATGCGATTTGGGACTAGTCTTGAAAATAACTAATTACAATATAGGGGTAAAAACGGGTAGTTATAACGAAATTATTTATTGAGGATAATTATATATCTGTGATGAGTAACCACTATATATTTGTGACGGTTTGTTTTCTACTTTATTTAAAATGTAAAAAATTAGGCTCTAAGAATGTGAGTAAATAAAACAAGCAAATCCCATTAGGAATTATATTAGCATCACCTTTTTATTTATTTTTATCACTAAATAAATTTTTCAAATGTAAAATATCTAGTTTATTCTTTTTATTTTAAATTAAACTATTCCCTTTTTTTATTTTTTTTCACCCATTTGAGCTTCTTCATTCCATTCAGGAATTTATAACTACCTAGATTTTGAAATTTGGCAAGTTTTGAAAAAAGTAAGGTTGTGTTTAGTTTGTAGGTTTTCTAAAAAAAATAGAAAACTATTTTTAAAAAAGTTAGAAAAATAAAAAATGTGTTTGTTTACAAAATACTTTAAAAAACTTATAGAAAACTAAAAACTGAGTTTTCTATTTTAAAAAAAAAGAAAAGTTTTTAAATACGTTTTCCAGAAAAACTGAAAAATAAAAATATTTCTAAAATTTTTTCTACCTATCCCACGAAATGAAAATTTTAGAAAACAAACAAAAAAATTTTTAAATAAAATGCTAATCAAGATTTTTTTTTTGGGAACATAATATCTGGAAAAGAATAATATCTTTTTTTTAAAAAAATTACGACATCCAAAAGAAAACACGTTGTTATCTCATGACATATGGAAATGACAACGAACGATAACAAAATGGAACACTTCCAGTCAAGAACTTTGCGAGCAAAACCACATTGTTCCATACCAACAAGAACCAAACATTCATGAACAAAAATCCATAAATAACGAGTCAAATACTTTCAAACTTAATAGATTAATTCTAACACATAAAATATAATAATTCAATCAATAAATTTTACTTAAAAACATGTTGTTGGGTTTCATTTCATGGAGAAAAAGAATTCTATATAGATAATAAAAACACAAGACTTAAATATTAATTAAAAAGGAAGAAAAAGTTTAATTTAAAATAAAAAAGATAAATTAAACATTTTGTTTTCAAAATCTTTTATTTGTAGGAATAAGCAGTATGGTATAATCACTCATCTCATTGGACTCGATGAATCATTGAGTATATAGTTTATGAGCCACCAGCTCATAAGTTAACAAAATCAAAACATGAAATTACAATAGCTCACTTAAGCATACTCTACATTACTGTGAATCTGTTGGTAAATATTTAATTATCAATAAAACAAAAAAAAAACATTAAACTACAAACCAGCCAATATACACATAAAGACAAGTGTTTAGAGCTGGTTTTCACATTTCTTATGTTTTTCTTTATCGTTATTTTGAAAAATAAGTTAATACAGTAATTCAAGCTTATGTAGTAAAGGGACATAATTCACATTAGAACGACTCATAATTTATAATAAAAATAAATTAGAAAAGTTATACATACCAATTTTTATATATAATATATACCAATTATACAATATATTGTGGAAATTTAATTTTTTGGTAGTTATTATTATTAAGGCTTCTAACATTTTAATAAAATTTATTCCGTATGGCATACATATACAATAAATAAATATAGCATCATCATTTCATAACAAACAATCAAATTATTTTATCATGGTTCAATATTCTATATTCAGTTTTATACATAAGAGAGAAATGATGGTTATATTCTAATTCATTATTCAAAATAATTAGCTATTATTACATTACTACGTTTGTTAAAAAAAAATTAAAAAAAGAGTACATGCATCAATACTTCTTTATCATGGATTTTTTTTTTTTTTTGGGTTCTTAGACGGTTGTTGGCTATAAATACATATGTAGATGTGTAATCTCGTAGAAGAGACCACTACTCTTGCATTTTATGTTGTCAATGTCATGGTAGGTGAGTAAATTTTCTTTTTTATGTTCAGGTTTAGACTTTCCAGAGTAATTATAAGGTTCACTAGTTTGATAATGTTTCATATTCTTGTTCCTCCTAGAATATGAAAAATAATGCAACGCAAAAGATAACATTATGCAAATACAATTTACAGTCATGTTATTATATTTAACTCATGGTAAATATTTTTCCAATACAGTTTGTTCTTTATTTGAAGATATGAAAAAACTTCATAACCTTATATGGCAATGTGTAGTTTTAATTTTGTAGGATGTGATGGAAGATATAAGTTGTCTATTTCATACAACTAGTACGCATGAATTCTAGGGGAAATGGACACACTACAGAATTCGAGTTTTGGTTCAACCATACTTGCATTGCATCAACGATAAAAACAATATGAATCTTGAGCCAAAATACGTGACATCAAGTAATGGAAGTTTCATCTTTCTCCTTTTACAACATCTCCAAGTGAAATAAAAATTATGGGTGTTTCTAATATTTTCATTTTCATAACATTCAATCACAGTTTCTTAGAACTATCACCACACCCGTCCAATGTTTTAATTTTCATAACTAAATCTCATTTTTTAATTCCAAATAACACAATTGTTTTCATTATCATTTTATTGTGTATTTTTTATGTTCTCATTAAAAAATTCTCACGATTAAATTAACATATTATATATATATATATATATATATATATATATATATATATATATATATATATATGTGTGTGTGTGTGTGGATGATTTAAATCAATATTCTAAACATGGTTTATCCAACAGCTAGCAACCAAACCGGATCCAGCGTGCTTAAATTGCCAACCTAAATAATTTGCTAAATGATGAACATTCAGTACAAACAGCAAACTGACAACGTGGTAAGGTACTCAATTATCTGAATCTTGAAAAAAAAAAACGTAATTCATTTTCAACCAAATCAGAGGCAAAGATTCTTAATATTTAATGGATAAATTTTAATTTTAAATACAACATCCAGGTAATTTCTTATTATTAGTTTTAGTTTTGTATTCATTTCACAATTATTTAGTTATAATAAAAAGTGATATGTCATGCACGATCCACACTTAGTCTTGATTATCTTATAGTGGTATTGTCAAGTAGTAATATGTTATTATTTCTTTAAGTTCAATAAAAATATCAAGGTTTTCTAGCTTGTTGTCTAATCCATATAAGTATATCGTGTTGTATAAGTGAAACAAAGTGTTATATGTAAATACATTTTGACGTTTAAGTTAGTATCGTATATGATATTGAAACTCAAACATTTAGGATTAATTAACGTAGTTTGACTGTAGTAAATAAGTGGTATTTATAAAAAAAATTTCTTAATCATATTGATTCATATTTGACATTAGATATCATAAGTTTTATGAAACCTATGGGTCATAATGAGACCAATATGTTTAGTTGTTCACTAATATGATGTTTCACTAGTATCAATACAAGTTCAAATCAACAAACTTATCTTAAAATTTTAATTAATCTTTAATATTCATCTAAATATTTAAATAAAACTCTAATTATAACTTGAAGATTGCTAATTAATATGTTTTTAGTTAAAAATTTGATCTGGGTTCGATACCGGTCCTTAATCCCTTCTTTCCTTAAAGCAACCGGTGTGGACTCATAAGGTGTCAACTCATGATTTCACTCAACGCATCAACCCAAACAACCATTTCACACTTCCAATGACCAGAGTTATAAGCCCCTTCAAGTGGCTAATGATCGGAGTCACAAGAAGATAAGACCAAACCAACACCGGTCAAACCTGTAGAGATTAGTCCTCATGTGATGTACGGACTTGCTACAACACACTAAACGAGGCGTGACATGACACTCATTCGCGGTAAAATATAGCAAAAACACTCATAAGTGGTAAGTTTTCTGGTACCCATCTCACTAATCTGACATAGCTCTGATGTTAGAGTTCAAATTGACTTGAACATTGAAGTGTCTTTACAGCCGCTCAACGCGTTGAGTCAGTGTGAGGAGCTTGACAACATCATTTGATTACACCGGTTTACAACACCTATGAACCCATCAAGTTCAACCTCGATTAAGGACTAGAATTACTTTACTTCCAAAGTTCACTTATACATCAAGAATAATTTAGACACTAGTTGTGCATGAGGCACTTTACCCCTACACCCTGGCCAATTCAAAATTAAAATTTAAATCTTTTATTTAAAAAATATTAGAAATTATAATAGATCACGTTGATAATATTTTGAATTTCTAACTAATATCTTTAGCATTCATGGTATCTTTTAATTAAACGGGAACATTAAAAACACCGCTAATATTTTAAACTTTTGTAAGATAATTAAAAAAAAATGAAATGTTTTGTTTGCTGTAGATTGGATGGACTTGATTTGATTTTGATGTGTAGAAAATGATGTGACGTAACTGTTGTGAAAATTAGACTATTCAGAGGTTACACTTACACGTGGGATCCTCCTCAATAACCCAATGACCGTTTATGGAAGTTACGTGCACGCACGCGCTTTATCCTCTTTAGAACCCAGTCCTAGTCAAAGGGACAAAAAATCGAATAATGTAATTATTTCATGATAAAAAATTAATATATTTATTTTCAATAAAATTACCATGCTGAGTGATTTCTACTTAGCTTAACTCTCAAATTAACAAAATCATAATTTTTAGTATACATTCAACATGATTTTTTTATATATAAAAATCACTTATATGTTTTTTAAATATATTCTATAACACATGTTAAAAGAACCTCTTTTTTTTTACAGTAATTCTCCCTCACTTAAGTAACATTAGTGTGCCATATAACGTTATTTTATGCAAACAAAAATGATAAAATCTAATGTCTGAATATTGGACTTGAAGTTAACAACTCAAATTTCTATCATTAAAGCGATACAATGGGTGTCACATAAAGATCTTGTTTAGTTATAACTTAGGCAACTTTAGGGGTGTCCATCGGTCGGATTCAGTTACTTTCGAGTCCACCCGTTGTTATCCATGAAACACAAATAATAATCCATTTTCACTCAATACTGCGGTCGGTTTGGTCGGGTTCGGTTCATTGCGGTTCTCGATTTTTTCAGTCGGGTTTTTCGGTTAAGTTTCTTAGAAAAATTTAATTTTATTTTTTTCCAAACACCTTTTACGTACAAAATAATTTTAGCAAAAACTTGTATATAAAAATGATGTATTTCATGTTTTAGAACTAACACCTTATGGAATATGAAAGTGACATAGCATTGAAGCAGTAGGAATTAATTCTATTAGATTATTTTTTCTAATTATAGATTGTACTAGTACCAGAAAAGAGCTTAGAAGTTATTAAGCGTTCAGATCTAACACATACATTTAGAATATGATGATTTGATGATAAACTCATGTATGACTTCAGGTTGACTACATAAAGACCAATCTTAAAGAAAGTATCGTCAATATATCTAGAAATCAGTAAAGAGAAAAATAACTGCATGATATTCCTAATAGCAGTCGGTCAGGCATGAGTATCTCCAGATTTAACTTTTTTAACCCGAACCCGCCCGTTCTTAGTCACAATAAACCACTTAAATGATCCATTTTTACCCAAAAAACCCGTTACAAACCGACCGTTCTTACCTTTAAAATCGGGTAGCTCAGGTTCGCATGAATAACGTCGAAATTGGACATCCCTAGGCAACTTGATAAAAAACTATTTTTTAATTTCTAAGTTTAAAATTTAACTAACCTCAAATGAAGTGTAAATCAATATTAATCATTATATAATATTATTTCTATAATTGGTTACCAATATGTTTGTATGTAAAATTGACGTTCTCAATTTTTTAATAATTTTCTTACTTAATATTACAATTATTAAAAACTTAGTTAATTATCATCAAATGATTGATTCGAGTAGTATATAGTTGATTCCCTTTAAACAATATTTTATAAATGAAAAAAACTCTTTATTGTGAAAGTTAATCCCACTATAACATAAATGTTTCTGCCTTGAACATATTGTATATTCATGTTTTAAAAAAAAATGTAAATTTAATAATTTTGTTAATTACTTCAATTCCTAGGGTGAGTTTAGGTATAAAAAAGTCACAAATTTTTTATTAGAATCTTGGAAATTAAAAATACAACTGTGCATCGCAATAAAAGTTGGCACTTTATCTTGGCCCTTAAAGTTAAAGTTAACAAAATATTATTTTAATCGATACTGGCATTAAAATTGTTAATAATGTTTGTTGTACTTTTGAAATTATTTTTAATATTAGTGAAAAAATAGACTTCTCATCTATATATAATATAAAAGGCAGTTTCTAAAGATCCCTTGATAGTGGAATTTAACAGGTGGCAGTCTCTAGACATACCTGTTTTCCCTCCTAAAACTCTTCTTCATATATTAAGGCTTTTAATAATTTTTTATTTTTTATTTGTTTTTAATAAAAGTTTGTTACTTTTTATCTTTTCAGCTACTTAACTCTTTCTCTCTCTTCCACTTAATGCCCACAGGTTTCAGTTTCCTATGTGCATTTACTCCTTCAACTTTCATTTGAAATTCAAATTCAAAATTTTCCTTAAAATTGTATTTAATGGTTCAGAGTCTCAATTTTTTCCTTTCCCCAATTCTTTAATTCTCTTTTCTCACTTTTCTTTATGTTTTTTAAATCCCTCACGTCTTTCTCTCACACAGAAGCTTTTTCCTTCATTTTCTCCGATCACTGTTACAAGGTGAAAGCCATGTCGAGGGAATCTCCGTTGCAGAAAGCCCTTCACGTTCTCGACACCAACCCTCCGTTGCAGAAGACGCTTCTTTGATTGGCATCGATTTTAATAAATTTTTATTTTAATTAAAAATTAAAATTTTAAGCGCCCATTCACTGCTCCAACCAAGCGTCTCTTCGTCTCCTTTCTCTCACCTTGACTCATAGTAGAAGGTTGATTGCATTTCCTTTCTCTTCCCTTCCCGCATGCCTCAACCTTTGCTTTCCTCTTAATTTCTTCGCTCACACCATTATGACTTTTCCTTTCTCTTCCTCTTCCGCTGCTTTCTCTCCCTCTCTCTTCCGCTGCTTTCTCTCTCTTTCTGTATTCCCAATAGCAAGGTACACAATGGTAAAAGATCTCATCTCCCAGAGTAAGGGAGGGAAACTGAGTGATGGACCGAGTGAAAGAGAGATCGAGCGAAAGACCGGGTGAGGGAGGGAGACTAAGTGATGGACCGAGTGAAAGAGTGACTGATCGAAAGACCGGGTGAGGGATCAAGAGCGTGAAAGAACCAGAGTGAAAGACTAAGTGGATGAAGGGAACCGAGAGAGGGAGAGACGAGTGAAAGAGTGACTTTGAGGGTGAGACGAGTGATGGAAACCGAATGAGGGATTGAGAATTGTTTTATCTGAAAAACTAAGAAAGAAAGTGAAAAATATTATTATATCAAGAAACCACTTTTGATTTTGCTTCTGCTGTCTGGTTTTTACATATCGTTAGATAATGCAGCGTAATTGGATGAAATAGCGGACATCATCGTTAAGCATAGTATGTTTGTAACATCCTAATTTTTGTGATTTATAGAAAAATAATTTAACAAGGATTAAAGAAGAAATTCAGAATGAATTCCTGAGTGAAAAATTTTAAAGACAAGATTTTCCATTTAATTCCTGCTCGGATTGGTCTTCAGTTTTTGAGTGAGAATGTATACGATGCCGAGTGAATTATGATTATCCGAATGACAGTTATTCAATTCCGAGTGAAATAGGGCTGACAAGATCAATTCCATGTAAAGTGAAGATGTTTCCGAGTGAAACATCATTACAAGAATCATCCAGAGTGAAGAAACTTTGTGTCCGATTGAGACACGTTCGAGTGAGGTAAAATCCGAGTGAAACAGAAACATCTTCGGGTGGAGTCTATCTAGATGGATGGTTTTCCGAGTGAAGTGCCTCTGAGTGGGACACTTCTGAGTAAGATGACATTCTGAGTGAGTCTTTCGAGAAAGAATGCTTATGGACAAAGACTTGAACTCTGATTGATTATGTTTCCTGAGTGAATGATTCCGAGAAGAATAAATATCCGATTGATAAATTCCATTTAATTCCTGCTCGGATTGGTCTTCAGTTTCTGAGAGCTTGTGCTCGGATTCATCTTCAACTCTTCAACTCCGAGTGATCTCCCAGATGAGAGACTTCCGAGTGACGCAAGAAGAAGACTGACTCGGGAAGAGGTATAACCGAGTTAGATGTCTGATTGGTGTATTTCCAAATGACATTTGTGAATGGGTCATTCTGAGAAAGGAAAGCTGTTTCATGGGATGAACTCCGAATGAAGGAATTCCGAGCAGAAAGAAGCTCTGATGAATCCTGTCGGAAAGAGGTGCCCGGAATGCGGAAAATGAGTCAGATTATATTGAAGCCGAGTCGGAATATGCTGAATCCGAGTTGGAATTAATATATCTGATATCCATCCTATATATATGGCATTCTATATTTTATTTTTTGTATATTACATAGTATATTATGTTACAAATATTACAACAATTAATATAACATATTAGTTAATAATTTTAATCAAAGGTCATAACCCGTGCGTCCGCACGGGTACATAGCTAGTTAGTTTTAAAAGAGAGTCTAATTAATAATAATTTATAAAAAACAAACCAGTGATTGAAATGGAAAAGACATTAATCATAGTCAGATGATCATATTATGGTTGAACTAAGCTATATTTACAAATTTTTATTCTTATTATTTTTATACATGAAACATGTGTATATTTGAGTGAACATAATACTTCAGTACTTTGTTTATTAATTAAATTATTTAGAACTATCTTCAACTTTTATGAAAGAAAGGTACTTAGTCATGAACCCCTACCACTTAATCAGTTGATCGATGAGTTGTAAGAGTAATTTCATAAGTCCATTGAGAAACCAAAAGAAAACATGTACATATAAAAAATCATTTATTAGCCAAAAAGTAGTTTTATTATCATGTGGAGAACCAAGTATACTTTAAAAAAATATAAAAATTAGAAAACCCAATTTAAAATGTTTAATTTTATTTCAATATGTTGGAACAATTTTCCAAAGTAAGGGTGAACCAAAAGATGAACAACAATTTAGAGGACTTGATATGATCTTCTAGGCATGCAGAGCACTTTCCTAAAATTAGTATTTCGTCCCTATAGAGTGTGGGTATCACGAAATCCAATTTTGAGATACAAAGAAGATTCAACAACAATACTCACTCTTGTATTGTTGCAAAACAAGAACAAAGGATGAAAGAAATTTAATTTATGTTTTTATTTCTGTTTTTTTTTAGTAATGCACTTGGATCCCTTTATATAGATGTTGATCAAACATCTTCTGAATCAAAGGGACACAAATTTATGAATTGTTATAACTCTTCATAAAAGGTTGAGACTCTTTAAATTTACTGAAAAGGCGTGTAATTAATTACACACAATGGTAATCAATTACACCTTTTGAAAAGTCATACCATTTGGCATTACACCTTTGAAAAGTCATACCATTTGGCGTCTCAAAATTTAAAAAGTTACACAATCAGAGTTTTCACTCTTTGATAATCGATTACACACAATGGTAATCGATTATCAGAGAATTTAATTCTCAAATCTCAACAATCCTCCCCCATTTGAGAGTATTAAATAATTACTACACACAAATTTAAATTTAATATATACAATCTTACACGTAAATGAAAGTGTACATAGACTTGAACTTCCACTTAGTAGAGTATACATTCCAAGAAATCGTATTTTATTGGTATCGAAACGATTGAACCGATATAATACATAATGAAAACTTGAAGATACAACTACATATAAGATAAACTACATGTTCTTGTTGTACTTGACACAATAGGGCCATGCATCCATATTTATTCATAAGTGCATCAAAGTCATTGCCCCTTGACTTCTTGAAGCGGCCAAACTTCGCACTTACATAGGTTGATTTCTTAGGTAAAACATGTTTCTGCGATAAAACATAAGTTCAAGAAATCAATTAAGAATTATTCAACCTCCTTACATCACAGGTCCAAAGCACCCTTGTGCTTTCAATCATCAAATAAGAGATTTAATCTTATTGAACTTAAGACTTAATGTCATATTAAGCGTTAAGTTAAGATTCCCTTACTAGTGATTAATTATGGGCTCTATTCTAATTTCAATAGACATTCTAGAGATGGAATCTTTAGCCAATGCCTTTGTAAAACCATCAGCCAAATTATGCTTTGTTCGAACGAAATCAACGGTAATAATACCATCCTTGATAAGTCCTTGGACATAACTATGTCTCACACCTATACTAAATTTCTCCTTAATTCTGGAGCATATAGTACCTCTCTTAATACAAGTGATTTTCCAGAACTAAGTAATAATTCTACTTGTCCACAACCTAGGACTTTAGCCATAGAATCATTTCCCATGTAAAGAACTTCTCCATTGTCACCTTCCTTCAAGGATTTGAATAGAGACCGATCTTTACACACGTGTCTTGAAGCTCCTGAATCGATCCACCAAGAATCATCAGTCTACACATAGAAGATTTCAGAAACCATTTCCACAGAATTCAAATTAGAGTTATGTGCAATTTGTGCAAAATTACCTTTCTTAGGTTGGTCTTGGCTAGAATTGCCTTGACCTTGCTTTCCACCATTCTTGGCCATTTTCCTTTTCTAGATTGTACAATCTCTTTTCATGTGACCGGAATTGCCACATTCCCAACAAGTTGCTTGTTGATTTGCCTTACCAAATTTAGGCCTCTTGTTCCTACTTCCTTTATTGAAATTAAGGGGCCTTTTCTTGAACTTTGGTATTGCCTTTGATTTCTCATCTTCCACCATATTAACAGTGGACAAATTAGGATTGCTAGAATCCTTATTACCATCTTGTAGACGGATTCCTTCTTCAATTCGAAGATGTGTTGCCAATTGTTCAACACTTATATCATCCTTGTTGTGCTTTAAAGAATTTCTCACATCTTTCCAATTGGGTGGTAATTTATCAATTATAGAAGAAACAATAAAAGTCTCATCCATAGCAATATTATGTTGCCTAAAACTTCCAAGGATTCTTTGGATTTCATGGAATTGTTCCATTATAGGTCTAGCATCACTCATCTTATAATTATTAAAATTACTAACAAGGAATTTCTTACTTGATGCATCTTCAGAAATGTATTTGCCTTCAAGTTGATCCCATAATTCTTTGGCCGATTCTACCTATTGATACACATCGAATAATGCATCGGTCATGCCATTCAGAATGTGACCACGACATATGTAATCATCATTCTCCCACTTGTGCCTCTTTCTTTGTTCTTCCAAAGTTTCCTCTTCTCCCTCATTTGGTTGTGGAGTGCTAAGAACATAGGCCACATTAAGGGCGGAGAGGAGGAAGTGCATCTTCTTTTGCCATCTACGAAAACCAACGCCTTCAAATTTGTCTAATTTGTGGAAATTTGTAGACATATCACGGATTGTTGCCATTTTTCTTGGAAATACTAATTTTAGATTGTTGGAACAATTTTCCAAAGTAAGGGTGAACCAAAAGATGAACAACAATTTAGAGGACTTGATATGATCTTCTAGGCATGCAGAGCACTTTCCTAAAATTAGTATTTCGTCCCTATAGAGTGTGGGTATCACGAAATCCAATTTTGAGATACAAAGAAGATTCAACAACAATACTCACTCTTGTATTGTTGCAAAACAAGAACAAAGGATGAAAGAAATTTAATTTATGTTTTTATTTCTGTTTTTTTTTAGTAATGCACTTGGATCCCTTTATATAGATGTTGATCAGACATCTTCTGAATCAAAGGGACACAAATTTATGAATTGTTATAACTCTTCATAAAAGGTTGAGACTCTTTAAATTTACTGAAAAGGCGTGTAATTAATTACAACACAATGGTAATCAATTACACCTTTTGAAAAGTTCATACCATTTGGCATTACACCTTTGAAAAGTCATACCATTTGGCGTCTCAAAATTTAAAAAGTTACACAATCAGAGTTTTCACTCTTTGATAATCGATATCACACAATGGCAATCGATTATCAGAGAATTTAATTCTCAAATCTCAACACAATATAGTTGTTCAATATATATTAAAAAGGAACACAAACATTATTGGCATATGATTTTCTTGTTTGACCGATTTTAAATTGGGAAGTAATTTATAGTGTCAAATAAAAGTGATAAATAATAGGGGGTGACCCAATTAAATTAAAATTATAACATTTTTAAAACTAATCTTATTGACATTATGAATTTTTTGTTGCATTATTTCTTCAACAATTTTATCCTAATTTTTCCTAACAATAAAAAAAAACTAATATATATTTTTTAAACGATGTAGTGTTTTTTTTTTATTTTCTTCCTTAAAGTGTATAGTGAATTTGGGGTCCATTCATCCCCCATTCCTGCGTGCATGGCAAAAGGCAATGTCCAGCACTTCTATTTGCACCTAAATATACAACTTCTCAGCTCTCAGCCTCATCCAGTCTATCTAGTGTGCGATGACGTTTGAGCACCCCATAACAGTCTTGATGTAACATCCCTGTTTTTAGAAACAGTTTTACCCTTGTAATTTTTGAAGTATGGAAGTTTTGTAAGTGATAATAAGTAAATAAGGGACTCTACATGTAGTCAAGAATTGATAATCTAATCCTATATCTAACACTAATTTAGTAAACTAATTAGACTTGTACCATCATTCATCAAGTCAATTCCTAGACATTCGATTCATACCGAAAAGAGATCCACAATTGTCTATTTCTACACTTTGGGGATATCCGATTTCAGTATGGACAGTCCCTAATGAACTGTTTTGACAAATCAAACACTTTTCCTGAAGAGCCAAAACTTTAATTCAGACCTCATCAACCTCGTTTCTTGGAAAAACTTATCTAGTTAAATAGGAACCTCTGAATTCAACTAAAATATCTTTCCTGTTTTGGGCATAACTTTTTCATATGAGGTCGAAATTAAGAAATTTTAATCTCGGTTTCGTTGTTATGAAAAACCTGACAAACTCTATTTCTAGCCTCAAACTCTATTTCGTGATCTATCATTACCAAACTTGAAAAAAACGTTGTTTAATCTTGTTAAATTCTTAGAAAAATCATACGAGCTCAGAATCAGTTCGTTGTAATTTTTATGTTCTCGTATTAAATCCCTCTACAATTCTCGTGAAGAACCTGAAAGCTAGTTCTTGCTCGATCATCCCCGAAAAGCGAAAATTTTTAGAGAAATAGTGATTTTCGTAGGAATAGTAACTCCTATAGAAAAACGCGAATATCTCTCTCATACGATGTCGAAATGACTTCGTTCTTTTTTTCATGGTTTCGTATCGAAAAATCCTACAACTTTCGTGAAGAAATGAAAGGCTAATTCCCAACAGATTTTGCGCGGCAGAATTATCTTTCAAAAAAGAACTATTACACCAACTCCCATTTTTCTCTGTTTTTGGCGTAACTTTTGCTCCGGGTGTCAGATTTTTGCATACCATATATCGTTTCGAAGAGAAAGAGCCGATCTACAACTTTCATGTTGGAAATTTTTTCAGATTCTAACCGCAACTATAAGTAACTTTTTGTTTTCTTTTAAAATTAACTATTCAAAACCGGTACCAATTAAATTTAGACCCGGTGGCCAGATTTTTCTATAAATATGGCATCACCCCTCTTCAAAAGCTGCACCACTCTTTCTCTCCCACTTCATGCAGCCCTTCTCTCTCTCTCTCTCCCTCTCTCTCCTCTATTGACACTAAACCACCTCTGTTCTTCACCAAAATCACGTAAAGTCTAACTACGGAGATAGATCATCGATTGGAGCTACGGTTTGAAAGTTGGATTCTCTCCCTCTCATCTAGTATCAAAAAAAATACGACATCTGAGGTAAGGGGGGTATATTCTCGGGTATTCTGGGGAAATCTGAGTGAAAGGAAAGGGTTAAGGTACCTTGGGTCCTCACCTTTTCAGGACAGATTCGGTTTTATTGTGAATTAAATGCCTTAATTGTTATATATTTGTTATATATATTTTATGTATATGATTAATTGTCTGTGTTAATTATTATTAATCATGATGATTGAATGATATGATCGGTGTTAAATTGTGAAAATATATGATCTGTATTGGATTGTGAAAATATTAAGAACCATGGGTGCCTATGTGGATTCCAGTAAGGAAGTTTAGAAAGATAAGATAAACAAGGAAATAAGGATGGATGATCACCATTTATATCATTGTTGCTATTATTATGATTAAGATTATAATTATGATTATGAATATGATTATTATTATTATTATTATCATTATTATGATTATTATTATTATTATTATTATTATTATTATTATTATATTTATTGTTATTATTATTATTATTATTATTATTATTATTATTTACTATTAAGCTTAATGGACGGCTCTGCCGCCTTATTCTCTGCATTTATCTTTCTTTTTATTTCCGCTTATCTATATTATAATGGACGGCTCTGCCGCCTTATTCTTAACATTTTATTTTATTTAATTTATGTCATTTATTTATTTGAATATATTGGTTGGCTCTGCCGCCTTATTCTCTGTATTTATCTTTCCTTTTATTTCCGCCTATCTATATTATAATGGACGGCTCTGCCGCCTTATTCTTAACATTTTATTTTTATTTAATTTATATCATTTATTTTATTGAATATATTGGCTGGCTCTGCCGCCTTATTCTTTGCATTTATCTTTCTTTTTATTTCTGCTTATCTATATTATAATAGACGGCCCTGCCGCCTTATTCTCTCTATTTATTTTTCCTTTTATTTCATTTTTTTATAACAGACGATGCCTTATTATTATTATTATTATTATTATTATTATTATTATTATTATTATTATTATAACTAATATTATTGTTTAAGTTATGAATAATGAAATAAGGAACAAACTACTTATTCTTTAAACGAAACATTATTTTAGCCAAGATATAACTGATATATTTTCTTGAATAATAATAAATAAAATAATAAAAATAATTTACAACGTCTTAAAAAATGGTGGACCTAACAACATGAATATTACGAGGCTGGAATCACATAGATACCTAGGGATCAAAGTAATGATAAAACTTAAATAATGCACTTTGCATCATGAAAATATTTTTGAAGGAGAAAAATTATCTAGAGCATACACCTGGTACGCTGGAGGACATTCACGTTCGATCTCCATGAAGATCTTGGGAGTACAACTGGAACGGAAACCCAATGGCATCAGAGTCGCGCCTGATAGCCGGGTGAGACGATGCAATTCTAGTGTACTTTGACTAAATGACGGAGTGTAACTATGATCGTAGGGATCCAAGCTCCAAAAATATATAAATCAATGATGAGAACCAATGAGTTCATTCGTACCCTATGGGAGCTTGGGCGGACCCTGATCGCTCTAGAAAATGGAATGGAGATATTCCAAAGAATGAGAAGAAGAAATGATTTATTGGGCCCACATGCATCATGAGACTTAACCAAAGATAAATCATAATAAATTCAACTCATGCATTCCATGACAACATAATTGATTGTTATAATTTTGAACATGTTAATTGTATGATTATGTGATATTATCTGTTAACTGGATTATGTCCGCACCGGGTAACCTTCAGGGTCTTGGGTTATACTCACCCTTACTGTTGAACATTTTTCAGAGGAATTAGAAACTCAAGAACCCGAGTGTGAAGATCAGCAATACGCTGAACCCATTGAGAACAATCATTAATGATAGAATATTTATAATTAGACACCGGATGACTGTATAATATTTAAGGGTGCCTGCGTGCCCCATTCTGTTAAGAGTACAATTATTTACAGTTTATGAATGACTATGTGATATATACAATATTACTTCCGCTGATCTGCCACGTATTTATTTTAAAAAAAAAAATTCACTTTTTCTAAGAACTGTTAACACTCTCAGTTAAATGGGATGAACCTACAGAAGGATTTGTCTTATCTAACCGAGGGTGTTACATTGGTGGTATCAGAGCATAGTCGATTCATTAAGCTTGTGGAGTGGACCATTAGGTTTCCACGTACTCTGATAGAAATATCGAACAGTCTATAACACTCCTAAGACTAAATATCCTATGTGGAATGCTCCACATAACGCATACCCTGAATCTATTTGTTGATATTCTTTCAGCAAATTCCTCATGGCACGCCAAAATAACAATCATGTGATGGAGAATCTTCTTACCAGAATTGTGGAGGTAATAGAACGACAAGAGTTACCTCATGCTTCTGCCAGACAGGGATTAGCTGATTTTCAAAGGAATAATCCTACGCAGTTCAAAGGAGGCTTCAATCCAGAAGGAGCACAACTATGGATTGAACACCTTGAAAAGATTTTTGCCGCTATGCGATGTTCTGATGAGGATTGTGTAACCTTTGCTGTCTTTATGCTGGTTGGAGAAGCAGAACATTGGTGGACTCATGCTAGAATCAGACTAGCTACTGATGGGCATATCATTACTTGGGGACGATTCAAGACAGAGTTCCTCGCCAAATATTTCCCTGAAGACATAAGGAGACAGAAGGAGCAGGAATTCTTCAATCTGAAACAAGGTAATATGACTGTTGGGGAGTACGCTGCTAAATTTGATGAATTGGCAAAATGTTGTCCCTACTACACCCACATGGGAGAAGCGTCAAGGTGCGCGAAGTTTGAAGCTGGATTACGGCAAGAGATTCGTCAAACCATATGTTGCCAACAAATTACACAATTCACTACTTTGGTTGACAGATGCCGCATATTTGAGAACACCTCTAATCTTCGACGACCTGGAACGTCTAATCATGGGCCAGAACGACGTATGCCAGATCGACAGCAAAGGAGGGATTTCCGAACAGATCGGCCATATTTCCGACCTTTCAACTCAGCCAACCGAATTCCTCCTAGAGGTCAGGAGACCCAAAGCAGTAGAAACTGCACAATTTGTGGACGGATTGGACATCGTGATGCTGACTGTTGGTACAGAAATAATAACAACCAACAACAAGTGACTCAAAAGCAGGCAGTACGACCTACGAGTCAAGGAAGTGGAGGATTTGCTACAAACACCTCTACAAACAATGCCCCAAGGATGCAGAATGTTCACCGCGGCAATAATTCCAATCAGAACAATAATCCTAGAAGGCCTGGGAATGGCTCGACAGGAAGACAAGGAGGAAATGCCAGAGTCTTTACTATGAATGGTGCGGAAATATCACAAGGGAACGACCTTGTGCAAGGTACATGTTTTATAGGAAGCACTCTATTGAATGTATTATATGATTCAGGAGCCACTCACTCTTTCATATCTGAGAATTATGTAAAACATTTAAAGCTTCCTACAACCTCTCTGCCCTATCAAATGATTGTCACAACCGCCGCCAATAAGCCCATTTGCCCTTCTTATATATGTTCGAAATGCCCACTCAACATCGAAGGGAAAGCTTATCAAGTAGATCTGATATGTTTGCCTTTGATTGATCTAGATATTGTTCTAGGAATGAATTGGCTTGCTGCCAACCATATTCTAATTGACTGTCATAATAGATCCATTTCTCTCGGGTCTACTACATCACACTGTGATCAAGACATTGATTCTTGTCCTGTTGACTCAGAAAAGGTAATTCCAGCAAAGGAAGTCCAACTATACATGATCCTTACTGAAATTGAAAGTAAGGTCACTCCTCAAATTGATCAAATTCCTGTTGTTCAAGAATTCCCAGAAGTTTTTCCTGATGATATACGTGAGCTACCTCCAGAACGAGAAATTGAGTTCAGTATTGATATTATACCGGGCACGGGACCGATCTCTATTGCTCCTTACCGAATGTCACCCAAGGAACTCAGTGAACTTAAGGAGCAAATAGAAGAACTTTTAGAAAAAGGAATGATCAGACCCAGTGTCTCACCTTGGGGAGCACCAGTTCTTCTAGTCAAAAAGAAGGATGGTAGTATGCGGTTATGTGTTGACTATCGTCAGTTGAATAAAGCTACGATCAAGAACCGATACCCTCTCCCAAGAATTGATGATTTAATGGACCAATTACGAGGAGCCACTATCTTCTCAAAGATTGATCTGCGATCAGGCTATCATCAAATCAGGGTAAAGAAAGACGATGTACCCAAAACGGCATTCAGAACACGATATGGGCACTATGAGTATCTTGTTATGCCCTTTGGAGTTACAAATGCACCTGCAGTATTTATGGGATACATGAATCGAATCTTCCATGAGTACTTGGACAAATTCGTGGTTGTATTCATTGACGATATTCTCGTCTACTCCAAGAGTCATGAGGAACACGAGGAGCATCTTCGAATTGTTCTAAACACTTTGCGTGCAAGGCAATTGTACGCTAAGTTTTCAAAATGTGAATTCTGGTTGACAGAAGTGAAATTCTTAGGACATGTCATCTCTAAGGAAGGAATTGCTGTGGATCCTACAAAGGTAGAAGCTGTACTAAATTGGGAACAACCCAAGAATGTGACAGAAATCCGCAGTTTCCTTGGACTGGCTGGATATTATCGTCGATTCATCGAGAATTTCTCTCGAATTGCAGCACCTTTAACTAAGCTGACTCGTAAAGATCAACCATTTGAATGGACTGACAGATGCGAAAGCAGTTTTACGGAGTTACGCCAACGACTCACTAGTGCACCTGTCTTAATTTTGCCAGATCCTGCCAAGCCATATGAAGTGTATTGTGATGCGTCAAGACAAGGACTAGGATGTGTCCTAATGCAAGAAAGAAAGGTTGTTGCTTATGCTTCAAGACAGCTAAGAACGCATGAAGTTAATTATCCCACACATGACTTGGAATTAGCTGCAGTTGTGTTTGCCTTGAAAATCTGGAGACACTACTTGTATGGTACATACTTTGAAGTCTTCAGTGATCACAAAAGCTTGAAGTATCTATTCGACCAGAAGGAGTTAAATATGCGACAACGTAGATGGATGGAATTTATCAAAGATTATGATTTTGAGCTCCGATATCATCCTGGGAAGGCAAATGTTGTGGCTGATGCACTCAGCAGAAAGGCTTTACGTCTATCATATATGATGACAAAGGAGTTAGAACTGATTGAACAGTTTCGCGATTTGAACCTAGCAGTAACACCAAAAAGAGGAAGCCTTATGGTTGGAATGCTAAGGATTTCCAATGATTTCTTGGAACAAATCAAAGAAGCTCAAACCAATGATCAGGAATTACAAGATCTAGCAGAAAAGACAAAAGAAGGAGTCTCAGAGTTTAGCAAAGATGAACATGGGGTGATCAGGTATCAACAGAGACTCTGTATTCCAGTCAACACAGATCTTAAAAGATCCATCCTGGATGAAGCACACAAAAGTAAATACAGCATCCACCCAGGATCAACCAAGATGTACCAGGACTTGAAGAAATTATTCTGGTGGCAAGGAATGAAAAAGGATATCGCTGAGCATGTGACAGCTTGTCTGATGTGTCAGAAGGTAAAGGCAGAACAACAACGACCAAGTGGAACCCTTCGTCCTTTGGATATTCCAGAATGGAAATGGGATGAGATTGCTATGGACTTCGTGACTGGATTTCCCAGAACATCAGCTGGATATGATGCCATTTGGGTAATCGTGGATCGATTAACAAAGACCGCTCACTTCATTCCTGTCAATATGAAGTATTCCCTAGAGAAACTCACTCAGATCTATATCAAGGAAATCGTACGATTACATGGAACACCCACTGCAATTGTGTCTGACCGAGATCCTCGTTTTACATCACAATTTTGGAAGAGCCTGCAACAAGCTCTGGGAACTCGTCTGAAGTTAAGTTTCGCATATCACCCACAGACAGACGGACAATCAGAAAGGACGATCAAAACTCTTGAAGATTTGTTACGTCTTTGTGTCTTAGAACATGGGGGAAGTTGGCAAGAATATCTCCCACTTATTGAGTTCACTTACAACAACAGCTATCATGCTAGCATCGGAATGGCCCCTTATGAGGCTTTGTATGGAAGAAAATGCCGTACACCTTTATGTTGGTATGAAACTGGTGAGAAAACAATAATTGGACCAGAGATTGTTCAAAAGACAACAGAACAAGTTCAGAGGATTCAAATGGCAATGAAGGCTTCGCAAGATAGACAAAAGAGTTACTACGACAAACGTCGAAAGCCATTGGAGTTTGAGGAGGGAGATCATGTTTTTCTCAAAGTTACCCCTACCACTGGAGTAGGAAGAGCTTTGAAGGCCAAGAAGTTAAGCCCCAGATACGTAGGACCCTATCAGATTCTGCAAAAGATAGGAACTCATGCCTACCGTATTGCTCTGCCACCCGAGCTAACAAACCTTCACAATGTCTTTCATGTCTCCCAGCTCCGTAAATATGTGCCAAGCCCTGATCATGTCCTGAGACCAGATCAGTTTATTCTGAAGGAAAATCTCACCTATGAAGTATCGCCAGTGAAGATTGTTGACCGACGTCTCAAACAGTTAAGAGGCAAGGAAATCCCTTTGGTCAAGGTAGTTTGGAGTCAGACAGATGATGGGGATGCTACTTGGGAAATTGAGGAGAAAATGAGAGAATTGTACCCTCAATTGTTTTAACTTTGAATTTCGGGACGAAATTCCTAAAAGGGGAGGAGAATGTAACATCCCTGTTTTTAGAAACAGTTTTACCCTTGTAATTTTTGAAGTATGGAAGTTTTGTAAGTGATAATAAGTAAATAAGGGACTCTACATGTAGTCAAGAATTGATAATCTAATCCTATATCTAACACTAATTTAGTAAACTAATTAGACTTGTACCATCATTCATCAAGTCAATTCCTAGACATTCGATTCATACCAAAAAGAGATCCACAATTGTCTATTTCTACACTTTGGGGATATCCGATTTCAGTATGGACAGTCCCTAATGAACTGTTTTGACAAATCAAACACTTTTCCTGAAGAGCCAAAACTTTAATTCAGACCTCATCAACCTCGTTTCTTGGAAAAACTTATCTAGTTAAATAGGAACCTCTGAATTCAACTAAAATATCTTTCCTGTTTTGGGCATAACTTTTTCATATGAGGTCGAAATTAAGAAATTTTAATCTCGGTTTCGTTGTTATGAAAAACCTGACAAACTCTATTTCTAGCCTCAAACTCTATTTCGTGATCTATCATTACCAAACTTGAAAAAAACGTTATTTAATCTTGTTAAATTCTTAGAAAAATCATACGAGCTCAGAATCAGTTCGTTGTAATTTTTATGTTCTCGTATTAAATCCCTCTACAATTCTCGTGAAGAACCTGAAAGCTAGTTCTTGCTCGATCATCCCCGAAAAGCGAAAATTTTTAGAGAAATAGTGATTTTCGTAGGAATAGTAACTCCTATAGAAAAACGCGAATATCTCTCTCATACGATGTCGAAATGACTTCGTTCTTTTTTTCATGGTTTCGTATCGAAAAATCCTACAACTTTCGTGAAGAAATGAAAGGCTAATTCCCAACAGATTTTGCGCGGCAGAATTATCTTTCAAAAAAGAACTATTACACCAACTCTCATTTTTCTCTGTTTTTGGCGTAACTTTTGCTCCGGGTGTCAGATTTTTGCATACCATATATCGTTTCGAAGAGAAAGAGCCGATCTACAACTTTCATGTTGGAAATTTTTTCAGATTCTAACCGCAACTATAAGTAACTTTTTGTTTTCTTTTAAAATTAACTATTCAAAACCGGTACCAATTAAATTTAGACCCGGTGGCCAGATTTTTCTATAAATATGGCATCACCCCTCTTCAAAAGCTGCACCACTCTTTCTCTCCCACTTCATGCAGCCCTTCTCTCTCTCTCTCTCTCCCTCTCTCTCCTCTATTGACACTAAACCACCTCTGTTCTTCACCAAAATCACGTAAAGTCTAACTACGGAGATAGATCATCGATTGGAGCTACGGTTTGAAAGTTGGATTCTCTCCCTCTCATCTAGTATCAAAAAAAATACGACATCTGAGGTAAGGGGGGTATATTCTCGGGTATTCTGGGGAAATCTGAGTGAAAGGAAAGGGTTAAGGTACCTTGGGTCCTCACCTTTTCAGGACAGATTCGGTTTTATTGTGAATTAAATGCCTTAATTGTTATATATTTGTTATATATATTTTATGTATATGATTAATTGTCTGTGTTAATTATTATTAATCATGATGATTGAATGATATGATCGGTGTTAAATTGTGAAAATATATGATCTGTATTGGATTGTGAAAATATTAAGAACCATGGGTGCCTATGTGGCTTCCAGTAAGGAAGTTTAGAAAGATAAGATAAACAAGGAAATAAGGATGGATGATCACCATTTATATCATTGTTGCTATTATTACGATTAAGATTATAATTATGATTATGAATATGATTATTATTATTATTATTATCATTATTATGATTATTATTATTATTATTATTATTATTATTATTATATTTATTGTTATTATTATTATTATTATTATTATTATTTACTATTAAGCTTAATGGACGGCTCTGCCGCCTTATTCTCTGCATTTATCTTTCTTTTTATTTCCGCTTATCTATATTATAATGGACGGCTCTGCCGCCTTATTCTTAACATTTTATTTTATTTAATTTATGTCATTTATTTATTTGAATATATTGGCTGGCTCTGCCGCCTTATTCTCTGTATTTATCTTTCCTTTTATTTCCGCCTATCTATATTATAATGGACGGCTCTGCCGCCTTATTCTTAACATTTTATTTTTATTTAATTTATATCATTTATTTTATTGAATATATTGGCTGGCTCTGCCGCCTTATTCTTTGCATTTATCTTTCTTTTTATTTCTGCTTATCTATATTATAATAGACGGCCCTGCCGCCTTATTCTCTCTATTTATTTTTCCTTTTATTTCATTTTTTTTATAACAGACGATGCCTTATTATTATTATTATTATTATTATTATTATTATTATTATTATTATTATTATAACTAATATTATTGTTTAAGTTATGAATAATGAAATAAGGAACAAACTACTTATTCTTTAAACGAAACATTATTTTAGCCAAGATATAACTGATATATTTTCTTGAATAATAATAAATAAAATAATAAAAATAATTTACAACGTCTTAAAAAATGGTGGACCTAACAACATGAATATTACGAGGCTGGAATCACATAGATACCTAGGGATCAAAGTAATGATAAAACTTAAATAATGCACTTTGCATCATGAAAATATTTTTGAAGGAGAAAAATTATCTAGAGCATACACCTGGTACGCTGGAGGACATTCACGTTCGATCTCCATGAAGATCTTGGGAGTACAACTGGAACGGAAACCCAATGGCATCAGAGTCGCGCCTGATAGCCGGGTGAGACGATGCAATTCTAGTGTACTTTGACTAAATGACGGAGTGTAACTATGATCGTAGGGATCCAAGCTCCAAAAATATATAAATCAATGATGAGAACCAATGAGTTCATTCGTACCCTATGGGAGCTTGGGCGGACCCTGATCGCTCTAGAAAATGGAATGGAGATATTCCAAAGAATGAGAAGAAGAAATGATTTATTGGGCCCACATGCATCATGAGACTTAACCAAAGATAAATCATAATAAATTCAACTCATGCATTCCATGACAACATAATTGATTGTTATAATTTTAAACATGTTAATTGTATGATTATGTGATATTATCTGTTAACTGGATTATGTCCGCACCGGGTAACCTTCAGGGTCTTGGGTTATACTCACCCTTACTGTTGAACATTTTTCAGAGGAATTAGAAACTCAAGAACCCGAGTGTGAAGATCAGCAATACGCTGAACCCATTGAGAACAATCATTAAGGATAGAATATTTATAATTAGACACCGGATGACTGTATAATATTTAAGGGTGCCTGCGTGCCCCATTCTGTTAAGAGTACAATTATTTACAGTTTATGAATGACTATGTGATATATACAATATTACTTCCGCTGATCTGCCACGTATTTATTTTAAAAAAAAAAAAATTCACTTTTTCTAAG
Source organism: Clitoria ternatea (assembly GCA_037962975.1). NCBI lineage: Eukaryota > Viridiplantae > Streptophyta > Magnoliopsida > Fabales > Fabaceae > Clitoria > Clitoria ternatea. The sequence continues at coordinate 90,838,835 of CM075675.1, forward strand.
AACTGTTAACACTCTCAGTTAAATGGGATGAACCTACAGAAGGATTTGTCTTATCTAACCGAGGGTGTTACACTTGACAATCTTTGTTTGTCCTTCCTCTATTGCCATGGTAGTAATAACGTGCTTTAGTTCGCTCACGTTGCTGTTACATAATCAGAAATGTACATTTTAGAGCTATCTTCCCCTCTGAACCCCTGGCGACCCCAGAATCCATGTAGAACTCTGAAGAGATTTCCCATCTCTGTCGCCTCATTCTAAGGGTGGCATTGCCTTTTCTGGATGACATGACCTAGGCCTGCAAGGCCTAATAGTAATGCGTCCGCCACGACCCCCTCTTTGTCCTCCCCGAGCTCTCATTTTCCCCTTACAACAAATGAATGCATTGCAAAGGTTGTAAATGCTAAGAGAAGAGATGCAGATGACTACCTGAGTTGAGGGAAAAGGTTATGGACACCTTAAGTCACGAACGATGGCACCTCCAATGGCGGCTCAGAGTTCTCTCGTAGTTTGCATAAAGTTTTAGTACGCAAAAAGGGAAAGTACTCCACAGAGCCTTCCAAAGCCATCTCTTATAGGCGTGGTTGAGGGCAAGTGCAACGATACATCGTTTTAAGATTAAATGGGCTATGTTGTTTCAATGTTGAAGGGCCACGACATTTCACTAGCAGTCTGATAGGCCCAATTTTTGAATAGTAACTGTTACGCGGTGGTTTGCATGAGTTACGTTACAACAAATGTTGCGTTTTAGTTACCAAGCAATAAATGTCAGTTACAGATAAGGGCAATTGAAAATTATTATAAGTTAAAAATTTATTCTCTTACCCACACTTATAACAGGTGACTAGAGCAGACGATATAACTCATTTGAGTAACCGACATGGACCCTCAAACAGGCTAGATGGCAAATGATCCGGTCTCCATAGCAGCCTATGGACAAGATGGTAACCTACATCCATAAACGACATGGACGACCAACATTTCGGTTGAAGATGTGATTCTACACCGACATCGCGTTTGAGACCCACAGTCTAACTTGTGTACGAGTTATTCTCTCAATACCGATAAATCAAGGTTGACTTTTATAACCACATGTCGAAAAGTAACTTGCAAAATGACAGAAAGGAAGGTAGAGTTGTAGGGGGTGTCCGAGTCCTATGTTAGTTTTTCTGTAGAAATCAGAGTTATACTGACACTACGTACGAACTGTTCCTCAGGGTAAAACAACCCTTCCGCTACTTTCCGATACAAATACTCACGAATCGACAAGGAAAAGGTTGAATATTCTTGGCTAAAACTTGCGTTTGGGCTCTGGTTTTCTCTTTGAATATTTGACTAACTTAAGCGTCAGATTGTCTTTGTAAGTGACACATTCTTTCGCACCACAACACATAAGACTTGTGAAATTTTTGAAGGAACACTCAAGACTTCTATCTCCCCATTGGAATAGAAGGTATAATACCAGATCTCCATTGAACCGACCAGTACGATACAAACAATATTTTAGCACTAGTTTAGGATCGGTTCACACACCAAATTCTCTACCCTTATCCACACAAGTTCATAGGGAATTAGGGATTGTTGTAGATTTTCACTTTTTACTTTTGAAATGTAATTTTTTAAGTTATTATTTGTTAAAACAAAATAGTTTTAATTTATTTTAATAGAAGTTGAAAATAATTTTAAAATCATGTTAGAATCTTAAAATTATCCATAAAATTTTAAAAAACTAAAACTTATTTTTTTAAAATGAGTTTGATATCAAGAATTCGTCAAAAATAAAACATGTCTCGCAGTTCGATTAGAATAAAAATTACTTACAAACAAATTATCCTTAAGATTTGAAGATGAGAAATTTCAATGATTCAATTTACACCTTGATTAATTAGATCAATTTTTTTTACCAAGTTTTTTTTTCATAATACTAAATAAATAAGAAAAAAGATTTTATATGATATGAATATTTTATAATTTTTTAGAAAATGGTAATATGAAATTTGTGATGCGATATGATGTTGGGGGTACATAACTGGCTTCAAGTAAAGAACTTGTCTTCTAACTTTGTTTTCCCGGCAAGACCCACGCACTCACAAACCCTAATTTCCCATTTACACCGTTCACTGAATCCGAGGTTTTCATTTTCCTCTCTCTCTCTCTCTCTCTCTCTGATCCGAAGACCGAAGCCCGAAGCCATAATTGTACAAATCCATTCATCATCCTTCAAATTCCCATTTTCTCTCTCTCAAATATTATCACTTTTTTGCGGTCTCTGTTCAATACCCTTCAATGGCGGAGGACCGTGATGAGGTGAGTGATTACAGTTCGGAGGACGAAGGAACAGAGGATTACAGGCGTGGAGGGTACCATGCGGTTCGGATTGGTGACACTTTCAAGAACGGTTGCTATGTCGTTCAGAGCAAGCTTGGTTGGGGTCATTTTTCCACTGTTTGGCTTGCTTGGGACACTCACAAATCCGTATGTGCCCTTGTGTCTTTTCTCTTAAAACGCCTTTGGGTTGTTAAAAATTTATGCTTTTGACGCTTGACTATTTGTTTAGTCCCTCTAGTGTTTTGGGTTGGGAAAAAATGTGGTTTGTGCTTTTTCTGGGTTGTGAAGGAGGGTTGTTAGTGTGTCTGGTAGAAAACTTTGAGAAAAGTGTATGCTTCTATATTGTTGGTTGAAAGACATTGTTAATGTTGGATTAGTTTCTGTTTGTTTTCTAGTTGGGGTTTACTAGAAGTAACTTTTTCATCCATTGATTAGACGAAGTTAGAAGGTGTCTTGAATGGCATGCTGGATTAATACCGAGCATTGTATGATGTCGTCCGTCAACCTCCGTTTTCGTAATTCGTTACCAACCAGACACTTACAAACTTTTCAGAGTGGGTCAATGATTGGTTTTCAATGGGTGCTATTTGATTCAGAGCAAGCTTTCTTTTATTCTGATGAAAGGATCTCCTGATTCTGCTTGTTGACCTTTTTTTTTATTCTGACTATCGATGTGTCACTGGCTTTCTTTTTCCTTCTAATACTTTGTATGTAGTTATTTACATACATGTTTTTTTTTATCTTGTTGCTTTTTCTAATTTGCTGTGTAGTTGATCATGTCTATTGTGTGTGATTAGAGTTCCTGTAGTTAGATGACATTAGGATTTTGTTTTTTTTCATAAATTCTTTCAATGCCTAGTTAGCAAATGTTGGGCAATATTTAATTTGGAACTATATTGACAATGGGGGAAATTGTTTGTTTGCAGCAATATGTTGCCTTAAAAATTCAAAAGAGTGCTCAGCATTACACTGAAGCAGCAATGGATGAAATAAAGATTCTCAGGCAAATTGCTGATGGGGATCCTGATGACAATAAATGTGTTGTAAAGCTTTTGGATCATTTTAAGCATTCAGGGCCTAATGGTCAGCATGTTTGTATGATTTTTGAGTTCCTAGGGGATAATCTTCTCACCCTTATCAAGTATAGTGACTATCGAGGGGTTCCTCTTCCCATGGTCAAAGAAATTTGTTTTCATATATTGGTGGGTTTGGATTACTTGCATCGTGAACTTTCTATAATACACACTGATTTGAAGCCAGAGAATGTCTTGCTTCTCTCTCCAATAGATCCATCTAAGGATCCTAGAAAATCAGGTGTTCCACTTATTCTTCCAAACAGCAAGGACAAGACTGTGACCAAGAATGGGACCACAAACGACGATAAAAATTTGAATGGAGATCTTACCAAGAATCAGAAGAAGAAATTGCGGAAAAAGGCTAAAAAGGCAGCTCAAGGTTGTGTTGGGAAGGAAAATCCTGATGAGGTTGAGGAGGATTCTAAAGCACCAGAGCAGGATGGTTGTAGCAATGATGTGAAACCAAGTGTAGAATCTGGTGATGGTAACCCTAATAGTTCTATGAGTATGGATGTTGCAGAAGGAAGTCATACTAATAGGAGAGGTAGCTGCTCTACAAGAAAGAAGTTGCTTGCAGCTGTTGATCTTAAGTGCAAGCTGGTTGATTTTGGTAATGCTTGTTGGACTTATAAACAATTCACAAATGATATTCAGACAAGACAGTATAGGTGTCCTGAGGTTCTTCTCGGATCTAAATACTCAACTCCAGCAGATCTATGGTCCTTTGCTTGCATTTGCTTCGAGCTTGCCACTGGTGATGTTCTTTTTGATCCTCATAGTGGTGAAAACTATGATAGGGATGAGGTAAGTGCATTGTTTGGACTTTAAAAGAACTAGTTTGCTGCATTTCTTGCTAAAATCTTCTAATGCTCATTGTTAATGCCATTGTTATTTTGGCTTTAAAATCTGGCTTGTTATTATGTTCTTTTTTCTGAGAGTAGTGGTTCTTAACTGGGTTGTTTGATTGTTATTCAATTCAATTCAATTTTGTGCTGTTTCCATCTCTACTTGTCATGTCTGCATTAAAGATTATTTCTTTTGGTTTTGTTAAGTACACATGTTAAATTTTTTTGACATGCTACCTATTTATTGTTTTGCATACAATTTTGCTTTTGTTGTTACTTGAAGTGTGTTATACTGTGTTTTTTGCACCATCTAGACAAACAATTGTTTTTTGTCTTTGTTTATATCTGCTATCTTCCAGGAATGTGAATTGTATGTAAACAATTAGGAAACATTAAGTGAGAAGATTACCCTATCCATAGTTGTCAAATAATCGCGGTGTAGCGGCCGTGTTTGCGGCGCGAAATCGCGTTGTGGCCTACTGCTGTGATTCTCTTGCAAATACAGGGACACTTTACCTTCACGGTGCGACAAGCGCGATCGTGGCGGAGCAAATCGCTGCTGGTAGCAGCCACTTTTTGAAATGGGCCTCAATATGTCGTTTTTGGCTTCACCCAGAAATTTTGATCTTCCCTCTCCTTTTGTTTAGGGTTTTTGAACTTGGCCCTTCTCACTTCTTCCTCATTCAACACTTTCTCTTCCTTCTCTTTCTCTCTCATACCATTCACCCTACTTCCTCTCCATCAAGACCCTCCATCACCGGCGACAGCCCCTCATCACTGGTGACAGCTACTCCGTCATCAGCAACAGCCCCAACATCTCTTGTGAGGTCTACCCCCTGTGTCTGCAACTCCGGTGACCTCCGAAAGCCACTGCAGTGATTGCCACACTCCGGCGAGCTCTGTCAAGAGCTTGTCCTGGCCCCTGCACACTCGGGTGACCTTCAACAGCTACAGCAGTGACTGTACCTTCTGTTTTTTCATTGGAACTTGGAGATGAAGATGAAGAATATAATTTCTAGAATTCTTAATTGATATGACTTATGTTGTTGGTTTTATGTTTTGTTACTTCCTAGGGATTTATGAGACTTCAATTCTGATTTATGTTTTGATTATGAATTTATGCATTTCAGACCATGTTTTGAATCTTTTGATATGGGTAATATTAGATTTCAATTATCTACTATGCATTTTGAGTGTTTTTAGTTATTTTTCTGTTTTTCTACATATATATATATATGTTTATGTGTTTTACCCCGCGATAAAATAAAATAGAATAGCATTCGCTATTTTGCTCCGCAGCGTCGTGATCCCAGTTTTTTGGTCGGCTGCTATGCCTTGTTTGGGATTGACTATGACCTATAAAAGTGCTTCTACTGTTGTACTCTAGAAATGGATGCAAGGTTGTTAGGATGATAACATTTGTGGCCAAGCTGGTTGGTTGAGAGGATATTATTTCTAAGAATTTTAAGTTGATTTTGCTCAGCTTTGTCTTCTGAAGTTTGAAATAGTGATTCAGTCCCCAATCTATAAGTTAATGTGTTGTGTTCGTGTCAATGCGGAAAAGCATCTTGAAATCAACAATAAGCTTAATTATGGATTTTTGTCTTAAGATGCTGCAATCTACTCAATTTTTTAATGTTTGTTTGTTCTGTTGGTGATCTTGGAATTGAGGCTTCACTATGCTTTGGAAGTGATTAGTAAAGGCTTTTGAAGTTTAAACTGACACCCATTATTTCATTTTAAAACAATGTATATAGTTGAATTTGATTTTCCTGTTTATACCTACTTAAATTGTCGTCAATACAGCTAGGTTATTTGGATTTCAACTTCAATCTATGAATTGCTTTTGTTGACATTTTAGAATTTACTTTACAGGATCATCTGGCATTGATGATGGAGCTTCTTGGAATGATGCCTCGCAAGGTAGGCATGTTGGATATTTTGTTTCAAAACATCGGAATTGTTATTATCAATTTACATGTTGATTTATTCAAATATATTCAACATATTATAGAAGATAATTCCCACATATTATTCAGTTATTCCATTGTATACACTGTTTTCCTGATACTACTTATCTACATAATTTCTGTTTTGATGAATTCCTCTATTTTCCGAAAATGGCAAACATAATGATTTGGTCTTCTCAACTTCAGTTTGACCTAGTTTGGTCTTCCAAGTTTTGAAAACATCCTGATTTGGTCCTTTTGTGTTAAATTTTACTGTTCTGTTTGTCAGAATATGATGAAAGAATCTTTGTTTGAAAGAGAGAAGAAACACAAATTCTAGAAAAGAAACCCGGGTCTCGACAAACAAAATGGTGAGATTTAACCCATAAAAGTACCAAAGTGAAATGTTTCTAAAACTTGGAGGATCAAGATGGGTCAAACTAAAATTAGAGTATCATAATAAAACCAATCTTAAAGTTAGAAGACCGAAATACTATTTTTGCCTTTCATAAGAAGATACAATATGGTAGTTCTACTGCAGCCTGTTTCAAATTGATTACTATCAACATTTTATTTGTTCCCATCCACAAATACTGAAGAATTATTTCATTCAGATTGCACTCGGTGGCCGATACTCCCGTGATTTTTTCAATAGATATGGTGATTTGAGGCACATCCGTCGATTGCGTTTCTGGCCTCTTAATAAGGTGCTGATGGAGAAGTACGATTTCAGCGAACAAGATGCAAGTAACATGGCTGACTTCCTTGTTCCATTACTCGATTTTGTCCCTGAAAAGAGGCCAACAGCTGCTCAATGCCTCAGTCATCCATGGTTCAGTGCAGGTCCTCGGACTCTCGAGCCCTTGTTAACTAGTGGGCCACATGGCTCTAATGAAGGGGAAATGTCTGAAAAGTCCCAGAGGCAAAAGGCTGACCAAGAAGCTGTGGAAGTTAGTATGGGAAATATGGCCATACATGGAAATGCAAAGCCACTAATATAGTTCCAATCTTTGAAGCGATCAGAATAGAAGCAAATTGGCTTGTTTGGGTGGGTTATGCATTATGCAACCTGTTTTTGTTTATTTGGTAAGCCTTTATGGTCCTCATATTAAGCCTTATATATGCAACATAGAGATCATACATGAGGTTGTCCTTTGGATGCCCTTCATATGGAAGCTGGTAACCTGAAACAGAACAAAATGTCTCCAAGGTAGCTTCATTCGATAGAGGGTGCATTATCGTGTAACCACGAGGATTTTTTTTTTGGAGAGTTTGTCTGAAGCTTCTCCTTAGGTTAGATTTTTATCTTTTTTCAAAAGTGCCACTGCTATGCCTATATTTGAGGGGTTTGAACTGTACATTTGGATTGAGTTATTATTTTGTGTCCATATTATTTGTTGCTGTCGACTTCACTAGATGCATCTTTCGTTTCCTGGCTTGTTTTTATCGTCTTGGTAATTCACATTTGTTTTTAACCTAAAACTTAGCTTAGGGCTATTTATAATACGTATAATTTTTCTGAATCAGAGTTTCTAGGTTTGTTTCAAGCTTGTAGAATTTTAGGATTGAGACAATTCTAGGTTGGTTGTGGAAGCAAATTTTCCAATACAAGAATATTAGTAAGAGTGGATCTTTACTTTAATCTTTTGAGATTGTTTGGATTACACAACTTACTCTCTGAAATTATATAGATGTTACTTGATGGGCCTAGCTACTATTAGACTAAGAAGACAAGAAAAACAAAATACTACCTCCGGTTCTAAATATAAGCAAATATACCTAACTTCACACATATTAAGAATAGTAGTTGGAGGTAGTTATTTGCATTAATGTTACCACATATTTGATTTAATTTTCTAAAATGCCCTTAGTATCATTTATTACATAAAGAATTAGTGGCCTTGGAAATATATATGATGAGGACATATTTGATAAACAAGCATTTAATAACATTGGGAAAGTCTAATTTCGCTTATATTAAGGGACCAAAAAATTCCACTAAAATTTGCTTATATTTGGAACCGGAGGTAGTACCACTTTTTTCATAACCTTTAGAAAAATTCACAAGGTTTAAATACTGTTAAAATTAAGGAAAAGACAAGGCCAAAACCAATGGGCCTAAAAAGCAACATTTTAAATAAAATTTAAAATTTAAATGAAATCTCTCATCCAAGCAGGAGTTTTTTTGCATCTTTTGGGCCTATCTTTATTTTTGGGCCTGGTGCCCATCATTGCCTGGGGGTCGAAAAAGAACCTTGTCTATAATGTTGTGATGGGAGTATTGTAGATCATGGAAGATCTAACGACGTAGAGACAATAAGAAATGAGTCAACAACATTTAAGGGGACAAGTAGTTAGGCGTGTGAATCATGGAAACAGATATGAGAATCACTGGAAGAGGCCCATGTGCAAGATGGAGATTGTGCGAGAGGATCGAACGATGTGAGATGAAACTTGGGGACCTCACAGGCCTTTGAACACGCATTTTGAATAAATGAACGAGATGAATGGAATTTTAATCGTTGGAGATCCAACGGGTGAGATGAGTCTGCGTGTAGCACGTGTAAATGTGGTGCGCTAGTGGAATCAGCATCCAAGGGTGGAGATTGGTCGTGTAGGATGCGTTTTGATCTAAGGGCTCAGAAGAGACACGTTGATTAGGAGAGAGGGAGTGGCCTGAAATTGATAACTTGCGTAAGTTAATGGAAGCAGTCTCATTTGCACGAACTAATATTTGTTGTTAGGCAGAGAACTCAAGGGTTTCTTTTCTGTAGACATCGAGTTTGGGGATTCTTTTGAGAAAATGGGATCAGAGAGAAACGTCGGTAAGGGAGTGAAATGGGCTTCTGGCGTGGCACATGAAACACCGGGTGGATGCGAGCGGAGGAGGGAATGACGAGTTTGTAAGCAACAGAACCGATCCTTTGGAGAACCTAAAAGAGGCCATAAAATTGTTTGGAAAGTTTTTGAGATACGTGACACCAGACATTGATCTGCCGGTACGGTTGCAAACGGAGAAGAACCCAGTCACCAACCTCAAAGGTAATGTCCCTTCTGTGTTGGTTTGCTTGAGTGAGCATGCGTTACCGTGTGCGTTGAAGGTTCGTTTTTAAGGTATTTAATAATATTTTTCTGTGTTGTAAGGACGTGTCCAAGGGGGCAATAGTAGTGGACCTTGGCACATAGTCGATTACCAACGGTGGGCGGCGACTATACAACGCCTGAAAGGGGTTATTCCAATGGTCGAGTGAAATGAGGTGTTGAACTAATATCCAGCCAAATAAAGGAACTTGTACCAGTGCTTAGGGTGGTCACTGGTGAAACAACGGAGGTATGCCTCAAGGCAACGGTTGGTGACCTCGGATTAATCGTCGGACTCAGGATGGTAAGAAGAACTGTACTTCAGTGTGGTACCTTGTAATCTAAATAACTCCTTCCAAAATGCACTTAAAAATAGTGGGTCATAGTCAGGGATAGTAGACTTAGGAATGCCATGCAATTTGTAGACCTCAAACATAAATCTGGAGGCCAAAAGAAGGGTAGTGAAGTTTGAAGCCAGAGCCAGAAAGTGCACGAATTTGGTAATCCGATCACACATTACCTAAATTACTGTATGATTAAACGATGTAGGTAAATGAGTGATAAAATCCATTGTAAGGTCCTCCTAGACTTGGTTAGGGGTTGGAGTAATCCTTGTTTTTTTGTACAGGTACTTGTTCATTTGGCAGGAGGGACAATGTTTGGCGAATTCCTTTACAATTTTGTAAAGGCCTGGCCAGTAAAAGGTGGCTGCTAAACGAGCAACAATGGGCTTAAGATCAGAGTGGCCAGTAAAGGGGGTGGCATAAAACTCCTTGGTCAGATTTTGCCACATACCAGGTAAGTCGAGAACAAATATTCTATTCTTGAAATAGATAATACCATGAGAATAATGAAAAGTATACCACATGTTAGGATCTGAATGGAGCTTATGGAGAAAAGCCTAACCGTCTGAACTAGTACTGAAGTATGCCTTGAATTCATCCAAGATTGCTGGAACGGACGAAGAGAGAGCAAGAAGAAAATAGAGTTTTCCGAGTACCTGCGGGATAAGGCATTAGCGGCTCCATTTGAACGATTAGGTCTGTAAAAATTTTTAAAACTGTAGCCTTGTAGTTTAGTTTCCCATTTGAGTTGATCTGGAGTTTGAAAAGACTGAGTAATGAGATGCTTCAAACTTTGTTGATATGTATAAATATGAAAATGTCTCCCTATAGGATACATACGCCATTTCTTAACTACTTCAGTGATGACATACATTTCGCCCACATAGACAGAGGATGCTTGCATATAGGGGCACATGCGCTTGCGGAAGAAGGCGAGTGGATGTTTTTCTTGGGAGAGAACGACACCTATAACTACGCTTAAAGCATCTGTCTCAACCACAAAGATTTTATCAAAATTAGGCAAAGTTAGAAGCATTTTTGACATGATTTTTTTTAATGTTGTAAAAGCCTGAAAGGCTACTGTATGCCATGAAAATGTAATGGAACATAATAAATTGGTGAGGGAGCGACGAGTAAGGCGTAATTTTGAATAAACTTTCGATAAAAACCGGTGAGGCCTAAAAATCCAAGGGGGGGGGGGGGAGGGGCGTAAGAGAACGTGGTTTAGGCAATCCAAAATGGCTTGGACTTTGTCTGGATTTGGTGCAACTCCTTTGCTTGAAATCTACTGACCTAAGTAGCTAACAGTAGAGACACCAAATACACAATTAGAAAGATTAGCACAAAATTGGTTAATAGAAAGTAGCTCTAAAACCAACTGTAAGTGAACCATATGATCAAAAAAATTGGGACTAAAAATGAGTATGTCATCAAAGAAAACCAACACAAATCGTCTAAGGTAGGGACGTAGAAGGTCATTCATTGATGATTGAAATGTGAAGGGTGCGTTAGTTAGGCTGAAAGCCATAATGAGGAACTTATAGTGCTCATCAAAGGTTTGGAAAGTTGTTTTGTGTGTGTCTGTAAGGGTGACTCAAAGTTGGTGGTATCTTGATTTTAAGTCTAACTTAGAAAAGATAGTAACTGAGCCTAACTCATCTAACAACTCATCAATAGTAGGGATTGGGAATCTGTCAGAAATGGTAACCACATTAAAAGCCTTGTAGTCCACACAAAAACGTCAAGTACCATCTTTTTTGCAAACTAAGAGGATAAGGGAAGAAAATGGGCTAGTATTGGGAATAATAATGCCTAGTTGGAGCATTTAGTTGATGATATGGGTTATGGCCTCCTTTTGTGAGTGAGGATAATGGTAAGGTTTGACATTGATTGGTGGGGTGTTGGGATGGAGAGGAATGTGATGGTCATATGGCTTGGATGGGGGAAGGCCATGGGGTTCATGAAAAACTGTTATATAGGTAGAGAGGAGGGTTTGGAGTTTTGTAGGAAGAGAGTCTAAGGTTGTTACTAGCGGTGTGGATGTAGAGGTTGTAATGGGTTGTAGGGATAACAAGTGAAAGGATGCAATGAAATTAGTGTGGATAAGTTGGGATAATTGGTGGTAGGTAGTGGGGGATGGGGCACTGTCAGTATCGTCAGTAAGGTTAATGGTTGTCGTGTGTAAAAGATAGGCTAGGGATTGCAAAGTCAGAGCGAATGGGACCCAAAATGCATAACCATTCCATGCCGAGCACAACATCGATGCCCTCAATAGGTAATAAGTAAAATGGGATGTGGAAGAAATAGTGTTGAATAGATATAGGAACATCTGGACAATATCCGATGCAGTGAATTTGAGCACCGTTACCCACTAAAACTGAAAAATTTGGGGCAGGTTCAACGGGAAGTTTGAGATGAGAGGCAAGCCTTGTTTGGATAATGTTATGTGAACTCCTTGTATCTACTAGAATCATCACGGGAATGCCAGAAATGTGACCGATAAACTTTAGGGTGCAAGGGGGGGGGGGTGACCAGTGAGTGTAACGCCCCAGCCGCTTTTCAGGAATGAACGACTCGCCCCACAGACCAACACGAGACCTTTCTAGTGTGCTTTGTCCTCAATCACACACTTCCCGAGAACTTCCCAGGAGGTCACCCATCCTAAAATTACTCCAAGTTAAGCACGCTTAACTTTGGAGTCCTTATGTGATAGGCCACCAAAAAGGCTAATGCATTTGTTGGTATAGGTAGTACGAATTCATTTCTTTAAGCTATCCTCGACTGTATAGTCCCATACCTATACAGTCTTTGGATCCCTCTCATTCTGGTATGTATTCGATTCGTTCATGTGTCCCTCCCACTGGAAGCCTGCCAGGAGTCGCCCATTGTCCGTGCCCATGCACCGACGATCACTCCCCGCCCTCAACAGTGCCCGGGATGTCACATTCCCCGTTGGAAGCCTGCCAGGAGCCGCTCCTTGTCCGTGCCCATGCACCGGCGATCACTCCCCTTCCCTCAACAGCGCTGGGATGTCACATGCCCACCAGCTTCCGCCTGGTTCATCCCCGAACAATACCGTACTAGGAGAGGCTAGGCTCTGATACCAGAGTAACACCCCAGCCGCTTTTCAGGAATGAACGACTCGCCCCACAGACCAACACGAGACCTTTCTAGTGTACTTTGTCCTCAATCACACACTTCCCGAGAACTTCCCAGGAGGTCACCCATACCAGAATTACTCCAAGTTAAGCACGCTTAACTTTGGAGTCCTTATGTGATAGGCCACCGAAAAGGCTAAGGCATTTGTTGATATAGGTAGTACGAATTCATTTCTTTAAGCTATCCTCGACTGTATAGTCCCATACCTATACAGTCTTTGGATCCCTTTCATTCTGGTATGTATTCGATTCGTTCATGTGTCCCTCCCATTGGAAGCCTACCAGGAGCCGCTCCTTGTCCGTGCCCATGCACCGGCGATCATTCCCCGCCCTCAACAGTGCCCGGGATGTCACATTCCCCGCTGAAAGCCTGCCAGGAGCCGCTCCTTGTCCGTGCCCATGCACCGGCGATCACTCCCCTGCTCTCAACAGCGCTGGGATGTCACAGTGAGGGCCTGGGGGGAAAGATGGAAATGAAAGGCATCATGGGCAGTGTCATTGGTAAAAGGGTGTGTGGGTTCAGGTGATTGAGAGGCGCAGGTAGGGTCCAGAGAAATGGGGTGGTAGGTTTGGTTAGGATCATCATCCACTAGTAGAAGTAGGAACTAACTAGTGGAGTATTTTTTTCATCACAATTGTAAAATAGTCCTCATGCTTGGCGTTCTTGCATTTGGGCAAGGGTTAATTTTTTTAATAGGCAAAGAGGTCATTGGAGGTTTGATAGAGACATTTGATGTGTGAGGAATAATGGTAGTATATGGGTATGTAGGGGTGTTGGAAAACGTGTAGGCTTGGGTTTGGAGTCTTTGATTTTATCTTCCATTAATTTAGCAAGATGGATAGCCTGATGCATGGAGAGGGGGTTGAGAATGGCTAGCTCACGTCGGATTTCTGGAACTAAGCCAGAAAGAAAGTAGTTTAAGAGGGTCTCTTGATTGAGGCCAATAACCTTGTTGGATAATTTTTCAAACTTAGCCTGATAATCAGTGACAAATCCATATTGTTTCAGCTTAAAAAGTTCAGCTTGATGATTTGTGTACGTAGAGGGTCCAAAACGTAAAGCTAGGACCCTAGTGAAGGATCCTCAATCAGTGAGGAACTTGTTTTGATACATCCATTTGTACTAACTGAGAGCATCACCTTTCATATAGAAAGCAACCCAAGAGAGGCGTTGTTCCAAAGGAATTTGGTAAACAAGGAAAAATGTTCAGCTTGGAAAATCTAGTCAAGGGGTTCAGACCCATCAAACACATTTAGCGTGACTTTTGGGGGGTTTGTGTTTAGTTGTACAGAGGGGTTAGGATTAGGAATAGGGTAAAGTTAGGGTGATTGGGAAAAATTGGTAGGGTAAAGGGAATGAAGGGCTACAGGGTGGAATAAGTGTGTGGGATGGAGGTAGGGTTGGAATTAGGAGGTAAATGACCAAATTGAATGAAGGGTATGGACATGAGGGGTGGGGTGGTTATTGGGACAATTGGAATTGTAGTAGTTTGGGGTGGAGGGAAGGGTGGGGTTCTGCAAGAGATTGTAATAGGACAGTGAAAAATTTTAGTAACCATACTTGAGAGGGAGGCCATAGATATCTCAGGTTGGAAGGAATGAAGACCTGTTGTGTTCCCCATGAGTGCAACAAGAGCTTCAATCTGCCGATCTAGCATTTGCTCAAGATTGTGGTGATGAGAAGCATGGAGTTGTTGTTGGTCATTCAGTTGGGTTTCTAGATTGACTAATCTTTCAATGCGTTGAGAGTCCAATTGAGTTTGTAGAGACCTCATTCTATCAGTGAGAGCTTGGATAACTCTGTAGAATTGAGACAATTCCAGGTGGGCTGTGGGAACAGATTTTCCAATACAAGAATATTAGTAAGAATGGATCTTTACTTTAATCTTTTGAGACTGTATGGATTACACAACTTACTCTTTGAAATTATATAGACGTTACTTCAGTTCTCGATTTTTGTAAAAAAATATTTATTTTAGTCATTTTTTTTATATAAAGGGCACTTAAATTTTATCAAAATGAAAATAAAAATAAAGTCCAAAATAATCAAATAAAGTGAACTTCATTTTATAAATTTATGGGCTAAAGTAAAGTTTTAAATTTTTAACAATCAACAGACTAAATTATCTATATAAAATCTTGAGAACTAATTGTAATTGGTATAATTTTTGACCTGAAGAGGCAGAGGCTATACTTGAAGTTCCAATTTAAGTGTTAAACAAAATTGATGTTTATTATATCTGAATGTAATAATTGTAAGTATAAGAAATATTGATGTGAAATGAAACTTTATAAAAATTCATGTACTTTTTTTATATTAAAAATTTAAGTTCCTCACGATGACAAGTTGTTTAATCACTTTAATGCAACGTGCTTTCATCATGAGAAAGCAGATTTACAATCTTCATGTCTATTGTATAGATATACCATGGACGGATTTCTTTTTTATCCAAATGTGTACATTTTTTATCTTGGATTCTGCAGTGGCAAACATTACACTATTATAAATCGTTGAGGCATGAAGATAATTATGGTAAGGTTTTACCTCGAATCCTTTTCATAAACGCGATCAAGAATCCAATCTTCGTTAGCATGCTCAAGGAAATTAGGTTATGTGCCACCTAAATTAGACTTTGTTGCCATGTTTTACACACAATTAACCAATTACTTCCTACCAGAACCTCGGCAAGTGATTTTCTGTATATGGTTAAGTGATTTAATCAGTTTAGCAATTAGTTAATGTTTGATACTATTTAGTACAAATATAAAGTGCACATATTTATGAATAATTGTAAAAAATGTGGATTTGTAAAACTTGGGAAGGAAAAGAATAACTTGAGGTGAGAAAATTATACTATCATTGATGGTTAATTACTAAGTCTTTTTATGAAGAGTCACTAAAATTAGTTGGCAATGAAAAACAAGCCGCGTAGCCTTCAATTATGATCTACGGATTTTTTTTCTAAATAACTGAATTTGATGATGTAATTACAAGCAAATACACTTTTGAAAGAATGTTTGAATTTGATGATGTAATTACAAGTAACTACACTTTTGAAAGACATTTCGTTCAACGTACATCACAAGGCAACAAAAAAACAGATTTTTTACACAATAACTTGGTGGTTCGACCCTATAATTAAAGGGGCAAGATATTTGTTCAAGGTTTTTATGAATGGTGCAAATATTACATGTACACTTGACTTGGCAAGGTAGGCTAGAAAGTTTTCCCGGCGAGATCTTCTCCATCACGCCAAATAAACTTTTCGGCCTACTTTGCCCAGTTTTTTAGCATACATTACACTATTTAATTTGTACATAAGGAGCCTTCAATCCATGCACCGAATGTAACCGTTGACATCATTTCCTACTATTATCTGATTTAATGATTTTATATACCATCACCTCAAAAATTCACCATGAAGACTTTGTTGGTGTGAGTAGTGGATAAATACCCTTGGAGAATCCCTGGACCAACTTTTTACCTAAATTTTAATCACCAAAAGGAAATGCTGATTGACGTCTGCATTCAACCATGCATATTGTAACATTGAACCTTAAGATAATTTGTAATAATGTACCTGTGTAGGTTGAAGAATGTTTCAGCGTACAACACACACCCACACAGACAACAACCAAATGGTCGCTTGGTGGCTGATAATCTATCAATGACTATCACAGCCCAACTCATGAAGGGAGAAAAAGTATAGCCCCCCTCCAAAACAAGAATAAAAATTAATGTTATGCCAGTACTAACTATCATGCATTTCTTTCGAGCCCATTTGGGATGATTGTTCCCCGTGTACAATCACTGCATTTGTTAGGTGCTTGCTTTTGTTCACAACAATCTGACATCACCTGAAAAATGAATTAGATTTAATTTCTCTTCTTCAGGTTCGGAGGACTTAATATAGTATTGTGATTACGTTGATTACTAGACCTGGGAGTCATAGCCATGAAAATATATATCAGGTTTAAAGAAGTTATATTGATAATAGATTTACACCTGGTGTTTCTGAAGAAAAAAGGTTTAGAGCTGTATTGCACGGGAAAAGGGTTACATTACCTAAATTTGAAGTTTCTTCAAATCAAAATATTTTCCTGGCCCTGAGGTAGGAATACATAAGAAAAAAAGCAATGACACCACCAAGAACTATCCCAGCCGTTGTCAGCCAAAATGCAAACTGCATCAGATAAAAAAATATGGTTAATTAACAAGACTAACAGGCAACTACTTCCAATAAGAATCAAGCAAATCATGCATGATGCATGGAATAAGGCTTCATACACCAATTCACATACCATATGTTCCTCAAGATAGGACTTAAGATTCATGCCAAATATACCTGAAATCATAAAAAATATATTTTGGTAAAATATCAGTAATGGACACAATATTCTCTCAGATAATAAACCAATCTCCTGCATTTACCATACTTATTCATGCCATATAACCAAAAGTTTTTATGTAACCTACAAATTCCTTTGTAACATTTCTTTCAAGATCAAATAAGCACCTCCGGTTCTTAAAGCGAATTTATATAGCATGCACCAAGGGCACAATGTATGCTCATCTACATTTGACCGAACTTTCTTATTAAATGATAAGAATGTATTAATTTTAGAGACATGAATGCAGTGGGTTGTTTTAATGGCATCCAATATTTTAACACAATATACAACTTGCCTAATTTGAGTTCACTTCAGTGACTAGTTAATTTTAATGCAATTAATGTGAAACCAAATTTGGTTAAGTGGTTAATGTGATCTCAAGTGTGTGTGACTAATTAAACAAATTTAGATTAAAAGTATAAACTGCATTGTATTTACAACCCCATTGTATAAACCTCATCAAATAATCATCCAAAAACTGTACCTGCTACAAGGGCACCAACTGCCACACAGAATGTTCCAACCTGGAGAAGAAGTTCCACTCGGCTAACCTCAAGCCTCCGTGAACTATTAAGTGAAATCAAATTTATTAGAACAAATAAGGTCTGCAATGACAGAATGGGTTATTCATTACTGACATTAACAAATTGCATTTTCCAAATCAAGTTTAAAACTAGCCTGATCTATGGTGTCATAATGCTCTCTAGTTACTCTACATAACACTGTTACAGAAGGATCCCAGATGGTCTTTTAACTTTAGGAATAGCATCACACAATATTTCATGCATTCTTAATTGTGAGATAGGTTTAGAATAAAGCATTTTGAAATTATTGATTGGTCTTCAGCAGTCCTATTTGAAGTCTTTAAATGCAATAACATGGGATATCAACTCAGGATACAAAATGGTTCAATGCCCTCCTAATATAACTTCTGAGCCCATGCCATTACATTGCATTCCAAGATAGCAATCCACACTCAATCCCATGGTTTGTTCATGGCTTTAGAAGAGCACCAAATTTCTTAGCATCAAATTGTATAATCTTTCGATCCAGTTCGACAATCAATTATCAAGTGGGAATAAAAATATTCAAACCTCAAACTGACAGCTATAGAATCTTCCATTTCCCTTGCAGAATCAAGAAGCCTTTCAGCTTGTCCATGACAAGATTCACATCTGCAAGCGTATCAAGAGAAATTTTGCGATGAAATCACCAGAAATGTAAGACAGACCTACAAAGAGAAGTAACTAGCATTTGCTAGAATAATCAACTAATAGTGGACTTTGTTTCTAAATGTAGATTCCTCTTGGATATTGTAAATATGTAATATGGATTAAAGTACTAAAAATGGACTGGGCTTAACTTAATTCCAACAGCTAGCTCGAGATTGGAGGATTTCCCAAGTCTTCTAAGGGCTACTTTGGTCATATTCTTAGTTGATGTAGGACATCTTAAAAAAGAGATTTCTGGATTATCCATGCGATTGTAAAATGTAGTGCTTGTGTATGAATATCAATGGTGGGTAAAGGGTTAAGATTCCGAGTTTCAAGCTGTTTCTGCCATGTTTGTTCTGTGAAGCTGCCTTCTTATTCTTAAACTTGACAAAAGGGAGGCCTTGAAGGCATGTAATAAATGCTGTATGTTGTACTACAAATATCATATAAATCCTCAGCATGTGAGCACATGAAAAATAAATTACGAAATGTAATGTGAGCATTTGGAATTAGAATAACCTTTGGAGATAATTTTCCAGAAGCATCTCAATTTCCTCCTCCTCCTCTAGATTCATGAGAAAAAAGCAAATGAGGCTATGCTATTAGTCAACATTAAAGTGTGAAGAAGATGCGCACAGATGTCAGCAACAAAAAAATCCTTTGAGGTAGCTTACCCTCTGCAATCTGCTTTTCTGAGGGCACTGAGCATTCCATAACATTATTTCCTTTACTAAGTGTGCAGTTTCTTCCCATGATACATATACGGCGTATTTCATGGGGGTCTTCCAGAAGGTCAAGCAGCATCTGTCTGAGAGCCCCTGCCCTAGAACCTAACTCAACCTAGCAATTTGGCAGAAAACAAATATAATTTTAGTTTTTTCCCAGAGCCACTGAAGATAGTTAAAAAAATCTAGAGACAAACATACCAAAGTTTGTTTGCTAGTGCGAAGTTGCTCCAATATGTCCCCATTTATCCGATTTGGCAGGGCCTCAAGAAGAGCTTGAACCTAGGACCAAAGGGAGAAGAGAGAAAGAAATTCTAATCAGACAAAGAATTGAGAGAAAGAGGGGAAGTGGAAACTTGGTATCTGGATGACCCCAGAAAGCAAAAAAATAAAAATAAAAATATATACTCAATAAAATATTTAAAAAAAGAAAGTTTCTAATTGTGGGTATATGCTATACTAAAAGGATCTCAGAGAACCATGAAATGCAGTTTATGATAATTTTAAGATCTTATAGAACGTCTGCATAGAAAGAGTGGCTGCAAGACATCACACAACAAGAAATAGTATATAAAGCCCAGAAATCACAGGCAGGTATATAAATAGCTAATCAAAATCATAAAGAACAAAGTAGAAAAACACATCGGCAAGTCCACACACACAGAGTAAATATAAATATACTCAGTTACTCACTGTGTTCCCATACTCACACAAGGTTCTAAGTTCATCAATCTCTGCTCCAAACGCTGTATTCTTGAAAGCAATGCTGCTTCAACAACCTGAAAGTTCCGCCAAAGAATTAGGGGGAAGACAATTCACAAAAGTTTTTGTACAACGACAAGCAAAATGGACGACTCAACAATATAACAAATGACAGCGAAATTTCACCCATGGTAACCAATTCATTACATGCTTGCTCATATAAACAGTAATATTAAATTTCCTTAAGTTGTTTAGAGTGTTTTTAACACAAGTAACAATCCTTAGACCCAATTACTTGGAAATATACTACCCAAAAGTCAAAAGCAGTTATATTCCCAGATGTGCTTTCTGTTAAAGCCCAAACTTTTCATGACCTTCTGAAATGGAATTGTCACTACGTTTAGATCTTTCTGCCTCATATTTACACTTGATATGAGATACCATTTGATACGGCATAATATTGTCATCATTTTATGCTAGTATTCCTAAACATCAACTACGATCACTGTCTTTACCTTTGCCAAACTTGGGCCATAAATATGTACTGAAGTATAATTCTAATATTTATCTTGTTTATCCTTATTCCTCATAATAAAATTAGGAAGAAATGAATCTTATTTTGATACTCAATCAGATTAAGTTGATTTTGGCCTAAGTTTGACTCACTGACTATCATATTCCAACCCTTGAAAATAATCCATATTTACAGCAGTTTATCTTTTATTTATTTTGTCTTATAGGACTGCTGATTTCCTTCTTTTCTCGATGATATAGCAGAAGAAAACACAGCATTAGTGCACAACTGGAAGTGTACATTTCAGTAATTAGCATGTCAAATGAAAAAGCAAGTTCCAGACTACCTCGAGCTCAAATGGCATTGATGGCCCTCCATTGTTGTTCTTGGGGTTCAACCGAGGCAGCAATGACTCTAGAAAAGCTTTCCCACCTTTACTGATAAATATCAACAGAAGTAGAGGATGACTGCAGTTTACTCTGTTACTTTATCAAAGGAATAACAATAGTGATGCATCTGATAATTTCTTAACTATTGCAAATTAAAACAATACCGATTATAGTCAAATATAAGTACACAGTCTTTCATTGCTATTGCTCGTAGTGAACCCAGATTTAGAAGTATAGCATACTCCCGGACCTAATACAAGACAGAGATTGAATAGATAATTAGCTGATAAAGGCAGCAAATAATATTGATGTTGTATATTCATTTTTACTACATATGGAGTAAACTTCCCAAAATAAAAGGTGAGTGTGTGTTGGTATAAATATATGATCAGCCATAAATGAATTCATTTTGAGGCTGAATTTCTATGAACAGCGCAATTCAGGGAGTAGTCCAAGGAATCAAGAGCATGGCCATTAACTTTCATGATGGTTTCATTAGATTGTTATTTCTCAGTGATGTCCCGTGTGGTGCCACTACTTAGAACCTTTGGTTTTCCATATTACTATCTGCGTCCTTGATTGTATGTAGACAGAACTTTACAGCAATTTGGGGAGGAAGACAATGAATGCCAAGTTCAAATTATAGTTCTTAAATTATGGAATGAAAGGTACACTATTTCAGCAAAATTAGAGGACTTCACAATTTAAAACAATGTGGACAACAGAACACCCCATAGTCCATACTGCAAGGTAGTAAGAAATGATACCAGCAAAGAAGGCATTGAATTTGTCAAAAACAATGACGGATCGACACTTCGAATATCCCGAGGACGCAGACCTGAATAATTAAACAGAACATGGAAACGTTAAAAAGTGATATAAACAGGTCACCAGCATTCAATAAAGAGATACCATTACAATAGAATCAGAAGAGAACACGATGTGCAATGGTTGGTCCAAAAACAACCATCATGCATATTACATTACAATTATGTCTACAAGCAACTGAGCAATTCCTTTGAATTTGGGCCCATCGAAAGTAAAATAAACGTAGTAATAGCATGGATAGATAACTAAAACATGGTAACCACAAGCAGCATGGAGTATTTACAACCTCCAGCTTAAGCAAAACATTTTACTTACCACTTGATTTCAACAATTGTCTTCTGTTGATTTTTCTAGTTGATACTGTCCCATTAGACTTCACTTCAACAACCTTCACGATTCACATGTATAGAAGGAGGAAGAAAAACACAACACACTTGTGAGTAAAAAAAAAAAAACGAAACTAATAAAGCTAGAGACGCTGCAATAAAATTAAGAGCATACTAAGTATAGTCCTAGGGTTTTAGTTCATTTAGCTAGAGCTACACAGAGAGAGATAAAAGGCTAAATTCCACAATATAATTTCAGAATTTTTATTAAAGGACAGAAAAAGAGCTTATAAGAACGAACTTCATAAACCGGTTCCCGAATACCGAGAGAGAGAGAATCGCCAGAAGAGGTGGTGGCAATCCTCTGAGACAGAAGACGACCGTTAGCCGGAACGGAAGTTCGGTCTGTCTGGTCATTCGGTTCATCGGCAGCTTCATCGGAGTCAGACACCACCGTTTCGGCGTCGCTCCACTGCTTCTCCTCCGTGGATCTTCCGACGCATTTGACGGGTTTCAGCGCCGCCGGAGACGGAACAGAGATCTTGCAGCGGCGAAGCAAAGTGCTGGAATCAGCGCATGAGAGTTCTAGAGAGCGAGATTCGGTAAGATCGGAGAAGAAGAAGCAGTCAGTATTCGCAAGTGCAGGTTGTGACCGAAACTGTAGCAAGTGTGGCCAAGACAAAGCCATGTTGCAGTGAGGTTTAGGTGTGGTTATGGTGGTGGTGCATGCCGTGCTGGTGGTAGTTGAAAGCTTTCTCTGTAACGATCAAAACGGAACACACCAATAATTTATCCACATTTACTTTTTAATTATTATTATTATTATTACATGCATCTTTTAATTACTATATTAACAACAATAAGATGGTTTTAAGTTCTGACTTTATCATTATGATAGTAATAGTAATATTCCAATGAAGTTGATGGTTAACCAGCGAAAAGGCCAAAAGTGAAAACCTCTATCCGGAACTCTCCTTTATATATTTCTTTAATATATAACGAAGAAATCATATTAAATTTTCGAAACAGGATTGCAATAATATCCATTAGGTGTGTCGTGATTCCTTCCTTAATAATATCCTTCATCCGTTTTTAATTAATTATAAAAAAATACATATTAAAAAATCTAATTATTGGTTTACAATATGTGTGGCTGAAATTCCCCTACGACATTCGAGTTGGAATGCATGTAATTTGTGTCTGGGGTGCCTGTGTAGTTGACAGTTGATAGTGATAGACTCTACTGGGCTATCAGCCCAGGTGACTTTGGAGGCCCATTGATTGGCCCAAGTTGCGTGCAGAAGTTTAGTAAGAAAAAAAAAGTAGCAACATGTTTCTCTTTGTTGGCATTAGCATTTGTGTTAATTTTTTTTTGAAATTGGAGGGAAGAGGCAAAGGCGGCGAAGAATCTTCGAGCATGGCGGTTCCGGCAGATCCAGCCATTGATGAAGATGAAGAAGAGCATGTTGGTCCCACGCACCACCCTTATGCTCCGTCACATGACGAGGTTATTGTTATTATTCGTCAATTACAAACTCTAGTTTTAGTTATTGGAATCCATGTAAGTGTAATTAGTCTCCGATTATTGGTTACACACTTACACTACACTTGTCTTGGACTTGCTGTGATTTTAAAGTTGTGGTAATTTGAGGGAACATGAAAACATGATTGAAATATTTTACTTCATTTGAATTCTTGGTGAGTGATTTTTTTTAATTATTCCTGATGCAGTTTTTTGATTTATCAACGACAGTTGATCCTAGTTATATAATCTCCTTGATAAGGAAGCTTCTGCCTTTGGATTCTGCTTCTGTCATTGAAGCTGCGTCCCATGGCCCTAACCAGGGATCGCTTACGCATAACACACAAGAAGGGGCTGCTTCCTCTGCACCTGTTTCCACTGATAAAAACCTTAAATCGTCATCCAAGAATAAATCTGAGAATATGGATGTTGATGGTTCTGGTGAGTTTTCTCACCGGCAAGGAGAATATGAAAGTGGTGATGATGGTGATGGATTTGAACATTCCAGTGTCTCGGTTGGACAGAATGCCTGGGAGGAATATGGTTGCATATTGTGGGATTTAGCTGCCAGTAAAACACATGCAGAACTCATGGTACTTGTGTTCTCTTTGTTGGTCTGTTGTGTTTATTTGAGTTTCATGCTTATTATCACATGGTTGTTTCATTTCCAACTTCAAAGCATCTTCTATGCAACTTGTTGTTCCCACTCTCCGAATAACCAGTATTTGATGGACTGTATATCCCATAATTTGGCTCTTTGGTTTGAGAGAGTTTTTTTATATTCACTTTGTTTTACTGTTTTCACATATTAGCATAAGAAGTGATGAAAACAACAAAATGAAGACAGAAAAGTGAAACTTGGATGGCTTTTTTTGTTATCATCAATTAAAACAGAAAATAATTTCTCTAACCAAACAGGCCATAAATCTAACAGTCAATTTTCACTCAACTTGGCTTCGTAAGATGATGATGGATGCTTATTTGAATGTTTTCTGATGCTTGTTTTTCAGTCTTGCTTAATTTCCCGATCAATCCCCAAGCTCCTTCCTAACCACAAAATGTTAAAACCACAATTGACACTCTCCCACTGCCATTGGAGATCTAAATACATTTGGTTTATATTTATTATTGCCTTGTGCTTTTCAAGTTTCAACTATTTAATTGTTTTATATATGGGGATGAAACAATTACTTGGTATAATCCTGCAGGTGGAGAATCTCATGCTTGAAGTCCTTTTAGCAAATCTCACCGTTTGCAAGTCAGAGCGTGTTACTGTAAGTCATTGTTGAAAATTTAATCATTAGATTCAGACTTCATATAACTATCAAATTGTTCTGTTACACATTTTTAGGATTAATTACTTGCTGCAGGAAATTAGCATAGGAATTATTGGGAACCTTGCCTGTCACGAAGTTCCAAGGAAGCGTATATTTTCTACAGATGGACTGATGGGGATAATTCTTGACAAATTATTTCTGGATGATCCTCAATGCCTGTGTGAAACATGCCGGTATGATGGGTTTTTTTTTGCACATCTTGTAAACTTTGGAATTTGAATATCTGACTACCCTTTTGTTAAGACCAAATTTACATGATTGGTTATTATTTCCATATTTTATTCTATTGTTTCTTGTTACTCTCTGCAATTTTCTTTTTCTGTTTCTGAAGTGCAAGTTTGGTGAGGAAGAATCAGTAGAATCACTCTGCTCCTGCTAATATCAAATGTTGCTTTGCTTTTCTATTTAAGAGAAAGAAATGATGTATATTTGTTTGTTCCATGGTTATCTAATTATGCCTATTATGTCTGTCTCTTCTTTGAAATTTTGCTTTTTTTTATTAATTTATCTTCTTGAGGGGATGTCTCATACTCTCAGCCTCTCTCTTTGTGCTATTATCTTCTTATTTAATAAATTTCCTTCTATAGATATGCTAAAGAATGAACACTGGTATACCTACCACCCGAATCGATGGGAAATGGGCATGCCTTGTATTTATTTATATCAAGAATTTTATTTATATTATGCTGTAAAATATGTATCACACGACACGACTTTTTGATGCCAGTGTCTTTATTTTATAAAATTTTCTTAGAATTAGTTTCTGGAACAGATTGCTCACCGTGGGTCTTCAAAGTGGTGAATCTATTACATTGGCTGAGACATTGCAATCTGAACACATACTACGTCAAATATTATGGATTGCTGAAAATACATTGAACCTTCAGCTTTTAGAAAAGGTAATGAATACTTGGTGGTATGGTATCAAATCAATCCATGCTGGTTTATTTATTATTATGGAGGTTACAATTGTGAAGTCACTGAACTTCATGAAAAGCATGTTATGGAATATGTACATGAGAAACTTAAGCAATGTCAGAGGAAAAATAATGTTCATTATGTTTTAGTTTCTTTTTGGCATTTTTTGAGTCAGAATGCAAAAGCCATCTAATCAATAGCTAGATTGTTCTACTTTTTTACAGAGCATTGGGCTTATTTTAGCTATATTAGAAAGTCAGCAAAAAGTTGTGGATATTCTTATTCCACCTATGATGAAGCTTGGTTTAGCAAATATATTGATCAATCTGTTGACATTTGAGATAAGCAAATTACTGGACGAAAGAATACCTGAAAGGTACCTTTATCCACAATCCTCCTTTCTGCAATGATGAAATAACACCATTATCCATCCAGCTAGCTAGTGAAATTGATTGGCTATCTAATATCATTTCAGGTACTCAATTCTTGAATTAATTCTTCGTGCAATTGAAGCCCTTTCTGTTATGGATGATCATTCTCAGGAAGTTTGTTCAAGTAAAGAGCTCTTTCAACTAATATGTAATCTGGTTAAGTTCCCAGATAAAGTTGAGGTAAGTTGTAGTCACCACTTTCAATACCAATGCATCTTACTTAACATCAGCTGTTGATATCAGTACTTCGGTATTTGACAATGTAAGGTCAGAAAAATTGTGTCCATAGAACTCATGGAACTATGATAACGAATTCTACTACATAGTATTTTTCATCTTCCAAGGTGCATTGCAAGCTTTTATATTTTTGTATATAAGAACCTTTTTCTCTTGGTCAGTAAACAAAAATGTTTTTGTTTCTTTTCTTTGTTCCCGTGAGTAGCATCAGTTGAAGTTTAACTGTGTATTTCTGATATTGGGTTTGAAGTGATTGCACTTGCACCTTTTCTTGTTTGAAAATTACACCTACCTTCCTTATTTTTATGCTATTCTTGCACGTTGACAACTTTTATTTTGAAACAGTTATACATACCTCCATTATAAATGTACAAATTGTACACATGTTATCCTTAAAAGTAACAACACAAAGGATGTGAAAAGGAAGTAAGTGTAATTTCTTAAACAAATAGTCCCAGTGCAACTGAGAAGTAAAGTTAGTTTCGCTTGTGATGCACTATTGTTTCCTCTTACACATACTTGAACCAAAATGGTTATCCTCCTTCATTATGGAGGATTTTTTTCCTAATAGACAAATCTAAATTCAGTTGAGCAGTTGAGCAGCCAACTTAACTAAGCTGTCCAAACTTCTGTCAATGATGAATTTTGAGACCAGGTATTTTGGTTTTCAAATGTCTTCTCATGAATCAGTACCTGATTTTTAAATTGGCTTAGAGAATGTTATGAAACAATTATATAATTAGAAAGTTGAATTGTGTCATCCGGTAAACTACATGTTCTTATGATGCTTGCAATTTTAATTTGTGACCCTTGTAGACTGACAAGGAATGAATATATCTAACTGGAAAAGTATATGGTGATTTGGTGATATCTCCTGTAGGTTGGGAACTGCTGTGTTACTGCTGCAGTTCTTATTGCAAATATGTTGTCTGATGTTGCTGATCATGCTTCGGAGATATCACAGGGTAAACATCTCTTTCACTCTCGTTCTTAAACTTAAGTTCTGTCTATTTAATATAATGATAAATAGCATTGTACCACTCTCTTCCAGATTTGTGCCTCTTAGGTGGTCTGCTTGATATATTTCCTTATGCATCGGATGATGTGGAAGCAAGAAATGCCCTGTGGAGTGTAATTGCTAGAATACTGATTAGAATTCAGACAGAAATGAGCCCTTCAAGTGTATATCACTATGTTTCTGTTCTTGTCAAAAAAATTGATCTGATTGAAGACGAGCTTCTCAACGAACAAGTTGACTCTGGACATGAACAGGAAAGGTTGTCCTGTCCTGGCTCAACAGCTGATGCTAGGAAGACATCTGTATCCTTTCTTGTACTTGGTTAATTTTTTTTTTGTTTGTGATTCTGAGGCCCGCTTGGATGAAAGGATTTGAGATTTAGGAAGAATCACAATACTTTGATTGAGATTCCAATTGCCTAGATATAAGATGTCAGGTTTAATTTCATTCCTTCATATGAATGCTCTGTAAATATATGTAACTATGAAACTGTAAATATGTGTAATTGTAACTATGAAAGGCCAGTCACACGACACTTATTGACGGTTAATTTCACATGCTTATTTATCCACATGCTTATTTTGTCATTTATTTGTTTCCCTTTACTATTGCAATAGCTTAGGAGGATAATCAGTATTCTGAATCAGTGGACTGTTGCAAAGGAGAATGCTGAGAATAATATGAATGCTGAAGGTTCTGTTAGTGAGACAGATTTAAAAAGATTGCTGGATTGCTGTCACAAATTCTCAAAGTAGAATTTATCTTGTAAATTTCAATTGTCCGGACAATCTTTCAAGGTTCTGTGCCTAAAGATATAGCATTTTATTTTCTTGTTCTGGCTGTTACATTTAGATATATATGTATATCAATTTTGACATTGTCCTCCTTTCCTTTTTTCAGAAGCTATTGGTGGTGGGAAAATTTTGCTCCTGCCTTTTTGGACTGTGTTAATTCCCTTAAATTCATAGCCTTTATGTCACCAACGTACTCAGGTATTAGTAATACTTGTGATTTGTTCTTCATGAATGATGAAACTGAAGATTCCATCTATTAATAATAGATGCTTGTTTTTCAGTGATGTTCATCCCCGAGCATTGACATCTCGTTCAATTTACTTCGGAAGGTTCCAAGACCTCCGAAGTTCTTTGAATTGTGAAATCTGCCATGGAGAAATCCCGAAGCTAGTGGTTTGAAGTCATGCCTTGTTTGGTTTAAAGAGAGTGAAACGTGAAGGGAAATCATTCTTCCTTCGTCTTAAAGAGACATGAAGTAACATATATAAGGCACTGTAAATTAAGCGGAATATTAACATTTAAGTTTTATATATCAAAATTTAATAATTTGTAATAATTTGATATATATGTCCTATTTTCTTCAATTCAATATAAAGATACACGTACTTGATGTTTGATTTATGACTTTTAAAATATTTACCTTTGATATAGTTCTTTTATAGTTAAACTTTATGAGTAATTTTACTTTGATAATTAACTTTCAAGATTTTTTAACTAAATTTGGGATTATTTATTTAAAATATAAATAAATTTATTAAAACATGAGATTTAACTAAATTTTTATTTATTTTGATAGTTAATTTTCATGATTTTATCAATCTACGCCCGACTTAATTTATTCTTTAATATTTAGGGTTCTTTTATTTTCTTTTAAGGAAAATAACTTTTCACTTGATTTTGACAAATAAATTCGTGAGATTTAACAAAAAATAAATAAATTTGGACACTTTTAAAATTTAAAGGATCAAACTAAATTATATTTAAGTTAGATGATCAACTTGAAACCTGATCAAGAGTTAAAGTACTATATATGTATTTTGGTCTCTTGTGTGTGTGTGTGTGTATATATAAGTGTGTTATGTATTGACAATAAACAAAAGTAAGGACAATAGGTGAATTATAGTGAGTATATATTTGTCAAAACTTACATGTAGTCATGGACAATTGTATGGAGCATTGTCAAGAGTCATCTTATGAAGAAAGTTAAAAATTTCATTATAAAAAATGATGTATATACAAAGTACACACAAAGAAAACATAATGTATAATAAAGGTTTTCAACCACTTTTTCAATATAATTATATTTGAAATTCAATGGTGCATAAGAAAATTAGAATGACTTTTCTTTGTTTTTATTTAAAATTTCCTTTTATATATCATAATCTATATCTTGTATATGTATGGGTTAAAAATGTAAAATTATAATGTAAGATACACTTATAATCATTTATAGGTCCTAATAAAAAAGAATCTCTTACAATTAAAAATTACTGATCATTATATCTTTTTTTAATTATATTCAAATTACAAAACCTCTACAACTATTAGAAGTTTTAAAATTTGATAAAATAATGTTTTTAATTATAAGATTGACTATGTGGAAATAAAAATTCACTTAAAAAATTTAAGAGGAATGTTTTATAATAAAAACTAAAATAGATAATCTTAATTATACAAATAAAATTAGTTTTCTTTTAGAAATAAATTTAATTTTTATATATACACAAAAATGTTAATAACAATTTGTAAATTATTTTTCATATGAGTATATCTTTAATTTAATTTTTGAGTAGTACACATCAAAATTGGAATCATTTTTATATATTATTTAAATTATTTTTAAACATATATAAATATAAAACAAAAACCCGTGTAACCCACAAGCATAATTGAACTTGGGAATACACTTCACATTATGTTTGAAATTGCATAAAGGGAAAAAAAAAGTCTTATATATTGAGAAATAGAAATGTACGTAATAGTTTTGGAAGACCAAATCCATAATTAATAATAATTAAATATAGTAATTTAAATTTTAAATAGTATATACTAACCAATTAAAATAAAATGAATCATGTGACTCCAAATTTTATATAAATTAATATGTTAAAAGGTTAAAATCAAATTTTCATAATATATTTCAACAAATTAATTTATGTATGACGTTAATGGATATAAAAAATATTATTAAAATTTCATGTTATAAGTATAATTATCATTAATAACTTATAAATTATTTAATTTAATTATATTACATATTTACTGTATATTTAATTTAATTATTTAATTTATATTATTTATAAATTAAAACTAATTAACTTTTTATGTGCATAGTTACATTTATATGTTTGCCTAACATCTAATTTTGAAAATTGTTTTGGTAAGTATGTATTATCAAAATTATATATTAGAAGTATAATATATTATTGCTATTATAAAATTACTGCTTCCAAATTAATAATATATTAATTATATGCAAGAATTAACTTTATTTTAACTCATTAATATTTGTAGGACTATATATCATACTATTTCCTTGCTTCAAATTCTAAAACTTTTTATTTATTATTAGAATTAGATAAATCAAGCACCGGTTCTATTGGTAGGTAATTGAAAGTATTCAATACAATTACGTTTAACAATTATTAACTTTGCAATAATCATTTCAAGATTAGTCGCAAAAGCAATTAGATTATAGTTTGTGCTTATATGATTTCTTAATTTTTTTTTAAAATGATATAAAATTTATGGTTTGATACTTAAAATTTTAAAATGAGATAATCCTTACACTTAAGGATATCAATGGGGGTAGGGCATATGAATCTCGTACCTATACATACGAGTATAGGAGTCAGTATGAATATTCATAGGTAGGAAAATAGGTATTCGTATTTTTTTATTTTTAATATTTTAAAAGATACAACTAAATATATTATTATTTCCTTATAATATGATACAAATTAATACTAGATAGTATAATTACAATTTTAGATATTAAAAATATTATCATTGAGCAATATTAATTTTTTTATCTAATTATAAAATAATGAAATACACTTATATTTACTATAAAATAAGTATAAATACTTATGCGAGTATCTGCGAGTAAGTAGTACAATACTCCTATCAGTCTAATTAAAGAATTTACAATTATCAATTGCTTGTACTCTACACTTTACAAGTACATTTATAATTAAGATAATATGTTATTTTCTTTAAATTGCATTTTGTAAAATTTTTACATGACTACTGTATGGGAATTAAAATATTATATTAAACTATATGTATATTTTTTTATCCAACACATGAATAAAAAAAAACTATATATATACGGTGAATTTTTTGAAAAAATCATAAGTTTGATAAGAGTGGAGATTCTTAGGTAGAATTGTTTATAATTGTATAGAGGAATATATATATATATATATAGTTGATACACAAATATATATATTTTTCGATAAAGGTTTTTGATTGTATAAAAAATTGTTTCCGATTCTCCTCACTGAATACACTTTTCAATTTATTTTCTTAACACACATATGTTTGTTGTCAATTTGTTATTTTAAAATAAAAACTTAAATCGTTAAGGAAGTCAAAAAATATATATATGTATAGAACTTTTGTGAAAATATGTTTATATATATTCTTATAAATATAGTTTATTTTAATTTTAATTCTTCTTTCAATTATTCATTCTCTGCTCTCAACTCTATCAAGCGGACCCCACTTGTTTTTCTTCTCCTTCTTTTTCTCAACTTTCAATTTACTCTAATTCTTCATTTCTAAATATCTTTTACTCCTCACTAGCAGCGTGACCAGCCCACCCCCTCAATTTTGTTACAACAATTAAAATATTATTTCGGAAGGAATTGGTGGTGAGGTTCTGGCATTCCAGAAGCGATTGGTGTGTCGACGTGTTACTGTACTATTTTTTGGTGAGTCAACAACTTTTTAAAATATACTAAAATAATGCTGTTGGCTTTGAAATATCTGTTTATGTTGCTTTGGATTACTAAAAATAATTATTTTAAATTTTTAAGGAAGTTTGATATTAAGTGAAAATAATATTTAATGGGTAAAGGAGATATTATATAAAAATATGATTTAGTTAAAAATAATAATGACTTACAATTTATTTTAGTAATTAAATTATTATATAATATTTAAATTATTTAAATAAAATTTTACATTATAAATACATTGTATACTATATTAAGAAAGATTTAAATAAAAATGTCGTCGCTCATAATATTTTCTTTTATTTAATTTTTGTTACTTATATTATTGAGCATAATGGTCGTTCTTGCCGTCGCTCTTAGTATTTTCCTTTATTTAACTTTTATTATTTATATATGCTCGCGTAAGTTGTTGTTGCTTTTCAATGAAGTGGACTGAGACGATGTTTGGTGATTGCTCAGTAAGGCTTACCGTGGTCATGGAGACCCTTATAAATATGTATATATTTGTATAGCTTTTAGTATAGTATTGTCTTGGTCGGCTCCTAATGTATAAAAAATAACCTTTTGCTACAGACAGTGTATGTATATATATATATATATATATATATATATGTTTTAAGACTTCCAAACAATATGATAGATTCGTAAAAATCGGAAAAAAAAAATTTCACGTATTTTTAATAATTGGGTGTCACAAATTACATGTAAAATTAATGGTGATTTCCGCTAAATTAACAAAACCACTCACATCTTAATAAATCTTTTTTAATAACATTATCCCTAACTTTTATTATTTATATTATTGAATATAATGGTCGGCTGTGCCACCTTATTCTCTACATTAATTTTTCCTTCATTTCATCACTGCTATCTATATTATAATGGTCGGCCTTGCCGCCTTAATTAATACTCTTTTCTTTTATCTATACTGTTGAATATAGTGGTCGGCTCTGCCGCCTCGCTTTTCTATATAAGAAATTATTAAATTACAAATTATTATTATTGTTATTATTATTATTATTATCATCATTATAACCCATTAATTACTCTTCAAGCTAAACATTCTTTAGGTTCTGAAATATAACAACGTGTAAGTTATTAAAAATAATTATTATTAATTTAGAAATTTCAGGCTTGGGAAACAGAAACCATTGATTAACTCGGAGCGATCAAGGAGCGTTTCAAGCCTCAGGAATTGAGGATTCCAGTTAGGGGGAGCATTATATATTTTAAATGCATGAATTAGGAACGGATTAGAGGATAGTTAGATATTTTATTAAAATTAAAGATATAATTATGTTTACTCTTGATATGTAATGATTATATAACTATCCCCTGTTGTATGTAATTAGCATGAGATGCTTGGTGATATGATACTGCTATATGACAATGAGTTGATTGTGATTCTTGTTCCTATGTGTAGTCGATAAGTATGAGGTATTGATGATGATATGATTGGTATGCTCTAATTGAATTTGAGATAATGTGATGAGTTATGTAATAATATTGTTGACAAGCTAGAGTAGCTTAATTGATGATGAGAATGAGATATCATTGATGCTTGTGCATAGCATTTGCATAATAAAGCTTACAGGATTGCAGGGGGCCTATAATACTGGCCCAGATGGGAGGGCTTAGACCCTGTGGTGGTTTCTTTGGACTCCACAAAAGTCCTTGAGTGAGACTCAAGGCAGGCCTTAGAGTGGGACTCTAGGCTGGCCCGCAACACTACCGTTGTTGCTGGAAATGACTGTGTTGCATGAGTGGGTAAGCGGTTTGTTACCTGTAAAATGGCTGAATCAGGTGGGAGTTGAGATATATTATTGTGTTTAATATTCCATCATTAGAATGGATCCGCATGCATTGCATAGCTGTGGGGCAGCCACTGTGACATCAATGAGCTATGTAGGACAGCCATTGATGGATATGAGAAACTGCGAGGCAGCCATTAGAATCATTCGACGTTGTGAGACAGCTATTGAGAATATTTATGATTATGTGAGATGATTAGATAGCATGAATGTGTCTGTAATATTAAATTAAATGGCAACGTAATGTGATGAATATCGAATTCGATTCCGTATGTCATTTAATATATATATATATATATATATATATATATATATGTTCACCCCTAAGTTGTTGTTGCTTTTCAGTGAATGTGGACCGAGGCGATGTTTGGTGATTGCTCGGTAAGGCTTACCGTGGTCATGGAGACCCTTATAAATATGTATATATAACCGTGTATGTAAATATATATGTTTTAAGACTTCCAAACGATATGATAGATTTGTAAAAATCGGAAAAAAAAAATTTCACTTATTTTTACTAATTGGGTGTCACAAATTACATGTAAAATTAATGGTGATTTCCGCTAAATTAACAAAACCACTCACATCTTAATAAATCTTTTTTAAAAACATTATCCCTAACTCATACTTTAGACAAATATGCATTAGGGTTCATAAGCTAGTTAATAATATTTGTGATTTGTTCTTCCTGAATAATGAAACTGAAGATTCCATCTGTTAATAACAGATGCTTGGTTTTCAATGACTTATATTTTTATCTTCTTCTTTAATACAAGGGAGAAAATGACATTTTATCCAAAAGCTCGCAGGAATATTGGTCTTATTACAAGAAACTCTTGAAAACACGGTGAACACATGAACACATACATATTGAACTTGCTTTTATATAAGCCAAATTAATAAAACAGTAATGAGCCCACACAATTCCTAAAAGAACATAAAAATAAAATAAAATCATAGCGTAATATGACCCCAGAAGCGTTGGATTAGGATATGAGGGACAGGCCAGCAAAGAGTAAATCATTGGACAAAACCTTGTTTGCAGCATCTGAGGGATGAAAACCATCCCAGAATACATATTCAGATGCATTGGCACATGTTCCTATGGACTTCTGATTGCACAAAATAGCTGTCTCTACCAAGCCCGTTCCACAACAAGCCTTCCTAGCTTCAGAAAATCCTGTGAAACACAAAGGAAACTTGTTATTACTCCTTGTACATGAGCAATACATAAAATGATTTGGTTTATCAGAGTAGGAAGCTGTACCATTTTCAGAAGGCTTAGTGACAAGGTTATAGAGAGGTTGGTAGATATCAAGGATGACCAATTTGAGACGTGGAAGCGATTTTTGCAGCCTCTGAGTTGTGGCGTTTAGCTTTTTATTAAAGTTAACAGCATCATTGTTTAGCCTTGCCACGCATTCGTTGCTATCCCAGCCAAAGAGAGTGATGGCTGCTGGCACGCAACCCATTGGAGGTAAACTTGTCACACCAATCCTCCTTGCTCCAAGTGCATATAAATTCTGTTCATGCATGTTTGTAATTTGGAAATGCAACTCAAGTTCTTTAGCAAAGGAAAATAAACATCCTTTTCTTCTGGTAATTTTTTAGAACTAGTAACCTGCTTCTAAGTGGAACCATGATTTACTAAGGCAATATATTAAGGTTGAGAAAGACATACCTGAATGAAAGCTGCATAGCTTTGCATGAGAATATCTGAGAATTGATCAGCCGTGTAAACCTTGTAAAGAAGAGGATTTATGTAATAGTTCTGAATGAAGTCACTGTTCCCAGCACTAATGAAATATATAGCACCAGATATAATTGATGAAGCATTTGATTGTCCTGCTATGCTCACCAATATTTTCTGACACTCTATGTAGTTTTCCAGCTGCTGGCTCAACGGAATTGCATGCTACACAGATGGAAAAGAGAGAAAAGAAAAAACACACACACATATTAGGACTTACCAATTTGATGAGAAGTAAAGAAAAAAGACTGAGAGCTTGAGTTTTAGACTTCCAAATGTGTATTTACATATAACTTGGCTGTAGGATCATAGTAGCCAGAAGCAGCTGAGGCAAAGTTGGCACCATTCAAGAGGTTCTTTCCTTTGGCGTGTAAGTTGAGGTAAGCTGGTGGATAGGAGGTAAATCCAAGGGTTTCAGCTGCAATGAATGGAACAAAGATGAACCCTTTTGTTGAAAAACAAGGCAACGAGGGTGATAAAGGGGTATCTAATTAAATGGGGATTTGAGGATACCAGTGTAGTCTGATGCAAGTTTTCCATTGCAAAACCTCCCTGTTGGGCTGTGATTCTTGAAGTCTCTTCCATAAGGAGGGAAGTTTGCTTTAACGATGGTTTTTATGTTGTTGTTATTGCCCACGTCAACAACAGAGTCTCCGAATATGAACAATGCAGGGACCAAAGGCTCTGCTTTAGCCACATTGAACACTACAAGCAGAAGCAAGAAAGCCAAGAAAAAACTCGAATGCTCCATGCTTCAGCAATGAGCTTTTTCACAGAGAGAGAGAGAGAGAGGGTAGGCTTTGAAAAATGGGGTGTTACAGTGTTGGGAACTGAGAATAGGAGGAATGGTCTTTTGCTTGATGTTGTTGCATGCACTGGAGCTGATTTGGCAATGCTGCAAATTGCAATTCCGAGATTCTTATACATGTTTCAGCTTAACTGTTAGGTACACTGGTCAAAATTGAAAAATTGAAAACGGAGCTACCGAAAGGAAAAAGGTACTGTTACACCAGCTAATTCAAATAAGCAAATTGATTTGGTTCCTAAGGGGAAAATTGTAACCTTAGCTTTATCAAGCTGTTATAGATAGCTTTATCTAATTGTTAGTTTGTTATAATTTTTATCATAACTTTGATTGATAATCGTATTAAAAACTTGTTTCTGATGAATTAAATTGGATAATCTTAATTAAGAACGAATCTGACATTTAATATTATAGCAATTCTAACATGATTTACATTCTTTTTTTGACAAATTTTATGGGTGGATTTGCATGCTTCTAATGTAACTAAAATTGACGAGTTAAGGTGGTGTACAATTTTTAATTCAAATTAGGTAGTGTAAACTGTAAACATTCTTAGCTGTAACCTTTTTAGTGTCATTCAATTCAATTTGAGGAAAAATTAATCACGAAATATTATGGTAATGTCTTGAGCTAAAAGATACTCCTTAAAACATAATTAAAGGAAGTTAGTTATAAAGTAGTAAGTTAAATGTTTGTTTAGTATGTAGTTAAGAAAACAAAGTTATAAAAAAAACTTAAAAGTGAATATTAATTCTTCACATTATTTAAGATAGTTAATACACTATTTTACCATACAATTTTTTTTTATTTGACCAATCCAGATGGGGAATTAACACCTAAATAGGATGGTTGAACGTACAATTTGAGAAACAAACAAATGACTTGTTCTCTATATTTCCCAAAACCAAAAACCTGACTAAGAATAATGTAATCAGAGTAACAAACAATGTTGGTTACAAGTATAGCCTTGCACGTGATATATTGGGCTGTCCCAGCTTCTTCAGCAAGCTCACTTTTGGACCAGGAAATTTCTTCGTGCACCACTTGTTCCGGATATTATAATCTGAACAATAAAAAAATAATTAACTTTTGGATTTTAATATTCGAACACGTAAATATGATAGTGTTAACATTTGAGTGATTTTATCATAAAATTATATCATACTTTTATAAATATAAACTATAAAGTTCACAGTATCTGAATTTTATAATTTAGTTCACTTTTTAAAAAAAATAGGAAGTGGTGAAAGAAAAAAAAAATACATGAACAAAATTACAAAAATAAAAAATCTAAAAATTAATATTGATCATTTATATCATTCAAGATAATTAAAATTTTATTTGAGTGTAGGATATTTTTTTTTGTTGGTCAAACCATACTAAGTAGGTAATGAGTCTTTCCAGCTTCTTTTTTATGCCATGGAAAAATAATCCATTTAGAATATAGATGTTAGGCAGAATTATTTTACATGATCAACTATTTTCTATAATCATTATGAAACTAATTCATAGAAAAAATTACATCAATTATAAAAGTAGTTAGTATAGTAAATTGTATAAAATTTTTACAATAAATGTGTATCTCAATTAAACTCTTTTATGAATTCACATATAGTTTTGTAATTTTGTGAAGTCCGACGTCAATTTACTTTTATTTATATCCATTTAATTAATTTTTACAGCTAATTTTTTTTTGCATTTAATAAAATTTAATTATTTCTCATTTCAAAATAATATTTATTTTCACTAAACATACTCAAAATAATAATTATATAGTTTCACAAAACCTTAGAGTTCCCTTAATTTAGAAAAGAACCAAAAATATGAAACAGGGACCTGACGCTGCGCGCCAGTCCCACGCATAGCGTCAGCCCTCTGCTGCGCACCTCACGCTACGCGCCAGCCTCACGCGTAGCGTGGGCATGACAGTAACAGCACCTGATGCTGTTACACATTTAAACCATTTTACCAACTTCTAACCTATCCAATTGGCCCGTTTTAGATTCGATTGCCACGAAACTTCACGGGCCACCTGTTTTCCCCATTTTGGAACTGTTGGCGCTATCCGTTCGCCAAAATTCTAACATATGCGCAAGTTATGCGCGAAATGCATTTTAACCCAATTAGGTGCAAAACCCTTACACCAAACATCCTAAATGGATTCCAATGGACCAAAAACCAATGCATCTAAATCCTAAATGTCATGGAGGACCTATTGATGCATACTGGGGTTTCTAAAACTCACTGAATCTCAATTTCACCTATCCGGTTCCTTAAATTCAATATCCAACTATATGCATAACTTACCTAATTCAATCCAATCATTATTCTAACATCAATCACATAACACACATATCAATCATGCATCAATGCAACACCTGCCCATCATATTCAACATTCACACATGTTAATGGCTCCGTGCCATAGATCATCACATCAATCATCATTAATTCACCACACCACATCAACATAATTCTAATAAATTCATCACACATAGTTTGTTACCTATCACACACATAATCATACATTATATATATATTACATTCATCCCTTCATCCTTGGCATCAATCTTCTACTTGGCGCACCTCCGCGGCATTTGCATCCTCCCTGTCACTGGTCACTAAAATTGAACAACAGCAAGGGTGAGTGTTTGGAATATCATAATTAATATAGAACGAAATATTAAACTTAACAATACCTACTACTCTTTGTTATTACATAATCTCTTTCGATTTCCTGCACTTATCCACGTCGATATAAATACACACATACATATCAATCTTTAATTTATTCAACCCATACTTTCATTCATTCACATTACACTTTCAATTCATAATTCATTTTTCATCATCAATCAATATAAGATTCACATATGTCACAACTGACTCTCGTGCAAATTTGACGCCTAGTATCCGGATACTAAAGGACTGGCCTTCAGCTGGGAGTCTGACTTGACATCCCGTGAACCCGACTTGGTTCACCGAGCCCGACTTGGCTCTCCACCTCAACCACTGGGTCCAACTTGACCACTCGGTAGCTCAACTGGGCACAAAGACCACGGAAGCCAAAAAGTGAGGGGTATACATACCGTTGGCCATCCCATACCACATATTCACATATCATATCTTATAATCATAATATATAATCAACAAGCCACATGTGCAACTACCAGAAACTGGCATGTGCTCACAATACAGGGCGACCGACTTGTCAAACCCATCCATACAATGCCATTGCATATATCATCAATA
Organism: Clitoria ternatea; assembly: GCA_037962975.1. NCBI lineage: Eukaryota > Viridiplantae > Streptophyta > Magnoliopsida > Fabales > Fabaceae > Clitoria > Clitoria ternatea. The sequence goes on from CM075675.1 coordinate 90,878,536, forward strand.
ATCCAAAATTCCATATTTTTATTCATAATCAAATGTACATACACCACTCAAAGTGGAAATATTACACATATATTTTACTTCCATCATTCCAATCTTTATTTCATTATATAATCAATTCAATCAACATATTTCTTTCATGTTCAACCATTTAATCTCACTCCACATACTCATATATTCACAACTACTGTATTTAATTACTTTATATTATTTATGACAACTCTTACTAAATTCTTGAACTTCTCATAATCTATTTTCATATCAATTCTAATTAATTATGACCCGAACACCCCCTTACCTCTATTCCGAGCTCCGATAGTTTGCTCAAGGGGTGGATAGCATCCTACAGCCGCTGGATTCACCGTTCCTCTTTCGCTTCCGACGTCCACTTCGTCGATCGCTTGCCTAACACTCGTTCCGGCACCTACGGTCACCGAAACATCAAATTAGTTAGTACGTTACCTTCCTTATACTTCCAAACTCATTACCCAAGCTTCACAAGCCACTGAAACTCAGAATCAAAACCCCAATCATCACATGCAAACTCGGATTTCATGAAAGGAAGGAGAAGAAACTAAAGATTAGAGGCCCTAGATACCTTACCTTGGTTCCAAATTGCCTAAAACCACCAAGAATCCAAGTTTCCCTCAAAACCCTAGCCAAATCGCCTCAGAGAAGAGAGAAAATGAAAGAAAGGGTTTACAGGTTCTGTTCTGTGTGACCCTGTTATAAAACAGATCGCGACGCTGGCGCTACGCGTCAGCTCACTAAATCGTACCTGACGCTACGCGTCCCAGCCACGCTACGCGTCAGTGTCCTGATGCCATTTTCCTTAAAATTTCATTTAAAACTCCTTTTTCCACACTTAACATTTCATATACCATTTTATTATAAGCCAAATGATAATTTACTCATTTTTAATTTATTTCTATTATCAAAACATCAGGGATGTTACAAATTTTACTGTTATTTAGCTTTTATGTTGAGGTTTTTTTTCCTTTGAGAACAACAAGTGCATTCTTAAATTAACTAATTATTATATAAGCTAATATTTTCCATTTTTAAAAAATATAAGTTAGTATGATACATAAGAATTGATGATCGAGTAATAATGTTAAAAAATATATTATCAATATATTATAATTAAATTCTTGATTCACTATTTTATTTCTATTAATAATTTTACAAGGGTTTAGTTTGGATCCTGGATTTTTTCTCTCTGGTTGACAATCAATGCTTGATTTTCTTATAGGAACGGTTGTTTCGTGTGATGTTAGGTTGCTTTTAACCACGTGCGATATTTGGTGGGTGAAATATTATATGGTTTCTTTACTTTCGTGTCCATGTTACTTCTTCTTAGCCTTAACGATAAGGTTGGATTTTTTTATATGTGGAAATCGAAGACATTGTTGATTGTGTTGTTTTGGATTTGGACTTCAATTGTACAAGAATATTATAGATAAAAGAAATGAAAATTAAGTTTTTAATACAACTATGTTATGCTGGAGTTTAAACTCAAAATTTTATATAATGAAAAAAATTTGATTTAGTTGGTTATAAATTAAATGAGTCTAGAACTAGTTGGATTTAAATCTTAGTAATGTGAGAATTTTGTTAATAATATAAATGTATTTGTAAACCTTTGTCAAATTTTAAGATTTTGATGAGTCCGTAAAATCAACTTATTTAAAATTTTCATTCAAAAAACTTCATGTTAAATTAGACCAACAATTTGCAATTGATTTACACGTTGAATAAATTTAATAAATAGGGATCTTATAAAAAAGATTAAAAAAAAGATAAAACACAAACAAATTCTTATTAAAAGAATAGGTGGAAGTAATGTTTAGTGTAACGAGAACGAGTTGGAGTAGATATATACGACTTTATCTTATATAGTAAATATTTATGCTAGTTTTCAATCTACTTTTTATCATCATCATGTATAGTATTTGTAAATAAAAAATTATTTTCTATATAAAAGAATATTAAATACTATAACTGGTTTTCCAATACTAAAAACTAAAAACAATACATATTTATAGGATTTTTATATCAAAACTATAAATAAAAAAGGTTCAAAACATATTTTTTTATTAAACCATTTAAAACTAATAGACTATTAATTTTATTAACTTTTATTTATTCGAACAATTCAATATCAGTTTGATCAGATATCAGTTTGGTCGTTTAAATGAACAAGACCATTAATAGATTAATCAATTTTTCAATTGAATCGAGTAATTCAGATTGGATTTTTAAATTGTTTAAAATTCTAAATGAAAAATTAAATAAAAATTATAGTTTTAAAATTCTAAGTGAAAAATTAAATAAAAATAAATGTTTTATATAGTTAAATAGAAGAAGTGTGACTAAATATATGATAGCATGATGCTATATTTAATTTTAGTATAACTTAAAATAGCTACTAATAACAAGGCGAGAAGTTGTATATATATGTATCTTCTTAAAACAAAAACCATAAACGATGCATGAAGTCATCAATAGCATCACAAATTCATCACAACAACCCATTCTCAAATAAATTTTTCCACACGTCATTCCCCATTTCGCTCTTTCATGCAAATTCGTTTCATGTCTGATTACCAATCGGTTAGAAAAATAAATTTCTAAAAATAAAAAATAATAGTTAATATTAATTCTATGTGTTATTTAAAATATGCAACATTTTATTGAATAAATGAAATTTTTTTAGTTGGTTAAATTCTGATTTGGTTAACTTAACTGGTAATTAAACAACTATTAAAATGTTAACCACCTTGATATGGCCCACCAAGTACCCACTATTGGTCTGAGTTGTAAAGTTAATAGAGAAATTAGCTAAAAATTAAAAAAAAAACAAAGTTACATAAGTTAGTTAAAAATTGATAACCAAAAGGAAGTTAGTAGAATAATTTTTTAAATTAAAATATGTTTGTTAAAACTAGTTGTTAAACATAGAATGACATGAAAAATATATGTTTTTAAAATTTATATGAGTAATTTTTTTAAAATATATATCAATAAAAATAAAAGTGTAAAAAAAAAGAGCTTATAAGCTTAAAAATTACATAATTTTAAAAAAAATTATAAACTACTAAAATAAGTTAATTTAACGAATAGAAACTATTTTACCTAACAAACTTTCAAACTAGTAAAATAAGTTAAAATTAGCTTAAATCACTACTCTTAACCTTATTAAATATAACCTTAAATTTTCAGATAGCTTATTAGTTTTAAACTAGTTTTTGTTTTCAGTTTTTAGTTTTAGTTTTGTCACACACTCAATTCCCATATAAAAACAAGGCTAACACATTCATTTAAAAAAAAACAAAACAAAACTAATAAAAAATGGAAACCTAATAAATCATGAGACCTAAATTAATAGTCTTAATGACTTATACATTTCCATGATCCTGTTGAATATAAACCAAATAATAGTTATCACCACCCCCATTATGAAATTAAAAAATGCAAAAATACATAAACCAAATAGTGGTTATTATTATTATTAATAATAAAAAGTGATGATGTTTCCGCGTTATTATATTTTGTTTTTATAATAAATGGCTTCCGCGTTATAGCTGTACATCCAAACTGTATAACATGCTAATTGGATCTTACTTTTCTTTCGCTGCGGTTTCATTCTCGATACAACTGAGACAAAATGATGTCAAATTTCAATTCTTTGGTCGATAAACAAACGAATAAGAAAGTGATTTCATAATCAATTTATTTAGTCTCGGAAAAATAAAAAAAAAAAGATGTGAGAAAGAAAAATGTGAAAAGATGATATAAAAATTTAAACTGTTAGGTTAATAAAAAATAAAAAAGCTTTTCATACTCGTTATAATATCCTATTTTTATAAAATTTTAAATCAATATAATTTAAAAATCTAATTTATAATAAAGGAAAGTATTATTTACTATTTTTTTATTTTTCATACAACAATTTTCTTATTATTTCTTTTACTATTTATTTTTTTTTTCTGTTCTATCAATGGTAAGGCGGTATCTTCACTCTTTTTTAAGAATAAACTTTTTTATGTATCCACACCTCGAGACAGATTACATATAATTATATATAATTACTTAAAATAAGGTAAATAATTATAATAGTGATAAAAATAAAGTATAAAAAAGTAATAAATAATTGATTGAGATAAATAAAAGATAAAATATTTACAATATGTAATATACTTAATTTAACAAAAAATATTAATAATTTTTTTAAAATCATAAGCCTAATTAATAAATAAGAATAATATATATGTAACTAGAATTAATCAATATAAATATAAATAGAATATTACCTAAATGTTTTTAATCATAAAATATTGTATTATTAAAAAGTTTGTAACTTATTTTACTAGTTGAAAAGAATGTTAAACAAAATAGTCATGTTTCGGAAATAAACTTATTTTTAGTAACTTGTAACGTTTTTGAACAACTACTTAAAATAACATTTAAGCTAATTTGGTTTTATGGATCTATTTGGTAGAACTATTGAGGGGCCTTTTGGTTTCTCAACTAGGTTGGTCAAACCCTGGTTTGACCAATTCTAAAAATAAATTTACGGTCAAACAGAGTTTTGATTGTTTCGAACGACGTGAAGGATCAATATCAACCTTTAAATATTTTCATTTCCTCAACTGTAATCCAAACACAACAGGTTAAAAGTTGAAAAACGAACTTAAAGTTGATAAGTTAGTTGATTAAATTAAAATATATTTAGTCAAATTAGTTGTTAAATGTAAAATGACATGAAATATATATACTTTTTAAAAATTAGATACGGGGAATTTGTAAAAATACATATATCAATAAAAATAAAATTATAAAATTAGAATAAGTTTGAAAGCCACAAGCTACTAGAATAAGCTCTTTTATCAAATAGGATTATTTCGTTCAACAAAATTTTAAGCTAGTAAAATTAAGTTAAAAGTCAGCTTAAATCGCTAGTTATGGTCTTGCCAAACATACCCTATAAACCCATAGCTTATTTTATTCTCACTTATTTTTATAAAATCACCTATATCTAATTTTTTTAATAAATCTTTAATGTCATTTTATTTTTAATAGCTAATTTTATCAAACATATTTTAATTAAATCAACCAGCTTATTAGTTTCCAGTTATCAACTTTATGGTCTGTTTGGTAAAACTAATGGATAAGCTAGCTAAAGATTGAAAAACTAGCTTAAAGCTTATAAGTTGGTCGAAAGCTTAAACTTGGTAGCTAAAATATGATAAGTTATTCGACTAAATTAAAATGTGTTTGATAAAACTAGTTGTTATCTTAAAAAAATACAAGTGAACAAAAAATAAAATAATAAAATAAGTTCAAAGCTTATAAAAGTAGCTTTTCATAAAACATTACAAGCTATTAAAATAAGTTAGTTTACCAAATATAATTGTTTTATCTGACAAAGTTTTAAGTTGTTAGCTACAAGCCAATAACCTAGCCAAACATAGTCTAATGTTAGTTGAAATGTTAGCTAAAAACTAAAAAGCTAACTAGAAATTGATAAGCTAATTAGCGTATAAGACATCTTTGGTAAAATTAGTTATTGGAATACCTGATAAATTTAAAATAACATAAAAGGACAAACTTAGAAAAAACAAAGGGTTTATGAATTACTAAAAATATTAAGGGACAATAAAGTAAATAAAGATTTCAATTAGTAGCTAAAATTCAAAAATGATACTTTAAGTAGTGTTTAAAAAACACTATTAACTAGCTGAGAACGCTACTCATCCAAACATCTCTACTTTGCTTAAAATGACAATTCAAGTGTTACTGATTTCAATTTCCAGTTAGTTGAAATATTTTACCAAATATACATTTAAGCTTTCAACTACCTTATCATCATCTTCGAGTTGACTTATTCGCCTAGTTTTATGAACAAACTCCAACACATTTATAAACTTAAGTCATTGATTTTCATATAAATAAAACTACTATCTCATCTTTAATATAAGCCAAAAAAAAACCTTTCTCTACACCTATTTAGGTATTAGTTAAACTCATTTAATTTTTGTAAATTCATCCAAAAAGTTAAGACTAAAATATACACTTAGTCCATTACGTTTATTTTAGGTCAAGTCTCGTATATTTATAGAACGTATCAAAATTTCCATCCCAATTAACCTTATTTAAAAAACTAGCTGTGGCTAACACGCGTCGTAATTTAATTGGTTGACATGCTTGAAAAAAAATTAAACCTCTTGAAATTTAAACCCTACCAAAACTAGGGGAAGGAAGATAGCCTTACCATTAGACCAAAGTAGACTCTCATAATAGAAAGGAGATTACGTATTTAAAAATCATACATCCAACTTAATTACATGTATAATATTATTAGTTATACTAAATATTTTATTAAATATAATATTAATAATATAATTATTATAAAAATATTAAATATTAATTTAACCTTTTTATAATATATTTTTTAATAACATACGTGACCCTTATTTAATAAAAACACGGGAAAAAATTTTCAATTTAGAAATCCTAATATAGTCGGTCAAATATCCCAAAACGCTAGTTAAATTAACCAAAAAGGTTAAGCCGAAGTTGGGCGAGAAGCTAACAATTTGTTGAAAAGGTGTGAAGGTCAGAAGTTACCGTGTAATTGATTACACCATCTAGGTAATTGATTACGAGCAATTTTGGAAAAGTCCACGTGTTAGAGTGTATATGGTAATCGATTACTAGAACTGTGTAACCGATCATTAAGGGCTATGTAATCGATTACCTGCAAGCACCTTGTGCAGTTTTACAGGTTTGCTTTATAGTAATCGATTACCAAACTCCTATGCTATCAGAGTTTTAGCTTTCAGACTAACTTCCGCTCACCCTATCTTACCCATTTGACCTCCAATCACTACCAAACTTTAACACAAGTTAATCCCTACCTTTTATGACCTGTGACCACTAGTGACACTCCAAATTTTCTAAAAATGGAAGAGACACGCGTAAAAATGTATTTAAGTCATTTTACGTCATTTCTATCAACTTAACCTATCAAATCTCACCCAAATTAGACAATTCCAAATATTGTATATAAGCTATTAGCCCTATCCGGAGGTTCTAGAACCTCACAGATCCAAATCTAGCTTGTTCATTTTCTTACTTACACATAATTTTCACAATTCCACATACTAAAACCATTCAACTTCAATGGTACATTATATTTATCATCATACACTTAGCAAATTATAACATTTTAAGCTCAATGCCATCTAACAAGACTTGCCTGTGACAAAATTCTATAACATATCATCATATGATGAAATTCCTAGCATGTTCAATTCAATTCATCATTGTAACACACACACACGTATCCAAAACCATTCTAAACCTCCAATGAGGTTATTAGTTGCCTAATCTACTATACAAGTATATGTAAAGTATCAAAAGAGAATCGGCCAAGGCTATATATATATATATATCAAAACTATACATATATGTGTTAATCCTTCCAAATGATCATCATGATACCCATGATGACCATTCATCATTCTTCTCCTCGATCCAAGTTCACCGAAATAAAAATGGTTAGAGGGTGGACATATATATGTTAAATGATAAATACTAAACTTAACCTATCTTCAACATATCTCCTATCTAGTTCTAACAATAACCATATTAATCATTAGCCATCATAATTCATCATCAAATCATTAATTTTCATTTAATATAAACCAAAATACATACATATATCATCACATATATAATAAACCACAATCAAGATCATTGTCAGTAATTATCCTACATCTTCTCAATCTCAATCTATATGCCAATGCATATGCATGCAGATTCAGCTTCACTGATGGAATTAATACTGCAATATTAAAATTTTCTCAATATACATCATCAAATCTTTTATTGATACTGAACCACTTACCCATTTACAATACCAATTACTCCAAGTGACAACAGTACCTCAACTTAGGTATTACAGGTTGACCTAGAGCCCAACTCTAAGGTATTATTTGAATCTGAAGAAACCGCCATAAGGTTTGTGCTTATCCAAAGGTCCCCCTTCTATCTCGAATGACATCACAGGACCTACAATCTTGTGAGAGTCTAAATGCAAATATTATGTTACACAACTATCAATCATTAATGAACCACTTGATTACCATCACCGTGGTCACCACTTGGTTACCATCATCAAGGGCCTCGCCACAGATTATTCAATAACATGCATTTTTAATCATTCATTATCATCGAAACATCATAATCATCAATGGCCACCCCATGCCTAATTTTTAATAATCAACATCAAGCATCATTATTCATTTACATCATCAATTCCATTTTCAATTCACATTATTAATTTCTAATTTCTCATTATCACCACCATATTTATTAATTGTAACCTCGTGCAATAACTATCACCATCGTCAATTCATCAAACAATAACACATATGAACAAAATCCAATCAATTTTAATAATCATCAAATCACAACGATAATAATATAAAAAAGGAATATATTATTAACTTAATCATATACCATCACTACCGTTAATTTTCATCATATCAAATAAATCATCATTCATAACATGGATAGATCTATTTTATCTGTTCATAAATCATGCATTTAAAATATAATGCCCCCTCTACCTGGAATCCGAGATTCCTAAGCTCAGACTTTCATCCCGGTCACGTTTTAGCAACGAACCTATAATGAACATAACCCGATAGTTTTTTCAATTAATTAACCGATCACTAAATCCATTCTATTTAACTATTTTATAACCTATCAGAAACCCAAAACATTGTAAATATTACCAATTCGACAAAACAACAAGGGTTCAGAAGTTTTCAACTTATCAAACGACTGTCAAAGGGTTTTTGAAATTAATTCCGCAAATCTTCGAAGAAACTCACAACCAAAGATGGCTCTAAAAAATGCTCTATAGCCATGAAAATGAAAGGATTAAAGCTTGGCCCTGTAAACTGGAACCTATCAAACAATGGGTTTTTGAATTTACATTTCCAACAAATGAATCAACAAAACCCAATGCCTTCAAAATTGCCCCCACATGGGATTGGTTTTTAAAAAACCTAAAAAGTCATGAATTTGAAGGAATTTGAGAGTGGATTTCAAGCAGCAAGCTAAAACTAAGTATGAGCTCATGGCACCTTACCTTGGCAATTAGAGAAATGGAGGAACCCTTACTTTTTCAATTGCTACCCGTGTGAAAATAGGTGAAGAAATGGGTCATTGAATTCACTTTGCATTATTGGAGATTGAAAGAAGATGATGGAATGATGAAGATGAAGCTCGTAGGTAAAAGGGAAAAAGAGAAGAAGAATAAATGCCCCATTTTTCTTTCTATATGCATGAGAGTAAGAAAGAGAAATTGAGGAAAGGAAAGTGAAATTTGAATTAAGGGATTAAGGGTGATTTGGTAATTTTGCATCTTTCAGTTAATTTTTGAAATCAATCAAATAACTTCAAGTTACCTGAAACTTATCCAGACAATTTCCAAAACTTTACGTACCCCTAATTAATTTAATTTAACAAACTCGATCAATTATTTGATTAATAAAAATTAACCAATAATTAAAATTGCGATGTTAGAACATATGTTAAAAATATTTAACTATTATTGTTATTATTATTAATGTGTTACTATATATATTTCTAAATAAAAGATATTATATAATATATTATTATAATATAATATTATTATAAATGTAGAAACTTCCCGCAGGTAACTAATGACACTGAATTACCTACACGTAAATTTTCCATGACAAATCTCCCTAACTAGAGTCGGTCACAAACGGAGTTAGGGAGGACCTGCAAAACGTGCTAAGGGCATATCGACCACTTACTTGGAGAAGGTGTCGGGAATGTCTATAATCATGTCAGTTTTATTCATCTTTTACAGAATCTGACACATGCCACACAGGATGTTCTCACCAGTCAAGTTTATCAATACCATGCATTTACAATATAGTTCACCAACCACACTTAAGCTCTAATAATAATTTATCTGGAGTTGACTTAAGTGTCAGTGTTTTTGTAGGTGACACTCCATCTCACCCTACAAAACGAGCCACTAATGTATTGACTAGACAGAATCATGATATGACTCTTAGATTCCATTGAACTAGGAGAGATAATAACGAATTTCTATTAGACTGGTGGAAACATAGAGAAATATAATGTCAAATCAATATTGTTGATAACATATATTATTGTTGATAACATATATTATTGTTACTATAATGTCAAATGACATAAAATAATAATATTTATTATTAAATAATTTTTAAATTTATTATTAAATGCATTTAATTTAATAATATTAAATATATTACTTTATAATATACTTAAATATGAAATATACTACTTATATCTAACTTTTAAAATATTTTTTAATTATAATTTTAAAACATATCATAAAATAATATATTTGAATATTACATTAATAATAATATATATTAGTATTATAGAATATAATTTATTTAATAACATATTTTTAACAATAAATATTATTAAATATTATAAAAAATATTAAAATCATATTTAATAATTTTTATAATAAAAATATCATTAAGATAGGTGTATGCTTTATAAATAAATAAAGGGTAAAATATACACATGGTCCCCTACATTTATCCAAAGTCTCAGTTTGGTCCCATATGTTTTTTTTGTCCTAGTTTGGTCCTATACGTTTATAAAACGCATCAAACTTTTCCCCTCTGTTAACACCGTTAGAAATTTGGACGGAAATATGACATGGCACTGTTGAGTGACACGTGTCACTAACCAAATTATGACACGTGTCACAATCTGATGGGCTGAGTAGTTTAGGTTGAAAATTAAAAACATTTTACCTTCCATAAGACTCGAACTTGGCACCTTTAAGTGACAAAAGAGGTTACTTTACCACTAGACTAAGGTGTACCTTTGTAATAATATGATGGTTTTTTATTTATAAAACATACACTTAAGTTAATTATATGTATAATATTATTAGTTATAATAAATAAATTTATTAAATATATTATTAATAAAATCCTTCTCAAAAAATTATTAAATATTAATCTAACATTTTAAAAATAAATTTTAAATATTTAATAATATTTATTATTAAAAATGTATTATTAAATAAATTATACTATATATAGTATTAATATAAATTATTATTAACATAATATTTAATAATATTTAAATATATTATTTTATAATACATTTTAAAATTATTTAATAATAATAAGTATTATTTAAAATATATATTTTAATATATCATTAAAAATTATATTTATAATAATTTATATTAATAATAAATAATATTAATATATTATATCGTTTATTTAAAAGTATATTAGTAATATGTTAATAGTTATTGATAAATATTTTAAATATATTTTTTAAAAATATATTTTAAAAAATTAAATTAAATTAAATTAAAATTTTATAATTTCATAAGTATATTATCAATAATATATTTAACTAGTTTTTTGACCCGTGCGTTGCACGGTAAGTCTTTTCAACACACATAAAAATAATTGATGCAGCCTTTGAGTTTACATTTTATAAGACATTGTGATAATCAAACAATTTATCTAAGAAATCAATTTTGCAATAAAGAAAAGGATGGAAAGAAAAAAATGTTATTTTATTATGAGTTGAATGATTCAAAGACAAAGAAAGATATGAAAATGAATTCTGAAATTTGTTGAAATAAGTGATGTAAATGTACAACCATTTTGATGATTCACTATTTCAATAAAAGAAAACTTAGTGGACAAACATTGTTTGATGACATGATTTAACCTTGAAACGGTACAATGATGCAATCCAAATGAACTTCTTCTTGTGTTGTACCTAATACAAATATTTGAATAATTGTTATTTTTCATACTAAAAAATTCATGTTACTGATTTTTCATATAAAAAGATGATAATATAAACATACCTTTCATAATACCTGATTGATGCATTTTCATGTAGATAAAAACCTGACATCAAGCAAATTTATTATAAGTTTTTGTACATGATTTTAGAAAAATACTATTGATAATTTGAGTTCAAAATGACAATGTAGAAAATTCATACCTAAGACAACTTAGAAAATATCTCCCTGTACACAACGTTGATGGTGTGGTTTGGAGAAATATCATGATGGTTTTCAAGTAGGATCCTTAGACCTTTTCTTGATCTGACTCTTGACAATGCAACATATAATTGGTCATGTGTAAATACCAGTTGGGGTAAATATAGCCCAACATTTGAAAAAGTTTGTCCTTGAGACTTATTTATTGTCATTGCAAATGACACCATGATTGGAAACTGTCTTCTTTGAAATTTAATGGGAAGAGTTTCTGAGGAAGGTATCATGCTCATTCTTGGAATATGAACGATGTCCCCAATTCGAGTCCCTGTTAACACCTGACATTGAAGGACATTATTGCCAAGTCTTCTGACTTGTAGCCTGGTACCATTACACAATCCGCTAGATTGATCTATATTTCTTAATAGCATCACAGGAACACCTATCTTTAAGATCAATTTATGAGGAGGAAGACCAGAACAATTAATTGCATTAAGAACGTCTGGAGTAAAGGTCTCCAATTCAAAATTTGAGCAATTTTCTTGTCTACAAATAGAGTCTGAACTCAGATATGACTTTTCCTGTCCTTGTATCTTCTCCATGATGTAATGATTCACTTTAGAAACCACATCCAATGTAGGAGCTAAGATTGATCTGTCTTTGAAATATCCATCTGTGTTTAGGTGTTGTAAGATATTTGGATATACAAAGTTAATTAATTCATCAAGAGATGAATCAGACTGGTGTATAAGAATATCATCTGGAATTCGAACTTCAGATTCCCCTTCGGTTGAATCTCCAATGAGGCCATCACCTACATTAAGAAGCCAATCACTGAATTGCTTGGTATCATCTTCAGATTGGTTTGCTTGTTGAAGACACATGTTTCTTGTTAACCTCAAAACTTGACAAGAAGACCAAAGATAAGCTGAATTAATTGTTGCATGACAAATGTCTTGTCTGGACCCTTTGGGAATAACAGACAATATTTGTCTAAAGTCACCTCCAAGAACAACAACCTTACCTCCAAAAGGGAGTGTGAGATCAAATGAAGATGAAGAACGAAGAATGTCTTTTAAACTTTTGTCCAAAGCCTCAAAGCAGAATTTATTTACCATTGGAGCTTCATCCCAAATGGTAAGTCTTGATTGTTGAATTAACTTTGCATGAATCGATCCCTGCTTAATATTACATGTTGAATCCTCATTAAAAATCAAGGGGATTTTGAATCTAGAATGTACAGTCCTACCATTGGGCAATAAAAGGGATGCAATTCCACTTGAGGCAACATTTAAGCAAATCTGACCTTTGGATCTAATTGCTGCAGATAAAGTGTTCCAGATAAATGTTTTCCCTGTCCCCCCATATCCATATAGAAAGAAGAAACCACCTTTATTCTGATCGACAGCATTCATTATAACCTCAAAAGCATAATTTTGTTCTGGATTTAAACATGATTGATATTTCTCAAGGGTTGCCAACAAATCAGCACGATTAAAATTCAATTCTTCAGCAATGATCCTCTCTTGTAAGTTGTCAACCAAGCTGGTTGAAGGATATGGCATTCCATGGAACTCTTTCAGACTTCTACCATTGCTTTGCATGATGTGTTCTATATCTGCCAAACAAAGTTGTTTGATTTCTTCATCGGCAAAATGAATATCTGTAAACATAAAGAGATCAATTATAATTATAAAGATAAAACAATATATTTAGTAATACTTATGCATTGTATACAACTAAGAGACTGACCATGACATTCCATCAGCCTCCTTTGTTTGTAGATGACATCATCAGATAATTGTCTCCAACAACTATTCCAAACAACCTCAGGTATACAAATGTTGTTAGATACCAATAAAATTGAAAATAATTTTCAAAGATAATAGGCAGAAGCCCATGTTGACGCCTCATTGATAGCATCCACAAACTCTCTATCATCCTGTAACAATCCAAGTGCATAACATGCGTCTTTGAATGTATCATATGTTATCCCATTAACCGTACGAATTTGTGCATAATCTGTGCACCCTTTTTGCATATTTAATAATAAACGCATATAATATTGTTCTCCAACATTGGGTGGAACATGGTATATCCTCCTGATTGCATACCCCTGTTTCCTCGGCATCCAAATTCCACAATTTTGTTTCCAAACAAATTTTGAGGGAAAATCAGCATATGTTAGTGTTCTTGCTTGAGGGTACAATTTGTTTGCCTTCATCTAGCCAATGAACATTGTATCCTTCAAGTTAGCCCTATTGAAAACATTCTCAATGTTTTCCCCATCTTCATACACTATGGATTGCTCATTGGGAAGATGAAAGTTTAGTCGAATACCTGGTGGTTCTTTTAATTGTATATCAAAACTGAATAACCGCCAACTTGCTTCACAGGCTGAGATGTACCTACATTGATATTATGTTTGGATTAGTAACATTTGTTAAGAATTACAAACATATTATCTTATGTAAAAACTATATAAGGAAAAAATTAGTTTGACTACATCTATTGTACACTTTATTAATAATTTAATACACATATTATGACATATAGAAAATATATAACCAAAAGTTAATCTTATTGTAAAGTGTATAAACATTAAAATATTCAATAGAGATAAATACTATTTTATTAATAATAAGAAAAGGAAATTATGAAATCTTCAAATGATATAAGAATAAGTTTAGCAAATTTTGAAGCATATACATATGACGATGGAGAATTCATTGTAACAATAATGGGAAGAACTATATGAAGTCATTGAACCGAAACCTTGCATTTTGATCAAATTTATATAACAGAAACTTATAGTTTATAATATATTATTCAAAATTATATAAATAAAAGTTTGTCTTATTGCGAAGTCTATAGACATGAGATGTACCTGCAATCATAGTATGTTTTGATTTCATCTATGACACCATCCTTTAATAATGTTGCGGTCACTCTATCACTCCCTTTGTGAACATATTTGAAGAGGTACTTAATTGAACTTGTCTGGCATGTATACTCCACGTTGATATGATAACTATATTTCAATAATAGAGCAGCATTATAGGGAATAATGAAACTGTTGTCTAAATCAACACCTTTTTTCTTAATAGTTCTTCCATCATCTCTTCGCCTATATCTTGGAAAACCCTCTTCATTAATGACTGTCCTATTACGCATTTGCTTTGGAAAATTTTTGGAGCATCTTCCATTCTTCATGCAGGGGCATTTTTATTGTATGGTCCACATGGACCATGGACCATGTATTTCTGTACCATAGCAAACAATAGAGGATTAAGTTCTTCATTTGGAATCTCTGCAGATATAAACCGATCAATATCTTCTGTACCCTTTGGTTTATTGACAGGGTCCATGAAAAGAAGAATATGAGCATGAGGCAATCCGCGTTTCTAAAATTCTATTGTAGAAACACCTATAAATTGCATAATTAAATAAATATGAATTTGTTAATATTAAGAATTAAACGTTAAAGGTAAATAAAAATAGAACAATATAATTTGCATTACTTACAACCAACAGTTTTTCCAAATATGGATCCATTCTTCAAGTCCCGAATAAGTTGATCTAATTTAATTTTGAAGACCCTACAAAGGATGTCTGGCCGATCCTCGGCTTTAACATTCTTCATGGAAAGGAATCTTTTGATCTCATTCCATTCTGGGTTGCATGTCATTGTTATGAAAAAACTTGGGTACCCAAAGTGTTTGCATATTGCAAAAACATCCTTACAATTGTTTGACATATATCTAGGACCACCAGTAAAAGAACTTGGTAGAATGATACGCTTCCCTGTTGCAGTTGTAGAAACTTCACCACGATTAAGTGATTCATGAAGTCCATTGTACTGTTCCACCCTTAATTTTGGTTGATTAAATCTAATGAACTTCAGCCTCTCAGACTCAACCATGGTGTATGCATCCACCAAAAACTGTTGAAACAAACGTCTAGATTTTAAAAATATTGGAGAATCACCTTCTCTATCCTGGACTCTGTATGCAAAGAATTCCCTCATTGTGATTTTTGACCGCTTTGATGTGGATCGTCGGGGTAAAGAATTATCACATGGGATATCAGGTCGAAACCCGTCCTCCGCAAAAGGGAAGAGTAAAGGATATTGCAATCCAAGGTACTGTGGGTGGAGAGGATCTATACGTTGAAGACATTTGGATTTTGTTTCAAGTATTATATCTCGTTAAACAATTGCTTCATCAATGTCACCTACTACCAAAGCTGCAATCTCAGATGCTGATGGGAGGTTGTAAGTCCTTCCGTCAGTGTTCCTTTTCCTGATCAACTTTAACCTAACATCATTATGACTTCCGTTGGTGAAACAATCTCTTGCATAATGGAAACTTTTTGCAAGCACATTATATTCATCAAGCATGTTCTTAATGTTTGTCACTATATCAAAATCCAGTTCATGTGAACCACTTGCAGACCTATATAACATTGAAGTTAACAAACATTAATATTAAAGAAAATAATATGACACAAATATTGAAAACTAACATACTTTTCAACATATACATATACCTGACAGCATTAATTCTATTTTCAACTTCATGATCTGTGTCATAGATATATAACTGGGCAAACCTTGGCTGGTCTGAATCTACAGGCAATAGACTCCCCACCGAGTGAAAATTTTGTCCACCCAATACAAAAATTGGGGGACCAGTCCTATCATTAATACCATGATTAATCTTTCCAGACATGGAGGTGAATGCAAACATAGCGTTAAAAGCTCTAATATTCCTTAGGAAATGAACACTTTGATCATCAGTATTTGAATGTAGATCAAGAAGAGTCTGTGGAGGTGTTTTTAGTAATGGGAGGTGAACTTTTCCTTCCATACAACAAATAGAGAACAAAGGTGTCTTTAGCTTCCTTGATTTGGCCAATCTTTCATCTAGCCACATAAAAGCCTTGCAGTACTGACATTGCCAGATAGGGTCACCTATGTCCCAAGTTTTTGAGAAAATAAAGTGATAAAGATTTGATATATAACACATGTGAAACAATTTTGAATTTCAAAACATACATGAAAATTGTAATAAATACCTTGAGGTTGGGGTTCATGGTTAATTCCAGTATAGCAATCTGATTCATTTAGTAAGTAAACACTTAGTTGCTATAAAAGAGGATAATAGTGTAGTGAATGAACTGGTTACTATTACATTCAATTACCTTTTATTTCCTTCAAACACTGGAATCTCATGAAGATGTTCATCCAAGTATGATTCATCATTTGCATATAAAACTGGGATTAAATTTAACATAAAAAAATATAATTAAATTCACTTGTAATCAATGTTAAAATGAATCATACAAATCAACAAAATAAAATTTATTTCTCCATAAAAATGAAAACTATGACAAAATACTTTAGAACTTGGTTGATGAATGATTTGATTCAATCGAATTTATCAAAGGAATTAAGTAATCAATAACTTAGAAGCAAATAACACAAAAACATAGTGAAGGAGATAATCATAATTATATTTTTTTTACCTTGTTCATCTCCTGTAAACATAGGAACCTGATGATCATCTTGATCCAAATTGCATTCGACATTTACATTGCAAACTGTTGTTTATGTAAACATAAAAAAAAGTGTTTACAAAATATTCTAAAGCAAGTTACATTAAAGAATGGTTGACAATCAATTGTTGATTGATGATGAAGTCACCTTCATTGGGGATAGTTGGTTCTAATGCTTCAATATCTGATTGAATGTTTTCAGGAAAGTGGTATAACTTAGGGTGCTCAACTCCATTTACTAATGGCATTGAAGTTGATGTATTTGACAAATTGATGTCATCTATTGAATTAAATAAATTTCATCTAATCGTTATTCATATGTCACTGATGTGTGATCATCCATTTGTAACAGTTGTTAAAAGGCAAAATAAATGAGTAAAGCAGTGGAACATCAAACCTTTATTTTGATTACATTGTTTAAATCCTCCATGTTCAAAGTTTTTGCAGTCATTAGAAACTTCGGCTTCAAACAATGATGACAGGTTCTTTGAGGTATCACCATCTAATATTCTACATTGAACAATTTGATGCTTCGCTGCTTGTAATGAACTGCATGCGTAAATTAGACAGACCATCAAAGAATACTATTTTAGCAACATGACATTCTCTAGATAACACATTGAAAACATGATAAAGAAATTGAAGATAAGCTTACTGTTTCTTTGGGAATACATTACATACTTCAGACATGCTATTTGAATAACATTTGAAATCTGTTAAAAAAATTGTTATGAAAGGAATATAAAGATAACCATTTATTTCATTAAGTTGGAGAATAATTGTTGATAACGGACCTTCAATATTACAAATGTTGGCGGGTTGATTTGGATTACCAATGTTAAGTCTGTTTGTCAAGCTTGTTTCCTCTGATCATATTTAAGAAATAATCATGTTGCATATATATATATATATATATATATATATTTGTTAAAGTAATTTTAAAACATAAAAAAGGGGAAAACATTATCATATCGTTTGTTATGTCTGATAAAGGGGTTCTATTCATCAAAGGTTGAATTGGAGTTGGGGTATTGGAAAATATTAATGCTCCATTTCCTACAATAATAAGAAATTAAGTCATAAGACATGTATGGTTTGATATTATTTAGAAGTAATAGTATAAAATATAGAATTTTATCTTGACCTTTCATTTGAATACCACCATTTGATAAAGAGAAGTCATGGTTACAACCTGGTAATGTGTTACCTGTTCATAAAAGCAAAGTTGGAATTTATTAATAAGTTTATAACCACCATCTAAGATGATACAAAATATGAAAATGATCATACCATTTGTTATGTCAGACAATTCGTTGCTATTAATCGAAGGATGGACCAAATTTGGGGAGATAGGCAATCTTAATGCTGCATTTCCTAAATTAAGACAATTGAATCAGAAATTTCAAATTTCGATGACATTTTAAGTATAAATAATATTTGGATTGGAACCTATTGCTATATTCAAGTTTGAACAACAATAGTTGGTAAAAAAATGACATCTTTGAGACCTGTTCCTCCTTCAGGCATGCAGGTTGAACCATATTGCACATTATATGTATGTAAACATGATAACATTATATACAATATGTTGTTTAATATTATAAGAAGCTGGAATAACATGTTAAGACTTCCTGGTGGTATGAGCATGCTGTCATGAAAAGCTGGTTCGTATGAAATGGTATTCAATATTTTGAGTTTTGTTAAGAAAAATAAAATTAAGCACTAACCTTTTATTTGAACAGAAGCAATTGGTAAGGAAGCATGGTCATTGGGATCCTTTGATGAACTACCTCCTCCTTCAAGTACATTGTTATAAAAGAACAAATTTTAGAAACATTAAAACACGGAAGAGAATCTTATAACATTGTATCCATATAAGGATCCTGAGATAGTTGTTTAAGTATACACAAAATAGTTGAAAAATTTCTACTGCAAAATGAAATTTGAAAGGTCTGATAATTACCTTGACCATTTGAATGATCATATTTATTAGAGCATTGTCTTTTTCTTTTCTGCTGTAGTTGTTTTTGTCTTTCAGACCTTGCAAATTTTTTTTCTATGGTCTTCATCCAATCCATTGTGAAGACCGTTCAAGTTCTTCCTGCAGTGATGTTTACTATCCTGAAAAGTTTGCTCCCATATAACAAAATGAGTGAACACAGAATGGTAGTTTATACTGGGTGAAGTATGACAGCTACCACATAACGTTTGTTGACCTTTTACGGGATGTATACCAAGAGTTTATTGAAGACAGAGAACTGATCTTTGGTCCTGCAAAATAATTGAATACTTAAATAGGAGACACATGTGGCAAAGGAGTGTGAGTATTAATTATGGTGTGTTCTTCAAGAATTTATGTGTTAAGGGTAACCTTTCAGTTTTTCTAATTTAATTGGAGGCATATGGTTAAAGCAACACACAATAGCAAAGGTTTGAAGATCCAACCAAAGATTAACAGTTGTTAATGTGTTGTGCGAGTACCATTTGGCCATGTGAATACTTGCATTATGAATTTGTCTTGTGATAGCTATTGGGATAATAATGTAGCCTCAATATTCAGAAAACATTCATATGAAAACTTTTAATTTACCCAATCCATAGAATTGAAAGAATAAACACCATTTTTATAAACCATTCACTTTAATCAGTTTATTAATATAGAGATAATTTACATTTATGTTTCTAAAATTTCCTGAAATTGTATTAAGTTTTTGTAAAAGGGTCGAACATGAAATTCTTGTTTGCGTTTCTCAGAACGTGCAGCTTGGTTGTGTCATTATGGTTGAAGATGACAGGATTGTGTGTTAATAATGTTGAATAGGCGAGACTGAAAAATAAAAAAGTTGTTTACGCTGACGTGATCGATTTATAGAATACTTGTATTTAATTTAGTCCAAAAAAGACAAACTTTGATTAACAGTTTATGTGAATGGTTTCAAGAATTTAACTATTTCAAAAACACCGAGCATGTAATACGACTTTTGAATAAATTTTTTGTAGTCATTTTTTAAAACAACTGATGTATATGTCATTATCAATTATGTGTAACATTAGATAGCGTAGCAGTTTTGTATGCTTATGATATTAAGTTTTTCATTTGATGTTGTTTATGGTATCTCATTACGAATATTCCATATTCTAAAAGATGAGTATGAGTAAATAATAGTATTAGAGATTAACAGAACATAAAAGTATTATATATTGAAGATAATAACATAAATATAATAATTAAAAATATAAATCATATAATAATTTCCATTAAATTGACTGAAAGGAAATTGAAATTGTTTTTTCACATTAAAAAATAAATTCATTTTGACCATGTGCATTCTTACAAAAGTACTCAATGACTATTGATCTTCACAGAACAATAATTGTCTTTATCGAAAAGAAATTGAAAGGAACATTTATCATACTCTTTCAGAAAATGGATTTTGCAAAATATTTTCCAACCAGCGCCGAACTTCGCATATCGTCGACCTTTGACATGCTTAATGATACGACACTCTACCTCCACACCAGACGGACCACAAAGAGTCCATGTAGTTGAGCCAGATGAAAGGAGATGGTCAGACGCATTCTTTGGCAAATTCTACGAACGAAATCGTGGAATGAATTTCAGTAACAAAACTATTAATCTACCCACCATATAACAAAATTGAAAGGATTTAAAAAACAGGGGTATCATAAATCCTATGCATAATCCATGGTCTATAATGAATATGAGATTATCAATTATTTCTCATTTGGTTTATACAGAACACGACAACAGCATTGTGATGTATAATGGCTGAAAAATTAATATCAAAAAGGCAGTTGTAAGAATTACACCGTTTCTAATAATGGAACTATAAGCATAAACATGTGTTTGTATAGATAATGCTTGCCCTGTGAATTATGTTTGAAAATATGTTACCAGAACTGTGTAACATGTATTTGATATTTATGAAGGAACGAAAACCAAACCGTTTAAAGAACAGGGGTATCAAAGCATAGTTGTTTAAAATTATAACAAAAAATGAAGGGATGAAAACCAAACTGATCAAAAGAGAAGAGGTATCAACAGTGTGTATGCAGACCAATACAATGGTCATACAAAAAGTTTTTGAAAGGGAAGATTATTTGTAAAAAATTACCAACTGGCTAGCTTTTGATTGGTAAGAAGAAAGTCTGACATCAAAGTCTGCAGGATGAGTCCATTGAACCAAATAGGCTATCTCCTTTCCCTCCTCGTCATAGATTCTGATTTTGAAACGCCCCTCTCCCATATAATAGATCACCACCCAACTATCAGAATGCAAACCATAACACTTTCTCGTCTCCTGCAAACCCTCTTTGAGAAACCCTCCATTATTCATACGATGGAACGTCACTTTAAGTTCATGGTTATTCGGATCCATTAAGAGCCACACGGAGGGAAGTTCTGGTCCAAATCTCTCTATAAGAGAGTTATCAGCATGTGCAAAGACCTAAGACAGAAAGAAGGGAACACGATTAATTATTCATGGAAAGAGGGAAGGGAGAAACAAATGGTGGTTTTACCTTGTTCGGGTCATTGAGAAAGACGCTGGTATGAAGAGCGTTTGGATAAGTTATCCAAGGCATTTTGAGGAACTTCACTTCTTCTCCATGTTTGCACCTTTCGAATTCAGGGAAATTATAGGTTTTGAGCAGCAATGAAGATGTAACAGTAGCATTTGAAGAGGAATGGTCCAAGTCTAGTTCAGGAAAATATATTGGAGGGAGAATGAAAAGTCACACGGTTTGATAGCATTGAAAGTTGCAGTGCATGCAGGCTAGCTTAATAGTAAAAGTTTATTTTATATTATCAAATACAAAAACTATATTGACAAAAGTTTATTTTTTGTCAAGTTAAAAAATGATATAACGAAAAGTTAGTATTATTATCAACCTGATGTCAAATTTAGATATTTTAAATTGAAACAAATAATATATCAATCGTTTAGTCTGATTGATAAGGAAAAGACATATTATCAAATATAAACAAAAGTTTATTTTTTTGTGAAGTGTAGATAGACCTGAAAATATTAAAGAACACATTATGATATAAAAAAATTATATAACACAAAGTTTGAGTTATTATAAAGTTGATTTGTTATTTTAATTTCTTTAGTTATGGTGAAAGATGTATTCCATAATTTAAAAATTGAAAGATGTTATTATTAGTTTAAAATGTTAATTTAAATTTTTTTGCTAAATTAATACTACATGAAATTTTGAAGATAGTTTTTACTGAAAATTATATGAGTAATCAATGTAATTAAAGTAATATTTAAATTAATAATCGTATAACAAATGTATTTGATATTATCAAATATAAATACTATATCGACAAATTGTTTATATGAAGTTCTGAATCAATCATTTTTTTGTATATTTTTAAATTTCAAATTTATGTTAATATGGATTCAACCTTTTTAATAACAAATAAATATTTCCAACAACCTAAGAAAAATAACTTCAATAAATAACGAAGTTATTTTTTTTGTCTAGTCTATGAATATGAAAATATTTGAAAACAAATTATGAATAGTATATAACTAACGAAATGAAAGTATGTGTAGTACATAACTTCCAATATTGATAAATAAGATAATCTTAATTTTAAAAGACATTGTATTTCAAGGACATGAAATTTATTTAGTGTTTAGGATTTAGTCTAACTGATATGAAAAAGTTATTAAATAATTTTAAAAAACATATTATCAAATTTGAGTAAATCCATTATGTTATTATCTGTAAATTTTTAAATGAACGTTTGTATGAATATAATTTCCAGTATTTAATAACAAATAAAGCTTTGTGTATGGAATTATTTGCAGGATTAAAAAATGGTGTCAACCCGTTAAGTAGAATAGTCTTTCAGACGACTCTTAGATTTGATAAAAAGGATTTAGAAAGAGTTATTTGATAATAGAAATTGAAATTACTTCTAAATTTAATTTTCAAGCTTCTTTTTATATATGATTAAGATTATATATATATATATACATATATATATATATACATATAACATTTGGTTAATAAGTAAGAACATATTATACTTTTAATGACAACATTATAAAATAGAATATTCAAGGATGAAAACATGAAAGACAAAATGTAGTACACGGGTTATAATCGACCTGTTAAACACCATGTGTCAGAATATATAATCCGATATGTTCGCTGGAAGTAGAATATGGCATACTTTTGAAATATAACAACTGGTTCAATTTAAAGACAAAATTGTTAAATACTACTTGCTAACAAACTATAAATATCCAGTTGGATTTAACGGGGAAATTAACAAAACATTCAAAGCATTAGAAACATAACAAAAAAGCTTGGGTTGCTCTATCACTTGGGTTCCTGCTTGATTATCTTCCTTATTTTGTTGGAAGAAAGTTCACAATCCTCATGTGAGTTCCTAACACGGTCCACAGTCCAGGTTTCATCGGCAATTGACTTTTGAGGAGTCAGCATTGTTTCATTCCCTAACTCAATAGCAACACTAGGAGACTGTATTACAGAAAAATAAAGCTAATCAAATAAAATATAATTTCTATGCTGGTAATACAAAAAATTTAGAAACCAATCACGTTGTACAAATTCATGAACAAACTATATTTTCCTATATTATATGGTAGTCTGGTAGCTAATTGTGATTAAGTTTTATATCAAACATGACCTTCTTTTATGTACTAATTGAATGAGGAGTATCCCCATAATGGAAAACCATCCTGTAAATCTGCTCAGGAAAATTACCTTGGAAGCACTAACTTTATCAACCGTATCTACCATTGTGTCAGATGACTCCATATGGATGTCCTGTTCAGCAAAAAATGTCAAAAATAATTGTTATTAGGTGTTAAAGATAATCATCGGGTAATTTACAATGACTAAAACAATGTATTACATCACACCTTGATACCATCTGCTGAATCTCCCAAGGCAGTTATAATTTCAGAATTCTCAATAGGAAAAGGAGGCTGAAAGCATTCAACAACAAAGTATTTCAAAAAAATCGCTTTTTAATCTTTGAGGTAAGAATTGTATTTATCATAAAATATAATTACAATTTACCTCATAGACCTTGTTTTTTTTTCAAACTGTTTAATCAGTCCTTCTTCATTACACAACTTGATGATGTTGATTGTATATGGAACCAATCCCATGAACTCCTGAATTTTGACCTGAACTTTGAAAATAAACTTTTTGTCCTTTAGAACATCCAGTTCCTCAGGATACATGTTCTTGTCCCCACCCTTAACATACAAAACAAAAAAAGTGAACAAATTTTTTTAAATAAATTAAACTCGTGTGGAAAAACTAAAATTATACCCTTGAAGAATAAGTTTGATGAAGATCCTTTGCAGAAATGTCAAGCAAGTTGGCAGCTTCCCTATCAAATAGAATGAACGATGCAGAATCTGATTCATCGACGACCCTCAGATGAATACAATACCTTAAGAAGAATCACATTAGATAATTGTTTCACATCAATATATATAACAAAACAATATAAGGAAAAAGATGTGAATTCAAAGAATAAAAAATTACGAACCTCATAATAAAAGAAGAGTAATGGGTTCTACAGTTCTTGCAATAGAACATGTCTCCATCGGGCTTAAGTCCATACACACACTTAGTACAGCCCCTGTAACACCAGTTGTACTCCGAATCAATGTGCTTCACTACCCCAATGGTAACAAAAACCCCATTCTACAATTTCAAAATTTACAAACACGTAAGAAACATATGTCAATTTAGAGGTATTAAAAATTAACAACACAAACATTTACAGTAGAAAATAACATAATATCTATTTGTATATATGGGTCTATATATATACATTGCATGTCATATAAACTGCATAATATGATAACTATATCGTATAACTTTCTTTGATTGAATTCAGATAACAGATGACTTTGGCAAACAAACCTGGTTAAATTCATTGAGTTCTTCAATGGATTTGAAGATAAGAATATTCAGAAAATCATCATGCACAGATAGTTGAGTGTTGTTGATTAAGGGAGTAAGTTGTTGAGAACAATAATGTTGGTTTGACTGAATCCTGCATAAAACCCAAATCATGGTAAAGTTAGTTTTTCCGACTTAATAGGAAAAAGTAGTAAACGTTGGTTTTGAACCAATACCTATTCTTAAACTGTTGAATCTCAGGAATTTCATCGTTATTGTATAGTCTGGATGTGTAGTTCGTGTTAGATACGCTCATCACATCTATACAATTGAAACATTTATATACATGTAAGTTGATTGAATTTTGTGAACACATAAAAAGACTATAATAGGGGCATTACATAAAACAGAGGAAAGACTTACCCTTCCATTTTTTCATCATTCCAAATTGCAGAAGAACAACATAGTTGTCATCAGCTTTCTGAGATAAGAATCCAATGAATTCTTTCGCAAAGTCTTGCCACATAGTGCATCTGAGCTTCATTCCCCTAAATACAATAAGAATATAAATAACAGGAATCGTTTCAACAAAAAAAAATCTCATTGTTTGCAGAATAAATCATTACTCAAGGTTATCAAGTTCAATGACAATGTAGTTAGAAGGAACCCCTCCTTTTTTAAACTCAACTAATTCTCCTTTTCCAGTGACCAAGCCAATAATATCTGCAATCCACGAATAGGTAATTGTATCAAAAAGGATTTCACAGAAACAAAAATCCTAATATTTCAAATGCCTCACTACATTAAATATGTTGGCAAGTGAAAATCATAAAGATGATCAATCAAGAAGAGGATGAATCAGGTATGAGCAAAAGAAAGACAACAGTAAACATAAGTCAAGAAATTTAGACTTACCAACTAAATTTTTTTTTCGAGTGGCTCACTGAGGACATCAGTAAAAGAAACAATCTTGAAGACATTTTTTGGAATGTCAGAATCCTCAACCAAACGAACTTGAGTCTCCCTCTTAAAGAACACCCTGAACTCATGGTGTAACACCCTGGAGCCAACTTGCAAATCTCAAGATAATTACCCTTACCATATAAAATCTCTTAGATAACTTATTTTTCACCTGGTAATTATCAAGAGATTCACAACCTGATTCCAGAGGTTACTGATACAATATCAGAGTACGCAACCTTTACATAATTAACTTCATATTATTATACACAACATCAGAGTTCCATACATATTATATTTTACAACAGGCACCTAGATCTTATAAAATATAAAGACGTAAAGTACCAAAACATAGCATATACATAATACAGCAATAGTAGTCATGCAAGCAAGCATCATCATCAAAAACCTTCATAATTCATCCATATTCAGCAACATCCACTTTGTCACATGTCCTCCTTGTTAACCACTAAAGGGTTGCCACAAGTAATAGAAAGAGTGAGATAAAATACCAAATAAATAGAAATCAAATTAGAACAACCACAACCACAAGTAGGATGCTATGCGATGCAGATGTCAAACAAGTGTTTTGTATTATATTACGTTCCTTTTTATGAAAATGCATGATGGATCCATTCTGGTGGGAACATCTGCAGTGATTTCCAACAATAACATTTTTACGGATATCCAACCGATACCGCGCCCCATAATGCAACACCACATCGGATAACAATATCATAATATCAATAACAAGTGTTGCGGGACCCCCCTTAAGGACACACTGCTTAGCCCTTAAGACGGCCGTGGTATAAAACCACCGTAAGGTCTGTGCTCAACAGAGCGCGTTTTCCCACCGGCAACCCCCTCAAAGAACCCCTCTGCGGATTCTTTGAACGGCCAATGCATATGATGCATGAATGCATTACATCATCAAATTCCTTTATAACTAATTTTAACACTAAAATTATTATAACAATCAATTAAGCATACTTTATTTATAACTCAAGAATATGGAAACACATTTTCCATATTATTTATATCATAATTCAATCATACGGAAACACATTTCCCATAATATTCATATCATATTTCAAACATATAAAAACATATTTTCCATAATATTTCATATTTCAAAGAATATGGAAACATATCTTCCATGTTATGGTAATTGTTTAATATCATATTCCAAACCATTTGCATCCATTTCACAATTTAGTTCAAATTAAATTAAAGTATAACTATATGAGTTTCTAACAATTAAGCAAGCAATTCTAACTTAATTTCTATGTAT
Source organism: Clitoria ternatea (assembly GCA_037962975.1). Lineage (NCBI taxonomy): Eukaryota > Viridiplantae > Streptophyta > Magnoliopsida > Fabales > Fabaceae > Clitoria > Clitoria ternatea. Next base: position 90,906,351 of record CM075675.1, read on the forward strand.
TTAATATCCTATCCCCTCTTTCTTACCTCAAGTGAAGATCGTTAAGCTTTCCTTATGCTAACTCCCTTGTATTTCTTCAAATCTTCAAATTTGCGTAATTTCTTCTTATACGGAAATTAAAGTATGAAGGTTTTGAGAGCTTGAAGAGGGAGATGAAAGGTTATAGGATCTGTGAGGTTTGTGGTCTGAGGAAATGTGGGAGGTCAGAGCTCTATTTATAGGCTTTCAATGGCGGTTACTGTAGCAAATTACTGTAGCAAATCACTGTAGCAAATCACTGTAGCAGTTCGAAATTGACATGAGGCGGTGGAAATTTGGAGAATTCTCACGAATTCTCTACATTCTGCAACATTTTTCATGCGACGTTACTGTAGCATTTTACTGTAGCATTTTACTGTAGTAGATTTTTATTTTATTTTATTATTCTATTCTTCATTCCATTCTCGTTTATTTCCGTTTTAAGTCAGACTGAAAATATCCTTGTATTCATAATTAAATTTCCTATTTTCTATGATTCATTTCTTATTTCTTTGAGAAACTTTAATTTTTTCACTGTTTAATTACTGCTTAAAAATTGGGCTGTTACACATGGTCTGTGGGTTTATAGAGTTGGTCATTCAAAGCCACGGTAAAGTTAGAAAATATATAGACATTTCCCTCAAAAACCACCTTCTCAAACAAATACGTGTGGATTGTCTTAATAGAAACTTGAATCCTGTCAGACTTTGAAATGGAAATAAAAGAAAAATAGAAACAATTGGTGAATAGTGAAATATATGCTTCAAACATTACGATTTACATAATGGGAGAAGACAGATACTGACCAGTTCATCAACAACAACCATTTGAATTGATGGATCTTGGGAAGGAAATCTTGTGTTAGGAACTTTCCATAACCGAAGGACTCGAACCTTCATCCGCCATATCTTATGATCAAAACCAGCGTCCACATCTTTTAGATAGTCATAACGTGCATTGCTGGATGCCGTTGCACTTAGAGACACGGATGTGTTGTGTATGGGGTGATTAGTAAGGCATAAAATGGAGAGGGGTGAATGTTAAAACTGATCACATACAAACCTTATATATATGAATAAGAGGCATTAGATAGTGGTTTCCAACATTAAAGCCCCCTCTCCTAAATGATGTTATACTTCCCAAGCAGCTAAATATAATTATCATTAACATATTAACACGTAAACCAGAAAATTGTTATTACCCATGAGTATATAATATTAGTATTTAATTTAATTACAGCAACTGAAATGATGATTCATTTCCCCAAAGCACATTTCCCCAAAGCACATTTAATATAAGAGTAAAGATATATCACAGATATAACTGAAACATTATAATAATAACAAATAACAATAACCATTGTCATAACACTATAATAAAGTGATGGTTGACTTCCCCAATGCATCGTGTTAATTATGAAATCAATTTTAGACATGCTTTGATTAAAGACCCTTGAGTTATCAGCATAAAGGTTACTGAAAACACTATAACTATGTTGATACTTGAACTGATACTTAATTATAGGCACTCAACTGATGATTCAGTTCCCCAATGCACATGTAACAGAAACTAACACAGCAACTGAGAAGTTGTTATGAATTTTGATATTTTGAAATTGTATTATGAAATTGTAATGATTCTTGAAATGTAAAGTAGGAAACATTTAGTAACATTATTGAAACCAAGCTTATTATCTTATTACATCATTACATAATTGTGTAATGAGATTTTAATTTTAATAATTTTAATAATTTTAATAATTACATAATTAATTAATAAAATCTGAATAGTAAAAAATATATATGTTAACTAAATACATGGAAGGAATTTTTGGATCAAGCAAGTGAAATGATATCACCTTGGCACTTGTTATGACAACTATAAATTAATAAAATCTGAATAGTAAAAAATATATATGTTAACTAAATTCATGAAAGGAATTTTTGGATCAAGCAAGTGAAATGATATCACCTTGGCACTTGTTATGACAACTATATAATCCAATCTTCAATGGGATCAATGTTTAGGTTCCATTACATGTCAAGTGTATAGACCCTGAAATAATTAATTTACTAATATGAATATAATTTGATCCACAATCTAATTAAAACTTTGATGTAAACAAAATTCATGTGTTATCTGACATTATGCATAGTGATATATAATTAATTGTTTGCTTTCTATTTGGGATTAAGATCATATTTGAGTATGTTTAACAGACACAACCAAGTTACGATTTTAGTAAAGTTGATTTCTAATATAATTGTCACTTTGTTAAATTTCATTCCATTTAGTTGGTTAAAAGGTAAATATAAAAAATATTAGAAATCTTTCTAATATAGTTCAAAGTCAGATAACACAAATTAGCATTTGTTTTAATATGTGAGACAAAACACACAAAAGGTAAATAACATATCAAATCTCATAAAATATCCATTCAAGTTTTGATAAACAAAAACCAACACCATTATCTGTTAGACTTGACTCCATTGAAGATTTTCAAAGTTTGTTCTTTAGGTTAGAATCCTAAAGTTTAAAACGGTTGCACTAATAGAACGCATCCCAATTAAAAGCGTATCACCATGCCTCAATTTGTGGAAAATACAAAATTCACGCCAACCCTGACCAAGATGAACTTCCCAAGGACGCCGACCACTCCAACGTAGTTGAATAGGTAACATCTCATCAATTCCTTCCATTTGCCCTTGAATAAGGCGAGGCTTCCCTCTCAAAGCTGTTTGAACAAACTTGGAAGGTAAGTCCTACAAAATCAAAACAACTTTAGTAACATTGCACAAAAATCAAAAATCAACGGTAATCAGATTCACGTAAATACCAAGAAATTATCCCTTTGAAATTTTGTAAGCACTTTCGTCACACAGATTTGAAAGTCTTCGTCAACTTCTTCATCAGAATCAACAACAGTAACAATATCGGGACTATTTGGTTCTTGCTACAAATGACAAAAAAATGACAATCATCACAGAAACACTGTTGAAAGAAAATAAACCACACAGAAGGAATGTATCACCAACTTCAGTATCAGAATCAAAGAGGACAACAACATCTACTGGACTCCTGTTATATTTAACACAAATATAAAATACTCAAAATAAATATAAAAAAGTAATAACAATGCAAAGTGAGGAAATTAATTATTGACTACAGAAAAATAAAATTTAGACTAACCCCTGCATATTTGGTTGAGGGTTGAGTAAGCTGGATCAGAACCAATAGGTAAACAGTGAGCATGATCCAACATAAGAAAATAACACGGTTAATATATTTTAGTTGTATTCCTGCTATGGTTATTAACTAACAGTCGTTCATATTTTAGTTGTATTCCTTCATTATAACTTTCTTTTCAAAGTCTTGCATGACATCAATGCCTTTTAGTTGTATTCCTTTGAAAGAAACAATCTAAATACTAATCTTTTGACAATTAATATATTTATCTGGATGCATAAATGAGAAAGATAAAAGAAACACCATATTGCTTAAACATTGATGTCATGGAAGCAAACAAACAAAAATTCCACACAAAACACCATTGATGTTATGCAAGGAAACAAACAAAAATTAGACACAAAAACACCATTCCTTTGAAAACAAAAATTATTAAATTAACTTTTAACTTTAAACTCAAAACTCAAAACTTTGAACTTAAAACTGAAAACCTTAAACTTAAATCTGAAACATCAGTTCTTTAAAGTGGCTTTATATACGGGTGCGGTAATTGTACTATTCAAAACAAATAAAATTCATACCGGCTTTGGGTTGTCATCATCACCAAAAGGTTCATTAATTTTAATAATAGTGTCTCCATCGCAGTCAACAACGATAACTGTATCATCTTGGGAGTCTTCCTATTAGAATCAAGGCACATATGTAAACAATGAATACCAAACTTACAAAAATAGGTCGAATTAAAGACATATAACAAAAATAGTGTTATAGAGGGTTAATCAGAGCCAACATGTTCAAATCAAGTCCCAGTCTCTTTAAAATTGAAAGAAAATCACAAACAAAAGAAAGTAGTGGAAAATAAAGAAGAACATCACCTTCTTCCTATCAGCTTCATCGTAGAGTACCTGTTTACCCTTTCTGATCTGCAAGACCAAAAAAAGCTCTTAGGGCTTACGGTTCCAAATTTCATTAAAAAATATTTATAACACCATTCAAGTTAACATATAATTTACATAAATATTAACATGAGGGTTTGAAGTAAAATGTAGTTACCAAATGACTTTAAAATATGAACCTGTAAATGGTCTTTCATGAAATGAAAAATTATTACTCGCTGTATTGTTATATTTTGAATTATTTCAGGAAAAGAAAAAAACAAAGGTAGAAACTCAAACCTCAGAAAATGATTCCAATGCTACTGGAGATAAAAAAGACCAACTGATTGATTTGAGGCCTTTAAACATGGAAGACATGAGACAGGCAAAGAGTCAGGTATGTTGGATTCAAAACAATTCATCTCAATGGCCATAAAAGTACTTGATTCGAGTTTCAAATCACATTGAGTTCAGTGTATTTTCTGGTAAAAGTTAGTTGTTATACCAGATAGGTGGTGAAAATATTTAGTTGGAGTATATCTCAATATGATTACATCAACTTTCCTAATATACACGACTAAAGCATTAAAAAGGCCAAACACAATATACCTGGGAAATCTCAAAGACTACAAAAAGGTACAATGGACTATGATCTCAACTAGTATTGTGAAAAAAATTAATAGAAAAAATAGCCTACTATATTTAGAATGAAGTGAACCTTTTAATTGAGTAAGCCAAAAAGAAAAAACAAAACCAATTAAATGATTGATTTGTTAATATACTATAAAATTCTTAAACTTCTTTTTTTGTTATATATATATTATGTTTATTTAATATATTTAGAATTGTTAAACTTCATGGAAAATGACATGCAGACCAAATATAACATACCCTGTCTGGTGAATCCCCATTGTCCATGCAAGCTGGGAGCTTCGTCATCTTAGGAAGGAAGATAAGAATATCAAAAATAGCAGAAGAGATCAGGCACACAATTGTGTTTAAAGTCAAATTACAATCAAACATGTCAAAGAATTTAAAAAATAGAATGAAGGGTATTATATAGGGCATAAAAAGGAATGATGAACAGGGCATAAAAACATGCAGGGGATTTACAAAAAATAAAAACGTGTAGAAAAAATAAAAGGATTTACAAAACTGGAAACAAAAAACTCAGAAATCACCACATACTCATTATTCAAAACTTGGTTCCTCTTTTCCTTCTTTTTCACCTAAATCCCTACAATGTTAACAATGAGCATAATTTTGACCCATGAGTAAATCACCTTATTCCCATCAGCTTCATCGTACAAAATTTCTATACCCTTCGTCATTTTGAAGTCTAAAAAAAAGTCTCAACTTCCAATAATCTATATCTATATTTAGAATAAAGTGAACCTTTTAATTGAGTAAGTCGAAAAGAAAAAACAAAACCAATTAAATGATTGATTTGTTAATATACTATAAAATTCTTAAACTTCTTTTTTTGATATATATATATATATTATGTTTATTTAATATATTTAGAATTCTTAAACTTCATGGAAAATGACATGCAGACCAAATAACATACCCTGTCTGGTGAATCCCCATTGTACATGCAAGCTGGGAGCTTCGTCATCTTAGGAAGGAAGATAAGAATATCAAAAATAGAAGAAGATCAGGCACACAATTATGTTTAAAGTCAAATAACAATCAAACATGTCAAAGAATTTAGAAAACAGAATGAAGGGTATTATACAGGGCATAAAAAGGAACGATGAACAGGGCATAAAAACATGCAGGGGATTTACAAAAAAGAAAAACGTGTAGAAAAAATAAAAGGATTTACAAAACTGGAAACAAATAACTCAGAAATCACCACATACTCATTATTCAAAACTTGGTTCCTCTTTTCCTTCTTTTTTACCTAAATCCCTACAATGTTAACAATGACCATAATTTTGACCCATGAGCAAATCACCTTATTCCCATCAGCTTCATCGTACAAAATTTATATACCCTTCGTCATTTTGAAGTCTTAAAAAACGTCTCAACTTCCAATAATCTGCGAAAGACATAAGGGAAACAAAATTGTAAAATATTAGGGCAAAGAGAAACTGTATCTTTATAAAGAGGGAAAATGATTGAAGTATTTTATGTACACATACCTACTGAGAGGGAAGAACCAAAACGATGCGTACACAAAGCTGCGCGAAGGGAAGGCAAAGTAAAGTCAAAATGCAGGGTATATAAAGAAATGATAGGAACAAAATATAAAGGGGTCAGGGGCGGAGCCAAATCGACGCGTGCGTTGAAGCGTTTTCAATACCAGATAAAAAGCGTTTTCAAAGGGAAACACAATAGCAAAATATTAGGGCAAAGAGAAGCGGTACAGGACGCAAAAAACACGAAGCGGTACAGGATAGGGAAAACACAGTTGACGGAGATGGAATAACATCAACGATGCGACTCCAAAAGGCTGCGGGAAAGGAAGACAAAGCAAACTCACGATGCAGGGATTAATGGTAGGAAGGGAAGAAAATAAATGAGAAAGGAGACCATGGGTTTGTGCAGGCGGGAAGGGAAGAGGAAACAGAAAGGAAAAGTCACAATAATGTCTTTCTTGGAAATACACACTTTATGCGTGGGAACCTTGATTCCATTTTAAAATTAAAAATTAAAAATGTTAATAAAATAAAAAATGTTAAAATTAATTAATATTTTTAGAACCCTTAATACATCAAGAGTTGATTCAGGAGTCACCAGAATGTGACACCTGTGAAATTCCACTATCTATAATAAATATAAAAAAATATATAAATAAATATTTAAATTTAGGAGTCACCAGAATGTGACACCTGTAAAATTCCACTATCTATTAGGGTTTTAGAAACTGTCAATTATATATGATTAAGATAATACATTTTTAACATATAATTAACTTAAGTGTATGTTTTATAAATAAAAAACCATCGTCTTATTACAAAAGTACACCTTGGCCTAGTGGTAAAACAATCTCTTTTGTCACTTAAAGGTGCCAAGTTCAAGTCCCATGGAAGGCAAAATGTTTTTAATTTTCGACCTAAACCATTTCACATTTCCGTCCAAATTTCTAACGGTGTTAACAGAGGGGAAAAGTTTGATGCGTTTTATAAACGTATAGGACCAAACTGGGAAAAAAATACATATGAGACCAAATTGAGACTTTATATAAACGTACCCATAAATAAACAACTCTTTTCTATCATTGAAGTATTTTAGTATAGTGGCAACACAACTTTCCTTCCATTAACTTGAGTAGGTTTTAAATGTTAGAACGTCTAATATATATATATATATATATATATATATATATATATATATATATATATATATATATATATATATATATATATTTTAATTTAACATCAAATCATGACTTTGTAAATCAATATATCATGCCATGTGTCAAATAATAAGCTTTAAACACATGCCAGTCTTCACACAAAAAAAAAAAAACACATGCCGGTCAATAGTGCTAGTCTTTTTAAAGAAGAGAAAAATGGAATCAAATCAAGACAAATAATTTCTTTTTTATTACTAAAGTGTGTTTGATCTAACAGTTATAATTCAAATCTTAAAAGGTTTGAAGTTTTTTATTTAACTGAACCACAACTAATTCACAAAAAATCTTGGAAAATAAAACGTTTTATGGAAATAAAATAAAAGGTAAAAAGGGGAGTTAAATTGGCAAGACATGAACCTCTTAATAGGTAACGAATCCTGAATCACCAGCACACAAATATTTCCAGAAGAAGCAATTGCAATTTGCAAATCATTAAAATGGTAAACAAAATACCTTGCTTGCAATACTCAAACGTTAATTACATTGGTAATCAATCCGTGACAACAACAGTAACTAGAAAGTAGAAACAACACAGCCCGAAACCAGAAGAGCATCGCCACACACACTCATACACAGCACAGCAAGTCCTCTCCGTTATATTAACTCCTCCAAAGCTCCTCTCGTCTCTGCCACAAAACACATTCTTTCACAGTGATGGCTTCAGCACGAGTAGATCTGGATGGGAACTCCATAAAGCCAATCACCATTTGCATGATAGGTGCCGGAGGTTTCATAGGTTCTCATCTCTGTGAGAAGCTTATGTCTGAGACACCACACAAGGTCCTCGCCTTGGATGTCTACAATGACAAGATCAAACACCTCTTGGAACCCGACACACTTCCTTGGTCTGGTCGTATCCAATTCCACCGCCTCAATATCAAACAGGATTCTAGACTTGAGGGTCTTATCAAGATGTCAGATCTGGTTCGTTTATCTCCTTATCCTTTTTCATTTTTTCACTCTTTTCTTTCATGGGTTTCAATCAAAATTGTGCCTTTTCTCTTCATACCCTTCTTTTCCCTTCTGGGTTTTCATCTAAATTTTGTCTTTTCTCTTCATGCCCTTCTTTTCTCTTATGGGTTTCTCTCAAAATTGTGTCTTTTCTTGTGTTTTTGTTTCTTGCAGACCATTAATCTTGCTGCCATTTGCACTCCTGCGGATTACAACACGCGCCCTTTGGACACCATTTACAGCAACTTCATCGACGCGCTTCCTGTGGTGTGCATTTGTTTCTTTCCGAATTTTAAAGATTGAATCTTGTTGGTTGTTACGCTGATGGGGTTTGAGGAGTTGTGATTAATGTGGAAATAGTTTTTTGGCTTCAGGTGAAGTACTGTTCGGAAAACAACAAGCGTCTTATTCATTTTTCTACGTGTGAAGTGTATGGGAAAACGATTGGAAACTTTCTTCCTAAAGATAGCCCTCTTCGTCAGGTAAGCTTTCACTTTTGTTGCTCTAGATCTGTGCATAGCCAATGATGGATTCGAATTTGCTATGCCTCCCTTACTTTTTGAACTTGTCGGTGGTTGTTCCATCAATGTTTTTTTTTTAAAAAAAAATCTTTAGAATAACGGTAATGGGGAGAGTATTAGTGTAGAATCAAGTATTGAACTTGACTCTCCACATTTTATGTCAATGACATGTACCAACGGTGCTGACTTCAGGTTCTGTCAATGGTTTGTTGTTTAGTAATCATGGATCTTTTTGCAATCAGCCGTTTTTGTTTTATTTCTTTGTGTATGTATAAAGTTTTCCTTTTGTATTGGGACTTTGGAGCTGAGTTATGCTATATTATTTTCCAATGTTGTGTTAGGATCCTGCATACTATGTTCTTAAAGAGGATGAGTCTCCTTGCATTTTTGGTGCAATTGAAAAGCAGAGATGGTCCTATGCCTGTGCCAAGCAGTTGATTGAGAGGTTGATTTATGGTGAGCTGATTTCTTTTTTAATGTTTAAATTTGGTGTACATATACTGCTTCCATTTTCAAGCCTTGATTTGTCTCACTGAGATGCTATTGTTGGCAGCTGAGGGTGCTGAAAATGGTTTGGAGTTCACTATTGTGAGACCTTTTAATTGGATTGGACCACGGATGGATTTCATTCCTGGCGTTGATGGACCAAGTGAGGGTGTTCCTCGGGTTCTCGCTTGCTTTAGCAATGTCAGTCTACATTTTGATCTAGACTTTGTTTAAGCATGCTTATTTGTTATGTCAGTTTTTTGAATATCAGTTCTAAGATTTTTCTTCCATTCTTTTTCCGTAGAATCTCCTCCGCGGAGAGCCTCTCAAGCTTGTTGATGGGGGCCAATCCCAGAGAACTTTTGTGTATATTAAGGATGCTATTGAAGCTGTCTTATTGATGATTGTAGGTTCCCATGTCCAATCTTTTTATGTGACTACATGTGTGTCAAATACAAGATTATCTGATTGTAGAAGTAGAAGTTCATCTTTAAACTATCATTCTTATTGGATGGATTACTAATGTGAACAATAACCACCTTCACAGGAAAATCCCGCTAGGGCCAATGGACACATTTTTAATGTGGGTAACCCAAACAATGAAGTCACAGTTAGGCAGCTTGCTGAAATGATGACTCAGGTTAAAGGATTAATTTTGATCCCTGTTACAATTTCAACATGGTGTTTGGGGCAATTCAGTATTTATTTTCTTTCAATTCTGCAGGTTTATTCAAAGGTAAGTGGAGAACCATCTTTGGAAAAGCCTACTGTTGATGTGAGCTCCAAAGAATTTTATGGTGAGGGATATGATGATAGTGACAAGAGAATTCCTGACATGACCATAATTAATAGGCAGCTTGGTATGTTTCCTCATTCTACTTAACCTTTAAGTCCTTGTTTGTTATGAAGTTAGAATATCAGCTAATGCCCATTTCATTTAAAGAGAGAGTAAATTCTTGAGTTGGTCTTTGAAATTGTATGAGTTATGCCATTTTAGCCCTTGAGATATTAAAAATCTCGAATGAGTTCTTGATGCTGCAAAAAGTCATTCATATTGGTCCTTTTGTACTTTATTTTTCATTATTCTTTTATACTTTAAAAAGGAGAAAATTGAAGGTTGTTTTTAAAGTTAAAGATCAGGTTGAAATTTTCAAAATTTTAGAGATCGATATGCATGACTCAATTTTGAGAAATAACTTGAAGATTTACCCTTAAAAAAATGAAGTACATTTCAATACAAATATGTGATTTAGATTGATTTAAGAACACATTCAACCAAACTTTAAACAATATAGACACTATTGTCTATTAAGATATATTGTCACCTTTTTGTCAGGATGGAATCCTAAGACCTCACTTTGGGATCTGCTAGAATCCACTCTCACCTATCAGCACAGGACTTATGCAGAAGCCATTAAGAAAGTCATTGCAAAGCCTGTGGCAAGTTAAACTTGGAGATGTTGATGATGATGAACTTCACTGAGAAGATTGTCAGCCCATAGGGCCACATACATAGTATACGGGTTATTTTACATATAGTGGTAAACTTCTCCCCTTGGTTTTGTTTGGTATAGCCCAAAGTAGTTCATGCGATTGTTGCATGTTTGTGAGGAATTAAAGTGGGAAGTTATCAAAGGGCAATCTGTGCTTCTGCTATGTATTTTGCATGCAGCAGAGCTTGGGCTACTTGGACATATTTGGAGACCTTTTATTTATACGAGGAAAGAAGTTTTTTTTTTTTTTTTTTCTTTTTTGTGTGTTATTGGGATGTGTCTGTCATTCATTCCCATGTTGTCTTTACATATTCAGCTGTAACCATATGTTTCCTACAATTATTGGTCATTTATTTATTTATGGATTACTTTTGCAGCAATGTGTTTACCATTTTATTCGTTTAATTTATCTTTTATTTTTGTTTTCAAATCGAAAGAAAAAGTAAATAAAAAATTTTAAAAGCTGAGAATTTCATCTTGTAACTAAATAATTTGAGAATTTCAATTGAGTTTGACATGAGTTAAAAAATTCGATTAATATTTTAGACAACATTGATGTTAATTTTTAATGAATACATTCATCTCTTGATGTTTTATCCTATGAAATATTGTATACACTAGATAAATCTAATTAAAGAAAGTAAATGATCGGTCCTACTTTAGAGTGTACATATTTTGATAAAAAGACCATGACTATAAAAAACTGTGGTTACAAAAATGCACTGAAGATTTGAATGTATTTGTTTGAAAGCAAATCAATACAGTTAGTCTAGAAAACATTTAAGAAAGAGGAGTTTTGTTATAATTAAAAGTGAGAGACTAATGTAGTTGATAATTTTTGAATAAGATGATTTTACTCTGTATTATATTATGTTGCATAACTAGGTCCCTAAGAAGTAAAACTTCAGAATAGTAATATTTTGCATCAGGTGTTGATATAATATAACTGATCAGGAGATTGATAATGTTGCTGGTTTGAAAGCACATATTATTAAAAACTAGATTTTTGGATCCGTGTATTTGCATGGATACAATTTTTGTTTTTATGTTTTATTGAATTATTTACTTAAACATTAAAGTACTTTTTAAATTAATAAGTTAATATTAATTAATTAATTAGGATTTATATAATTGGATATTATTCCAATTTTATATTAAAATATTACCTTTTTTATTTATTCTCATAAATTTATTTGATTTTAGTTATGTTTTAAAAAATGAATTAGAATGTTTTTCAATGTAAATACATATTATCAATAATTTTGATAACATAATTTCTTTTAAAAAATTTATGATATTAAAATAATATATCTTAAATTATAATAAATATCAATATTATTTTTTTAGTTTTTCATTTGTTGAGAATTTTTATAAGTTTTTTTTATATCATTGAGATATTGTAATATGATTATAGTTTGGTATTTTTGAAAATAAATATCGTAATTGTTTTAAACTATCAGGAAAAATATTTTCCTTGTACTATATTTTACTTTTTTTCTGTCACCTATGGATTCTAATTTGGTTATTACATCCTACTATTTAGTGGTTTTATGATTTTGAAAATATTATTAATTTATGAGTATTATTTAAGTATAGAAATAATGTAAAATAAAAATAATCATCTTTAACTTTATTATTGATATAAGCATGGGTCTTTTTAACGCATATTTTTTTATATAAAAATAGTTATATTTTTTTATATCTATTATGTATATGACGACGATATTATTAAATTGTTTAAAAAAAATTAAAGAAATAAAGTATATTTTTAATAAGTTATTTCATGTAGATTTATAAATTATAATAATATTATAGTACTTTTGATTGTAAAAATATGAAATATAGAGCAAAAGTAAATTAAAATATTTTCTTATAAAAAATCTTATACTCACTTTCTTGAATTATTAGTTGAGAATCTTTATCATTATACCATTCTTTTAGAAAATTACGTTATTATTGCTCCAAAAAGAAATTATAATAATATTTTTTTGAGTATTTTTATATAATATTATTTAATTCATCTAATTAATATTTTATTATATTTATATATAATATTTTTAACTTTCTTAAATTATAGAAGATGTTTCAAATTTTATAAAATATTGTATTTATTCATATTATATTGGTAATTTTTATTATTGTACGTAGACAGTATTCTATTTATATTTTTAACTTTGTTAAACTATTTTATTGTTGTATGTAGACAGTAATTCTATTCATATTATATTAGTAATTTTTTAGATTTTTTGTTTACATTAATTTTTATAATCATGTTTTCAATTTTCTTTATAAAGTGTTTCATTAAGTTAATAATTAAGTTTTCTATTTACACATATTACTATTAATTAGCTGTTAATTTATAATTTTTAAATCGCGATATTTTTAATTCTAATTCTTAAAACTCATATACAGAACTTACTATATTTTTTCATATCATTTGTAATAATTAAAATATTCTATGGTTGAAAGTGTGTATATATATATAGATTCTAATTATTAATATGCTATTATTATTTATTAATTAGTTTTATGATATTTTGATTTGAAAAAATATTTTATAGTTTTATGTGAATATTTTATTATGACGAGTAATGATATTATATACTACCTCCGGTTCCAAATATAAGCAAATTTTAGTGGAATTTTTTGGTCCCTTAATATAAACAAAATTAGACTTTCCCAATGTCATTAAATGCTTGTTTACTAAATATGTCCTCATCATATATATTTCCAAGGTCACTAATTCTTTATTTTCAAGGTTACTAATTCTTTATGTAATAAATGATACTAAGGGTATTTTAGAAAATTAAATCAAATATGTGGTAACATTAATGCAAATAACTACCTCCAACTACTATTCTTAATATGTGTAAAGTTAGGTATATTTGCTTATATTTGGAACCGGAGGTAGTATATACTTTTTATAGACGCATACAAAAGAAAAAGGATAAACAAAGGAAAATAGTGGATAAAAACTTAAAAAATAAAATTACACGCCCGGTGGGACTCGAACCCACAATCGCCTGATTAGAAGTCAGACGCCTTATCCATTAGGCCACGGGCGCTGATATTTATGTTTTCTCAATATTTATATTAATCTTGCAAAATATCTCATTCGATTTATGGATCTTCTTCATCTGAAGAGGCCTATCAGACGTTATCGGAGAACATTGTACTCTAATTCAACGGTGCTGATATGATATTGGAATTTTATGAGGTTTTTTCTTGGCATTGATTCCTAAAGCTAAAATTAAATTTTAAAATAAAATTAATAGTAATAAATATGATTAGTTAATTTTTAAAATCCTTGTGGAACTCATGTATGAATTCTTGTTTAGTTCCTAATATTGAAGTGCAAGAGTTTTATAAATTATATAAAATAATAAGTAGTATGTATATCGGGACTCATTAAATTATTAAATAATCTACAACAACTTTCTAGGGATCTCTCCCATGGGAGATGTTCTATGATAAGAGGCTATTTAACATAACAAATGTGTATGTAAAGTCATGCATATATAAGAGAGTAAAATATAGAAGGAGATAGAAATAAAGAAAATTAGAATACTATTTTTTTTTTCGGAATCCGTAATCTTGTAATAAGAGGAAAAAATGTTTATCAATATTTTTAATAAAAGGTTAAGCTTAATTTTTTTTTCCTTGTCTCTTGCAGAGCATACCAATGTACTGTGGCAAATTGGAGGATTGTTGTGAATATGAAATTGTGGGTGAGCATGCTTTATGTTACTAACAGATATCCATTACAGAGGATATTTACAACAATATTTTAAGTCCTACAGTATGGTTCTGCCTTTCATCTCTTTATTTTTTTTAATTTTTTTACAATAAAAAGTTCTAGTTTTTATATCTATACAAACCTTAGTAGGTTTTTCAAGAGTTGAGTTGAACATAACTTCTCAAGTTGAAAATTTTAAATAAACTAGTAAATTACTAATTGAAATTATCTAAGCAGAATTTACTATTTTTTTAAAATTTAATAATTTATAATTGTATTAAGATTGACATTTTGCGCCAATCTCAAATGCGTGTGAACCCATGACCTTTTTTGTTTGTTCATAATCTTATTTGTAAATCTTTTCAACTCTTTCAAACCAAGTAATGTGTGACGTTTTTGAAATACTTTTTCACATGATAAAGTTTAAATTGTGAAAAGAGTTGTGAGTTTAATGTCTATTAAACACATGAGAGATGAAATCTTAACTATAATTAAGTCACAAATAATATTTATGGTTGAGAAAAAAAATCAACTTAATAACTTATTTACAAAATTGTCTGAATAGTAACTATATGATAGTTGATAGTTGATATTTTCTGAAATTTCTCTCTTAATATCTGTATTTATGTAAACATCTATTATGCGTGTGGTAGGGGTCCTACTCACCAAACGACGGCAACCACAAAATGAAAGTTGGTAATACTAACTAGTAAGTGTAAGGATATCAAACCACGCGTGATGCAATTGGACCATGATTTCGATGGAGGGGACAAAGTTGTTGTGCACAAGCCAAAAAGAATAACCAAAACAAAACTATTTACTTCCTAAAACAAGTTTGTAATTCATGTACCTTTTCTTAAATAGCTTGCAATTTATAACATTTATATAATTTATTTCAAAATAAAACTATTTTAAAAATTAATTTAAATTATATTAGATAACTTAAAATAATATATAATATTATGATTTTACAAGAATGAAAGTTATCTTAAAAAAATAACGATAAAATGATAAGTAGAATATTTATAAAGTTGTTCATAGTTATAACTTTCCTCAATTAATATTTTAAAATTTTTTAATTTATTTTGTTAAACATTCTAATAATTTTTAAAAAGTTATCAACTTTTAATCACACTTTAAATTAAGGGGTTGTCTAATTTTAAAAATTGTCATATTATTTTTTATTTATAAAAGTTTATACAAAAGATATTAAAAAAATATTTTTGTCCTGCTTATTATACAATTTTTTAAAAATAAAAACTAAAATAACAATTTTATAATTAAAACAAACCATAAACATTTCTCCTAACTTAATCAAACAAACCTTCACCCACAGACACGAAAAAAATTGAAGGAAAATGAAGGGTGGACAAAAAATAATTTCCACTTCACATCACATTCAAACTCCCTTGTCATTTATTGACCTGTAATGTTCTTCTTACTTGTTAGCCCCGGCCACGCTCCTCTCTTTTATATGCTGTTCCTTACCTGTTCCCTCATTCATTTCCATTCATGTTATTATTATGACTATATCTATTACACCACATTTTTAAATTATACTAGGCTTTTATTTTTGTTATTATTTTCTTACGTATCAATAGAATATTCTACCAGCAAGCTTTCAACTTAAGAAACTAGCTTTGTGCCGTCGTGATCCCTGCATCATTTTCTGTTCCATTTAATTCCAAGTTTGTTTCTTTTCTTTAATTGCTCTGTTTCTACGCGCTCTACTCTTTGTGGTGTACCACACTTCGGGTTGAAGGTTTTTTTTTTTTCATGTAACACACACTATTAAGTGTTTCCTTGTATTCTTGCTTCTTTTCCTTGCCTTCCAACCATTCTTTCCTACTTTTTGCTTTTACCCTTTTTCTTTTTATTTATTTTTCTTTTTATAGAGTTAAGAAGAGACAACAATTTTGATAGAAATGCTGTTGGGTTGTTAGAGTAACGGGTAAAAAGAGGGTCTTTCCTTCCCTCAGCTATGGCTCCAACTGCAAAGCTTTCTGGGTTTCGTAGAGAAGGCAATCACTGGTATTCCCTCTCTCTCAAAAATCAAAATTTCTTGTTAGGAAGTTTGATTTTATTTATTTTTGTTAATTGTCTTTTGAATTTTGATTTACTTTTGTTGTGGGGCTAATGAGAAAATGACATGTCCTGTTCACCTGATTACTGGGTGGAGTCCAAGTCAGACATGCATTTCTGTAGTTTTAAAAAGAGATTTTGGTGTGGTTTGCTATATTTTTTTATCATTGTTTTTTTGTGGGGTTTGTGGTTTTGGTAGGTTTTGCAATGCTGGACTACCAAGTGATATCAGTGTTTCCACTGAGGGTGTCACTTTCCATCTTCATAAGGTACA
This sequence comes from Clitoria ternatea, assembly GCA_037962975.1. Lineage (NCBI taxonomy): Eukaryota > Viridiplantae > Streptophyta > Magnoliopsida > Fabales > Fabaceae > Clitoria > Clitoria ternatea. Next base: position 90,923,337 of record CM075675.1, read on the forward strand.
CACCTTCCTTTCAGAATTGTTCTCTTCTCTCCCTACTAATCCATTGATAGGTTGAATAGTTGTTGTTCTTTTATTTTGTTTATCTGTGGTCCTGGTTTATCCTACTGCTCTTTGCGGTTATCTTTGAAATTTGATCCAACCCAATCAATGTGATTTATGGCTTATATGCTTTTGCTTTTGGTATGTTTGTCTCTATTGTTTAAGTGCAGAGACTAAGCATCTCTCTTCAAATAAGGGAGCTGGACTAGAATTACTGCAGATGCCACCTGTACAACACTTTTCACAATAAAATAAAAGTTTACATATTGAAATTGAAATTCAACACAATACCAACATTTTTCCTTCTAGTATGTCTGAAATTCTTTATGATGGATTGTATTCAGCTCATTTGGTATTAGTTAAGGACATGGTAACAAATGTTGCTTTTAGGTTATTGGATGTAATCTTTATTGGTGAAGATATGTAATTATTAATGCTTGAATGTCCTTTTAAGATGAAGCTAAAAGTTTATCTTGTTTCCAAACATGTTTGACTCACATAGTTGGCTGTTTTGGAAGTTATGCTACTTGTTGAGGTCTATCACAAGCTGTGAACACTTGTTCCTGTCTTGTCTAAATTAGTTTTCTAGTTCCTCTTTAGAATTAAGAGGAAAAAGTTTGAGGTATTGAAGAATTGGTTAGGGAACTGATTTTTCCTATTTTTCAATATGGAGTCCATGCATAATTGCATGATGTATTAGGGAGCAATTCTGTAATACAAGTTTATGGTAGTCATACTGTTACATACTTGATAGGGAAATTACTTGTACACTTATATCAGAGTTTGAGTATGATATACAATGGAACTGCAGTTCCCTCTTATATCAAAATGTGGGAAAATTGCTCAAGCGCATGAAGAGTCCAAGAATACCTTTCAGAAGACTCTCACAATGGTGCTGGAAGAATTTCCTGGTGGCCCTGACACTTTCTTAATTGTGATCAAATTCTGTTATGGGTTCCGTGTGGAATTGACAGCCAGAAATGTTGTATTGGTCCACTGTGCTGCAGAATACCTTGAAATGACAGATGAATTTGGAGAAGATAATTTGTTGTCCAAATCTGAAACTTTTTTCCATAAAAATATACTGCACAACTGGAAAGATTGTATTTTGGCACTCCATAGTTCTGAGCCTGTTCTGCCCAGAGCTGAAAAGCTTCATTTAGTGGGCAAGTGTTTGAATGCTCTATCTATGATGGCTTGTACCGACCCAAGTTTGTTTGGATGGCCTATGATGATGTATGGGAGATTTCAGAGCCCTGGAGGAAGCATTCTCTGGAATGGTATAAATACTGGTGCTAGAATTCGGAGCTCAGAATCTGATTGGTGGTTTGAAGACATCTCATATCTTAGTGTGAGTTTGTTTGAGAGGCTTATTAAGACAATGCAAGCAAGAGGTATAAGACCTGAAAACCTGGCAGGCGCCATAATGTACTACTCTAGAAAGCACTTGCCAGGTCTAGGTCGGTGGCAGGGTACTAGACAAGGTGGCAAGACCAGAACAGTTGCTAGTTTCAGCTTGACGCCCGCCACAGTTAATCAGAGAGTTCTGTTGGAAAGCATTGAGAAACTTCTTCCTGAAAAGAAAGGAAAACTGTATTGCCGTTTCCTGTTGGGACTTCTTCGAGTAGCTTTGATATTGAATGTCAGCCAAACTTGCAAAGATTCTCTAGAGAGGAGGATAGGGATGCAATTGGAACTTGCAACTTTAGATAGTCTTCTAATTCCTAGTTATTCAGATTCTGACTCGTTATATAACACAGAGTGTGTCGAACAGATTGTCCATTATTTCATATCTGCAGAATCAAATTTAACTGCCTTTTCTCCTTCATCACTTGACCTGCAAGCATCATTGCCATCTGAGTCATTAAGGAAAGTTGCAAAATTGATAGATAGCTACATTGCAGAAATTGCTTCTGATGTAAATTTAAAACTCGGAAAGATACGCAGACTTGCAGAGGCCCTCCCAGAGTCATCAAGATCATTACATGATGGCCTTTACCGGGCACTGGACATATATTTCAAGGTTTGATATTTCTGAGCTACATTTTTACATAATGGTTTATTTGTGGTTATAGATTGTTAGTTTGATGACTGCTTATGGTATTGTGCAGGCTCATCCTTGGCTCTCTGATAAAGATAAGGAAGAACTATGCAACATCATTGACTACCAGAAACTCTCAATCCATGCTTGTGCCCATGCATCTCAGAATGACAGATTACCCCTCAGAGTTGTTCTTCAAGTGCTGTTCTTTGAACAACTCCATTTGAGAACAGCATTAGCTGGATGCCTCAATGCATTGGATGGCGAAATTGTTGCGGCTGCTCCTGCTCCTGCAACCGCCCTGGCTGGTGAAATTGTACAAAGGGATGGATGGGTGACTGTTGTGCGCGAAAATCAGGTTTTAAAGGTGGACATGGATAGGATGAGTTCTAGAGTTGGAGAACTTGAAGAAGAGTTCAGTAAAATAAAGCAAGAAATGAAAAGCGTGACCAGATCTCACAGTTCCCGTGGTTCTCCTCGGTTAGTTATCAGGAAATTTGGGTGTAAGCTTGTTCCACGCCCTTCAGATGCTCAACCAGAGCCCCTTGACCGCACTGGATCCACACCAAGAGCGTCAATTGAACAGGCACGCCGGTCACATAAGTCCAGATAAATAGAAAGTTTTACTTGAGTGACAAGAAACCAGAGTTCCTCTTTATTGTATTTACATATACATAGCAATGTTGTGTGGTTCTGAATTTTTTGTACGAGGGAAAGGGAAGGAAAATGTTTGTTAAGCCATTATGCTTTTTTATTTTCTCAGTTTGCATATCTGAACATTTTCCATTTCTTTCCCTCGTGTATGTTGGTTGTACATTTATGTAGGAAATTTCACAAGTTGTTGTGTTTGTTTGTTGATTAGCTCCTGTCTTTGTATCCGTATAGATTTATTCATAATTTTGAGATATTGACGGTGGAAGATGTTGTTTTAGACCTCATTTGTTAAGGACGTTATTGTTATTAAAGAAAGAATCATTCAAGCCCTCCTAACGAAGATGCAAAGTTGGTGCAGAGATTGTAGAGCTCACAAATGATTGTATTTGACAAGGAACTGACTAGTAGTGAATATCAGCATAGTTTCTTTTATAGATGACAAATGTTGTATAGTTGTGACATGATTGTAATTTCCCTATAAATTACAGAAACAAATACGGTTTTTGTTGATCATTATCCTTTCGAAATTAAAGTTCAGAGTTTTTTCAGTGAGAAATAGACATTTATTACTGACATACTCGTCCTGATTTTTGATAAAAACTTTTACTTAGTATGTCTGTTTCTGTTGGCATTCATGTGACTTTCTGCATTGTGTTACGGTCGACAACTTAGATTTTTAATATACATTGATATGTGTGTGCTAATTTCTTCTAATTTAGTTATAAAATGATAAATTAGAATAATTGCACATGTTTAATTGTAATTTATTTTATAAGAGTAAAAGGAAAAATTACATAGTTACTTTCGCCATTTACTTTTGCTTGGTTGAATTTCTTTACTTTGGTATTAAGAATCCTAGGTAGGAATCACATTGCCTTAATAGGAACATTGCAATGCTTTGTATTAATTACTACCCTGGTTTACCAGGAAGACCCAGAAAGTGAAAAGTACAATAAGCACTGTGTATATCATTTCATGCCATGCTCTAGAAAATATGCAGTTTGTTTGAAAGGAATTCACATTTAACCTCTACACTTTCCAGTGTAAGAAAGTAATAATTGGAAAGAAAAAATTCACTCAACTACTATACTATTTTTTAAATCTATAAAAAGGCGAATCAAAACTGATAGTCATAGAATACCTTTCTCTTGATACAGTTCAGTAAGTTTTGGATCCCTTAAATATAAACTCTGCGTATTTGTTTTCAAAAATGGATTCACACATGTGAACCAAGAGTTACATTTATAGTCTTACTAGTAGTAGTTTATCTTGTTTGATTATGAAAGTTAAGAATGTGAGAGGATTTTTTCCATTCTAAGGTCAGACAAATCTTAAACTTTAACAAATAATTAAAGCCATATCAATATGGCGTGGAATTATTCACCTCTAGACTACTGAGAAGTGAAGACGTTTTTACAATTAAAGGGTAAGGTATGATAATGAAATTTGTAAATATACCAGGGAAGACATAAGTGTCGCTTTGGCCGAGTGGTTAAGGCGTGTGCCTGCTAAGTACATGGGGTTTCCCCGCGAGAGTTCGAATCTCTCAGGCGACGGTAAACTTTTAAATTTTTTTCATTTGGAATGTATTTTGTAAACCCCGACTCCTGAATTCAAGTTTCTTGATCTAAAGACTATTTTTTTGCGCAACTCAAAATTGACTCTTCTCTTCACACCAAATACACTTACACAGTGTTAACATGGGAAGCTTCACCATCTTCAACAACAACGCCGCCACATGGACACTCACTCAGTTCAACACTTTCCAATCTCTCAACACTCCTTCCATCATCACTCTCCACCATTCCATCCTCAACACCCGCTCTTTCAGGATCCACTCTCTCCCACCAGGATCTCTCAACCCATTGGAACAACCCAGACACGACCAACCCCATATCGGCGGCGGCGGCGATGACTCCGGCGACGGTGGAGGAGGCGGCTATGGCGATGGAGGAGGCGGTGAGGGGGATGAAGAGTTTGGACCCTTGTTGAAGTTTGAAGCGGTTATGAAAGAAGCAGAAGTTCGTGGTGTCAAGTTGCCTCCAGATATGGTGGAGGCAGCGAGGATCACTGGCATTAGGGAAATGTTTCTTCTTCGTTACTTGGAATTACAAGTGAGTTCTTACAAATGGGTTCTCTTAAAGTTTCAAAATTTTGGTTTCCAGATTCCTGTTTTTCTTACGTTGGCCCCTTTTTTGAATTTCAGGGTTCTGTTTGGCCGTTGTCTTTTTTGATGCAGCATTGTTCTATGTTGAGAAATCGAATGCTTGCGGACCCTTCTTTTCTTTTTAAAGTGGGAACCGAGGTTTTATCTCTGTCTCAGCCTTGTACTGTGTTATTGGTTTCATAATATTGTCATTCTGGTTATGCTAGAGTTTTTTTGGTAGGTAAATGTTAATTTGTTAGTATATGATTAGAAGTGTTAGTGGGAGGATTTGAGCATACCATCTCTCCCCCTCCTTCTTTCTTATCTCATTTTCCAACCACTGGACTAACCTTATATCTCTTGTCATACTAGAATTTTTATTGAGTGCTGTTTAGCTTTTTGATGATTTAGCCTTGTTTTGGAATGTGTAGATTGTTATAGACTCTTGTTGTGCGACCTTTGCGGAGGTTCAGAAGAGAGGCAAGGATTTTTGGGCTGAGTTTGAGTTGTATGCTGCTGATCTTCTGGTTGGAGTGGTTGTTGACATTGCTTTGGTGGGTTTGTTAGCACCCTATGCTCGAATCGGCAAGCCTTCTTTGTCAAAGGGTTTACTCGGACAAATTCAGCAGGCTTGTTCAGCTCTTCCTAGCAGGTTGGTTTTTGGAATGGTGTGGGAATATTGTGAATTCAATAGTGTTGTCCTGCTAATCAAAGTAGATTATTTAGAATATCCACAAAATATGGTGATGTTCATGGTTTGTTAATTTGCAGCTTCTAGGCTGAATTTAATTTCTGTTCAATGTTGCCAATTGTTATGCATACTTTGGTGTGACAAACCATTTATTCTGTAAAATTGTATGTAGAGGCTGGTTCTGATTAGCAATTGGTGTCTTAAATTGAGACTACTTTTTCTTGCATATAGCAATTTTGAAGAATAGTACTTCAGGGATACACAGGAAGAAATTTCCTCCTCTCCTTAAGTCATGCCTAAGTGAAATTTTTAATTGACTTCAAATTGATTATAAACTTCAGAGTACTTTTCAGAGATCTAGGTGAATGTGAAATTATGGATATGATACTGAATTACGATTTGAATGCAGTGTTTTTGAAGCTGAAAGGCCAGGATGCAAATTCTCTGTGATGCAACGCATGGCGACGTACTTCTACAAGGTGCCATGTGTTCTAAAACTTGAAGTACGAAATAACTATTAATTGTATGACAGAATGTAGGTTGTATAAAAAAATCCAACAGCTACACAATCAAACTCGGATTCATGTGATAGAGAGATTCTTTTGTTTTGTTATTAATTGTGGTACCATTTTTGTTTAATTTTTTAAAATTTGATTTGGTTTCTAGTAGTAGATTATTCGTTATTCCTGTGCATACCTGACATTCTGTGTTCAGGGTGCATTGTATGGATCAGTTGGCTTTGGATGTGGTCTTATTGGTCAAGGAATTGCAAATGCGATCATGAATTGGAAAAGGTGTGTGTACCTAGATGGATTTTGTTGTATAATTACATTACGTTTGTCTTGTTGACTAATTGTTTTGTTGGCTACATTATTTTATCGTATTTGCTTGGACTTTTTGTTTTGTTTTCTATAAATATAGTGCATTTTTATGGAGGGTCGTTTTTGCTTTTGTAAATTAATATTATTAAAGGAGTTTTGTTTATTTAAAACAGGAGCATCAAGAAATCTGAAGATGACATACCTGTGCCTCCTCTTCTGGAAAGTGCCGCTCTCTGGGGTATGTCTTGCTATGTTATTCAGTATTTCTATCCCCAGTCTTTTATACTTTATGTTAAGGTATTCTGATTGAGCACAAGTATATCCGGTTTCTTTTATGTTGTATCAAGGGACTGAAAATATATAAACCATGAATCTTAATTTATATTGATTTTAAAACGGCAATAATAAAGAATTTCATTCTAATATTGTTTTTGTCAACTTTTTTTTTAACAAGTTTTCTATTATTTTCAAGAAAGTATTTGTTATAGTGTTGGCTTGTTGGCAAGATGCACATAAGATTTAGCACCATCTTCTGTCATTTACTTGCTAGACCACTGTACATTTTTTTAGCTTACTTGTCGCATTAGTTTCAACTTGAATGCATTTGCCTCTGTTCATGTACCTCTCAATTTCTCTAGAGATGAAATAGAAAAAGAAAGAAGGAGATAGTGCTATAGGATTGTTATTTGTTACAAATGTACTATCTTTGCTTATTGCTTTATTGGTTATCCCTCTCTTTATCAGGTTTCTTCCTTGCTGTGTCATCCAATACTCGTTATCAAATTATCAATGGACTGGAACGACTTGTTGAAGCATCTCCCGCAGCGAAGAAGGTCCCACTTGTCGCAATGGCATTCACTGTGGGCGTGCGATTCGGTAACAACATCTATGGTGGAATGCAGTTCGTAGACTGGGCCAAATGGAGTGGTGTACAATGAGTACGTACTTGTCTTCCAATTGCACCTTTTTGAAACTTTTATCCAGTGCTGGCTAGTGAAAAATCTTGTCCAGGAGGAAGGTTCTTTCTCAAATCAAGAAATGAAGCTCCCATCATTTTTTCATCTGTTAGGCACCATGTCACCCTCTACTTATGCTGCCTTTTCTTCTCTACAAATTTTTTCCTCCCATTATCATGCAACGATATGTAATTGAGTTGAGTCAGATATGTTCAATTGGATAGTCAATGACAATATATAATGTGGATGGAATAAAATAATCAAAATTATTCTCCCTTTTCCACAGAAATTATCTTGCCAATCTTTGAATATTGTATGATGGAAGGAAGCTTTTGCATTATTATTTAGATTTTGATAAGTGAACGAAATGATAAAGAAATTGGTAAATATTAAATTAATTTTATCATATTTTATTTCCAACTCTGTTAAATTAAGGACGGAGAAAAATTGAGATATAAAATGGAGCAAACTATGTTTCCTTTGATTGTAAATAAATGATTATTTAAATTATAACAACTAATTTGATTTCATTTGAATTTTGAGTCATAACGAGGCTAAGAGCCTAAGACAATAGATAAAACTAAAATGCCACGCATTCAGTGATTTGTTCCATGCCCACACAAATTACATTTTTCTTGAAGTGCTATGAACTTTTACCAGTGTCGATGTGAAAAATCTCAAACAAAATAGATTGATACGTCATTTTAATTTGTTAGCACCTATTGGATCAGACAATCCTTAACCAGTGAGTGTGAAAATAAAATGAACAGTTGCTGTCGTCAGCGGACAGACCAGTAGGTGGTTGGAAGAATTAAGAAGGTAAACTTTGAATTTGGATTCTCTGGCTTGACACGAAAAAGGTCATTGAATTTAATGGTCAAAATGTTATCATGTGAATCATATATTCTTAAAAAATTAAGAGTAGTTAAATTTTGATCATTGGATTTAAAATCAATGATTCATTAATGGATAATTAGTTTAAATATTTCATATTTAATCTACTGATAAATGCTAACGGTACATATATATTTTTAACACATTTTTTTAATGTATTCTATGTCACTAATTAGTTTTTTAAAAATTAAATCATGTGTCTGGTAAATTGCTCACACTTCAAATATAAGATTTGAACGGTGGCGTGGTGTGGTGAGGTGTCAAAAGGTGACTAGGTGACAACGTGTGGATGAGTGTGAGGTGGCAAGGTGGGGCTAGGTGACATCATGTGAGGGAGTGGGGTGGTGAGGTGTGAAGGTGGTGGTTAATGGCCGTATGGTGGTAGAAAACAACAAGGGAAAATGGAACGCAATGAAATCGAGGCGTTTGGTCATATTTACAAGTAGTGCGAACATAAGTATTTGAAATGTAAACTTAAATGAAATATGAATAATTTAGGAATTTTAGGCTAAATTGGCAAGGCATAATATAAGCAACGACGTTTTTTTATGTTTTTCGATGTCAAACATTAGAAAATAAAATTAAGTTCGAAGAATCTTATTAACAAATTTAATCAATATAAGTAGTTTTATAAAAATGTTTTGGTTCAAAAATGATTAATGACTTCAAGGTTATACTCGAGGCGAAAGTTTATTGACTTGAAACGAAAATGATCATACGTTGATTCTGTATTTCTGACATTTATGTAGTTTCTACCCCAAACAACTTCCCTACAAGGTTGCCTTAGTCTTAGAGAGTCTTAACTTATCCCTACCACACACAAAACCCAAGATATAGGACCGGTCGAGGCCTATATCTTCTTATAAAAACACATGGCAAAACACATGAAAATAGGTTTAGGGTCCCAAAGATTTATCCTAAAAATCAAGGTTGTTACAACTTCACAGTGTGATATGGCTTCTAAAGTTATGTGACAAATGCATAAATATAGTCAACAACTTAATTCCATCTTCCTGACAACACAGTGCCATGCTTGCGACAAATGGATCCTTATGAAGAACATTGTTGCTCATGCGTATTAACGAGAATATTATAAGTCAAGCAGCAGTTCCTAATTAAATGATAAGGTTCATCATCTGATATAAATTGAATAAAATCACTTAATCGGTTTAAAACAATAAAAAAGTTGATCAAATTAAAAATCAATTAAGCTGAAATTGTAAAAAACGACATTATGTGTATGATTCGGATCAGATTTTGTATCTACCTATAGTCTTCAATATATTACTTCTATATTTATATTAACATATTAAATTACATACATTAGTTATTCTTAAAATGAGACTTAAAGACTATAAGCACTTATTTATGATTTTTTTATTTATGCTGAAAATTTTTAGAGTGGTTATTTTGTTTCTGGAATAGTTATTTGGAAATATGTGTCTTATATTTGATTTTACAAAAAAATTATAATTAATATAAAATCGACCAAATTGATCCAATCTGAATCATATTTTATCGGATTATATTGGATTGAATGTCATCATATATTCCAACCGAACTGTAACTTAATAATATGATCGGATCGGATATATTTTATCGAATAACCAAATTGATCCAGATCGTGAACACCCTTATTAAATACTGTGCAACATGAATACAGATACAAGTATCGGGTATAATATGAATCAAGTACATGGATATATTATTGTTAAAAATAATAAGGTACGAGTACACATGCAAGACTAATAAAATATAAATTATATTTATATTTATATATAAAATATTGAAAATTTTATTATAAAATCATTAAATCTTGATCAAAATAACAATTTATGAAAAAAGTTATATAAAAATTTACTTAAAAAAATATCCTTAAAAATCTATGAAATTAAAATATAAAATATTAATTCATAATATGATAACAAATTCATCATAACTAACTATCCTTAAAAATATATATTAATTTAGTTATCTAATTATCATTTATATTCAACAAAGCTTTGATGAATGATAACGCGATTGTTCGCATTATATAGTAGGAGAAAATTAAGAATGTTAGATGATATTGATTTGATGTAATTTACATTTAAACCCTTTATATAAAATATATAGATTTATTTAATTAATATATTTTATTTTATTAGATAAGATATGTTAATTTAAGTTGAATTTTATTATCATATAAATAAAACCTTCTAAAGATTCACAATTTAACATCACCAAAATATTGATTTTATTTTAAAAATTAGATATTTGTTGTTTAATATAGCATATATTTTATCTTAAAAGTTTAAATTTACTTATTTATCAACATGTTAGCTTTGATCATTTTAATGAGAGTATTGGTATTCTAAATTCAAAATTTAACTAGATAAAAAAATAATTTTAATTACACGAAGTGATACGTTTGAATATACAGTCTAAAGTATAGTATGACTATGGATACAGGGATAATACGTGTAACGATAGTAATCAAAATTTAAGAGTAAAATTTTTCACATTTTTGAGATTTAAATTATCCATTAAAAGCCCCAATAAAACAATAAAGCAATTGGTATAATTAAAATAAATAATTTAATATTCCTCTTGTTGAATAATAGTCTGGGAAATGTCGAATCATTTAAACCAGACTTCATGAGATTTGTTGATAATCAACATTGCGTATTCTAATTTAAATAGAGTCATAGCATGCTATTATTTAATATGTGAGTTTAAGTGTTTCAGGGAAACATAAGGATTGTATTACGAAAAATAGGGGGAGTACGTATGCCAAAAGAATCTTTAAAAGTGTGGTCTCGTCAATAAACCCTTTTTAATCCAAAAAAGGAAAGTCTTAAAGTCTGAAAAAATGTTCTCAAAGAAAGAGATCTTTGCGTCTAAATACCTACCAGACTTAACTCAGAACAGCTTATCTCATACTTCAAATTCTGAACATCAGATCTTGTCTCTCTCATAAAAAGCTCTCGGACTTATCAAAAGCGTCTGAATATCTTGTGAATCACTGGATCCAAAATTCACTTTAAAGGAAGTTCCTATTCAAGTTTGGCTTAAGAATCTCAACGGTTAGAATACATCCTTGTAAGCACGCTTAAGCAAAAACCTACGAAAAGAAGAATGACAAAGCAAGGCAGTCTACACTTGACTTTAATATCGTTAAGTCTTTCACCTATGCCTTATAGATTCAGAGATTCTCTGAATAAAAACTTTCTCCTTTGTGAAACTTACGCTATCTTTACCCTGTCTATGGTCGCACATATTTCAAAGCTTTCCATAATTACGTACTCAAAACATCTCTCTCTTTGACAAAAGAAATCTAGTTATTTGTTGTGCAACATCCTTATTTTTGAAGATATTATCTCCCAACGGACTTATATCAGTTACCTTCTCCATGAGATTCTTGGAAAATTGTCTATAAATTGAATTAATCTCATCAAGAAGAAAAGAAGAGCAAGAGTGAAAGAAAAGACTCAAAGAAAAAGCAAAAATACAAAGAACACAAAATGGAAAATAGAAAAAAAAAGAGCTTGCTAAAGAAAAGGAAGATGGGCAAAACACACTAAGAAAAGTGTGGATGAAGAAGAGAAAGTATGAACGAGCACCAGACATTCATATCCAAAAGCCCAAGAAAAAGAATGAAATGACAATCTGCTCAAGAAAAAGAATTCAAACCAAGAAGAATCACCATGAAGACAACGAAAGCTTGCTATATGCATTCCTTCTCTCCTGAAAGCCATAACAACCAGAGCTATGCAACCAGCTCATATCTCTCACCTCTTCGAAGAGTATATCATCTCTGACCATGTTTTCAGGCTTAGTACCTCTCATACTCTTGTTTCATATTACAAAGGTAATGAGTCAAATGAATGAATAAGTCCTTCTCCTCCTTCACGGGCCAACTCATGTAGTTGATCACTTAACTTAGCTAAGTTAAAAGGCTTATTCATTCAAATTGAAATAATTCTTCCAATCCTCTGGTTGTACATGTCAAGTGTGTCACCAGACTCTGTTAGTGTGGGAAACACTATTGGCCTGGAAAGGCTTTTGAAATAATACTCTGGGGTTCGAGCTAGGAGTGGCTCATGAAAGAATACTCGGGTTTGCCCCAGGAGTAGATGCTGTAAAATAATACTCATGGAATCCAGAGGGGTTTGGTGTGTTGAAACACAGGCTGTGCTTAGGCCAGGAGTAGCCGGAGTCAAGAATACTCAAAGCATGAGTTGTGCTCAGGCAAGGAGTGGCCAGAGTTAAGAATACTTAGGTTTGCCCCAGGAGTGGAAGCTTGTAAAAGAATACTCGGAAGCACGGGAGTGGTTGGATTCAAGAATACTCAGAAGCACGGGTTGTGCTTAAGCTATGAGTGGCTAAAGGGGTAATGTTTTCCAATGGGGCAATTGAAAAACTTAATTACGAAACTAGGGTTGTTTCATTTTTATTTACTGTGTTTGGGTCCCTTTTGGTGTCGGATGAAAAAAACACGACATAAGAGTCGTTTATATTTTTGGCGACTTGACGGGTGACAGCCACGTGGCTGTGTCGCACTTAAAGCTGACGACATATTAAAAGGGGTGTCGCCAAAAGTTTAGGCGACACATTGTGATTGGACAACAGGTCGGTGGCAGGGTGTGTCGCCAGAATTGGTAGCGACTTAACTTTGACTTGTATAGTGTTTTAATTTTTTAAAATTTAAATTCAAAAATAATTTAATTTATATATCATGTATTTATTAAGTTAGATTTAAGTTATATTTAACAAAAGTAATAATGGCTTAATTTATATATTATACTGTTTAATTTTTAATTTTTTTGTATACTGTTTAAATTTTGAAAAAATTATTTTCAAAATTATTTTAAGTTAAAAAATATATTACTTTATTAAATTAAATTTAAGTTATATTAAACAAAACTAATAATGGAAGGGGATTAATTGAACTTGTACACTGTTTATAGAAGGGGATTAATTGAACTTGTTTGCTAAATACAAAAAATTTTAACTTAATAAATATGTTATCAACAAAATACAATAATTTTACTATTAGAAAAGAAACCCGAAACAGGTACTTTATTTATGGATGAGTTAAGATTTGAAGTTGCGTACTGTTTTCATTTTCTAAAATTTAATTTCGTAGTTAAGTTATATATTATATATGTAAGTTATATGTAACAAAATCGTTAATGACAATATATATATTTGTTAAGTTATATTTTAAAAAATCAGTATTGAATTAATATGTAAAGTTATTAAATTTAAGATTATTGTATTTAAATATTATATTTATTTAGATAGTAAGTATTTTTACAAATTACTAATTTTGTTGTATTTTTACAAAATGATTATATTTTATTTAGATAGTGGTAAGAAATAAGATGTGTCATATTAACTTATGACGACACAGGCTGTGTCGTAGGAACTTTTGCCAACACACCCACATGTCACGTCAGGGGCAAGTCGTAAAAAATGTTAACGTTTTCTAAGTCGTCTTAATTTTTTCCGACACACAAAAAGAAGACCCAGACACGTAAATTTTCAACAAACTGCCCCAGATATGTAAATATTTGTTTCAAACTGCTCTAGTCATAAATTTTTTCTAGTGGCTGAAGTCAATAATACTCGTAAGCTCAGTCTAGGCTGTTTATGTAAAAAATTTTTACATAGTGAAAATCCTTCAGATTTGAAGGTACTGGATGTAGTCTCCGACTTGGAGGTGAACCAATATAAATTGCTTGTATACTGGATAGTGAAAGTTTGGCAAAACTATGCTCGCTCAATCAAACAATCACGCTCTTCGCATAAGCAAAAGTCTGATCCGCTATGCATAACACATTGACGCTTAAATATCACTTTTTAGATTGAAAAAGTAAACAAACTTATTCAGTCCCCCCTTCTAAGTCTGTTCTCCAAACCATCACCTCTATTAGATAAAATATGCAATTATTTAACTGAACATCACATATTAAAATTAATGTTAACAATAATATTATTAATCAAACCAAGATTTCTAGATAGAGACAAAACAATAACAATGAGAAAAAATGATAATTTGAAATAGTACAATTAAATAATATCATGTTTCTATTTTATTTATTTATTATTGTTATTATTGTTATTATTGTTATTATTTAATAAAAAAATAATTAATTAATCACACATCATATATTAATAACAATATTATTATGAGAACTACTAATAAGACAATAAATAAAATATCAACAAGACATTAATTAAACAAGTAAGAAAAAACTAATGAATAAATAATAAAATATAAAATATAAAGAAATATAAGAAAATGTAATATATATGCATGGATCAGACAGGAATAGGGGTGCGCGCAAAGACTAAAAGGCCAGAACTTTTAACAGCGAATCAAAACCGGTGTAAAAGGCTAGGCGGTGTTTAAAGGTAATTTTCTGACAGCATATAATTATGCAGATTTTTCTTATAAAATTAGACTTCTTACCCCCCTAAAACCATGCAAACAACCTCGGAATGCCACCAAAATTTGATACCACCTAAAACACGCTATTTATGACGCGTGGCAATTGGCCACACCTCAAAATTCCCAAAAAACGACTGACTTATGCGTAAAATGTATTTCTACCAATTTAGGCCAAAACCTTGGAACTTAACCAGCCAAATCATGTTGGAATTGGATCATTCCAACTCCAACAAACTTAAAACATCAAATACAATCTATTGGACCTATCTAGAGGTCCCAAAACACCACCTAATGCAGTATGACCCTTCCAGTTCCTTATTTGACATAAATTGTACAAAAACTCATAACATATCCTAGGAACTACCAACCGACCCCATTTCCATCAATCCAAACACAAGGTTCACTATCATCTCATTACAATACACACATTAATTCAACAATGAGACCTGCCCATGGTTTTAATCATCCAATTATGCAATGCAAGTAGTTCCTAGACATTATGCAATGCAACATACAATCCATGGACCCATCTGTGGTATCCACTATATAATCATCATCATCAAGATCATCAGTTGTACACAATCACTATGCAGTTACCAAAAATCTATCAGACTTCCAGTGAAGCCATCAGCTACCTAGGATTCACTAACAAAATATAATCACATTAACTACACATATACATTATATATACGTATCGAGTCGGCCAAGGCTTACTACATCAAAACCATACACAAATATACATCCTCGCCACTAAACATCCATCCACGCTCGATAACTCCTTAATACTCGTCACCACGATCTAAATCCACTGAAACATCAACAACAATAATAGGGGTGAGCACGTATATATTAAGCGACAAATATTGAACCAGATCCCACCACGACACCCCAAGTACCTATCCAGTTCCATCATCACAAAGATACAATTATATATTATCAACATATACAGTAAAATCATCAACAAGGCATTAACTGCTCACAATTCCATATGTACCTACCCATGTAACTATATGCGGATCCGATTAACATAATTGGAATTCTATCTACACCATTCTACCTTAGTCTAGTCCCTTATGCTCTTCCCGCGTGATACTGGTCACCTTGTGACGTCTCGAGACTTAATTCTAGCTCCAACAGTAATCACGGACCCTCAGGACCTAGACTAGAAGATGTAGCACTAGAATTACCAATTTTGGGTTCCTGACCTTCCACGGTCACCCAACTCAACATGAAATGCAATCACACCCTTTCATATCAGATTTCATCAATAAACATAAGCTACCTCAAGCTTAACTCATCATTAATGATCTCAACCTTATGTAATTAATTCACAAACGCATAAAACGGCATAACAATCAGTCATTTCGATTCCATCAACAACCACACACTGCAAGGTATATGGTCAATAACACAACATCATCATCATATACCATTTAAAATAAGCAATCAACAAAACATAATCATACACATATACATATATACCCCTACACATTCATGATATATGCGTTTAAGATATAGTGTTCCCCTACCTGGATTCCTACGCTCGAGGAGTCCCCAAAGCTATCCAATGCTTCTGATCACTTTTCGATTACAATTCCGAAAGTTAATAATTCCTAATGTAACCAATAATACATTTTTAATATCACCAACGCTATCAATTTCATATTCCGGCGTCTAAACTAACAATTCACATAAATTTTGGTAACTTTCGCTTACTGAATTAAGTTGCCGACCACTTAAACTATAATCCGGAATAACCCCAAATCTGCCCGGCCTCCGAAACGGCGCCGAAACGATCCTTAATCTACACCTAACCATGGAAACAGTAGAGTCAAGCTTCAATTCATGAAGCGACAACAAACCGGCACCCGGGTATTGAAATACTTTGAAATGGAAGAAAACAGAAACCTCAATGCACCTCAAAGCTGCCCACGCACAAACGTTGATCCCAAAAGCTTAAAAATTCACAAAATTAAAAGAATTAGTGAGTGGGGAAGAAAAACCATGGTGGAACCGAATTTGGGGGTTTGAGGTTTACCTTTGAAACTCAAAAAATCAGAGCTCCCACCAACTTCCCATGACTGCCAACGTGAGAAAGAAGGGAGGAGGAAGCTTGGTCTTGCTTTAGTTAAGAAGAATTGCATAGGAAGATGATGGGATGAAGGGTTAAAGCTCGCGGGTGAGGGAGCAAAATGGCAAGGTTCTTTCCTTTGTTTTCAGCATGCACGCACAAGTGAGAGAAGAAGAATTGAAAAGTAAAACTTGGGAATTAATGAAAGTGAGGGTATTCTGGTCTTTTGGTGCATTAAATTACTTTTTGGAATCAATCGGATAATTTTTAGTTACCAAGAACGTACCCAATTAATTTCTAAAATTAACCATGCCACATCGGAATAAATAAAACATCCTTAATTTAATTGTTTGGCCAATAAAATTTACCGATAGTAAATTTCAGGATGTTATAATACGAATATATCTCAAATTGTTAACACCCGTGTAACATAGATTAAATATATAAACTATATAAATTTTAATTAGGAGTGAGGACCAAGAGGGGCCAATGTTTGCATAAGAAAAGAGCCCACATAGGGTTCAGTCTAGCTGTGAACACAATACTGTGAAGCAAATACTCATCAGCTGGTTACAAAAGTCAATTGTGCAAAATTTTAAGTTATGTTACGGGACTTTTTGGTTCTTTTAAAGGTTACTGTTTGGGTGAAAAGAAGTTGCTTAATAGATGAATTTAATCAATAGTTAATCCGCAAAAGGGGAATGCGGATTTGTCTAATGCTTTATGTCCCATGTGTTAAAAAGATGTTAAAAAGAGGTGGAGGTTACTGTTCATTTACTATAGAGTCAGAAAAACGGAGTTATAAAAATAAATAAAATTTAAAAATTAATTTCGTATGATTGTAAGATTTTATATATATATATATATATATATATATATATATATTTTATATTGATCAAATCAAAATTTAATTAATCTCAACAAACAACTAAATACCCTCTGTTGATCCTGTATACTTTTCTTGTTCAGTTTCGAAAGAGTGTTACAGGTGGTTTATTTTCCTATATGCCTTATAATTAGATCTCGTTTTAATCAACATGTTAGCTTGATCAATGGAAAACATTTTGAGTAGTTTTGAGCAGTTACGTGATTTGTTGCTATTTGGTCAATTTCTTAAAAATGTTGTTTTTAATAATGATAGTAACAAAATGTTGAATTTCA
Source organism: Clitoria ternatea (assembly GCA_037962975.1). Taxonomy (NCBI): domain Eukaryota; kingdom Viridiplantae; phylum Streptophyta; class Magnoliopsida; order Fabales; family Fabaceae; genus Clitoria; species Clitoria ternatea. The sequence goes on from CM075675.1 coordinate 90,941,247, forward strand.
CAAAGTATATAAAAGTCAGTATTGGTTAAGATGTAAAACGAAGATTTCAAATTATTAATACCTCCGGTTCCAAATATAAGTAAATATACCTAATTTTACACGTATTAAGAATAGTAGTTGGAGGTAGTTATTTGCATTAATGTTACCACATATTTGATTTAATTTTTTAAAATACCATTGGTATCATTTATTACCTAAAGAATTAGTGGCCTTGGAAATATATATGATGAGGACATATTTGGTAAACAAGCATTTAATGACATTGGGAGAGTCTAATTTTGCTTATATTAAAGGACCAAAAAATTCTATTAAAATTTGCTTATATTTAAAACCGGAGGTAGTATTATTTTTTATCAGTATAGAGATCCCATATTGTGTGTTATTGGATCTTTTTTTGAATCATGTATAAACATTTTTACCTCTATAATTTTGATTAACCTTAAGTTGCCCCATAGGCCTTTAATTATGTGTGCTTGTAAGTCCACAAAACATGGAATGAATCTATAACTTTTTCTTCATAAAGTTTATGGGGACAAAATATATATATATATAGATGTATTTACTTTTACTAGTTTTTGATATTATCAATGCAAACTTTTTAATTGATGGAAGAGTTTCTCTATTATGATTCTATTAATATTATCAAGAATTAGATACAAAATCATATAGAATTAAATGATTGAATACTTGTTTAATTATTTTTTTTCAAAAGATTAAATCTAGGTTAACCATTCATTGTTTACAAAATACAAGAACTCATAAACAATAGTTATGATTTATATTTATACTTTAGGAATTTTTATGGTAACAAATTTATACTTTTAGACTTTGGGTTAACTATAAAAACTACTATTGAGATTCCTTAAATGATATCTCCTTTTATTTTTAAGATTTTGCGGTGATTTTAATCATCACAAAATAATAAAATCACCAATAACTGATAAAAATTGAGTGGAGGATGATTTTCACTCAAATATTGAGTAATGTGTACATAATTTTGACATATTTTGAAGGTGTGGTTTGTGTAATTTTTTATTACTTTAAATATATATACATATGTATTCTATACTATAGATTTATGTTTATGTTGTCCCATGGTTTAAAATTCCTGAATCTGTCCCTTGGTTATCTTTTTATATTTATTTAATTTAACTCTTTTCTTTGTTGAGAAAAAGAATTGTGCTGGTTTTGTAACATCCTGGTTTAGATTTAATTACCGATTCAGATTAGTGGCTGATTAAGATTAATTGCCGATTAAGTTAATGGCTAAATAATAATAATAATGCCAGGAAAATAACGCATGTGCCCTCTTGGTAGTATAAAGGGGCTTCGGTTCTCTCTCACTCATTATTATTCACGCTGTGGAGAAAAGACTAAGAGAGCTAAGCACTATTCCCTGTGCATGCAACCAGCATTCTTCTTCTTATGTCATTTCTTCGTCTTTTTATCTTTCTTCTTCTTCTTCCACTCGAACGTTGAGTAGAACCTCGAGTGGGAAATGGGGACAGCGTTGGGCGCCTGGAAGTTTGGAAGTCCTCCATTGTTGGTGAGGATTGGACTGTTCGAGTAAAGGAACAGCTTTTGGAATCCTCCACTGGACCGAGAGAGAGGACAACGTTGTGCCTTGGAGGCTTGGAACTCCCCACTGTTCTCGCATACAGAGCGTGGGTGTCATGGAGGCAGAGCTATTTGAGAGTGTGACTGGCTCGGTGTTCCTCCAAAATAGAGTGTTGTGTTGGACGACGGGAAGCAGGGTCGTTTTGTTGAGAACGAATGACCAACGGAGCGATCGGAGAGCAACCCTAAACCCAGGTAGGGGGGCTGATTTACATCTCAAATGCATGGTTTATGGACGGGTTCCGGGTGAAATTGCTTTACTGTGTTGTGTTATACTTGAAATGTGTTGATTGATGTGTTGTGGTTGAGTAACAGTTTATGAAACGCCCTGATTTATGATAGCTGTGATCTGTGTAATGTTGTGTTGATTTCCGTCCATGAATGCATGTTCACTTGCATGTGGTGTATATGGATATTATTGTGAATGCCGAGTGCATGTGCTGTGAACCAGTGTGAATACCGAATGCATGTGGTGTGAAAATGCTGTGCTGGTTCTGTTGTGATTTTATATAAATGCATGAGATGCTTGTGGCTGTTAATGAGAAAGCCGAGCGCATATGTATGACTCTGCTATACTGATTCCAGAGAGTGATTTTATATTTAAATGCATGAGATGCATGTTACTGACATTCCGAATGCCAAGTGCATATGTGTGGACTGTTTGTTGATTCTCGTGTGGGATATTATCTGAATAAGCATGGGATGCTTGTTGTGAAATGCATAAGGTTGCATATATAGAAAAAGGGTGGCCCGTGGAAGGTCAGGAACCCTATGTGATGATTTCTAGTTACAGATTCTTGGGCTGGATCCTGTGAGAGCCCGTGATAGCCGATGGAGCTAGAGTTAAGTCTCGATACGTCACGAGGTGACTGGTATCACGCGGGAAGGGCTAATGGATGTGAGGCCGGGAAGGAATCTGTAACTGAAATTATTGTTTAAGTCGGATCCGTATGCATGTGTATTGGTGCATTGTTATTGAGAATAACATGATTGATATAGTCTTGGATGACTTGAGTAAATTCCGATTGGATGAATGTATGTATATTGATACTGTTGCCGAGTGCAATGTGATGGTATGGTTGTGAGTATATGTTAATGAGAATAATGTGAATTATATAGCCGAGTGAATTGAATAATTCCGATCGGATGATGTTGTGTGAATATTCATATTGAATGACAGTGTATGTTATTGTTGATTGAGATATGTAATTGAATAATTGAGAATTTGAGGATTAATCTAAGTCAATAATTATCATTTAATATATAAAATGCTCACCCCTACTGTGGCTATATTTCAGTAAATATAGGTCGGAATGGTGAATGACGAGAGATCCTCAAAGTTCGAGTGATAAGCATTCATACTGCTGTAGTGTACACACATTGTACCTATTGTATATATATATATATATATATATATATATATATATATATATATATGATGTAGCCTTGGCCGACTCTTAAGAACGCTGTTTGTTGAACACATATTCATATATATGAGAAATCCGAATTACCCGGTATTCTGAGTATATGTTTATATATATGATGTTTTAAAGTTATTGAGTTATATAAGAAGTACTGTTATAGGAGAAAGGTCAAAGACCAAATGGTTCTTAGTGGAATATTGTTGGGAGAGCCATTTCCGAGTGAGGCTTAGCGAGTGAGCTTTTCCGAGTGATGTAAGCTTGAAATGATTCCGAGAGCTATGTGTTCAAAATGACTTCTTCCGATGGAAGGCTAGTCAATGTGTTGTCGAATGGAAAGTAGTTGAATGAGTCTCTTCCGATTGGAGAATATTTAAATACTCCCGAGTGAGAATTGACCGATGGAATTCTTCTGAGGGAAGAACGGTCAAAATGGTTCTGAGTGAAACCCATCTTAGTAAATCTATTCTGAGGGGATAAGGTTCAGATATTGTCGAGCAGAACTTAACTTGGTGAAGTATTCCGAGTGAATAAGGTTATATATATTCCGAGTGAATAAGGTTATATATTTCGAGCGGATAAGGTTTAAATAAATCCGAGTAAGACTTAACTTAGTGAATTCTTCCGAGTGAAGAGAAGTTAGAGTATTTCCGAGTGGAACTTGATTAAGGAGACCATTTACGAGGGATGGAAGGTCAAGGTATTCGCTGAGTGGAACTTAGTCGATGGAACTCTTTCGAGTGAAACATACTATATAGATCCCGAGTGGATGAGGTTATAAAATCTTTAAATGATACCTGACCTAGTAACATGTTCCCCGAGTGAGGGAAATTAAAATATACCGAGTGAAGAATGGGTAAAACACCTCTAAGTGAATTGTGATTGAAATACACCGAGTGGTATTGGATTGAGGGAAATACTTCCGAGTGAGGGAAAACTTATAGATTCCGAGTGGAATAACCGAGGGAATCATTTCCCGAGTGGAGATTAAGACGCTTCCGAATGAAGCATGTTTGTGACCTTCTTGAATAAAAATAAGGATCTGGCTAAGAGTTTACTGAGTGAAGCATGACCCGAAGGGGACCGTTCCCGAGTGAACGTGGTCCCGATTCCGAGTGATATACCGAGTGCATGGGTTCGCTTCAGCGAATGAGGAATCGCTCCAGCGAGAATAGGGCTCGCTTAAGCTTCATCTTCCGCTAGTTTTGTTTAACCGAAACAGGTCTTGCCAGCGTGTGGCATCTTGATTCATTCTTCTCTTTTCTCTGGTCGGTTTTCTGCTCCCTAAGCTTCCAGTTTGTTTTATTTTATCCCGACTGCTTTGTGAACGTTTGGATTTTGGAAAAATTTCCCCTGTTTCGGACTTGTTTTTATTTAAGTCGGGATGTTTCAGGTTTGAATTTGTCTAAACCTTACATCAGGTGTTTAAAAAAGAGTGTTTGATAATGTACTTTTATTTTAGTTGATAATTTAATATTTTGTACTATCATTTCATTTAATAACATGGCATTGTGTTAAATAAACACAAATAACGATCATGCATAAAAATAAATCTAGTTCGATGAGACTTAACACATGTTGGCCTTAATTTTTGTCTGAAAAATTAATAGTTTACTTTAAAAAATTCTCAGACATCGAATTGACAAAAAAAAAATAAAAATACTATTATTTATCTAAAACAAGTTGAAATAATATTAAGCTCTTCCCAAGTTCACGATGCACATGGTTCAATGCTAATTGGTTATTACAGAACTAATCGCTACGAAGACTTTTGGTATATATAAATCTACTAAAATGTTAAATAGTATGAAGATGAATTCGTATTAGAAGATACTTTAATTCAATTGGTTAATTGTTAACTGTGATTACAGACTACAGTAGGTTGAAAGATAAAATTTATGGTAACGTTATATTCCTTACTGTTCAACTCAAAAATATTTATATCATATCATGGTATTATTAATTCTTCTAACTTTTAAGTTATCTTTTTAATTTTCACTAATCAGTAAAATATTCTCGCACTGAATTGTAAATTCCATACATACCACCTGTTTCGTGTGAAAATTTCATGCAAGGTTATCCTGCCAAACAACATTTTTGAAATTGATATTTAATTTTTTTTTCATGCTTAAAATTGAAATTTAATTAAAGACAGAAAAATCTCATTTGTGTTCATTTTTTTAAATATATTCTGTAAAAGGAGAGAAATAAAAAAATAGCGTAAAGGGAATTATGCAATGTAGCAAGTGATTACAATGAAGGATAAAAACTTTACTAGAAAATGAAAGATAAAAACAACATTTAATAATTAATTTAATTAAAAAATAGTGCCACTGAAAACACTTAAAAAATAAAATAAAAATTTAAAAATTTTAAAATTTAACAATACCACATCAACTTGTACGCAATACCTTTGACCCAAAAACATGAAACAAAAGAAAAATAATATCAACAATAATAATTTTAAAATATGTGTGAATATAGTCCTTATAATTTATTGGTGTTAATTCTTAACCTATGCGTGCTAGCTTTTTTTTTTTTAATAAACTAAAACTATCATTTATAAAATTCTATTAATGTTTAACCAGCTTTAAATTATGTTGAATCTAATAAACTTCATCAACTTTTTATGACGATTCCTTAACTTCATTAACTTTTAGGATGAACTAAATTTATATCTTCTAATAAAATTCATTTCATGCATTTGTATAAAATGTTAGGATGTAATCTTGAATTTTAAATTATATAATTTTATAGATTTAATTACACTTTTAGTTTCTCAGGTTTTTTAAATGTTTGATTTTAGTTAATTGCATAATTTTATTCATAAACTAATTGATTTGTTGAAATTTAGTTTCTCAATATTTAATTGTACGATTTTATTTTTAAATTATTTGATTGGTAAATATTTAATCTCCCAACTTTTGATTATATGATTTTGTTTATTAAATTATTCAATTTGTTAACACATCTTACCTAATTTTTGTCTAATTAGTGACATAGACCTTAAAATTACAATACATGTCTATAATAAAATATATAAATATAATATTACATTATCATTTTTATAAATCAATATATTCTATTATATTATAATCACCATCAATATTTATAAAAAAGTAATTTATGATATGGATAGTAAAATTACAATTCATACAATCTATATAAAAAATATTTCGATTTAATATTTACATTATTATTTTTCAAAATAATTATTTTCTATTATAATATAATATTTATGAAAATAATAATATAAATATTATTATTAATTAGATGAAAAATAGATAAGAAATCAAGTGTATCAACAAATCAAATAGTTTAGAGATTAAAATAATGTGATTAAAAATGAGGAACATACAACAAGTTGAATAGTTTAAGGATTAAAATCATACAAATAAAAATAGAAGGATTAAAATCAAACATTTGATAAAATTGAGTAAAATCAAAAATGTAATTAAGCCATATTTTTATTATAAATAAAATATAAGAGTTAAATAAATTAATGATGATAAAATGCATATAAATATGTAGTTATTTTACATTATCGTATTTAAATTGTAGTGTAATTAAATTAATTATTTTCTTCAGAGCTTGAACTTGTCACTTATTAATTCTTAATGGTTGATTTTTAAATCAGACATTTATATTACACTCTATCGTGTATTTTAGATGCCTATATTCTCCATTGTCTTACAAAACAAAATTAGTTATGTAAAATCCAGAGGGAGGAAAAGTCCTTCTTGGTGGGCACTAGGAAAAAGAAAAAAGAAAACAGAAAATGTAATAATGATGTTATGTTAGAACGGGTAAATGGAAAATAAAAGGTGGTTCCAGCGGTGTGCGAGGGGTTTTTTCAATTTTGGTCAGTCCACGTTCTCTCTCCTCGCGAACTGTTTCTCGCTCTAGATCAACCGCAACACAACTGAATTCTCTTCTTCCGTTCCCGTGCCGCTTTCTGCAATTCCGAGCTCACCATTCAAATTCTCCGCTGGATCGGAATCCGCAATCCAATCCACTTTAGGGATCTGAACGATAACCGCGGGATCTGTGTTCGCCACCAGCGATGGCGATGTCGGGGATGAGAGGCCTCTCCGTGTTCATAAGCGACATCCGTAATTGCCAGAACAAGGAGCAAGAGAGGCTCCGCGTTGACAAGGAACTCGGCAACATTCGCACTCGCTTCAAAAACGAAAAGGTTCGCTCGTTTCCTTAGGGTTTCTCTTTTTCCCACTTCATTCGGGGTCTCTTTTCTCCGGTTTCCGCCAAAAACCTAGAAATTCGAAATCGCTGATTTATGCATGTAGTTGATAGAGCAAGGTTAGGTGTTAGCATGTTTTGAATTTTAAAACGAGTAGGACTTAGGTTTTGTGATTTTTGATATGTATATCGACTGGTTTACTGGTGTGAGAAAAACAGAGCCTCTTGCGATGACTTGTGTATTTGATGAGTATGTGGAAGTGGAAGAAGCAGCACGAAGCTCAAATTCCAGGGGATATAGAGTGTAGTATGGAGTTAGGTATTGGTTGTGGGTTAAGGTATTTCTATTCAGTTATTTTATACACCAATTGTGTCCATTTGGCTGCAATGTTGAAGTTGACATAGAATTGCAGCAGGTATGAATTGATTTGATAGCTTGTGGATAGGTTTTAGTATACTAGGAAGGACAGTTCTTAGTTTCAGCAGATTCAGTTAATCAAACGTGTTTCAAGTTGGGAAGTTTCTTTCTGGAGCTACTTGCAGTTGCCATGCTGTTACTGTGGCAAAGAATGCGTTGGAAGCTATGTGATAATACATAAAAAAATCCCGTAGGATAGTTGACTTTCAAGTATATTTATATTATAGTTTCTTTTATTACTATGGTTGTGGTCATACAACATACATGTATTTTATAACCTCTATAGATGCATCTCTCTGAGTCAAATTCAGTTTGTTCTCTTCTGACCTTGGCCTTACTTATTGGTGGCTAAAATTTGCAAGTATACAAAATCAAGTAGCGAGTGTAGATTTGTTCCTACAAGGATTGTGACTGCTTACTGACTTCTCGCACCCTTGATTTTTATTTGGAAGAAATTGGAAGCAAATATTCTATATGAAAAACTGGAATAAAAATGCAAAAAAAGCATTGTGGTAGTAACTAGTAAGTTAGGAAGTAAGCATGTAATGTTAAGGTTGGTTGGGATCTGATTCCATTTGGCTTTTCCAGCCAGAATTTAGTCTTCCACCTTAACTAAGATTTAATCAATCAATTGATGAGGAGTTTCCCTAGATTAACAGATACACTATTCTTTGGTGCATCAATCCTCCTTAGTTTCCAAAACCCTATTAATTCCTTAACCCGAAGTCTATAAATGCATTAATGATTTAGAGTCTTAGTGACTCACAATACATCTCAACAACCACTCACCAATATTCCTAGAAAAATAATGATTATGTTATATTTGACATGGTCTTGGTCAGGTCATTTATAAAATTTCCAATTTCCTACACAATTCCGAATATTAGTTTACAAGTGATCAATTTGAAACAGAATCAACACCTTAAAAAACTCAATTGAATAGAAAGAAATCTTGATTAATAGGAATCCAATTAAACCATCATTATCATAAATATTTGAAGAAAAAAACTTATACTGAGGCTTCTGACTTGGAACTCTATTCCTTTTCTTCTGAAGTTCTAATCCAAGCATGAACTCCTTCTATGACAGCTCCTCGTCTGACAACCCTCTCCCTCTCTTAAAAACCTCCTCTTTATTTATAACTTAGGTGTGTGGGTTATGCTTCCTGATTTGTTTTGCACTTTTGGTCTTCTTACCCTTCTAGGCTGTTAGCTCCTTCATTTTCTAACAATGAGATGGCTTGTTTGATTCTCTCTATAAACCTAAGAGATTTGAAAAGACTTTTGAGCTTGAGTAAAATGTCTTAATTTCTCCTTCTGCATAGTATCTCCAATATTTATTACATTGTATTTGATCATGTGTGATCACGGTGTGATGTCACGTCGCAGACGAAGACTGGGACAGCGCTGGTATCCCAAGATGAGATGCTGCTGCGGGTGTGGCAGAGTCATGCTCTGTTGTGCATGGGTTGACATCACATCCTAACAACATTGTCATGTCAGGTAAGGTTTCAGGGGCTTTTTTTGTATCTCCCCATCCGTTCTATCTTTTAAGAGCATCTAAAACCCATTTCCTCTCTCATGGGCACCTCTTTGCTTCATCTCTCTCACTGTGTGAGGTCTCCCTCTCTCCCTTCATCTCCAACAAGCCGTCACCAAATCTGGCTAGCTCAGTTTCTCTGGTGGCTGTTCCCTCAGGCATGTGTGGTACAGTGGCCGACAAACCATTCTCCTTCTTCTCCCTCAGTCTTTCTGCCCTCCCGTCACTTTTTGAAGCCCCCTCTCACTGCTGGTAACCTTCTCTCCGGTTCTGCCTCCGCGGAATCTACCGTCACTGTTTTTGACTTTCGAAGGTTCCAACATCTAGTTGTTATGTTTTATAATTTATTGTCTTAGGGGGATTGTTTGGTTATGATTATTTAGACAATGTTTTATTGAATGATTTTAAGTTTTAATTAAGAATTATGTATTTGGATGTGTTTAGTTGTAATTTGGATTTGTTTATCTCTCTCTTTTTTTTGAAAAAAAAATCAGCTCATATGTGGAAGACTAATTCAAAATCTAAAATTAGATAAATTGAAAATTCTAATAAATAGAACACAGATGTGTTCAATTTTGCAGAAAATCACTTTCTTCGCCCAAGAGTAGCTATCAACATGTATTTACTCATTGGTGTGTCTGCATTAAGTGTTGACTCAATCAATTTTATAACAATGGTATTCGGAGTTACATATTTTTGGAACACACAGGTACAGGTGTGTAATTGTTGGTTATTGATAACAAACAGTACTACTTAGTATTTACCCTAGTTTCTAGAAATGTGGAACATTTCAGTTTGAAGTGATCTTCTAGCTATAGATTGTGTTGGATGCAGAAGACTCTTATGCACTGTTTGTCTTTGCAGCACTACTTTTTGTTGTGATTTGCTACTGTCCATACCTTCTTATGCACTCCTACACCTACTCTAATGATTTTTGATTTTTATCCTGAACTGTCATTTTTGGTTGTAATGGTATGATAGAATGAACATCAGAGAGTTTCTGAACTATCAATTGACAATTTGATGCTTGTTTTTTCCTTGCAACAATCGTAACCCCACACCCATGGTTCCCAATTGGTTTTAATTGTTTTCAAGTCTGTTCTATTGTGTTTTTCTTCTGTATCTCTCTTTATGAATAATTGTTCCATATAGATCTGCTAACCCACTCTTATATTAATTAGATGAAAGTGAGTTTCTCAAATTTGTTTATCTGATTGATAAACCATTTATTTTTGTTTATTCTGTTGGCTTTTTACCTTCTGGGGAGAAGGATTTTCTAGAATTTGGTTTAAAAGCTTTTAGGATTTAATTGGCTACTTTTAAAAGTATAATTTTTAGCATTCCTTGCATATAAAATATCTGCTAGTCTACTCTATTAATCATCTTCCTTTGTTATTTGTTGTTAATCAGAGTTATTTTGATGTCTTAGGAAAGCCTGTGTTTAATCCTTTTACCTTTTTTGTCTGTCTGTAGGCTCTGACTCCATATGAGAAAAAGAAATATGTATGGAAAATGCTTTACATATACATGCTTGGCTATGATGTGGATTTTGGTCACATGGAGGCCGTTTCTCTTATCTCTGCCCCGAAGTATCCAGAAAAACAGGTCTCTACTGTCCTCTATAACACTTGTTTATAGTGATTTATTTTTCTCTCTCTCTCTCTCAACGTGTGTGTGTCTGTCTACACATTAGTATTGAAGTGTTGTTTCAGTCAGTCCATTTACTTTACCTAAGAAAATATATGAAATGTAAAGGAGTTCTAATATTCCCATAAATGATTGCAGGTTGGGTACATTGTAACATCAAGTTTGCTTAATGAAAATCACGACTTTCTCAGGTTGGCTATAAATACTGTGCGGAATGATATTATTGGTCGCAATGAAACCTACCAGTGCCTAGCATTGACTATGGTATGGTAATGAAAAAGCTGCCATTCTTTCATAGCATGCTTGTCATATTTATTACTTAGCTATTATATTTTATATATTACCATGTTTCTCTTAGTATCTTAATGTACTAACAAGAAAGCCTAGAAAGCCATTTGTGGAGGACTTTTTTTTTTTTTAACATTCTTAGTACCATCCTCTACTGACACATGAGCCATGCAAAAGCTTTTGGTATCATAATATACTTTTTTACTGTACATTTATAAATTATAACTCTTAGTTTTTCAACCCTTGAGTCACTTCCACAATATTATGTCTTCTGTCTTGTAGGTTGGAAATATTGGTGGGAGAGAATTTGCTGAGTCCTTAGCACCTGATGTACAGAAGTTGCTGGTAAAAAATTCTGCATTTGTGCATTACTATTAAATATTAAATAGGTGGCTTGACTGGAAAATATTAATGCCTATGGCATTTTGTTATCTAGATATCTAGCAGCTGCAGACCACTTGTGAGAAAAAAAGCTGCATTGTGTTTGCTACGTCTGTACAGGAAAAATCCTGATGTTGTCAATGTAGATGGATGGTAAATCTGAATGTAATTTTGCTAGTATACGCTTTTTCTGTCATTGTTTTACATACTTCTTGTGCGTCTTATTAGTCCCTTTTTACCTTAATTTTAAGGGCGGATCGGATGGCCCAACTTTTGGATGAACGAGACCTTGGTGTTTTGACATCTTCTATGAGTCTCCTTGTCGCGTTAGTATCAAACAACCATGAGGCATATTGGAGTTGTCTTCCTAAGTGTGTCAAAATTTTAGAGCGGCTTGCTAGGAACCAGGATATCCCACAAGAATACACTTACTACGGTATCCCATCTCCCTGGCTTCAGGTTTGTGAAATGTATTTTCATCATATATATTTATGTATTGGCTTTGGCTTCAAGAAGATTTTCAAAGCCTACTCTTCTTACTTGATTTTATTGAGAACTAAAAGTGCTGTGAACTAAATGTTTTTATCTTATCCAGCAAGTTCGTTATTTTTAGTGTTTACTAGTTTTTGCTTAATGTAGGTCAAAACAATGAGGGCTCTTCAATATTTTCCTACCATTGAAGATCCTAATACCAGAAGGTCATTATTTGAGGTTTGTATTTTCTCATTGACCCATTCAAAAGTTTTATTTAGTTAGCAAGTTTTAGTGAGCTTTGATTGATCATTTCAGGTCTTACAAAGGATACTGATGGGAACTGATGTTGTGAAGAATGTGAACAAAAACAATGCATCTCATGCTGTTCTTTTTGAAGCCCTTGCTCTGGTATGTATATTGTATACTTTTCTTTTATGTTGATTCATATTCATGATTCATTCAAAAGATTTACATTTGCATACCTAGCTGTTGCAGTGAATTTGGTGGCTATATGTTATTCCTTCCTCACCTGCCTCCCAATTTACATACAAGGGGATTTTTTCTCACAATGAGATGTTTTACTTATATTCTCTGTTCTGATTGCTCTATTCAGGTGATGCATCTTGATGCTGAAAAAGAGATGATGTCTCAATGTGTGGCTCTTCTTGGAAAATTTATTGCTGTCCGTGAACCAAACATTCGATATCTGGGCTTGGTAAGTTGGGGGTCACACTTGATTAATCTGTATTTTTCTTTTCCCTTTCTTTTTTCATTTTCTTTGTTTGATGAGAGGAGCAAGGATTGCATGTCTAATATTTTGTGGTAGATCTTATTGTATCATAGTTTAGAAGGCTTGGTGGTGGTGGTTGTTTGGTCACAATGCGATGTCCAAGTTCATAACATATATGCTATCATGGTGCAGGAGAATATGACTAGAATGTTAATGGTTACTGATGTACAAGATATTATAAAAAGACATCAAGCTCAGATTATTACCTCATTGAAGGATCCTGATATCAGGTTACAGATGCTGTCTTATATGTTGAAACTTGAAATCACTGATCTTATATATCATAACTGAATTATTTGTGTCCTGTGCCTATTGGTTTCATATAGTTATGTATGTATGTATGTATAAGCTTGTGATACTAGAAAGGATGTGGTGCCCATTCATAGATTTGTTGGAAGCACTCTCCTATTCTCCCTTGCTAAATATTGAAGTCAACCTAAGAGCCTATGTTGTTGACAAGTAGGTTTTAAATTTTGTTATTTCTTTTGTCTGAAAATGCAGCTTCTTACAGAAAATTAAAACTGCTTACTAAATTAGCTTCTCTCTGGACATTTTTGAAGTGCACGGAAATCAAAAGTCCTTTGTTCTCATCTCAATGTCATTTTTATTTAAATCTAGCATATATATCTGCATTGATTTATTTGCAGTATTCGGAGGCGTGCCCTGGATTTGCTTTATGGCATGTGTGACATTTCAAATGCAAAGGATATCGTTGAAGAACTACTGCAGGTATGAAGCTAGGTCTAGACTGTTCATGCAATTTGGAAATCTCATTGTAAACCCTATCTCCTTACCAACTGCAACCTCATTGAACAAAAAGCAAAAGACAGAAAATGAACCAGCTATTACCTGTGAACACAAGATGATCACTTTGCAATTCCAACTGTTTTGTAGTATCTCAGCACAGCAGAGTTTGCAATGCGTGAGGAATTGTCACTTAAAGCAGCTATTCTTGCTGAGAAGTTTGCACCAGATCTTTCATGGTAATAATGCAATAGAACCTATTAAAGTAATGCAATAATGACATTGCTACTGAAAGCAAATTGAATATTGTCTTGATATGTAACTATTGAACTGCTGACAAACTTCCATACTGTAGTATATAGCCTCTATGAATTCTTTTACAAAAATGGCAACAAATTCTTCTATTAAAAAATGTAACAAAAAGAAAATGATGTATATAGCTCTTCATAACCAATAAATCAAGGACAAAGGACTATGACTACTTTAGAAACGTAAATAAGCAGACTGACTTGTCTCAAACCTTGAAGAAAAATCCCCCAATATGCTCAAGTGCAATGGGTTTCTTTCTTCTCTTCTTGGACAGGGCATTGTTTTCTGATTCTTTTTGATGCCCAGCCAACAATTTATCATAAGGGTGGTTACATTATCATATTTGTGATGGGTTTTCTTATCCAAAATCGTAGTAGTCAATCCCGAATCTTGGAGCATCGCAGCTGACCCTAAAACTGGGATCGCGACGTCACGGAGCGGATCGCGGACGCTATTTGCTACTATCGCGGGAATAAAACACAAATAAATAAACGCATATATATGTAGAAAAACATAAAAAAAACACAATAATAATTGAAAACCACTCTAAATGCACATATTGACAATCAAAAGTCAAAAACATAATTAAAAACTAGAACTCAAGTGTCATAAATAACTCATAAGGCAGCTTTAAAAAAAGAAACATAAGTCACGTTATCAAGTATCATATCAATAAGAACTCTAAAAATCATATTCTTCATCTTCATCTCCAAGTTTCAATGGTTCTTCCCCTCCAGATGAACTCTCATAATCACTCCTATATGTTTCTCCTCCTTCATCTTCTTCCTCTTCTTGTTGAACAACTTGCTTCCCCTTTCTTTTTCTGGCCAACTTAGAAGATGTGTTGGCTTTTATCTGTCCCATTCCTACCCTCTTCCTGGAGGGTGCAGTGGCTGTGGGGCTGTCACTGGAGCCAACAGTGGCTGTGGGGCTGTCACTGGCATTCGTCGGAGTTTGCAGTTGCTAAGTTCGTCTTCCTTGCAGTGCTCGCCGGAGACCAGAAGGCAGAAACGGAAGCTTCACCGGAGAAGAAAAGCAAGAAGAAAAAGGGGAACTCCCCCGAGAAGACGAACGGGACTGTCGGAGAAGAATAAGGGAGCTGCTGGGGAAGAGAGGAGTGGAAGCACGGAGAAACAGTGAGAAGAGATGCCAAAATCGGGAGAAGAAAGGTAGAAGAAGAAGATTGCCCTAAATTAAAAAAGGGGGGAAAGTAAAAAGTACAAGTTTACCCTTAAAAATTTGCCAAAAACGATGTAGCATTGCCCTTGAACTACATTGTGGCCGCTACTCAGCGTGATTCACCGCAATTTGAGATCCTCAGATCGAGGGCGTTGCGCCGCGACTTCTTCCTAGCCCGCTATCTGTGCACCGTCGCATGAGGGGGCCGCGATGCGATTTCGCGGCGCGATCACGGCCGCTCCTCCGCGATTCGACTACTATGTCCAAAATGAAAATTTCTGTATCGCTGACGAGATTTGTTTTTGTACTTCTTTTGAACATATTATTTGTCCTTTTATCTTTTGTTGTAGCTTGTTTTCTTTTACTTCTATTTCATATACTCAATCTTTGCACTGGTCTCATGTCATAAAAACTCTCCTTTGAGAAGGACAAATAACTATCAAATTCAAAATAATAGCCAGCCTGTCTAATGCCAAAGTTATTTATGGCTAAAACATGCATTTAATGGGGACAAAGACCGCTACTTTGCATTCTTTATGAACATGTGAAATGAAAATCATCAACATCTGAAGATTTTCTTCAGCCACAACACAAAAGATTGCAAGATTTTTTATATAAATTTTGTTTAGTATCTGTAGGATTAGTCAATAGACCTGTATTCCTGGACAAGATATTCCTTGGCTATCTTGAACAGAACTTATTTTTAAAGTTATATATATTGAATTATGAAATGATCTATACTATGCCTTCCCTTTTTTACAGGTATGTTGATGTGATTCTTCAATTAATTGACAAGGCCGGAGATTTTGTTAGTGATGACATCTGGTTTCGAGTGGTGCAGTTTGTTACAAACAATGAAGACCTACAGGTGTGTTCCAAGCTTGTAGCAATTATGTTACTATTTCCAAATTGACTTGTCATTCACAGAGCATGTTATGTCTTTGATTAGCCTTATGCTGCAGCAAAAGCTCGAGAGTACCTTGACAAACCTGCCATACATGAGACAATGGTTAAGGTTGGTTTGTTTTTACCATGATTCTTTAATTGGCTGGGTGCTACTAGTTTGTATGGTTAATATTTATGCTAATGTGCCACACAGCGATGATGGGTTCTTAAACTGTAAAATGTGTAAGAAATATTTAATCATATTAGATTAGGGTTGAAAGTGTGAAGCAGTGAGAAAATTGTTAAGTGGTCCATTTAACTTGACTTTCATAATCTCTTATGAATTGAAGTATGAGAATGATTATTTATGGATTTTAGTATTTTACTTTATATTTATTCATTAGCAGAATCAGTTACTGAATGATTGATAATGATACATTGTCATATGAGTATCTGTTTGTTTAGTATCTGTTTTTTGTCTGAATCCACTTCAACAGGTCAGTGCATACATACTAGGGGAGTTTGGACACCTTCTAGCCAGACGACCTGGGTGCAGTCCAAAGGAAATATTCAACATTATACACGAGAAGCTTCCTACTGTATCGTAAGGGGAATCACACCCCTATCTCATTTATTTTCATGGCTGAATCCATTTAACCTATTTGCCTTACAAGATTTGTTTTATTTCCAGGACTTCTACTGTTTCTATTCTTCTGTCAACATATGCTAAAATTCTGATGCACAGTCAACCACCAGACCCTGAATTACAGAATCATATTTGGACAATATTTAAGAAGTGGGGCTTTCCTCTGAAATGTTCAATTTCTTTTATTAATATTATTATGGATTATGGATCATTTCAATAGTTTTTATGATGCCATAGGCTCCTCACCCATTTGCTCATCTTTTTAGATATGAAAGCTCAATTGAAGTTGAAATACAGCAAAGAGCTGTTGAATATTTTGCATTGAGTAGAAAAGGTGCAGCCCTTATGGATATATTGGCTGAAATGCCTAAATTTCCTGAACGACAGGTATTTTTGCAATATTGATTCAGAGACAATCTAGGTTATTAAACACGCGCGATTGCACCACATTCATGGTGGGAAGTCGCGTGGCAGAGATCTGCCGCCTCAGGGGAGGTATTGTCGTGGCCTTTAAGGTTGCGGGTGTCGCGGTGTGGTCTAGGGCTGGTGTCGCTGTTCATGAGGTACCTGTCGCGTCCGCAACAGGGACGACCCAGGGACAGCGTTGTTTTTTAGTTTTCATCAAGGATATTTTGGTAAATACCCTATTAAAACTGATTTTATTAATTTTTAATTAAATATAATTTGAAATTTAAAAAACGAAAAACAAAACCCTTTAAAATAGGGAGATATCGTGCAGAACAAGTTCATCTGCCCCTCTTTTTCATTTCCTCTCCCACTCGCCCTAAGGTGACCGTTTCCGACCTCAATCCTAATCACTGCCACTCTGTCGGCCTAATCACTCTGCCAGCGACAATCCCAACAACCACTGTTTGACTTTTGGTTTCTCATTTGGGTGTCGTTTTCTCCCTTCGTTTATTTGTATACTCTGTTTTTTGCTTCGTTTCTACGTCCTCTGTTTGTTTAGTTATGGCCACCAATGTTGGTTGCATACTTTGACTCTTGTCCATCATCCCGTGATGAAGTGGTGATGATTCTGAAAGTGATGGGGAAGAAGACGTGGCTGACTTAGGGGATGAAGAAGATTACTAAACTTGCTACTCGCTAATATCTATTTCAGAGACAAACAATATTTTGCGACATCCTAGTTCCTAGTTGTTAGTTCCTATCCAAACTGTTTTTTGCTGCCTTAGAAGGCTTCTTGCATCTATATTCTATATTTTGCTTTATTTTGGAATTTGGATACTTGGAATGTGTTTATGACTGCTTTCAATTTGGATTTATGCAATTAGATGTGTTTAATTTTCAATTATGATGTGTTAGCATTTTTTTTTAAAAAAATCCAGCATATATACAATTATACATGTCTCTAGACTATATATTTATTTTATTTTCTACCCCCACGATAGGATAGACTCTCACCCGCATCCACATTGCAATCGCGATTTCCCTGTTTTGGGGTTTGCCGCGATGCTCCGCGATCCAAGATTAACTACCTAGTAGACAACTTGTTTGAAGTTTGTATGATCACTTGAGTAATCAATGCTATAACACTCATGGATTTATACTCTTCAAATTCAGTCTGCATTGATTAAAAAGGCTGAAGATACTGAAGTTGATGCTGCGGAGAAAAGTGCCATAAAGTTGCGAGCTCAGCAGCAATCTCAAACATCAAATGCTTTGGTTGTAACAGACCAAATTCATACTAATGGAACTCCACCTGTCGGCCAACTTAGCCTTGTAAAGATCCCCAGCATGAGCAGTAATGTGGTTAGTTGTTCCCTCTATTTTTTACATTATTTTGATTGACAGTATATCATCTACTGGGTTGTGCTATAAAAGGGTTCCTCTCCTATTGCTTTTAGTTTGACACCTACTTTTCTGAACAGGATGATATTTCAGCAGATCAAAGATTATCCCAGGAAAATGGGACTTTGAGTAAAGTAGATTCTCAACATCCATCTGCAGATCTTCTTGGTGACCTTTTGGGTCCATTGGCTATTGAAGGCCCTCCTGGTAGCAGTGTCCCTCAGCCTCAGCCTCAGCCTCAGCCAAGCTCAAGTTCAGGATTGGAAGGAACTGTAGTTGAAGCCACAGCCATAGTACCTGCAGGAGAACAGGCCAATTCTGTGCAGGTACATGTAATGAAGTCTTTTGCTTAACCTGATGTGCTAATCGATTGCTACTACAAAATTCCATTTGAAGATTGTGTATCTTATATTTTATACATCTTATATTTTCTTCTACACATCCGATTGATGATGAACAACTTTTTTTCATCAAAGCTTTCTGGAATCCAAATGTATGAGATAGGTTCATCACTTTTTTTGACTAGACTCTGTTCTCCATTGTTCAATATTCGAAGGGTATTGCTACAAAATAATGTTGGCTGTAGAATATAACTCGTGCCTCTTGTATGTGCAGCCAATTGGAAATATTGCTGAAAGATTTCATGCTTTATGCGTGAAGGATAGTGGTGTTCTATACGAGGATCCTTATATTCAGGTATTTTCAGTTTTTTTTTCTGACATTCTCTATTTATTGTTTTAATTTTGTTCATGTATATTTGCAGTTTAAACTTCTGTTCATAGAATTTTATATTTATATTATGTTTGCACAGATTGGCATCAAAGCAGAATGGAGAGCTCATCAAGGGCATCTTGTTCTTTTCTTGGGAAACAAGAATACTTCTCCCCTTGTCTCTGTTCAAGCTTTAATATTACCTCCCTCACATTTGAAGATGGAGCTCTCTCTAGTTCCAGAAACTATTCCTCCCCGGGCACAAGTGAGAAACCATTGTTATTGTTATTTGTGCTTTCAAATGTTGTCAATTTTAGTTACATTTAACGTCTTTTGCTTGCATAGGTGCAATGCCCACTTGAGGTCATTAATCTCCACCCAAGCAGGGATGTTGCTGTTCTTGACTTCTCCTACAAGTTTGGTAACGATATGGTACTTAATTTTAGTTAATCATGTGCTTTAAAATTCCCATCTAGTCTCTACTCAGTTCAACTCCTGATAGAGTTTTTAGTTAATCATGTGCTTCCAAGGCTAGTATTAAAAATTTATTTGGATAGTAGGGTGTACTTTACCATTATAATGTAGCCAAGTTTACTTTTAGTATTTAGAAAATTCTCTTTTTTATCTCTTGGTTCCACATTGTTGAATAGAAAAATATTCAATTTGACTCCAAAGTGACATTAGTCCTCCATAAATTTTAGTTATATAGTAGTTCTTCAAAGATTTTTCCATAACCAAGTTATTCCTTCTAAGATTGTCACCAAATTTATGCCTGAGATTCCTCATCACTTTAATCTTCCATAAGGATAAATAAGGTGACACGATACATCTTTAAGGATTACTAATTTAGTGACAGATTAAATCTTCAAGGGATAGACTACCATGGTGACGATTTGAGCAGCTAATTTGGTTACAAAAATAAAATAAAATTGAAGGTCTATATGGTGATGTGTGTAACTTTGGAGAACCAAATTGAGTTTTTTTTTTCTTAAAAGGAATTGAAATATTGCAAACAGATTGTGATAGTAAAAGCTTAAACATCATTGCTATGTTTGGGAAAAATGGATATTATAGAGTTAAATGGTGGATTTGTTTCCTTTTTGGCATTTGGCAATCACAAACCTTTAATGTATATCCATGTGTCGTTCGTAGGTCAATGTCAAGCTTCGCCTACCAGCTGTCCTAAATAAATTTCTTCAGCCTTTAGCTGTATCTGCTGAAGAATTTTTCCCTCAATGGAGATCACTTCCTGGACCACCTTTGAAGCTTCAGGAAGTGGTATGTATTCTGCATTGGGTACAGTTTGGATGTCTGCAAATTTGGTTCTGGTTATTTTATGGCAGATATTTATTGCTCTGCTGGCTTGTTCTTCTTGTCATGCAATCATAGATTCATCTTTCCGGTTGGTGTTTGCAGGTTAGAGGTGTAAAACCACTTCCACTGCTTGAAATGGCGAACTTATTCAATAGTTACCACTTGACGGTTTGCCCAGGGCTTGTATGATACTGATGTTCCTCTTTTTACTTTTTTTTGTCCTTGACATTCTTTTAAGAAATACAAATTTATATGTAACTTATTTCTGCTATCCATCTGCTTCAGGATCCCAATCCAAACAATCTTGTTGCGAGTACAACATTTTATTCAGAAAGTACAAGGGCAATGCTCTGTTTAGTAAGTATATATGTCTTGAACTGCATATCTTGCGTTGCTGTCCCTACTCCCTACAAGTAGTACAGTCATGACTTCTAAGTAATCTGATTAAAAAAGTTGGTGAAATGGTGGCAGCATTTTTTGCCTGTGCTTCAAGACCCCTAACAATCACTTTTTTATGACTGTCTGTATCCGTTTTTCATAAAGACGTATTATTTTACATACAGGACAAGCACTGGCACTTTGGTAGTCTGGCATTCTGTTTTTGTTGCTTGTCTGTAATTTTTAAGCTCTAGTTATGTTAAGTTTTTCTGCTAGTCCTTCGTAATTAAATTGATGGTAACATTGATTGAAATTTCAAGGATGTATAATTGTTCTAACATTTTTTGTGTGGATGGTGTACAGATAAGAATCGAAACAGACCCAGCTGACAGAACCCAGCTGCGAATGACTGTTGCTTCAGGGGATCCAGCACTAACATTTGAGTATGTGTTTTAGTTTCCTACTTGCGAGATGCGGTCAGTAGATTCTGCAGGTCTGACATACAATTGTGATATTGGCTTGCAGGCTGAAGGAGTTCATTAAGGAGCAATTAGTAAGCATCCCCACAGCAACACGTATACCAATACAACCGGCTCCCACATCTCCAGTGGCTCAACCAGCCAGTTCTCCTGCAGAATTGACGGACCCCGGGGCACTGTTGGCTGCTCTTCTATGACAATATAAAGGTGTTCATTAGTCATTACACACTTGTAAACCTGATCTACACAGCCTAACCCATGTATCCCTCAGTTGGACTTGGATGGATAAAACAAAAATCATGATAGAATGCAAGGGCTGGCGGAGTTAAGGGTGAGCTTGTTTACCAGCTGAGTGTTTGAGCAGGGTTGTGGCCATTTTTGAGATTCTTTCTGCACAAAGTGATTGTCCTTTAAGCGAGATTTTATATTATTTGGGCGAGGGTTTTCAGTTTTCATATATTTTTCCCCTTCCCAGTTTCACTGGATTGTTTGTGGTGCACCTGATAGCATGTAAGATATTTTGCCTTTGATGGAACCAATTGTAAGTTTGAAATTATTTTGCAATTATAGTTAAAATAATAGTTTGTGGAGCAAGGAGTATACACATTTTTGCTATCAGGTTCCAAACTGAGATATCATCTACGGGAATTCTATTTTGTGTCTACATTATTAACTGCGTGGCGACTACTTGAATGTTATACAAGTAACGGATGTTCCCTGTGCCAGTGCGACAAATTTTTTTTGAGCTTACTGTTGTCCACAAATTTGAATCTAAATTAATGTATTGCTAATGTTAAATTCAGTATAAATCATACAATTCCATTTTTTTTTCAAGCAATTCAATTTTCATAAAATAACTAAAGGGTTTGAGATTACAACTAGAATATGAAAAATGAAATTTTATATTAATTAAATTTATCTTCCTAGTTGATAAAATTTCCTCAGATTTAAACTAACTTAATGAATCCAATTTATGAATCTTGAACTTTTGAAGGCTTAATCATGTTAAATAAGAATGGCTTTTTTGAATTGTGAAAAAAAAAATCTGAAATTTTTGAAGACTTAATTATTGAAAAGTTCTTGTAACTCTTGGAATATTTTCTAGGAAAACATCCTTGAAATATTTTAATATTTTAAAAAAGTCTTTGTTGTTAAGCCTACATAGTTAAGTTAGTGCTTATTGTTAATGGTTTTTCTGATTAAACACAAATTTTTAAAAAAAGAACATGAGTGTAATCATCAATAACACTCACCAGATATTTTGGTCAAAATGGGGTCCTTTTTAAAAATATTTGAGTTTTTGGGTAGTAAAATAAATATTTGGTGGTCAAATTTGCATATTAGAAAGGCGAATTCCCCATGTCAAGGAAAAATAATTACTAAAATTACCCACACCAAGAGTTAAACCTATCAACCATAAATCACAATGTGATACCACAACCATTATGACAAATAATTCTTTGATATAAACAAGAAATACTACTAAATATAATACTTTCTATTCTTAAATTTATCGTCACTCACCAAACGAAATTCAAACACGACGTGACATGTGGCAACCTCATGTAAATTCATCTCCCACCAGACAAAATTCAAACACGATGTGATAATTCTACCTCAAACCACCATATATTTTTTTTACTACCCCAAAAGCCTAAATATTTTTAAAAAGGGCTCATTTTAGCCAAAATGCCCATTCACCATCCTCATCCTCTCTCCCACCATGTGAAGAATAAAGAGTGTGTATCTGCAAGCTCTAAAACAACTATGACCCTTTCCTTTCTTGCAATCTACATGGTTCATGCATATTTCCTAATTTTCAAATCCTCAAAACCCTGATAATCAAATTCTTCGTCCAAGTGTGGTGCAGCTTCAGCAACGAACCCTTTTTCTTCTTTTACTTCTCTTCAATTTCAGAGATTGAATCCATTCCTCGTAAAACCCCTATCAATCTCTTCACTTCTTCTTCCTCTTCAATCTCTCTTTGCATCATCTTATCCTTCTTTTGAATCTTCCGAAAATCGCCTCTGCAACCACTTTGTCCTTGCACCCACCATTCCCTTCGATGACGGAATCGTTCGTGACGTCGCCAACGAGCTTCGAGTCCAATCCAGCTACTTCGTCGGCGGTGATCGGCTCTTCAACTGATCAAATGCCTGGAAGCACGTGTCATTCCGATGCGGTTGGGTTGTTTGATGGTTGATGTAGGTGGGAGGTGGCGGTCGATTTGGTGTTCGGTTTGGGTGTTCGTGTGATGTTTGATAGTGTGGGTTTTATTTGGAGGAAGTTGTGAGTTTTTCTTGATGAAGGTTGAAGATGGTGGTTTTATTGAGGTTTGATTGTGAGGCTGAGTTTGTTTGTTTGATTCCTCCAAGTTTTTTTTTTTTTTCCAGGAGGAAAAAATTCATGTGGGGCTGTTAGAGTAAAATATTTATAGATCTGGTGCTTTTTGGGGAATTTACGTGTTTAGGGTAGTTGTTTATGTGTCGTAAAATATTCAGATGACGCAAAAAGTGTTGACGACTCCCTCCTGGCCTGACATGTGGTTGTGTCGTTAGGAGAATCCACACAGGTTGTGTCGTCACAAGTGCTCACGACACAAGTCCTATGTTGTTCCATGTTTACACAACACACATGTGTCGTCCTATAAATATGTTAGTGGTCATTCTCACTACTGTGTGTATTTTGTTTGCCATACAAGTGTTTTTTCTTTATTATTGTGTGTATTTAAATTTTTTGTCAAACAAGTGTTTAAAATATCTTTATTTATTAAAATGAGTTTTTTTATCTTATGATGATTCAAACTATAGCATACCATCGGATGAAGTGCAAAGTTACTCTTGTGCGGATGACATGATGTTGATGGTTGATTTCGATAATGATGATGACGACGTTGGTGGATTAAAGGCAACCTCTAATTCTGGTGCATCGAACCCAATCCAATTAATTTTTTTTACTTATATATATAATGAGCTAGTTTAGATCAATCCTAATTGAATTATTTTTGAATATAATTGATGAATAATTGCAAGAATAATTCTATTATATTAGAAAATATTTATTTAATCATAAATATATATTAATATTTATTTAATCATAAATATATATTATTTTGATTTCGTATGTTGAAATTATTTGTTTTTTGTCACAAAATTTCTTATGTTTATAGTTAGAAATATAGTTGGTTGTAATTTAATGTTGATTTTGACTCAAAGAACACAAAGCATGAACTTGGTTGTCCAACCTGCTGTCCCTCATGGAAACTACCACCAATATCCCCTATGAATGGGGTGCCATCACCTGCAAACATCTGAACATTAAGATACTCATTTGTGTGCATGGGATGCTGCTGTGACGGCTAAGATAGGTAGTCATACGTCGGCTAGGGCGAACGAGGTGGCGGTTGAGACGGAACATAGTATTGGCCTGGTTGTCTGGTGGGAATTGGCGGTATGACATACTCCTTATCTGGCTCTCTAAACATTTGCCTTTGTAACCCCGCTCGTTCAACTCGAGTCCCAGGAATGTCCACATGTAACTCTACATCTGGCGCCACCTCTGTCGGGATGGGAGCATGCACTCTGTACAATTCTATCCCATTTGCCCATCGACATCAGTATCTTCTCTATTTCCTGACGGATGTTATCCATTGCGAAAGCAACAGGTGTCTTAAGAGTTCTCTGGCGAGGACAAGTATTGAATCATCTCGACGTTGTCCATCTGAAAAAAAAAACGTGTTTTAAATACCTATTAGCCCTAACATGTACTTACTAAACTCATAACATAAGGTGCATGAAACTGTTACCGTGGATCCCCTTACAGTCCCTTGTCTAGTAACCACCGACGAGTCTGCATTTTGTACCATTTAAAGTACTCAGGGTTTGCCGACATCTTCCCAAAAAGTGGTTGACCAGAACATATGTATCTTTCCCTCCCATTCCACAAATGTAATAGAGGTTCCATAACTGTGGGCCAGTTTTCATCTATTTTGCCCTTCAGAGTGATAGCGTGCAAGTCTTCGGGTTGAGATGGTGCGGTGGGAATGTGTTGCTCCATACCAAATTGTCACATTACCCTGTCAGGCTGATGCCATTCCGCAATCTAGAAACACAGCAATGGAACAACCAATCGCCAGCCCCCCTGACCACGAAGACAAATTTCTGGAAGACCATTAGTCGTCGTCCCAACATATGGCTCCCATATGAACTACAAGACAATAAACAATTAACTTATCAAACATGCATCCATTAATTGTAACATGTCCACGTTATATAAATATTATAAATCAATGCTAGTATACCTGATCCTTATTCAATCAGTCCAATTGTGTCCTGTAATACCCCAAATCATACATCGTATACTTGTTTCCTACTAGGTGTATCCATCTGCCCCCGTAAGGGCTGTCAATATAACATCCTTAATTTTAAAATAAATTTCAATAAATCAAATAAAATTTTGCAATTAATTCAAATTTCTGAAACAGAATTTGAATTAAACAATTACAATATCAATTTTTACAAAAACCGACTGGCTCTTTTTAAAATATACAAATAAATAATTTCACTCGGTATTCTCAGGAGCCGGCCAAGGCTTCTACCAAAATACACTCCAAGCAGCTGAGTGACTTCTCATATCATGGTTGGGCCCTTCATCCACTGAAAAATGACAACAGTAGGGGGTGAGCATCAACATATCAAATAACAGTTATTGAATTGGATTAAAAGACCAATTCATAACTATATACACAAAACTGAACCGATCACATAATCTCATCATAAATCATTCATTCAACAAAACCGAGACATATACTTATACTCATCATAACAGCATGTTATTCTCAATAGCACATAAATCAGTGCATACACATGCTCAATCAAATGGATCCATTATTAAGTCTTTTAATTTGTGTTGCAACACTGGCTCCCCGAGCCATAACTCAGCTCTCAGCTGAACCGGCCGTTTTACTGGTACCAAACCGTTTACACCCTTATATGACACCATCACTCTCAGTGACAACGGTGAGTGCCACGGGCTAAAACCCCGAGCCTCGCTCAAGAGGTTGCCTTGAGTCCCACCCAAGGTCTTTTGCCTTTTGCCTTGAGTCCCACCCAAAGTCTTTTGTGGAAACCACATCATATTTCATATTCATTCATCACACATGCATCTCATGCATATATATATATATATATATATATATATATATATCATGAAGAATTCATGAATCATCATCCGTCACATATATTTTATAGCATCTCATGCATAGAATATATCACAACACATACATCTCATATGAACTCAATATCATTAATATGAATGGAAGATATGTAAATATAAAATATCATTCAGTCGGGGTTTCAATAATAATTCATACACATATCATATATATCATAACAATAACACCCCAAATCCATTCATAAACCATTCATTTGAAATGTAACGCTCCCCCTACCTGGAATAAGAAGTTCCAGTAGCTTTAAAAGCTATAATCCAGTCACTACCCACTAATTCCGACTGGAATTGCAAATCCTGCACCAGTCCCAAGCTTTCCTCGTAAATAGAAGGAAATGAAGACTTGATGTTCTTCTTCGTTTAATAGTTCCAGTAAAATTGGAAACAAGAGGATTTTAGATAATAATCTCACTTTCAAAAGTTCTTCCATTAATCCAACAATGGAAGTATTTATATATACATGATTCATGCAGAAGAGACGTGAATGAATAGAAGTATTCTGACACACGTCTTTTTAATGATAATGAAGGGAATAAGATATTTAATGAAAAGGGACAACTCATCAAGAAAGGTCCCACTCTTAGAAAATATATGAGAAAGGACTTCGCTAGAAGATGGAAGAACAGAATGACGTGGAAAGCATCCATAATAAAATATTTATTAATTTCCGACTCGGATTCAGCATATTCCGACTCGGAGAAAGCTTCTGTTCGTTCAGAACTCCTTCATTCAGAAATCAATCAGACATCTCACTCGGTTATACCTCTTTCCGAGTCAGAGTCTCTCTTGCATCATTCGGAAGTCTTTCTGCTGAAAGATCACTCAGAAAACATAATTCGGAGTTGAAGTCTCTTTGTCCAGAAGCACTCTTTCTGGAAAGACTCGCTTGGAATGTCTCACTCGGAAGTGTCACAGAGACACTTCACTCGGCAAACCATCCACCCAGATATACTCCACTCGGGAGTTTACTAATCAGAATATCGGTCCGAGAAGTACTTCCACTTCTCTCGGAAACCACCCATTCAGAATCATTCCACTCGGAGATGTTTCCGTTTCACTCGGATTTACTCCAATTAAACGTGTTTCAATCAGACACAGCGTGTAACATCCCAGATGTTTTGATAATAGAAAATAAATCGGAAATGAGTAAATTATTATTTGGCTTATAATGAAAATGGTATATGAAATGTTAAGTGGGGAAAAAGGAGTTTTAATGAAATTTTAAGGAAAATGGCATCAGGACCCTGACGCGTAGCGTGGATGGGACGCGTAGCGTCAGGTGTGATTTAGTGAGCTGACGCGTAGCGCCAGGCTGACGCGTAGCGCCAGCGTCGCGATCTGTTTTATAACAGGGTCACACAGAACAGAACCTGTAAACCCTCTCTTTCATTTTCTCTCTTCTCTGAGGCGATTTGGCTAGGGTTTTGAGGGAAACTTGGATTCTTGGTGGTTTTAAGCAATTTGGAACCAAGGTAAGGCATCTAGGGCCTTTAATCTTTAGTTTCTTCTCCTTCCCTTCATGAAATCCGAGTTTGCATGTGATGATTGGGGTTTTGATTCTGAGTTTTAGTGGTTTGTGAAGCTTGGGTAATGAGTTTGGAAGTATAAGGAAGGTAACGTACTAACTAATTTGATGTTTCGGTGACCGTAGGTGCCGGAACGAGCGTTAGGCAAGCGATCGACGAAGTGGACGTCGGAAGCGAAAGAGGAACGGTGATTCCAGCGGCTGTAGGACGCTATCCACCCCTTGAGCAAACTATCGGAGCTCGGGATAGAGGTAAGGGGGGTGTTCGGGTCATAATTAATTAGAATTGATATGAAAACGGATTATGGGAAGTTTAAGAATTTAATAAGAGTTGTCATAAATACTATAAAGTAAATGAATATAGTAGTTGTGAATATATGAGTATGTGGAATGAGATTAAATGGCTGAATATGAAAGAAATATGTTGATTGAATTGATTATATAATGAAATAAAGATTGGAATGATGGAAGTGAAATATATGTGTAATATTTCCACTTTGAGTGGTGTATGTATATTTGATTATGAATAAAAATGTGGAATTTTGAATTATTGATGATATATGCAATAACATTGTATGGATGGGTTTGACAAGTCGGTCGCCCTGTATTGTGAGCACATGCCAGTTTCTGGTAGTTGCACATGTGGTTTGTTGATGATATGCTATGATTATAAGATATGATATGTGAATATGTGGTATGGGATGGCCAACGGTATGTATACCCCTCGTTTTCTGGCTCCCGTGGTCTTTGTGCCCAGTTGAGCTACCCAGTGGTCAAGTCGGACCCAGTGGTTGAGGTGGAGAGCCAAGTCGGGCTCGGTGAACCAAGTCGGGTTCACAGGATGTCAAGTCGGACTCCCAACTGAAGGCCAGTCCTTTAGTATCCGGATACTAGGCGTCAAATTACATGAGAGTCAGTTGTGACTTATGTGAATCTTATATTGATTGATGATGGAAAATGAATTATGAATTGAAAGTGAAATGTGAATGAATGAAAGTATGGTTTGAATAAGTTAAAGATTGATGTGTATGTGTGTAATTGTATTGATATGGATAAGTGCAGGAAACCGAAAGAGATTATGTAATAACAAAGAGTAGTAGGTATTGTTAAGTTCAATACTTCGTTCTATATTAATTATGATATTCCAAACACTCACCCTTGCTGTTGTTTAATTTTAGTGACCAGTGACAGGGAGGATGCTAATGCTGCGGAGATGCGCCAAGAGGAAGTTTGATGCCAAGGAATGGAGATGTATATAATGAATGTAATATTTTGAGTATATGTGTTTAAGTGTGTAATAAGTAATGTATTAATATGGTGGGTGATAGATGATAAAGTATGTGTGATGAACTTGCCATGATTATGCATGTTGTGGTTTGATGACTTATTGATGAGGATGAATTATGGCACGGAGCCATTGACATGTGTGAATGTTGAATATGATGGGCAGGTGTTGCATTGATGCATGATTGATATGTGTGCTATGTGATTGATGCTAGGATGATGATTGGATTGATTTAGATAAGTTATGCATATAGTTGGATATTGAATTTAAGAAACCGGATAGGTGAAATTAAGATTTGGTGGGTGTAAGAAACCCCAGAATGCATCAATAGGTCTTCCATGACATTTAGGATTTAGATGCATTGGCCCTTGGTCCATTGGAATCCATTTAGGATGTTTGGTGTAAGGGTTTTGCACCTAATTGGGTTAAAATGCATTTCGCGCATAACTTGCGCATATGTTGGAATTTTGGCGAACGGACAGCGCCAACAGTTCCGAAATGGGGAAAACAGGTGGCCCGTGAAGTTTCGTGGCAATCGGATCTAAAACGGGCCAATTGGATAGGTTAGAAGTTAGCAAAATGGTTTAAATGTGTAACAGCATCAGGTGCTGTCACTGTCATGCCCACGCTACGCGTGAGGCTGGCGCGTAGCGTGAGGTGCGCAACAGATGGCTGACGCTACGCGTGGGAATGGCGCGCAGCGTCAGGTCCCTGTTTCATATTTTTGATTCTTTTCTAAATTAGGGGAACTCTAAGGTTTTGTCAAACTATATAATTATTAATTTGAGTATCTTTAGTGAAAATAAATATTATTTTGAAATGAGAAATAATTAAATTTTATTAAATACGAAAAATTTATTATGAAAATTAATTAAATGGATATAAATAAAGGTAAATTGACGTAGGACGTCACACAGCGTTACTTGACTCAAATGATTTTCTTAATGATGTTTCACTCGGAAACATCTTAACTTCACTTGGAAATGATCTCCTGAGTCATGTTTCACTCGGAATCACATCCATTTCACTCGGAAAATTCTTGTCTTTGACATTTTCCACT
This sequence comes from Clitoria ternatea, assembly GCA_037962975.1. Classification (NCBI taxonomy): domain Eukaryota; kingdom Viridiplantae; phylum Streptophyta; class Magnoliopsida; order Fabales; family Fabaceae; genus Clitoria; species Clitoria ternatea. The sequence goes on from CM075675.1 coordinate 90,971,572, forward strand.
CGAAATTTTATTCAGAAATTCTTCTTTAATCCTTTTTAAATTATTTTTCTAAAAATCATAAAAATTAGGATGTTACAGTCAACATCCCTTACAGCAGGTTTCTGTCGGAGAAAGATGTCGCATATGCTCTCAAACCCACACCTGAACCAACAGTGTCAACCCGCACATATCCTTCTGAGCATAATCTGTGGCGGTACATAGCTGTCGGTAAAGGTATCCTAACGCAGACGCTCCCCATGCATAACCACCACAAAGATCAAAATTCTCCAGCATTTGAAGGTACCTAAGAGGGACCCTGCTAGATGACTGGTCAGAGAAGATACATCCACCAAGCAATCATAAAATATAGGCACGAACGAATCTTTCTATGGCCACCTCATCCTCAAGATGCTCTGCAATGTCACTGAAATTCTCTTGCAGCTAGGACATCTTAAGGCTTTGACCATGTAGTGCACTGCTGGGGGGTCGTCTCCTTAGTTTTGCTTCCACATACTGTTACCAGTCACGTGAATCAGCTATCGCCACAACTACGATTCTATTGATGTTGAGTCCCAACAAAATAGCAATATCCTGCAATGTGATGGTGCACTCTCCAACAGGAAGATGGAACATGTGTCTCCGGTCTCTATCTCTCAACCATTGTAGTAATAAACTTTACAGACACTGGAAAATATGCAACCTTCGCAAAGTGATAAAAACTAGCTCTTCGTAAATGTGGTATAATTTATTATGGTATTTGATCACTTCTAAGGCGGAGTGCTTTTCTAATTCTTAGTACCCGGTCTGGTTTTCCGTTCCAAACATGCGTGGATACATGTTTCTCTTGTAACGTTAATAGTTATGGGTTTAGCGGATCAGGATTGATTTTCCTCTGTTTAGCCATATTGCATTTAGAAATGTACAACAAAACTATTACTCTGTAAGTATAATCATTTTCAAAACAATAATTTAATATTTAATACTTTTAAATTTAGTTACATATTGAACCAATATTGATTTTGTTAAATATAAAATTTAGTTATATATTTTATATCATTATTGATTTTCCTAAATATAACTTAAATATAACATTATTAATAATATTAAAAATACCTTAAATTAATTTCAACAATAAGTTTCACGCAAATAACAACAACAAGCGATTTTCATTTATTTTCAATTTAAATTACTGTTTTTAGTTTCTGTTGTTTTTAAACAAATATGTTTCCTATATTAAAAAAATTTATCATACCCTACCAAAATATAAAAATTTAAAATAAAAATTATTGTGTTCTAGTAATGAAAATAGTTATGTATATTATATCATCATTATTTTTTAAAATAAAACTTAACAAATATACTTCCACATAATTATTACTTTTGTTTAAATTAAGCTCCATAAATTTCTCTATTTAATAAGTTAATTTTTATTTCAATAATAATGTTTAAAAAAGTAAAACAATGTATATGACCTAACATCTAAAAATCTAACTCATCAATGCCTTTTTAAAATTTACTAATTCTAAATATATCAATCACCTAAATTTAACATAATAAATATAGAATTTATAACATTATTTATTTTCAAATTTTATTTTCAATTTTTTAACCATAAAATTTTCAATCTTATAATTCTAAAAATAGTTATATATATATATATATATATATTATATCATCATTATTTTTTTAAAAAATAACTTAACAAATATATAATTTATAACATAAATTATTTTTGAATTTTATTTTTCAAATTTATTTTTACATATATATTTTTCAATTTTCTAATTCTGAAAATAGTATTATATATTACATCATCATTGATTTTTTTAAAAATAACTTAACAAATATACATTAAATAATTATTACTTTTGTTTAAATTAAACTCCATAAATTTTTATATTTTATAAGTTAATTTTAACTTCAATCTCTTTCATTTGAAAAAATTAAAACAATGTATATCATTGGTTTTTAATTTCGAATATATAATTTATAACATAAATTATTTTCAAATATATAATTTATAACATAAATTATTTTTGAATATATAATTTATAACATAAATTATTTTTAAATTTTATTTTCAAAAATTAAAACATTATAACAAAATAAATTTAAGGTTAATTTTTAAAAATAATGGGCCTTCCTAACTACAAAACAATCATATATTCCTAGCAAGAATAATTCTAACATGATATGTTTACTTGAACCCTACACTAATAATAACCATTAATAAATATTTTAAACAAAATCAGAAACTAAGTGTTTGAAACAAATATTTTGACGCCATACCTTTTACACAATGCAAGCTTCCAAGGGGACCATTCTTCTAACTTGAAAACTACAACTGTACTAAAAACATCCAACTGCCTTATTCTTCACTTTAACACAGGAACAAAAATTTAAAGTATGCTTTGGTAGGGAAAAATAGGGGTGAGTTGGGCTGAACGGGTGGGGGGGGGGGGGATAAAGGGGATCGGTCAAAGGGGTGTCATGAGAAAAGAGGACGACACAGCCTCACCGCTTCCAAGACCCAATCACAGTGTGTCGCTTTAAAGTTTTCCGACAATGCTTTAATTGTGTCAGTTTCATTTTATGCGACATAGGTCTCCTTTTCTGCACGAGCACATATGGCACGTCCCTAACTTGTCGAATTCACTTTATCTGACACCTGTGTTGGTGTAATTAATGCTGACACACAAAGTGCCCCAGACCATGTAATTTCCACTAAAAGGGCCCTAGAAACGTAAATATGTTCAGCCAGTACCCCATTTGCATTTATTACCCGATAATGCATTTTTTTTCTTATTTTTTCATTCATTTTGTTTTTTCTTCATTTTGGTCGTGTCTTATAGTTTGTGGATTAGAAATTTTTATGTTTTGGTGGGTTTAACATTATGCAAGTCTTATTATTTTTGTTTTCTGGTTTGGTTTTGATAATGCAAGCTTTCCAAGTGTCAGGTTTATATTACATTGTGTTTGTTTGAAGTTTGGGTCCGCACCGTATTGATTACGGTGATGCAACTCTGAAAGAGGTTATTGTTGGTGGGAAGTGTGTTAAAGTTTCTTCGTGGAGCTCAAGTTAGTAATGTTCTTTTCCAAATTTTGCATTATTTTAGGGATTTTGATGAGAATTTGTAACATTTATGTTTGGTTGGTTCCTAATTGTTGGGTGTTATTAGGCCTTCTCAACCCCCAAAAGCTAACTCTTTACCAAGATTAAAGAGAAAATATTTTCTCGAAAGTACTTTCTGGAGCCAAAAAAGCAGAAGAAACGACTCTTGGGTTTGGCATAACTTACTTCAAGGCAAGGACATCCTCTTGAAACTAGGTCAGTGGTCGATTGGAGATGGAGAGCAAATTAAAATATTTAAGCATAAATGGATTTGGAATGGAGCCATCTGTTTTCCTAAACAGAGTCCTATGGATCCATCTATTCTTAAAAGTGACTCAACTGCTCCGACAACAGTTCTGGTTACCAACGTTGCAAACTCCTCTAAGAATGTGTGAAGGGGAGGATTGTGTTAGATGGCCATTCACATCTAATGGGGTGTGGGTACCATGTTATAAAGCAGTTAGAGGACGCATTAGACCAAAGGCCTTCATCGTCTAAATCCCTTAATATTAATTTTTGGAAGGTTGCATCAGAATCAAAAGTTCCTAAGAAGATCATGATTTTCATTTGGAACTTGTGTAACAACTTTCTTCCGGTAACTGCTAACTTAAAAAAGAAAAGGATTATGAGGGAGTCTAAATGCCCAATTTGTTTGAAAGAATAGGAAACTATTGAACATAGTTTTCTTCTATGTGATTGGATAATCCCTCTATGGTCTGGAGTGAATATGCATTGTCATCCTAGGGAGGAATAGATTTCTACTATTGAGCATTGGATTGGGGATAAACTGGATTTATTTTCTAGCAACAAAGAAGAATCTCAATTTCTCATTTCTAAATTATTTTTTACATTATGGAATATTTAGAAAATGAGAAACAATTATATTTTCAGAGGAACTCAGCCAGACCCAATAAATACTTTACATTAGGTACAACAAAATGTCAATGAATTCTTCAAAGAAAACAGTAATAATCAAAATACAAAGCCTGTGGTACTTCCTCCTTCATTTAAGGTATCTTGGAGACCCCCCTAGGTAAACTGAAGTTCAATGTTGACGCTTCTTGGAAAGACCAAGCTCAGAAGGCAACTTCTGGAATCCTTGTTTGTGACCATAATGGAGACATCCAGTATGACCAATCCTCATCCATTTGTGTTTTGAATGCTCTGTTAGCAGAAAGTATGGCCTTCAGGGAAGCGGTATCCTAGCTCGTAATTTTGATTGCAAAAATGTATTTTTAGAGTCAGATAATCTCAACCTTGTGAAGGCATGCAAAGGAAAAATCACAATTCGGGAAATTGACTCAGTTATTAAAGACATCAATTACCTGACTCATGCTTTTGAATCTTGTGGAATTACTTAGGCTCAAAGGGAGGCAAATATTGCAGCAGATATGATTGCCCAGCTAGCAAGAACTAATTCCCTTGAAAGAAATTGGTGGTGTTCATCTTCATTAAATTTAAGAAGATCTCTGATTGAGGATAAGTGAAATATCCCTCCTAGATTGGAATTTGCTACATGATTTTCTCTGTTTCGCTGGTTCCCTTCTTAATTTCAATTCTTCAGGCGTCTCTGCTTTGATTCTCGAGCTTGCACTGCTTCAACATCCCATTCAAATTTGGGAATTAGTAATCATGGTTAGGGATTGTGTGTAATAGTATTTGTTTTCCTAAAGTTTGCAAGCAGGCTTATTGTTATAATTCTTCTCTGTTTGTAGCCTTGCGAATTACAGTGTTCATGTAATGGGCCTTGGGCCTTTTTTGTCTCACCTAATGAATCCTTACTTTTTCTAACCAAAAAAAAAAGAAATCTATCATTCACCAAAAAAAAAGAGAAATCTATCTGACCAAAAAAAGAGAGAGAGAAATCTACTAATAACACCAATATCATGACCAATATTAAGCCTTATGCATACCATGACATACAATAAGCTACCAATGGAAGATATATAAGGAATCTTCAACATTTCTTCATTCCCTTTCTCACTTGTAGGACACTACATTGAACTTAGTTTGAAGTGACTAACAAGTGGAGTACAAACTGGTTTGGAATTGCCCATGTGAAACCTTTCCAATGCTTTCTCAATATATTTATGTGGTGACATCCATAATTTACTTTATATCTTGAATAATCCTCATTTGGGAATGTGTTTTATGGTTCCCAAATCCTTCACCTCAAAGGACTTATTTATTTATCTCTTGAGTTTTGCAATCTCATTCATGTCATGACCAATAATCAATATGTCATTCACATAAAGTAGAAGAATAATGAAACTTCCATCATGAAACTACTTCATAAATACACAATGATCAGAGAAGGTCTTACCATACTTGTGATCTACCATGAAGGAGTTAAACTTCTTATATCATTGCCTTGGGGACTGTTTCAATCCATGTAAGTTCTTCTTCAATCTACAGATAAGCTTTTCTTAGCCTTTGACTATGAAACCTTTAGGTTCTTCCATGTATATTTCTTCCTCCAAATCACCATGAAGGAAAACTATCTTCACATCAAGTTGCTCAACCTCTAAATTCAAACCGCCTGCCAAACCAAGCACCACTCTGATATCTGATTGAAGACATCTTGACCATAAGTGAGAATATTTCTTCAAAAATCAATATCCTTTTTTTGACTGAAACCTTTCACAACTAACCTAGCCTTATACCTTGGCTGTGAGCAACTCTCCTCTAATTTCAACTTGAACATCCATTTATTTTTTAGTGTCTTCTTTCCATGAGGCAACTACACTAACTCAAATGTATGGTTCTCATGTAAGGATTTCATCTCATCTTGCATAGCACCATACCACTTATCCTTCTGTTCATGTGACATAGCTTCTTTACAACTTTCTAGTTCTCCCCATCAATAAGCAACACATACTTATGTGGAGGGTATCTTTGTGAAGGATGGTGGTCTTTAGTAGATCTTCTCACTTGAGCCTCTACAAGTGGTTCTAGTGGATTTGGCTCATTTGGTTAAAGTTCAAGTTCATTTCCTGCATCATCAACACCTATATTCTCATCTCCCCCACTATTAGTGACTCTAATAGGAGGATCTGGCACAACATCAATGCACCCATGAACAACTTGTTTTTGCTTCTCACTCTTGTCAATATCTTCAATTGTTTGGTCTTCAAGAAAGAAAACATCATGACTTTTGATAACTTTCTTATCAACCGGATCCCAAAGTCTGTAACCAAACTCTTCACGACCATAACTCAAGAAGATGCATTGTTTAGACTTTCTATCAAACTTGGACCTCTCATCTCTTGGAATATGAACAAATGCTTTAGAGCCAAACACTCTCAAGTAATTATAAGAAACATTTTCCCCTCTCCATACTCTATCAGGAACATCACCCTTAAGGGAATTGAATGAGAAAGATTGATTAAGTCAACTACAATTCTCAATGTTTCACCCGAAAAGACTTTTGGCAATTTGGCATGAGAGGGCAATACATTTAATTCTATCACTAATTATGTAGTTAATTCTCTCTATAACTCCATCATGTTGTAACTATCTTCTCAAGCTTGATGCCATGATCCTTGTAATAATGCTCAAACGAACCCCTATGTTCTCCACTGTTGTAATGTCTTCCCTAATTTACATTTATTTTTAATTTTAATTCAAATTTATTTAAAAAAATTATATTTTTAGATATAACAATTTTAATCCCATAATTAAAACTATATTTTAAACTCTAATTATCAAGTATTAATCATTCCTAGCATAAATGGCCCTTTAAAAGTATTTTAGTTTCATAAAAATTGAATTTTAACTCATCGTGACAGTGTTGTAATCGATTATATTCTTGTAATCGATCACATGCATAAAAAGACAAAATAGGCAAACTAACAAAAGTGGTAATCGATTACCAAAATATGGTAATCGATTACCAACACTACAACAACAACAATTATGTAGAATTTTACATTTTGGCTAACTTTTGGCCTACCCAAATTGCTTGTTTTAGCTTTGATTGCCACAAAACTTTATAAGCCATATGTTTTCGCCATTCCAGAACTAATGGCGCAGTTTGTTCGCCAAAATTTCATCATATGCTTAAGATATGTGGAAAAATGCATTTAAACCAAAAGTAATGCAAATTAGTGCACAAAACCTATCAAATAGACTTCAAACTTGGTGAGGCCTATATGCACAAGTTACGAATGAGGTAGGGAACCTATTGGTCCCTTCCGATGGTCTTAAAACCCATAGGATCACAAAATCACCCCTCCAGTTCCTAATTTCTACATAATTCCACCTATTTCCATTAATATGCATAATGTTATTTTTCAATCATCATTTCTCACATTCATCCATATTCACACTTAACATACAACTCATACATATGATGCAATATCTGCCCATTTCAAATTCACCATCAAATGGCTCTGTACCATAACCACACATAATATTATAACTATAACACCCTCTGTTACACCTTAATAATACTAGAAAAATTCGTATATTTTTTTTTACTAAAGAAATGATTGTTAAAAGGAAACTATCGGAATAAATTAAATACATCATTTCTGAAATACCTCATAAGTATTATTAAAACTTTATAAAGTAATTTTACATTCATCTGAAGAAAATAAATATTAAACTTTATAAGAAAGAGAGGAAACTCCATGGCCCAGAAGCAGTTACTTAATAACTTTATTTATTCATTGGACCACGGTATTCATACCGAGCTCCCTTTCTAGAACGTGCTATATTCACTGTCGAGATTCTTCGATCCTTCCCTCTGAACCATCAATTTAAAATATATGAAACAAAAACACGGAGAAAGGAGTGAGAAACAAAATATAATATTCTCGAATAAGACATAAGCAACAAAGGGTTTTCACAAACCAATACATAATAATATCAATCACAATCACATACACAATCAATTATGAATGCATGAATGTTATGCAATATCTTCATCATAACTTACCTATATATGTGGGCCCTTAAATTTTAATTTGCACTGGGCCAACCAAGAGTTTACACTGTTCCATAAGTCCGGATAATAATAATATGAACAACTCAACTGGCATGGAAACACTTAGAGACTAGTCAGATTGAGAAAGTTTTTATTGTGAAAGTACCCGACACTAAGGAGCTACCCCAGGTCCCCTGAAGCACCCTTTCACACCCTTTCATCCCAAGACTCGAAATTAAGTCTTCTCTAATGTATCCTCGGTTTTTATAATCCATCCCCAGACAATATCATTCAATTTCACTTTAATGATTCATGATGCATGAACTACTCGCGTATTTAGTTGGTTAAGGCTTTTAGAAACTCAATTATTAAATACCTTAAAGGTTTACAATATCATTTCAATAAACTGTACATTTTCTCAATTCTCTAAATTTCTGTCCCACAGAAATAAATTTCGTACAGTTTTCGAATCTCACTGAAATTGAGTTTCTAAGCCTTAAATATCTTAAAACTTTTTCATATAAAACTTTTACATAATTTTTCTCAAATTAAATCTTAACAAGATCAAATTCTCAATTATTTCCAAATATCTTTAGTTATTAAGTTGGAAAAATAAAATAATTTTCTTTTGAAAATTTTATTTTATTAAAAGAGAATAATCTTTAAATCACTAACCAAAAATACTTAAAATTACAAAATTTTTCTTTAATTCAGAATTTAATTATCTCAATTTGTTATAAATTAATTTTCATAAAATGTCTACTTTCTAAAATAAATACTATTTTTTTATTCTAAATATAAAAATAATTTCTAAGAAGAAATAAAAGATTTTAAAATAATAAAAATTTAAAGAGTAAGGTAAGAAATTCTTACTGAGTTTTAGCTTTCCGTCATACTCGCTATATGCTCAAACTCTACATTACAATATCATCAATCAAATATTATCAATCACAGTTAAACATCATCAATCACAAATCAATCATAATCAAATCAATTAAATATCATACATATCATAATATAAAATTTAATGATTATTAATATAGTTGATTTTTTAGTTCTTTTTGTCCATTCCTCGTATAGGTTTATGTAAGTCCATATAATCCAGTCCTTGTATAGGTATAGTTCAGTCCATATGGGTCATAATGGTCCAAGTCCTTGCATAGGTATAGTCTAGTTCATATAGGTTATAAAAGTACAGGTCCTTGCATAGGTATGTTAGAGTTAGTTACATCAGATATTTAATTTAAAATTTATTATAAATTTTAAGTTAAAAAGTTAATATTTAAAATAATAATATTTTCAAATTTAAAAGGAGTAGGGAACTCCTCCCATTATTCTTATGTCTTTTCATATTATACTCTTATCTCACCCCCCCTTACCTCATGTATCCTGATTCGTTATTGAAGATCTGTACGCGTCTCGTCTCCGAGTTCTAAAACATACTAATTTCATTTTAATATAGTTACAAGATGAAAATTAAGATTATTACTTAAAACAGAAATGGTAAAGTTTGAATAGTGAATAGTGAATAGTAAATCCTGAATAGTAACAATAAATAGTAAAACATGAATAGTAACAGTAAATAGTAAATTGTAAATAGTAACGGTAAATAGTAAATCGTGAATAATAACGGTAAATAGTGAAACGTGAATAGTAAAGATAAATAGTAACAGTAAATAGTAATTTACTATTGAAATAGTAATTTACTATACAGAATAGTAACTTAAAATAATATTATTTCTAGTATAATAATAGATTTCTAAAAACGATATGAAAACAACCCTAAAAAAATATAAAAGAGAAGTATTCTTACCTTAGGATTTTAGCAGAACCTTCTTCCAAAAAAATTTATTTCTCTCTCTTAGTTTCACCACTATCTCACTAGCACTACTATATTAAGAAAACTTAATCTGAAATTGTGAATTCTAAAGAAGAATTCCTTCGGTATTTATAGAAAAAAAATTACTATGCATTCTATTATTTTAATATAAAAGTACTGTACATTTTTTGAATTTTTATTCCTGGTTACTGTGTATCTTTTGAAAATTTCGTACATGCACAGTGTTTTGCATAGTAACTGTCGGCAGAATTATTAAGCCAAATAGTAACCTTTCACTCGGTATATTTTAAATATTCAAGATCAATCCTTTTTGAAATTTAGAGATATTATATCAGTCCTCACTAACTTTATAATAAGTAATATAAAGTTTAAATTTTAAAAATCTAAAATTTTCTATTAATAAAAATTTATTGATACGTTTCCAATTTTTTAACGATTGGAAAAAATCAAAATTTTTCTCAAACTGATAATTTTTAGATAAGTCTACTTGAAATGGATTTTAAAAAATTTTCTTATAATTTAAATTCACTTATAAATATTTTTAATTTTAAGTCACTTATATGAATTTAAAATTATTTAAAAAATATTATTTTATTAAAAAATTTAAAAATTCCAAAAAAATTCCAAAAAAATTCCAAAAAATTATAAATAATACATAGATTAAAAAGTTCTACAGAACCATAATCTAATTCCTTCAAAATTTTAATATAAAAATAAAAATAGGGGTGTTACAATAACAACATACACATGGCCAATATATCCAAACCACAATCTCACAACATAAATACTATTTCATCATCATTAATCCATCACACATGCAAGCATTAAACACACATCATCACACCACACTTAGTTTCCATAATCTAAAGAAACTACAAGTCTAATTGTCAAGAATCCACACACATATATATCAATATTTAAAGCAATCTACTAAACTATTACGCAAATCATTTTTCCACAGTTTTCTTGGCATCAGCTCCTCACTTGGCGCTTTCCTCTAGGGCATCTGTACCTTCCCGGTCATTGGTTACTAAAAGAAAAGAAACCACAGCAAAGGTGAGTGTTTGGAATGTCATAATTAATCTAAAGCGGTAAACATAAGGGAAAAAGTGACAATTTTAACAGCTTATTATCATTACTACATAACTCACCAAGTCCATTATAAGCTCATATATACCATATTACAGCAAAGCACATTTTGCCTAATGCTTGACATATTCTCAATCAAAGAGGTAACTCATATATATCACAATAAACTACCATCAATGTTATACTCTCAATTATTTCAATAACTACAAATACATCATAATAATCACATCATATAACATCACTGACTTTCAACATTTAATATGATGCCTAGTATCCGGATACTAAAAGGATCGGCCTTTAGCTGAGGGTCTTACTTGACACCCTGTGAAGCTGACTTGGTCCACTGAGTCCAACTTGGCTCTCTACCTCAACCACTTGGTAGCTCAACTGGATCTCAAATGACCACGGGAGCCAAAAACGAAGGCTGAAACACACCGTCGGCCGTCCCACACCACATATATTCATATTGCCTCAATATATTGGATCATCATTATTCATCAAGTTCACCATATAAGGCTCAACACTAGCATACAAGGCTCAACACTAGCATATACTCATTAAGCTCATAATTCAAAATCCAATATATCACACATAACCGCATGAACATATTTATTATCATAACATAATAATCATCGTATATTTTTAACTCACAAACCGCAAAATGGTTCACACATATCTCATGCAAATCAATTTATCAAATGCCATTTAACTAACTAATCAACTTGGTTAATTCTCAAAAATCACCCATTCTTTTTAAATCATCAATTACTAGCATATTCATACAATCACACACACATACACACACACACACACACACACACACATATATATATATATATATATATATATTATCACCTAATCGTACTCCTAAATTCATTATATTCCATAATCGTGTTATATTCTTTTCGAACCTAATTATACGTTACCCAATTCTAATTAATTATGACTCGAACACCCCCTTACTTCGCTTCCACGAGTTGTTCTTTGTGATGGTCACGACCCACAATCAAATTATTCGTCGTTTCGCTTCCGATTCTGATACCCACTTCGTTTAACAATGCTCCTACGCTCGTTGTTGAAACACAAAACCCATTAAGATTTCATCACACTTACTGTCCTAGAAGCGATTTTCGAGTTCCCCATTGCCATAAAACCCAAAAACTGAAACCCCCCAAACTTGTATAAGGTTCAATCAAGCAATGAAAGGAAAGGGAAAGCGCATTTTGAAATACCCATAGTCTTAGGAACCTTATTTCAAGCTTTACATAACCCTTGAAAAGCAAAACCGAACTCCCCACATGCAATAGGTGCCACGGCTAGAGAGAAAGAGAAAAGGAGGGAGAAAGCCTGAAATTGGAGATGCATATGAACATACCTCAAGACCTCGGTTTCAAAAATACGATTAATTTGAAGTTTCAACGCAAAATTGGCCACCAATTGGAGTCTAGAAGCTCACGGTCATGGAGGACGAAAAGAAGAAGAAGAACACACATGTTTTTGCTGCTGGAAGAAGAAGAGAATTTGTTTTTATTTTATATTATTAAGGGCATTATGGTAATTTACCCTTTTCTTTTCCATTTTCTTTTAAAACTTAAATTAAAACTTACCCTTTAACCCTTTGGTAACTTTAAATTTACCACCACTTATTTAAACCTTATTTAAATTTTAATAATCAACCAATCAAATAAATTTATTTAATTTCATAACATCTAATTATTTAAAATTGCATTATATTAATTAATAATGATCTGGTCTAGATACTAATCCAAGGGTAAGAGTGTAATTTCACCTGCTTTCAGTCGTATACCGGTGTTGTAACACCTTCGGTTAGATAAGACAACCCTTCTATAGGATCATCCTATTTAACTAAGAGTGTTAACAGTTTTCATAAAAATTGAATATTTTTTTTTAAAATAAAAAGATGGCAGATCAGTGAAAGCAAATAGTGAATATATCACATAGTCATTCACAAACTTACAAATAATTGTACTCATAACAGAATGGGGCACGCAGGCACCCTTAAATATTATACAGTCATCCATCAATAATCAGCTACTTAAATTCTATTTAAGGAGCGTTCTCATTTGGTTCAGCATATTGCTGTTCTTCATACTCGGGTTCTTGATTTCCTAATTCCTCTGAAATATCAATAGTAAGGGTGAGTATAACCCAAGACCCTGATGGTTAATCCGGTGCGGACATAATCCAGTTAACAGATAATATCTCATAAATCTTACAATTAGCATATTCACAATTATAATAATCAAACATGTTGTCATGGAATGCATGAGTAGGGTTTATTATGATTTATCTTTGGTTAAGTCTCATGATGCATGTGGGCCCAATAAATCAATCCACCATCATCATTCTTTCATTCTTTGGAATTCATCCTGCTCAAGTTGTCTCTTGGGCACAACGTTTCCATTCTAGAGCGATCGGAGCTCACCAAGTCCCCTTTCTTTTATCATATGGTACGAATGAACTCACAGGTTCTCATCATTATATATATCATTTCATCTTGAGACTTGGCTCTCCACGATCATAGATACATCTCGTCATTTAGTCGAAGTACACCAGAATTGCATCGTCTCACCCAGCTATCAGGCGCGACTCTGATGCCATTGGGTTGCCGTTCCAGTTGTACTCCCAAGATTCTTCTACTGAGATCGAACGTGAATGTCCTCCAGCGTACCAGGTGTATGCTCTAGTTTTTCTTCTTCAAAAATATTTTCATGATGCGAAATGCATTATTTTTATCATTAGATCCCTGGGTATCTTATGTGTTTCCAGTCTCATCATATCATTCCCAAGCTCTTTGAATTCCATCAATTATTTAAACGTTGTAAGATATTCGTTTATTTATTATTAGAAAATATATCTATTATATCTTGGTTAAAATTATATATTGTATAAAGAGTAAAATAATATATTCTTTATGTAATTACTCATAATTAAGAAGTTAACAATGTTAATAACAATAAATCTAACAATAATAATAACAATATTAAGATTGATGATAATTAGAATAATAATAATAATAATAGAATAAGAATGATAATAATAATTATAACTTCCCAATAATTTAAAAAGGATTAAAGAAAGAGTTTCTAATTGAAAATCCAAGCAAAAGCCATTAAAAACAAGTTTTCCGAGTGGAACAAGGGTAATTCCGAGTGAAATAAGTATGATTCCGAGTGGAATCATACTGAGAAGAGTTTTCTAAATGAACTAACTAAAAAAAAATCCGAGTGAAATTGCACTGGAAAGTTGTTTTCCGACTGAAACAGGTCTGATTCCGAGTGGAAGTGATTTTTCCGATTAAAAACAAGTTATATCCGAGTGGAAATGTTGATATCCAAGCTTTCTGAGTAAAATAGGTTTAATACCGTGTGCAATAAATAAGATTTCGAGTGAAATAAGCAGGATTTCAAATAAAATCAAGCTGAGAGGGTCTTCTGAGTAAAACAAATCTAAATCCGAGTGAAATCAAACTGAAAGAGTTTTCTCAGTAAAGTTAAAATGCCTTCCGAGTGAAACATAATAAAGAAACAGTTTTCTGAGTGAAACTAATATAATTCCTGAGTAAATTCTGACTGAAAAGGAGTTTTATACGCGAAATGATTATAAATCCGAGTAGAATCACACTGATGAGTTTTTCTGAGTGGAATTAATGTGTTTACCGAGTTAAGTCACTGAAAAGGGTTTCCTGAGTGAAGCTAAACTGTTTTCCGAGTGAAGTTAGATTATGGCAGAGTTTTCTGAGTGAAATTACTATAATTCTGAGTGAAATCCGATTTGAGAGAATTTTCTGAGTGAAATTGTTTATGAATCCGAGTAAAAATAAGTTTCTGAGTGGAATAAAATAAGATTCCGAGTGTAATTAGTATGAAAAGAGTTTCCTGAGTAAAAGTGTTTGTGAGTCCGAGTGAAAATAAGTCTCTGAGTGAAATAATTATGTTTTCTGAGTAATATCAACTGGGAAGATGCTGTCCGGGTGAAAATAAACTAGGAAAAGTTCTCTGAGTGAAATAAGGTGTTTTACCGAGTGAAGAATTCATTCTATCAGAATGAAATACATTCAGTTAAGGTAGAACCCGATTGAATTTAAGCAAAGCCGAGTTGTTATAGATGCAAACTAGTCGGATTATTAGAAACAGAGCTTGTTATTATTAAATTCATCTTCTATTCACAATTCTTCACTGGAAATCACACAGGTACCCATGATTCTTAGTATTTTCAGTCCAATACAGTTCATATCTTTTCACAATCCAACACTGAGCATATGCACTTAGTAACAAATATATATATATATATACAAATAGTAACAATTAAAGCATTTAATTCACCCAACACTGAATCTGTCCTAGAAAGGTAAAGAACAAGGTTCCTTAACCCTTTCCTTCACTCGAATTTTCCCAGAATACCCGAGAATATACCCCCTTACCTTAATGGAGTTCCTGGATGGGAAGAAAAAGGTTCCCTTCACTGTCCTGCTTCAAATCCGAGTGAGAGAGGAAGGCAATTGAGAGAGAGAGAGAGATGTGTCTGTGGCTATGTTTCGTGTGTGTGTGTTCTTAGAGTCATAGCACTGGGTTAATAATAAGAAAGTGAGTGGGGAACATTGGTTGGAGGATTAGGTGGGATAATGGAACCTTTTGACTCCTTTCACAGTCAGCTTTGCATTTGATTGGAATAAAATATATAAAGGTATTATAATGGATGCAACTTTCCCCTGTGATTGGTTCGTTGTGCCACTCACTTTTGGATTTATGTGATTAAGTGGGCTGACCACTAGCTGAAGTGGAATTAAAAAGGTGTTCAGTGTTGGAGGATTTGAAGAGGTCGGTATTGCATGTGAGGACGGTATTGAGTGTGAGGGACGGTGTGGAGTGTGAGGGCGGTATTGAGTGTGAGGGACGGTGTGGAGTGTGAGGGCGGTGTGGAGTGAAGTAGGGAAGGACGGTGTGTGAAGGAGTTAAGGGACACTGTCTGTGGAAAAGGGCGGTGTTGTGTGGGAGAATAGGTCGGTTTTTGGTAAACACCTCCTCAGAGTTGTCCGGTGTGCACATATGCTCACTCAGTTGTGGAGTGTTAGTCCGGTCTGCATTAAGTAAATCTTTTCTTACTCCAGCCATCCGATGTGATATAGAAGACATCGGGTGGTTCCTGACATCGGATCGCTTGAGCGAAACCCGATTCACTTGAGCGAATCAGCCAATCTTCACTCGGAATTCTTCTTGACTCAGTCGGATTCTCTTTACTCGAACTTACTCAGAAGGTATCTCACTCGGAAGAGGAGTCATACCCATAGACTCACTCGGAAATGGTTCAGCCTCTCTATTTTTCTCTCAGAATGGGCTCCCACTACCATTTCCCACTCGGTTTCCTAATCATACACTTACGAAACCATTCGGAATCTTTCCCAAATAATTCCACAACACATTCCAGTCGGTAGGAAGCATCAAATCAACATAAACATAAGTATATATGTGCTCTTTCACTCGGAATACTTCAATCAGAGGAGTTTCCTTCGGAAAAGGAAGCATTTGGCAAGGTTTGACTCGGAAACGAGTCTTTCTAGGGTGTTTTGACTCGGAATTTCACCCAGAAGTGGTTCTCTTGAACACACTTCACTCAGAATTGCTTCTCAGGTCAGGACTCCACTCGGTGGTGGTCCTCTCAGTCATGTTTTACTCGGAAAACATGACACTGACTCGGAATTCCATCCTTCACTCGGAATTTATAATTATTCACTCGGAATTCCTCTCTGTTACTCGGAACAGAGCCCTTTTCACTCAGAATTTGCATAATTTCACTAATGGTCCATATAATTTCCATTATTATGCACAAAAATAACATTTCTGAGATACTACAGACCATCAATAGGGTATATATTGACTTATTCTTACTTACAAACCTTCCATAATTCAAAAATTACAAGGGTAAAACTGTTTCTAAAAACAGGGATGTTACAGGTGTCACAGGTGAAACCTCATATTCGTATACCGATATGAGTTATTCTCTCTATACCGAAAAATATAGGTCATCACCATTACACATCTAAAAGTAACCTGTCAACTCGATAAATAGTACAAGGTACAGCCGTTGGGAGAGATGTTCGTCGAAAACATAGAGACACCCGCGTTGTGTGTCAGCTTTTTATAGAGTCGTACTGACACATAGTACAGAATGTCTCCTAAACCCTAAGGGACTCTTACGTCCCTTGGATGCATATAAATACCAAAGGATTCACAACAATGGTACATTTTTCTCATTCTTTAACTTACGCTCGAGTTTACTGCATTCTCTATATGTGTGCTGACTTAAGCGTCAGAGTGTCTTTACAGGTGGCACCACCTTTCACCCCACAACGCGAGAGCTTGGTGTATTGATTCTCCAGAACTCCAAGTCCCCTAATTCCCCACTAGAATAGGGGCTATAATACTGGATCCCCACTAGACCGGTGTACAAATCTCATACAGAAGAACGTATATGGCTGGTTCCCACACCAAATTGCTAACACCGGTTTAATTTGAAGATAATTATTAATATTTTTCTGTCAATCATAGATTTTTAAAGGGTAAAATATACACATGGTCCCCTACGTTTATCCAAAGTCTCAGTTTGGTCGGGGATATGTTTTTTTGTCCCAGTTTGGTCCTATACGTTTATAAAACGCATCAAACTTTTCCCCTCTGTTAACGCCGATAGAAATTTAGACGGAAATATGACGTGGCACTGTTGAGTGACACGTGTCACAATCTGATGGGCTAAGTGATTTAGGTTGAAAATTAAAAACACTTTGCCTTCCATGGGACTTGAACTTGGCACCTTTAAGTGACAAAAGAGGTTGCTTTACCACTAGGCCAAGGTGTACCTTTGTAATAAGATAATGGTTTTTTATTTATAAAACATATACTTAAGTTAATTATATGTTAAAAATGTATTATTTCCTAAATATATTATTGATAATATACTTATGAAATTATAAAATTCTAATTTAATTTAATTTAATTTTTTAAAATATATTTTTAAAAAATATATTTAAAATATTTATCAATAACTATTAACGTATTACTAATATATTTTTAAATAAATGATATAATATATTAATATTATTTATTATTAATATAAATTATTGTAAATATAATTTTTAATGATATATTAAAATATATATTTTAAATAATACTTATTATTATTAAATAATTTTAAAATGTATTATAAAATAATATATTTAAATATTATTAAATATTACGTTAATAATAATTTATATTAATCTATATATAGTATAATTTATTTAATAATACATTTTTAATAATAAATATTATTAAATATTTAAAAATTTATTTTTAAAATGTTAGATTAATATTTAATAATTTTTTGAGAAGGATTTTATTAATAATATATTTAATAAATTTATTTATTAAAGCTAATAATATTATACATATAATTAACTTAAGTGTATGTTTTATAAATAAAAAATCATCATCTTATTACAAAGGTACACTTTGGCCTAGTGGTAAAGCAACCCCTTTTGTCACTTAAAGGTGCCAAGTTCAAGTCCCATGGAAGGCAAAATGTTTTTAATTTTCAACCTAAAAAACTCAGCCCATCAGATTGTGACACGTGTCACCAACCAAGTTGTGACACGTGTCACTCAACAGTGCCACGTCATATTTCCGTCCAAATTTCTAACGGTGTTAACAGAGAGGAAAAGTTTGATGCGTTTTATAAACGTATATGACCAAACTGGGACAAAAAAAACATATGGGACCAAATTGAGACTTTAGATAAACGTAGGGGACCATGTGTATATTTTACCCATTTTTAAATTAATTAACCGGGATGTTACAACTGTTATTTGCTCTAATAGATTTCAACAATCTCTCTGTTTCTCTTTCAACGCTTGCATGAAAATGCTTGAAAATTATAAGTACCTAGTCTTTAGATTTTAAAACAAAAGCTCATACCTTTCTCGAGTAATCATTAATAAATGTCACAAAATAAGAACAACCGCCAAGGGATCTAGCATCCATGATTCAAACATTAATGTATACTCAATCCAGGATATGCGACCTATTGAGAAAAAGTCTGGTTGAAAATATAATTTTAAGTCCCTTCGGACCAGACTCTAGATTTTATATATTCTTGAATTTGTTTATACCGTTCATCAAGTATTTTCACTAAAAGATTAAAGTTTGTACTGTTTATAATGTTTTTCGGTGTACCTAAGCAATTTCAGGATACAAATATTAGGCTATGAAAACAAAAGGAGGCATAAGTGTTCTAAAAGATCTGGTAGAACAACAAAAATCTGATGGAAGCTTTCTGATCAAAGAACCACTTTTTTAACGTTCATAAATTCTATTTTGGTGATGCTTTGGGAGTAATGCTCTTATCATATTTACATGCTTATCACCAAAGAACATAAAGAATAAGATTAAAATAAGCAGCAATTGTCAGCGTACCTACCTCTGCATATTCTGATCAAAATCAGAGATTTCGTCAGAACATCTCAGAAAGCCACTTATCGCTTAATCAAGAATTAGTTTACGAATGGTTTATGTATGGAAAAGCATGAGAAACTATTTTCGTGAAAATGTTGAAGAAATGAACCATACCTCTCTCAAGCCTAATTCACCTTCAAGGTCTTATAACAAGAAGCTTAAGGCAAAATACCTTCAAAGGATTTTCAACGACTATATCTCCTTTCAAGAAGCAGTAGCGGTCATATCCTTCAGCCTCTATAAATACCAAGGAAGATTGAGCATCCAAAAAACAAGAAAATATAAAGAGAATTTTTCAAGCTATTATTCAATCTCATCCAAGTTCTAAAATTCCTTTGTTAATTCCTTGTAAGACAAAGACCCTTATTTTCTGTTCTGCCTCTAGCAGACTCTGGTCTTATGTCAAAAACTTAGTGCTTAAACTCAAATTGTTTATCACATGTACACTAAGTTCTGAAAATTTCTTTTCATTCATTCAATTTGTAAAAGTTTGGTATGTTACTAGAACTAGTTTGTGTGGGAAACACTTTGGCTTAAAGAGGCTTTTAAAAGAATACTTGGGTTGAGTCGGGAATGACTTTTTGAAAGAATACTTAGGATAAGCCATAAGTGGCTAGTGTCAAGAATACTTGTGGTACGGGTCTGGTGCTGTTATTGTAAAGGAGATTTTATAATAGTGGGAATCCTTCAAGTTAGAAGGGACTAGACGTAGCTTCTGTGTTGGAAGTGAACCAGTATAAACTGTGTTTATCTCTCTCATTCATTACTTGCTTGATTACTCATTTTAATTTGGTCCAACTTTCCACGGAAAAGAGTCTAAGGCTTATTCAACCCCCATTCTAAGTCTAACTTTGAACCATCATAACCTTTTGTGTGGAGGTAAGTGTTGAAAGAAACTATGTTGTTTACTAACCAAAAAATATGAGCAAGATTTAAGAGAAGTATCTCTAAAAGGGAGCAAATTTAGTTAGTAAGAGTATCAAGACCTTTCTCACTAAAGTGACCCAGGAATTTGTGCCATAACTCAGTGGAACAGGTCTCAACTATATTTACCTCAGTTGTAGACAATTTTGCTAAAGTCCAATGTTTCATTCCTCTTGCTGCCACTAAGGTACCCTTGGTTCACCTCCATTTACCATCACCAAAAGCACTATGTTAACCATTTTCATCAAGTACTTGCATTGAGATCAAGCTAAGGCGTATATCTGGAATATGTCTGACATTTTTCAAGTACAACTTGCATCCGATATTACTCTCCAACCAAATATCTCTCATTTCGATAACCTTGCTTACCCCTTACTTACCCCTTGATTCCCCATCTTTACATGTCTAAAATTTCCAACAGTGTATGATGTGAAATACTCATGATGAGGAGTAACATGAAATGAGACAGCAGAATCAACAACCCATCCATAATCCTGACATGTAAGATTAACAAAATTATCATCATAAACAACAACAATTTCACCATCAAATACAATTACAGTAGTGTCTTCTTTATCTCTATTATCAAGGCATATCCTTTTTGATCGTATCTCCCACTTAAGCATTTTATATTTTCTTTGCATGTGCTCATCTGATTGCAATGGTAGCACTTAATGTTCTTTCTAAACTTTGACTTTTGACTTACTACAACCTTTAAACTTGTGGAACTTTCTATTCTGACTTCTTCCTCATGGTTGTATCACCAATGTTGCATTATGAGTAGATGAACTAGACATGCCTAGATCCTTTCTCCTTATTTCTTCATTCAGCAGGTTGTCTTTCAGATGTCAATTTCCCATTAGGATCCGAGTTGCTTAAAGACACAACAAGTGTTTGCCAACTATCTGGGAAAGAACTAAGTAACAACAAGGCAAGCAACTCTTCATCTAATTTAATTTCCATAGTATTCAACTAATTCATAACATCTTGAAAACTACTCACGTGATCAGCCACCAAGGAACCATCTTTATATTTCAAGTTTACCAACTTCCTGATCAAGAATGACTTGTTTTGTGTATTCTTAGACTCAAACATGTCTACAACTTCTTCCATAGCCTGTGGGCATTAGTTTCACTACACACATGATGATTAATGCTATGATCAATCCATTTCCTGACCATACCAATTGTCTTTCAGTTGATCTTCTTCCATTTCTCCTTAGACTTATTTGTTGGTTTAATGTCATCATTCTCAAGTGGATCATATAGTTCTTTACAAAATAACAAGTCTTCCATTTTGTACTTCCATATATAATAATTGGCATAATCTAATTTAATCATAGTATCAGTAAAATCACCTTCACCTATTTCAGAAAACATAAAATAGAACTCCAACCAAGGAGCTCTGATACCATTTGTTGGGAAAGATAACAAAAATAATAGTAACAAGTATAAGTAAAGTGGATTTCTCTTTTCCTACTATGCTATTAAAATAGGCTACACATAATTTCCAAGCAACAAATAATAATCATGAAATAGAAAAAATAAATTAAGGACACTAAAATTATTAATGTGGGAAAACCTTCAATGAAAGGCAAAAACCCACGGGACCTAATCCAGTAAAATTCCCCACTAATCAATTAATGGCTATACCACAAGTCCTCCTGGAACCACCAAGGATCAACAGAAAATACAAACTTCACCAATAAAATGGATAACACGACACAATAAATCCATCAATGGGTATTCAACCATAATAAGAAGAGAAAATACTACAAAAGACTAATGTCAAAATAATGCTCACAATGCCAGAATCACAATATTGAAATTTACATAAAAACAGAGCACAAATGCAATGCCAAACATCTAACACTATAGGACTTCTTCAGCGTTATTTCATCCTTTTACTTGAAAAAGATTTCAGTTCTCTCTCCTCTCTCTGACTCAACTTTTACTAAGAGGCGCTTTGATGTTAATTTTTTTCTCTTCCTTTTCTTATTTTTTTTTGTTTACAAAGTAAACAAAGTTAGTGTGGGTCCACTTATTGGTGACCCGCCTGAAAAATCTCCCCCTCACCAATCAAGTGGGGTAACAATAGACCAAACTTGCTTTCCTCTGGCAAGTAATAAACTTCTCAATGGGTAAGCTCTTTGTCATCATATCTAAACCATTTTCATCAGTATGGATTTTCTCCAATGATAATTGCTTCATCTCTAGCGCATCCCTTATCCAATGATAACAAACCTCAATGTGCCTATGAATGAAATGTTAAGTTTTTGCTAAGATAGATTGCACTTTGATTGTTATAGTGCAAAACATACTTTTCTTGAGAAAAACTTAACCCTTGTAGGAATTTTTACATCCATAAGAGTTCCTTAGCAGCCTTTGTAACAACAATATACTCTACCTCTATGGAAGAGAGAGCAACACACTTCTGCAATCTTGACTGCCATGACACTTGCTCTACCCACAAAAGTCATCATATAATTAGTAGTAGACTTTCTGGAGTTTTACAACATCTCCCTGTAGATCCGACTATGGAGGGTCAAGCCCATGGTCTGATGTGTGATAGGGGAGATGTTGGATTAATCCCACATCGGTTATGAAAAGGGCTTGGTGTGCTTTATAAGTGTAAGGGAAAGCCTCATCATTGATCTAACTTTTAGGTTTGAGAAGGCCCAATAGCACCCAACACCAATGTTGAATTTGTTTTTAGGTATATGTTATTGGCTAGCTTTGAGGATAAATGGTGCTTCCATTGAAGTAAACTTTTCGAAATATTGGTTGATAGGCGTTTGTGTTTTCTATCTTATAGATCCTTATTATTTTGAACGAAATGGCTTGTATATTAGGCAAGGAATTTATGTTTGTGTTTAAGAAAATTTGAATAATTATTGGTTTCTGTTTTGATTAATTATTTTGAAACTTTTTTTTTGAATTTTTGGTGCTTTCGTTAATTACAAACTTCAAGAAAAAAGTGGCCAGGCAATTTGTTTTGAAATTTTATGTTCTACAATAAAAGTGACTTTAATAAGCTTTTCACGATACAATAATGTGTTCTTGTGTTTGCAATTAAATAAAGAAACCATTGATAATGAACTTTATGTATAGTGATTGTTTTTGTTTGCAGTTAAACAAAAGAACTACTAACAATAAACATCTTTTTTAAAAAAATTACCCATATCAATTTTAAGATGACTAATGATTGAACACCTCAACACTTAATTGACGGAGTTTAACTATATAAGTCTTAAACAAACATTTAAAATATTTTTGGGACCTTTTACTAAAAATATTTCAGGAAAGTGATAATTACAGGAGTTTTCTACATAATTAAGCCTTTTTTTGAATAATCCTACAATTAAAAATTTTAAATGCTTTAAATAATTGTATATAATAATAGTTAGTTTTTAAACATACTTTTAGAATAATCTTACAATTAAACTTCAATTTTAATCTGGATAACCTATGTGGTAAAAATTTATATAACAAAAAGCACACAAGTTAACATAGTTAACTAAGTGCCTGTTTGGAACAACGTTGGTAGCTCCGTTCGTTGCCATAACCAAGGTTTTCGAAAACCCCTTTAGATCTGTGTGTTTAGCAACCTTTCATATCTCCGTCTCCGTTGCCATCTTTCCGTTTGCAAAGAGTGAACCGCGTTTTGTTGTGCCTCCATCATACCTCCCATTTAGAAGTTCCGTTTGCTTTTCCACGTACTATTGACGGTTGTGCCCTTCTGTGTTGTGCAATGGTTCTGTTGGGGAAGATGGTCTTTTGGGGAAGAAGGAGCACTTGTGGGGATTTTAGTTTGGGTGTACCATAAAATCAGACTCATAGATGGTGGATGGTTGGTTTGGATGGTGGACCATGGGTGTGCTTCATGTGCTGGGGTGTACCATAACGTTTTTTATTTAAATATATTTTTTTAAGTTATTTAGGCTACTGTATTTTTTTTAAATTTTTTAGGGTGTTGTCATTTTTTAATTTGTATTATTTTAAAAAATATATACTATACTACTTTTTTAAAATTAATACCCTTTTTGATAATTTTACCTTCAAATTCCATTTTTCTAAACCAAAATTACCAAAATATTTTCCAACCAAACACAATCACTACTTTCCAACTCACTTTTACAACAAACTATCCAAACATAAATCTCTATTTTTAAAACCCCGATTTTCCTAACCACATTTTCAAAACCCCAATTTTCCAAACCCAGTTTCACAAACCTTACTCTAACTTTTAACCAAACGGGCCCTAAGAGTTGAACGAAGCCTAAGTCTAATACAGATAAGGATGAAAATGAGCTAAGCTGACTACTTTACACGACCTCAGTCTTACCTGTTACTTAATTTTAAGGTCTGAGTTTTCAGGTCGGACTTGACCTATTTAAAAGTCTGGTTTAGTCTGACCACTTATATAAAATCTCTATTTAAATTATTATCAATGTAAATACAAACAATCATATATTAAATAAATCAATAAGTCTATCATAAATAAATTAATACATCTCTACAAATCTAACAAACTAAATATAATATTCATTTAATTATTAAATTTTCATATAAAAGGTGCGATTCACGAAATTCAATTAGCGTTTTGCTACTTCCTTCTATAGTTTGTCCGAAGAGTAGAATTAAGACACTAAGTGGTAAGTATTGTAGCTATAAAATAATAATTTATTTTACCTTTTTAAAATTTTACTTCTTTCCAATTTTACCCTTTTAACAGCTCTATCAAAATATAGTGGTGGACAATTAGGTTTGACCCATGAGCCAGTTCATTTAACCTGTTCAAAAAAAGTGGATTGGGTTAGCATTTTAAGCCCATTTTTTTAAATAAGTCTAACCGGGGAGCTGGCCAACATTCCAAAAAAATGTCCAAAAATACTAAAAAAATGACCTAACCCGCAGGCCTTACAAAATATAGATTAGAATAATATTCCTGACTGATTTTCTTCTTTTGACCTGACCCATAAATTTTTTTGCCATCCTATCAAAATATCTTAAAAGGAAATCTTTTTTTATGGTTTCTCTCTCATCGGTATTAACTTCTAAAACCCATATGCATTGGAAACTCATCACCCTAAACTCATTCCCTTCTCTATCTTTTTTAACACTAGAATCCAGAAACTCATTTTTCCCACACACAAGTGATGTGCATAAAGGACACAAATAGGGTGGATAACAATGCTATGTGAGAAGCACATGGAGAGATAGGAAACAAAAATTATGTTGGTACATTTTATCCTGTCAATGTTGTGTCTATTATTACTTACTCGTTAACATTACTTTGATTGTTTTGTGGTCTTAAATACCGTAACTTTTTCAAAATATTTTTATTGGGCTATTAAATATTCAATTGCATAAATACTTTTATTCATTATTGTTCTAAAAGATTGTAAATATTTTTATAGCAATTATGTATAAAAATAAATTTTAATTGTAGCTTTTTTGGTTTGTTTCTCATGATTATGGTATACAGTTGATAGATACTATAGTTATGAAGGAAAATGAAGAGGCAAAAGAATATTTAGATGACAGCAAGTTCCAAGGGTTGGAATGGTGTTAGGTTATAAAGAGGAACATTGTAATTTTTATAAAAAAAAAATGTCTTTGAAGTTGAATTTGGGATTTGAAAAATTAGCACAAAAACTGAAGGCAGGGTCAAATATTACTCACGTGCATGCTTTAAAGGAGGTAAGTATGTATGTAAGGCAAGTTCATTTAAGCAGAGATTGTAATTATGAGGCAAAATTTGGTGATTATTCACAGCAGTAGCAAGTGTACTATTTCTCATGTTATTCTAGACCATAATCATCATTTAAGTCCAAAAAAATCTAGATATCAACGATGTCATCAAATAATGGATTGTTATTCAAAAAGAAGACTTGAGTTAAATGATTATTCAGGAATTCCATTGAACGCAAATTTTCATTCATTGGTTGGCGAAGCTAAACGGTATGAGAACTTGCAATGGTGAGAAGGACTGTAGGAATTATATTGCAACAAGTTAGACTTGGAGTTGGGGATGTTGAAGCACTTTGCAATTACGTCATACGTATGCAGCGAAGAATTTCAAATTTTTTCTATGTGATTGATCTAGATGATGAAGCTTAGTTGTGGAGTGTTTTCTTGGGCTAATGTAAGGTCTAGAGTTAACTTATGACTCGTTTAGGGATATTATATCTTTCAATAGTTCCTATTTGATAATAGATATAGTGTCCTTTTAGTGTGTAGTTGAAGAAACGACTTATGAGAATGAAAAAATCAGTTAGTATTCATCTTTTACATTGTTCGTGCTAGACAGTTAAAACTCTGTTTGACCATAGGATCTAATTCAGTTGTAGTTTACTATCTAGGGAGGACATAGAAACACGTTTGTTTGTTTAAATCATGGTTGGAATGTATGCGCGGAAGAGCTCCTTAAGCTTTAGTTACATATCAATGTCGATAGCTGTGGCAAAGGTATTTACAAAATCTTATTATCACTTATGCCTTTGACATATTATGAAGGTGCCTGGAAAATTAGGTGGTTTGGCCTGTATAAAGAAATCAAGAAAGTCCTAAAATCTCTTGTGTATGATTCAATGCAGCAAAATGAATTCATTGATGGTTGGCACAAAATGGTAGAGGATTTTGGTTTTCAAAACAATGAATGGCTAAGCTCTTTATTTTCTAATCGTGTTCATTGGGTGCCAACATATGTTAAATCAGTATTTTGGAGAGGAATGTCTACAATCCAAAGAAGTGAAAGTTATGAATGCATTTTTCGATGGGTATGTTAACTCAAAAACCTCATTGAGACAATTTGTTGAGTAAGGATGGATGTCATAAAAAACAATTGTATGTATTGTGCAATATAATGATATGGAGTGTGATGTTCAATGTTCATGTCAATTGTTTGAATTCAAGGAAGTCATTTGCAAACATGAGGTAAAGATTTTACTTGAAAAGGATGTGAAAGAGATCCCCTCTCATTACATTTCCACTCGATGGAGAAAGGATGTTAAACACAATCAATAATAAGTTGTGTGCTAACTTCTATGAAGCTGCACATATGACCAATTCAAGAGAAAAGTATAATTTTTTTTATGAAATTGATATATGAAGCAAAGGAAATGCTTAAGACAGATATAAGTTGGAGTAATGAAAAAACAAACTATTCTATCAAGTAGTGACCTTGTACTGAAATCAAGTGAAAATTTACAATCTCCTAAGAAGGTTCGTAGCAAAAGTCGTCTACCATTCAAGAAAAGAGTCAATATTAGAGAAAATAATAAAGAAAAAAAAAGGTAATTATGTATATTTATCATTTTCTTTACTTTTTTTGTACACATTATGTATACATAAACAACAATTTGTTTGTATTAACTATAAAAATTATAGGTAAATGGAGAAAAAGAAGACATTGGATAAAGTCACTGCTCAATCTCAATGTAGTAATTTGGAAAAAAAAAACAAATGGCCAAATTTTTTTATATCAATCACTAAACTATTTTTTCATATGTAATGAGTCGTGCTCAAAATTACTATAGGTGAATTTTAATATTATATATGAATATTTGCAAAACACTTTTCAAAAGTGATAAAATTTTTCTTGAAAAAAAATTGATTAAAATTTTGCATTGGAGCAATATTGTTGTCATTAAAAGAGAAAGGAAAATTTTGATGTTAATGGAGGGAACAGATGAACGTATATATCTAGTGCACAAACTATTATCCATGTGAATCATTTATTTTCGATATTCCATTTTAATTTAATTTAATTTTTTAACTTAAAAAAAATTCAGAACCATGTTTATTTTAATATTTTAAATTCTTATAAAAATATTTTTGGATTTTCTTCCTCTATAACAACTTACTTTTGATGATTATGACAGTGTTACTCAATAAAAACTAAAGATAAACTTGAAAAAGGAAGCAAAAGTTAAATAAAAACTTCAAATTAATAATCATTGATAAACTTAAATAAAAACTGCAAATCAATAATCATTTCATCAATGTCCCCGGAGGAAGTTTCGGAAAAAAATTCCAAAAATATAGCAAAACTCAATTTAATTTTACATATTGAAACTATCATATATTTATAAATTATATCACAAATTATATTTATTTATAAAATTATATAAAATAACTTAAAAAGACCAGCCAACAAATTGAAAAAACTTTTTCAAAAATATAAATCTAACCTATTTAATTAAATAAACTTTTTAAAACATCTTAACCTCATTTTTACATTAAATAAATTGGATCAAATTAACCCTTAATATCTAAACCACAGGCCCTTAAGGCAGCCTGATCTGTTTTCATAGTGTATAAGCAGATTCATTGAGCCGATTTCTAGCAATAGTAGCAAATATACTTCACAGCATTTATAACAGTAATGTAACCATGAAGCGCCTTTAGAGTCAAAACTAAAGTAGAAAGAAGCGCCTGTACATTGGTAAAGAATTTACTTTAGGAGAAGGAGCCATGTACAGTGCTAAGTGTAAAAAGAATGACTTTAGGTGGGGTTGGGGGTTTACTGTATCACAGCTTCAATTTTGACGGACCTACAAAAAGAGTGTGAATCTATACAAAATAATAATTCTGTAAGATAAGCATCATAAAAAAAAACTGCTTATCTCCAAAGAGCAAATTTCCGCGAATCGTGCAATAAAAGGGGAGAAAAATCAGATACGCCACTAGCAAGTAAGACAACCGATATTGCTTCAGATCATCCAATCAACCAAAAACTATCCGCAGGTTCAGGGGTTCACTAGCCGCAGAGGAAAGAAAAAGAGACTATAGCAACCTGCAGAAATCAATTTACTTCTGAATGCGCACAATACAAAATTTGCCCTTGTTCCGCCTCAATGGGTTCAACTGGTACATACCTGAACCGATCAATGCACGCATTCCCTTAGCCAACCTCTACTATTAAAGCTAAAAAAATTAGCTACCAAAGTTTAGCCCCCTACCACCTCAATAAGAGAAGTCTCTTTGGACAGGATGACAAACCACATCTGCTATCTCCATTCCCGGCAATTACCACATCTCCAACTTCCAAGCCTAGAAGGCGATTCAACCCAAGGTGAACATTGTCGGTGAATCCAAATCCCACAAATCTGACAAGAGAGATCAGGGGCTGGCTCCTTTTGTGAACATTGCCAACAATTGTTAATATTTCCTTGCAACGAAATTGTAGGTCCACAGTCGGATGCTAAATTAACACTTCCACATCCTTCATTAACACCTACTGTACAAGAATTTTGAGTATACCCTGACATGTCCCCAGATGCCTTGGCTTCATCAAATTGACTCCTATCATCGGCGTGCAGCAGTTCAGTCATTGAGAAGTAGGTATGGGATTCAAACTCTCTGTTTTCATAATTTACAATTTCAGAATTGTTTGGAAGATCGCTGTCAGCAGAGAAATATTCAACAGAAGGTGATAATTCCTTTACAGAGTTGGACAGATTACCCATTTCATTGAGTGTCAAAAGCTCAGCATGTAGTTTACCTCCAAGAAAACCGTTATTCCCCCCCTCACCATTAACATTCCTTTTTAGAGGTAATTTCTGAAGCGCTGATACAGAAACAGTATTGCCTTCAAAATCTACATCTAACTTAGGTTCTGTAATCAACTCAACATTTGAAAGGGAGAACACAAGAGGATCATTATCTTGTCTAGACACATCCTCTGCGGAAAAGAGAGTAGCAGGCTCACATGCTCTCACACCAAAAAGTGCTCTAGAATTAGCACCTGCAACTAAGTGCTCTTTCTTTGAAGCCCTTGTGTGTGGGTGTGACTGCTTGCCCTGATTATTCTTGCACATCAAATCAGAGTACGGACATACAGGAGACTTTATCCTGCGACACTTGCAACATTTGAAACCCAGCACATAAAAAATTTTGGACTCTTCGAGATCAACAGCTTCAGCATGATACCAACCTGTAAAACCAATATACAGAAATTAGATAAAGGGGTAAGCACTTGAAAATGTGATTATTAATTATTTATTTACAGGAGGAAAAACTTACTTTTGCATGTTTCACAGCAAATATACATTACATCAGACCTATAAGGTTTATGACACAAGCGACAAACAGGTTGCAATTGAGGCAAGCCTGAACCTCCCTTCAGAAGTATGTTGTTGAGCCTGAAATTAAACCCTGTATCTTCAATATTCTTCTTTTTCCATATAATACCCCAAGAAGAGCTTCTGCTACGGCTTTTTGTTTCCAAAGGGGAATCAGAAGCAACTTGTTTCATGTCAGGACGACTATTCTTCCTCCTACTAGATGTCAATCCTTGATCATCACATCCAATCCTTGGCCCCTTCAGAACTGTCAAAGAGCTATGTTCTTGTCCTTGTAAGAGTAAGGGACTCGTTGGTGATTCATTACAGGACTCTTTATGCTTGAGAAACTCCGCATGATGGCACTGTTTGCATGTGACCAAGAACTCAACTTCTTCATGTGTGGAGACTGTTGAACTTATGGAACATCCCTGATGACAATAACCTATGACCATATGTAACAAATTATTAAACCAAGATAGAAACAAATTTGATCCGAATACAAAGGCAATGAATATAAAACAAATAAACCACATACTAACCAACAAAACTTTGATTCAATTTAAAAAAATTCACACAAGGAACTGACTCATTATGCAAGGACATTCTTGTGTATTTATTCTAAGAAACAGTTTTTTTTTGTACATATACCAACCAAGGACATTCTTGGTTCATTTTATACAAGAAACTAAAACAAAAAAAACATAGGACAGCATACTGTTGCAAGTGAAAGGAAGACGAAAGAAGATGGATCAGGCAAGGTGTACCTTGACAGGCACTGCACTTGAGAGCATTCCTGAAATCAAACCAAGAAAAAAGATGATGCCCATGATAGAACAGGTGCAAAGAGAAAAGAGAGAAGCATACAGTATAAGGATATGAATAAAACAGTAAACCAAGTTAAATAATTACCCTACAAAAATCCCCAGCTGACATACAGAGCATGATATCATATCCAACTTGTCTCTCTTGCAGGTAAGGTAATAAAGTATGTCCTTGCAAGTAGCTTTCAACCGCTTTTTGCGGAACAGAGAGGCAATATTTAAGTACTCATTATAAGATAGCACTTTTCCATTGCCTTCTTCATACTCTTTTACCAAATATAAAGGAATTCGTATTTCAGAAAACCAATACTTCTCCTTTCCTTCGGGACCTTGCTCTACTTCCACATTTTTCATTACCCGTGAAGGAAGATGCTTTTGACTCCCAAAGGCTATTCTGTAAAGAACTTTTCCCTCTACAAGTTTCTTTTCACAAATTCGTGCATTTCTGAAAGCAGATGCTTCAGTATCTTGACCTTTTGCTTCCTGTAGGTTATGCTCGGGACGAACCAGATCACTCCATCTAATATGTAAATCTAGATATCGGACCTGACATAAATAATCAAATATTGTCGAGTTATTGCCAAATTCAACATGCCAATGGAAAAATAAACTGCTAATCAGAAAAGGAGAACTACTATAATATATAAGAAGAAACCTGAAGTGCCAGCTGAGATGCATTCCTACTCATTTGAACTGCAGCTCTCCAAACCAACTGTCTGCTTCTTTTAGGAATTTCAGAACCATCAGCATAGACTATACCCAAAATTTTTCTCAATCCACCTGTTGCCCACAACAATCAATGCTTAAGCTTTTATTCGCAAGCAAATCCAAATCACAACAAACTATTAAAGTCCCACATTGACTACACATATGGTCAATCAAAAGTATATAAGGTGAAGGGTGATCTTCATCCTATGAGCTAACTTTTAGGATTGAATTAGGCCCAATACTCAAATTTAAGATGGTATCAGAGCCTATCCTAGCTCCGTTGTTGGGTCACCCATGTTGTCCACGTTTCATTCCTGAGCGTGAGGAGGTGTGTTAAAAGACACCCATTGACTAGAGATATGGTCAATCAAAAATATATAAAGTGAAGGGTAATCCTCATCCTATGAGCTAGCTTTTAGGATTGAGTTAGACCCAATACCCAAATTTAAGAGAAACGATTAACAAATTTGTTAACAAGTAAAGGATGAGATAGTAAACAAGTTGAACTCAAGGACTTTGATTTGAAAGCTCAGCAGCCAAATCAATTATTAATCATAAAAATTTATTAATATTATAAGCTAGTAGCTTTAGAATCTGAGAATAATTTATAATTTGATACTTTTTAATAATAGACACTAAAGATAAAATAACCCAACTGGTGTGACTTGGCCCAAAAATGTTTTCCATTTCAGATGCTGGTTAATCACTATTGATACAAACATAATTCAATTTAGATAATAATTCACTTCCAATTAACATTAACAATTAACAACGATATAGAAATGCTTAAAGAATACCTTGACGAGCTGCCTTTCTGACCATGGATTTCGGTAAAACAGCTTTCTGGAATACAGATTTGGTAAATTTGCTGCCATGCCACCATGTAAAACTTTCACGACGACCAGCACCTGTAACATTATCACTAGATAACTGCTTTTTGCGCTTCCCACATGTTGCACGTTTCTGTGCTGTTCCAAGAGCACACGAAGCACTTGGCATTGTAGAAAACTCAACCAACCAATCATCCATCAACTTCACCCAGTCTCCAAAAAAAGCAATTTTACGGATGTTTTCTTCCAACTGAAAACAGCAATGTCATTAACACAGAAACACAATTGATTTACAAATTTGCACATATAATATACCACTTGCAAGAAATGTTAGAAGACATTCACAATACATGCATGCAACATCACTTTAATATGCACACACAGGAAAATTGAAGATATTAGAAATTAATAGATCTCCTTAATTTAAATAATTAAATATAATAATCAATTAACAATTATCACTCACTTTAAGTAAAAGAAGCTTTATATCACCAAATGATGTGGCCCGTTCCACTTGCTTACGCCATTGCTTTCTATAGTTCTCACTTAAAAAGGGCCCAACTATTAAACCATTCAAACTTTCCTCCATATATACAACATATGTTGCAATGCTAGGGATGATACCCACTCCACCCCTTACAGGAGCAAGACCAGAAAGGATTTTCACAGCACTTTTGGTGGCATTTAGAGCAGCGTGATTTAACATGCAGGATTTCTTGCTTGAAGCAGGGGCTTTACAAGAAAGACACCAAGTACACCTCTCTCTAGGAACCTCCACAAGCTTCTTTTCAGAACTTGGCCAAAAGAAGCGTGAAGCTGTTAGTGAGAATGCCTTTGCTAGTAAATAAGTGTTTCCAGATGTTGCTTTCCCCAGGTTGTCAGCCATGTGACCCTCTGATCGAGAATCCTCTGAAGAAAGAATGGCCAAGTTAGCAGCAGCAGATGCAGCAAAATCACCATGCATATAGTTATTGATGTATGACTGTGGTTTATAGGAACAACCCATGTACACAAAATCATTAGTTAAACTGCCTTTGTTCTTTCCAAAACCAGGTTGTTCATCTTTGGTTTGCAAAGACAAAGCCATAGGTAACCCAGTGTCATTTACACGCCCATAATTATTGAATTGGCTGCTTACCAAGGAGCACTTGGCACGACCCACTGGAGTTGATCTATTAACAGAATTTTGGTACTTTGTATCTAACTGATGATTAACAGTGGAAACAACAGAATCAATAGCAGTTTCCTCATGAAGCTTCATACTCACAGTAGGGGACTCATTTGTTCTAGCATTGCCACTGCTTCCAGGAGCAGGACTTTGATTGGAAACCAGTGAAGAATCGACAGATGGAAACATAATTTCACTACAAATCCCACTCATGAACATTGAACTGCACTCTGCCTTCACTGAACTAACAGTTTTATGGTCGTCTTGAACCATACGACGAAGTAATGCAGTGGAAAAGTTTGCATCCATTTTTGTATTTACAGAGTTTAGTTGTGGTCCAGTTGTAACACAAAGGGGCAAGAAGCTTTCTGGAATTTTCCAATATTGTACCACTGCCTTGAAAATACCTTCATACATAGGTCTATGTTGCAGGGATGCATAAAGCCCTTGGAGAACTATGGGGATGTCATTCTGATTGTAGTATTTAAGGCAAAAATCATCACTGTTGACATTGAGCCTGCCATCATAAAAAATATTAAGATCAAACCTCAAAATTTCAAGTGCATATACAATGAGAATGATAGCAAAAGATAAAGAAAAGTTAGAAAACCAAAACATAAATTAAAGTAGTTAAAGAAAGTAAAACTGAATTTTAAATTTCATCAACTTCGAACAATCAAAATAATGCCAAGACTCATCCAGCATAATAAATGAAAGAGTTAAAGAAACACACAATAGATGTTACACATACACCAGTAAGTGGTCGCAAGTACCCATGAAAACCTGCCCATATGAATCCGTTCCAAATATTTCTGCTCCTTTAAGTGATGTTCCCTGTGCAATTGCTGGTCCGGTCATATTTATTTTGCACTCTGGACAATACCATGTCCCATCTGGTATATGCATCTTCATCACACCAATACACCTGGAATGATAAACAGCAGGACAGCTATCACAACAAAGCAAAATCCCATCCATGCCACATAGATGGCATTCATCTCCATGTCCATCGACATCACCATCCCCGGTAGCTTCTTCCGTATCTCTTAAATTACCATCCACATTTGCAGCATTCAATTCTGAAACAAATTTCATAGTTTCACTGTCCTTGCAGGCAGTGGTTTTGGCATATCTCGGATGGACTCTTCTCGGCCCATTCTCAGCAGGAAGAATACCTTCACTATCACCATCTGTCCCAACCTCTGATTCTTCCCGCATGACCATTTCAGCTTTTAGCTCCTCCGACCCCAAAACATCATCACAGAGGAGTTGCAATATCATTAACTTCCTACTCGCAGGCAATAAATAATATTCACCAGAAAGAATCTCTTCCTTAAATCCTTTCCACTCAGGTCCCTTAATGTATCCATTAACTGCTAAATACTGAATCACAAAAACAGGCCAAGTCAACGTATCAAGCAAGCTCCAATCACTGCACCTGGAATAACACATATATTTAACACATTAACAATCCCATAAAATTAATAACACTAGAGAACATGTGAATGTAACACCACATCATCCTGGAAAATTACAAAATTGTTACAATAAGACCAAGATAAACTATTTGTTGTCCTCTAAAAACCAGTCAATGCGTTAAACAACAGATGTAATTGCTTAGAAATTCTTCTACAACACACAAACTCATTTAAAAACACACATAAAACGAAATAAGCAGCACCTAAATAACTAAAAAAACAGTAAGAGACATGAGCACCTAAGGCATTTTGACGCACGCTGCGAACCGTCTGAAGAAACGTTTTCAAGGTGACGTCTCAAAACACGCATGAGTGAAACGTGAATGGCATCAAGCAACGTGTTTGAAACTCGACAGTTAAGAGCTCCAACAAACTCGTCCAAAGTAAACGGACTCAGAAACAAGCGAATGCTGAACGATCGCAAGAATCCGTAAACCGAAAACAGATGCGAAACGTACGGTTCCGGCACGCCAATAGTTCCGGAAGATGGCGGCAACTGCAACGGTGGCGGTAAGGGTGCCGGCGTCTCAGCATCGCAACTCGAATCCCTAAAATCATAATTCGAATCATTATCATCCGTTTCATTTCGTCCATCCCCGTTCGCCACCGGTAAATCACCGTTCAATTCATTCGGAATTTTATCCGTTCCCTCCGTGATCTTCGGCAACACCGATTTCTCCAATGTGCGCTTCCTTCGAGTCAAATCATCGTCGAAATAACTGTCATCAAGAAGTATCCTACGAATCTCGGTGCTATCCAAATCCTCAGAACCGCCACTTTCGTACGTGACTCTGTACAATCCGGCGACGTAACACACGACCTTGCCAATGAGAACAATGTCCTTAGGGAACTCTTTCAGCACGTAGCGGCCAACCAATGCTACCGGTCTCGTCTTCTTCGCTTCGGAAAGAAGGTTCGGATCACCGGCAATAGTTGCGTCCTCTCCTCTGCTCCGTTTCCGAGGACGGCCTCTGGATCTAGCAACGGGTTTTTCCATCGCAGAATCAGAAGGAAGATGAAGAGGTTGTTATGTGGTTTTAGAGAAAGAGGTTCATTCAAGGAAGGTGGGGTTTGCGGAGATCGTGGAAAACGTGACACGAGGTGGTGGTTATAAGAGAGAGTGAGGTTAGGGTTGAGACAAGAAGAAGAGAGGAGGCGAATACAGAGAGTGATGGTGTTTGTTACATATTCCAACTAAGAGTCGTGTTTCTGTTTTATTGGCTTTTATTGTTGTTAACCACCCGTCCCTCGAGTTACCGATTCCACTCACCCGAGTCATATATGGTCATTTAACTTTTACAATTATTATTCTATTATTTGTTATGAAATACTTGACAATTGAAAAACAAAATAACAAATGAAGATTAAAGGGAGAGCTAGAGATTTAGAAGGAAAATAAAGAGAGAGGGAGTTTAGAGAGTGAATGGGAAAATTAGAGTGTGTATCATTGCTTGTCATGAGGTCCTATTTATAGGACAATTGGACATCCACAATATTAATAAAATATTCATAATACTCCTTCTTGGATGTCCATATTTAAAAATGTGTCTCGTTAAAACCTTACTAGGAAAAACTCAATGGGATAAAAACCTAGTGAAGGAAAAAAAGTACAACATTCTTTACAAAGTAGATTCATGGATAAAATAAATAATTTAAATGACAAGTATTTAATTCTCCCCCTCATTAGAACATTCATGTCTAAGGTGTCGAACACCGATCTTTTGTACTAACTGCTCGAAGACTTTGGTTGGTAATGATTTTGTAAAGATATCTGCTAGATTCTCACATGATCGGACTTGCTGTACATTTATTTCACCATTCTTTATAAGATCACGAGTAAATAAATTTTTTTTGGTGAAATATGCTTTATCCTATCTCTTTTAATATAACCTTCCTTTAACTAAGAAATACAAGCTATTTTATATTCACATAAGATTGTTGGGGGTAATTTTCTAGCATGCAAGCCACAAGTTTCTTGAATATGTTGAATCATAGACCTCAACCAAACACATTCTCAACTTGCTTCACGTAATGTTAGAATTTCAGCATTGATTAGGTGATGTTGTTGTGATCGTTTGTTTTATGGATCTCCATGAAATTGCTATACCACCACATGTGAACAAATATCCTGTCTGTGATCGTCCATTATGAGGATCAGACATATACCTCGCATCTGCATAACCAATTAGGTTTACCTTAGACACAAATGGGAAAAATAAACATGTGTCCATTGTACCTCTAAGGTAGCGAAATATGTGCTTAATCCTATTCTAATGCCTTTTGTCGGTAAAGAACTATGCCTTGCTAACAAATTGACAGCAAATGATATATCAGGTCGTGTATGACTAGCAAGATACATTAGTGTACCAATTACACTGAGATATGGTACTTCAGGACCAAGTAGTTCTTTATTTTTCTCTTGAGGTCGAAAAGGATCTTTGCTCACTTCAAGTGACTTTACAACCATAGGACTGCTCAATAGGTGTGACTTGTCCATATAGAACCGCTTTAGCACCTTTTCTGTATAAGTTTTTTGGTGCATTAAAATTCCTTCCTTTAAATATTCTAATTGTAATCCAAGACAAAACTTTGTTTTTCTCAAGTCTTTCATCTCAAATTCCATTTTCAAGTAATTTACAGCCTTTGATAGCTCTTCAGGAGTTTCGAT
Organism: Clitoria ternatea; assembly: GCA_037962975.1. Taxonomy (NCBI): domain Eukaryota; kingdom Viridiplantae; phylum Streptophyta; class Magnoliopsida; order Fabales; family Fabaceae; genus Clitoria; species Clitoria ternatea. Next base: position 91,009,692 of record CM075675.1, read on the forward strand.
GATGTTTAAATAATCTTTCTTTCAATAAGTATTTGCTGAGACAATTATACCACATACGTCCAAATTGCTTTAGTCTGTAAAGGGATTTATTCAATTTAATTGAATAATTTTCTCGAGAATTTGTCTTGTATGCTTCAAGAAAATTAAATCCTTCAGGGAGTTTTATATAGATGTCATTTTGCTTCAGGCAAATTAAATCCCTTAAGGAGTTTTATATAGATGTCATTTTCAAGTGAGCCATATAAATATGCTACTACAACAACATCCATTAGACGTAAATCAAGTTTTTCACGAATTGCCAAACTAATCAAGTATCGAAAATTACTTGCATCCATCAATAGTGAATATGTTTCATCGAAATCAATATCAGGTCTTTGTGAGAAACCTTGTGCAACAAGCCTTGTTTTATATTGCATAATTTCACCATTTTCATTTCTTTTTCTCATAAAGACCCATTTGTACCTAACTGGTTTTACACCTTCAGGTGTTTGGACTACAGGTCCAAAAACTTTTCATTTTGCAAGTGAGTTTAACTCTTCTTGCATTGCATCTTTCCACTTTGGTCAATCATTTCTTTGTGCACATTCCTTAATAGATCTTGGCTCATGATTCTTATCATCATTTATAATATCAAGAGCTACTTTGAATGCAAAAATTTTATCAACATCGACTTCATATCGATTCCATTGTATTATATCCATGACATAATTTATAGAGATCTCTTTATTCTTATCAATTTCAGGTACCTTGGTATCTTCTGGATTTGAAACCTTGATTATGTCAGGAAACTCTACTGGAGTCTTTATATCCTCGATTCGACCATTCTCTTTACTCACTGAGGATTTTTATCTTTAGAACCAACAAGTCTGCAACATTTTATTTTGACTTCAGACTCATTTGCAATTTTAGATTGTCCTGCAGGGACATCAATATTTATTGGAGTATTAATAACTGGTATGTGTGACTTAGTCACTCCTTTTGGATCAACAAATACATTTGGCAATTGGTTTGCTAAATTTTACAAACTAGTTATTTTCTGAATTTCTAGTTCAGATTGCTTTGTTCAAGGATCAAGATGAGATATAAATATCTCATTCCAACTAATCCTTGTATCCAACTGTTTACTTTCTCCCCCTAATAGTGGGAGAACAAATTCATCAAAATGACAATCAGCAAAACGAGCTGTAAATAAATCTCCTGTTAATGGTTCAAGATATTTTATTATGATGAATCTTCATATCCAACATATATTCCCAACCTTCTTTGAGTTCTAATTTTAGTGCGTTGTGGAGAAGAAATAGGGACATATTCTGCACTTCCAAAAATTCTTAGATAGGAAATATTTGGTTCTTTACCACGAACCAATTGTAAAGAGTAATACTCATGATAACTTATAGGCCTGATGCGAATAAGTGCTACTGCATGCAAGATTGCATGTCCCCAAGTTGAAATTGAGAGTTTTGATCTCATTAACAATGATCTTGCTATCAATTTTAATCATTTAATTAATTATTCAGCAAGTCCATTTTGTGTATAAACATATGCTACAGGATGTTCAATTTCAATTTCGATGGACATACAATAATCATTAAAAGATTGAGATGTGAATTCACCAGCGTTATCAAAGCGCATTTTCTTAATTGGATAATCAAGAAAATAAGCTCTTAAATGAATTAATTGAGCTAGTAATCTCGCAAACGCCTGGTTACAAATTGACAATACGCAAACATATCACCATCTAGTTGATGCATCAATTAAAACCATAAAATATCTAAATGGTCCACACAAGGGTGTATTGGTCCATAAATATTACCTTGTATATGCACTAAAAATGTGAGTGACTCACTCCTAATTTTCATTGGTGATGGCCGAGTAATTAATTTCCCTTGAGAACAAGCAGCACATGAGAAAATATTAGTTTGGAGAATTTGTCTGCTGGACAAGCAATGACCATTTGAATTCTCAACTTTTTTTGCATCATTATTGTTTCAAGATGGCCTAATCGTTCATGCCAAATAACAAAGTTATTGTTATTTGTAAACTTCTGGTTTACAATAACATTTGTTTCAACTGTACTAATATATGTGTAGTACAAACCGGAGGAAAATGAAGGAAATTTTTCCAATATATATTTTTTATCTGAAATTAACTTTGTGATGTAAAGATATTCATCATTTCCTTCATTTGTGGTCTCAATATGGTATCCATTTCTGCGGATATCCTTAAAACTCAATAAATTTCTTTGAGACTTTGTAGAATATAATGCACCTTTAATGTGCAATTTTGTTCCTCTAGGTAACAAAATACTGGCTCTGTCGGAACCTTTAATTATATTTATACTATCAGATATAGTATTAACATTGGCTTCTTGTTTTACTATATGATAGAAATTTTTCTCATTCTTGAGAATAATATGAGTTGTTGCACTGTCTACGAGACATATATCTTTATCATTCATATGGGCATTCATTCTTCATCAAATAATAATAAATAAATCATGAGTAAAAATATAATTAACAACAATAAATATTTAACATAAATTCATAACAAAACAAATTTCATGAAATATAAAATAGTTTATTTAGGGGCACTCCCCTTTCCAACCGAGTGGTCAATATCTTCTTCAGGAAGAGTAAGTAAATCATTAACATCAAAGTGAGTATAAGCATCATCTATACCAGTCAAATTTATTTCTATTGTTTTCCCTTTACTTTTTAAGGGATTTTTGGTATAGATCAATCAGATGCTTTGGTGTGCGACAAATCCGAGACCAGTGGCCTTGGCTACCACAACGATAGCAAATATTTTTTAGTTTGTTTGCTACTTTGAACATTTTTTTCTTTTTCCATATGTTCTTTATTTTTCCATAGAAATGATTTATTATCATTTCGACCACGACCACGACCACGATCATGAGTATAATGATCATGTGTTGCTACATTCACTTCTGGGAATGGAGCAGTACCAGTAGGGTGAGATTCATGATTTTACATAAGTAATTCATTATTTTTTCAGCCACAAGAAGACAAGTATAAATAAAATTTCACATAAATGATCCGATAATGAAAATTTAAAATTTTATAAGATCTCAATCAAATAGTAGTGGTATAGTGGTAGAGTGATAACTTATCAAATTATAAGTCTTATTAACTCAGGAAAAGGTATTGCAGTAAGCAAATAATGATCACTATAATAATTAGCAAGAAATGCTAGTGGAATCAGCATAGTGTAATGGAAATCAACTAATGGATAAAAGAGTAGGTATAATTAATTAGCTAGTAAATTAATAAAATTAAGCAATATACGCAATAATTCTTCAAGAATTCTAAGTTATTTGATTATTAATTTCTTATACATCCTGCAAGGATGTTTATGAATAAGTTCTTCAGGAAGTGTTATAAAATAAAAGGGAAATGATAATAGAAAAGAAAAATGAGAGATAGAATGGAGAATTGAAGAGAGGAGTTGGGAAATGAAAATAAAAGAGAAGGGGTATCATCTTAAAGCAAAAGCAATTATATAACCCACTCCAACAATTAAAATTAGTGCAATTTAATGTGATAACAAATAATTCAATTGTTGAATGCTAATTGTAAACATTTAATATAATATATTTGCACTATAATAACGTGATTTGTGAAGCAGGTACTCAATTGTTCAATGTACAACAAATAATTCAATTGTTCATTTAATATAATATATTTGCTAGTGCAGTACGTGATTTGTGAAGCAAAGCAAACATCAAAATTAGTGCATGAATATAAAATAGCAAAATTAGTGCAAGCATTCCAATAATGACAAAAGCTATAAAATTATATAAGGTAAAAGTCCAATAATTAGTGTACAACAAGCTAAGACAAGAAGGCTAGGTAAAAGCAAACAAAACGTGAAGCAGGTAAACAAATTTCCTCGATTGCATAATGTAGAAGTGGTTAATTAAATTTATTTATTTATTAATTTCTTGAATTGTTATAGTTCTTCAGGAACTATTAATAAATATTTTCAAAATTCTTCAAGAATTCTGACTATTAATTTTATACATCCTCAAGGATGTTTATAAATAAGTTCTTTAGGAACCTATTTTTTTAACGATATAGATATAATCTTATACATCCTTTTGGGATATTTAAAATATAAGTTTTTCAGGAATCTTTTATAATATATACATAAATAATATAAATTAAAATTATAAAGAATAATAATAATAATAATAATAATAATAATGTATTACCTTTTATAGATTTGACTAGATCTCAGTTAGTCAGAACTTCGTGCTGATAACGTGTTATGAAATACTTGACAATTGAAAAACAAAATAACAAATGAAGATTAAAAGGAGAGCTAGAGATTTAGAAGGAAAATAAAGAGAGTGATAGTTTAGAGAGTGAATGGGAAAATTAGAGGGTGTATCATTTCTTGCCATGGGGTCCTATTTATAAGATAATTGGACATCCACAATATTAATAAAATATTCATAATATTATTAATGTTTTTCATGTATTCGGCCAAATTTCATTTCAATTTACTTCGGTTAACGTGTGGGAGAGTAATTGTAAATCATTTGAAATTGTTTTTAAATTTATACGGATAAAAAAATTACGAAAAATATTTAAATTTTGAATGGGATATAAAATGATAATTTTTTTGAATTTTTATATGATTAAAGGTAATTTTTTCTCTTTTTTATTCTCTTTTGCCAACACCCAAACAGTAAAAATATATATTATTCTTTTCATATTTTTCTCTACCTTTTCACCGTATCTAAATTACTTAATCCAATCATAATATTATCTTGTAGATCAAATATAATATAATCAAATAAAAATGATTTGGATTGGTTTGAATTATTTCATTATTTATTTGGTAATTATTTAGAATATATAATAAGCAATTTTTACTGATTAAATAAAGCCTGGTTTTCTTACCGTGGAAAAATTAAGGCCATGTTTAGTTTACAAGTTTTCTAATTTTAGAAAACTATTTTTGAAAAAGTTAAAAAATAGAAAAGATATTTATTTATAAAATATGTAAAGAAAACTTATAGAAAACTGTAAATCGGGTTTTTTGTTTTTCTAGAAAAACAGAGAAGTCTTTAAAAGAGTTTTCCAAAAAAACTGAAAAGTAAAAAAAATTTTAAGAATTTTTCTTGTTATTCCAAGAAATGAAAATTTTGAAAAACAAACAGAAAACTTTTTCCAAAATACTAAAATAATTTTATGTATTTAAATGCAAAATAAATATCAAATAAAGATATGAGAAATAAAATGAAGTTTATTTTTGTCTTAAAATTAATACTTTTTTAAATGTATTAGAACATTAAAATAATGATAAATATTAATTTGACTTTATTTTCAATGTAAAATTTATACTTAAATTGATGTTTAATTACTCGTTTGATTAATCAATTAGTCATTATTGTGTTTAATCGAATAATGACCAACATTTTGGTTTAAAAACTATTTTTTATATGTCTTGAAAAGTTGATGAAACCTTCGAGAAAAAATAAGAGAAAAAGAGAGCTTTATTTTCAGTCAACTCCACCAAACAACTATAAATGTGTGTGTTAGGAAAGTTAATTGTATCCTAAGATTCTTGATGTAAATATTGTAGTTGTCCATATTAGAATAATTTAATTATAGAAATAGTTTTACTAAATTATAGGATTAGAACCAATAATTATATATATGTTTTTTTGTATATATCATGTGTATGTAATTAAAGAAAACATGACAGATTATTCTCTACCTTTCCTCCTTGTTTTTTCTTTACATGGTATAACAACGGTGACGACCCACCCTCGTTTTTCTTTTTTTTTTCCACTCTGTCCATCATGGCTCACAAGGGAATTAAATCATCATTCTGATCACCCTAGAATGATCCTTGTTTCTAAATCTCTTAATGATGACAACTATTCAACTTGGCGTAGAGCCATGGTTATCTCTTTGAATGCAAAATCCAAATTTCGTTTTGTTGATGGAAGTCTCAAGGCACCGCCTATTACAACTAAACCTGAATATTATGCTACCTGAAAGAAATGCAATGATATAGTGTTATCATTGATTCTTAATTCTTTGATGCTTGGCATTGCAAATAGTGTTATTTTTCATGACACTACTTATAAGGTTTAGGAAGATCTTCAAAATTGTTTTTCTCAGAGCAATACACCACGGGTCTTCCAGATCAAGAGAGAGATTACATGTTTTTTAAAGGATCAAATGACTGTTGTTGCTTATTATATGAAGTTAAAAAAATCGTGGGATGAGTTAGACTCTTATAATGACGGTGTTTGCACATGTGGCATGGACAATAAAAGACGCAAATTGATGTAATTTCTTATGAGGCTGAATGAGTCTTATAGTGCCATTCGTGGTCAACTCCTTCTCGTGAATCCATTACGTGATGTTTCACAAGCCTACTATTTTATTGTTCCAGAAGAAAAGCAACGAGATCTGGGTGCAAGACGTGAAACATTAGAAGTCTCTACCATGGTTGTTCGGAAAGATGAACCAATAGCCTTTGTTGTTCAACATAAATCTGGTTTTTCATCTCGTACTAATTTCTCTAATCACAAGTCACTACATTGTTCTTATTATAACACCCTCTGTTACATCTAAATAAATTCTAGAAAATTTTGTAATAATTTTGTTATTTAAAATATATTCATTAAAGAGAAACTATCTGAATAAATTACATATAATATTTCTGAAATACCTCATAATATCATTAAAAAATTATAAAGTAATTTTTGCATTCATCCGAAAGAAAATAAATATTAAACAACATTAGAAAGAGAGAGAACTCCATGGCCCAAGAACAGTTACTTAGAGACATTATTTTTTCAAATGGACCACGGTATTCATACCGAGTTCCCTTTCTAGGACGTACTATATCTACTGCCTGGATACTTCGATTCTTCCCTCTGTACAAACCATCAATTAAAACATATAAAACAAAAACACGAAGAAAGGAGTGAGAAATAGAATATAATATTCCCAAATAGAACAAAAGCAATAAAGGGTTTTTACAAGCTAATATTTAATAATATCAATCACAATCACATATTCAATCAATTATGAATATATGAATGATATTGCCACCTCACCTTTCCAATCTTCATAATGTGTTCCATGTCTCACAATTATGGAAGTATGTACCTGATCCAGACCATGTGATCGAGGCTGATGATATAGAAGTTAAGGAAAACCTTACGATTCCAATAACACCAGTGAAGATAATGGACAGAGATATCAAGCAACTAAGAGGCAAGGAGATCTCATTGGTGAAAGTAGCTTGGCAACAAGGAAATGAAATAAGCATGACTTGGGAACGAGAAGACGAGATGAGAAGTCAATACCCTGAATTATTCTAACAAGGTACGTTTAAATTTTGAGGACGAAATTTTTATAACGGGGGGAGAGTGTAACAGCCCAATTTTTAATCAGTAAATTAAACAGTGAAATATTAAAGTTTCTTAGAAAAAATAAGAAATGAATCCTAGAAAATAGAAAATTGAATTTTGAATATAAGAATATTTTTAGTCTGACTTAAAACAAAATTAAACAAAAATGGAACGTAGAATAAAATAAAATAATAAATAAAATAAAAATCTTCTACAGTAAAATGCTACAGTACCTACTACAGTAGCTACTACAGTAAATTGCTACAGTATCTGTCACATGAAAAATCTTGCAACTTCACGAGATTTCTTCCTCCTTTGCACCGCCTCATGTCACTTCGATTTGCTACAGTGATTTGCTACAGTATCTACTACAGTGATTTGCTACAATATTTGCTACAGTACCCCGCCATTGAAAGCCTATAAATAAGGCTCCAACCTTCCAAATTTCTTCAAAACCAAAAACATTACCAATTCCACAACCTTTCATCTCCCTCTTCAAGCTTTCAAAACCTTCATTTGCCATACTCAAACTCTTTAATTTTGCATAAAGAAGAAACTACACAAACTTGAAGATTTGAGGAAATACAAGGGAGTTTAGCATAAGGAAAGCTTAGGGATCTTCAATTGAGGTAAGAAAGAGGAGATAGGATATTAAATACATAGAAATTAAGTTAGAATTGCTTGCTTAATTGTTTGGAAACTCATTTAGCTAGATTTTAATTTAATTTGAATTAAATTGTGAAATTGATGCCAAATAGTTTGGAATATGATATATGATATGTTTCTAATGTTGTATGATGATTTGGAACCAATTGACATATTTAATTTGCAATTGAAATCATTAAAACAGCAAAAACAGAGGGAAACAGAGTGCTGTCTTCGTATATGGATTATACTTGTAAATATGATGAAATGTTGTATCTTCTTGAATTTTACCATAAATTCTTATTGTTAAATTATGAATAAATTTAATGATATAAATTTACTGCATTCATGCATCATATGCATTGACCGTTCAAAGAATCCGCAAGGGGGTTCTTTGAGGGGGTTCCCGGTGGGGGAACACGCTCTGTTGAGCAACAGACCTCTACGTTGGTTTTATACCACGGCCGTCTTAAGGGCTAAGCAGTGTGTCCTTAAGGGGGGTCCCGCAACACTTGTTATTGATATGATTGTATTGTTATCTGATGTATGTGTTTAATTATGGGGCGCGGTATCAATTGGATATCCGTAAAAATATTATTGCTGAAAAATCACTACAGATGTTCCCACCAAAATGGATCCATCATGCATTTACATTCATATAGAGAATGGAATATTAATATAAATATAATACAAAATACGTGTTTGGCATCCACATCGCATAACATCATACTTGTGATTGTGTATATTCTAATCTAATTTCTATTTATTTGATATTTTATCTCACTCTTTCTGTTACTTGTGGCAACCCTTTAGTGGTTAACTAGGAAGACATGTGACAAAGTGGATGTTGCTGAATATGGATGAATTATGAAGGCTTTTGATGATGATGCTTGCTTGCGTGACTACTATTGTTGTATTATGTATATGCTATGTTTTGGTACTTTACATCTTTATATTTTATAAGATTTAGGTGCCTGTTGTAAAATATAATATGTATAAAACTCTGATGTTATGTATAATAATAAGAAGTCAATTATGAAAAGGTTGCGCAGTATGATATTGTATTAGTAACCTCTAGAATCAGGTTGTGAATCTCTTGATAATTACCAGGTGAAAAATAAGTTATCCATGAGATTTTATATGGTGATGGTAATTATCTTGGGATTTGCAAGTTGACTCCAGGGCGTTACAACTAAAGTGGTATCATAGCAATGGTATATAAAATATAAAGAAAACCTTAGGAAGTAACTAGAAATTAAATAGCTTGAAGTGTGTAAACCTTGATTGCTATTTGTTTGAAATTTGTGTGCTTGTGTGTTATGTGTGCTCTTTGTATGTTTCTGTTTAGTATAATTACTAGTTAGATAACATAAAAATTGTTAGAACTATGAGTATATTAGATACTCAGTAATTGAATGCAGTGGTACTCATACCTGTAGGATAAGAAATGGCTAGACGTCAAAATGATGATGCCATGACTGCTGCATTCAATCGATTTACTGAGATCCTTGAAAGACAGGAACAACAAAGGTTAGCTGAAGGAACCCATGGACTTGATCGTTTCCTGAAAAGGAAACCTACCCAATTTAAAGGAGACTATAATCCAGAGGTAGCTTACTTGTGGATTAAAGAAATGGAACGTATCTTCCGATCCTTACCTTGCACTGAAGCCCAGAAGGTAGAATATGCTACCTATATGATGCTAGGGGAAGCAGAGAATTGGTGGATCTTCGCTCGCGATAGGTTACTAGAAGCTGGTAGACTACTTAACTGGGAAAATTTTAAAAAAAGTTTCCTCGAGAAATATTTCCCTGCTAGTGTCAGGAGCAAAAAGGAATTAGAATTTTTAGAATTAAAGCAAGGGAATATGTCTGTTGGAGAATACACTACCAAATTTAAGGAATTATCATTGTTCTATCCTCCTTTCCAACAGCCAAGAACCGAGGCTTCTAAATGCATCAAATTTGAAAATGGCTTAAGGCCAGAAATTAAAGAAGCCATAGGGCATCAGGAGATTAGGAGTTTTCCTACTTTAATCAATAAATGCAGAATCTTTGAAGAGAACCATCAGGCTAGGATCGAGCAGGAGAAAAGCAGTAAGCAATTAAGACCTCAATTAGTGAATTTTAAAAGGCGAGGAGCATTTAATCAAAATCGATTTCGAGGGGGATCAACTTCATCATCTGGAGGACGCACGAACCAGCCAATCATATGGAACTGCTACAAGTGTGGAGGAAATCATAGAACCCGTGATTGTACATAGACAGATGTTACCTGTTTCCAATGCAACCAGAAGGGACATATTTGTCCTAACTGCCCACAACTTCGCCAAGGCACTAACACTGTGAATGTTAAAACTGAGAACAACAACAATGGAGCCAACAGAGGAGGAGCCAACATTCGAGATGGACGTAATACAAATGGTCGTGGAGGATATAATGTCAAAGGCACAGCTGGTCGAGGACGAGAAAATGGACAGCTAGTGAATAATCAGAACAAATCACCTGCAGCTGGTAGAGTATTTGCAATTAGTAAATCAGAGGCATCACAGGCAGATGACTTAGTACAAAGTGAGTGCATTCTTAACGATACTACCTTATCAATTTTATTTGATTCTGGTGTGACACATTATTTTATAGCTAAAGAATGTGTTAGATGACTGAATTTACTTGTGAAATCCATGCAATATGATTTGCTTGTCTCTATTCCTACTGGTAACTATCTTAGGACAGTTAATGTGTGTGAATGTTGTTCTATACATATAGGAGGTAGAAATTTTAACGTGAACTTAGTATGTTTACCATTAAAGGACTTGGAAATTATCTTAGGGATGGATTGGTTATCTGCTAACCATGTCCTTGTGGATTGCCGTAATAAAACCGTGATCTTTCCACCTGACAACATGGAGTGTCAGGAGTATGATGCCTCACAAAACCCTATAGGATATTCCTTAAACAATGAAGCCCAATTATTCATGGTATTTGCACTTACAGAAGGAAAAGTTATTCCTGATGTAAGCAAGTCTGTGAATTCTCAGAAGTATTCCCTGAGGATGTTCCAGGATTACCTCCTGAACGAGAGATAGAATTCTCTATTGACCTAATTCCCGGAGCAGAACCCATTGCTAGAGCACTTTATAGAATGTCTCCAATGGAACTGACTGAACTAAAGAAACAAGTGGATGAGTTATTAGAAAAGTAATTCATACGACCTAGTGTATCTCCTTGGGGAGCACCTGTACTACTAGTTAAGAAGAAGGATGGTAGTATGAGACTTTGTGTCAATTATCGCCAACTGAACAAAGTGACGGTTAAGAATAAATACCTGTTACCAAGGATTGATGACCTTATTGATCAACTACGAGGAGCTACTGTGTTCTCCAAGATAGACCTGAGATCGGGATACCATCAAATTCGCGTAAAGAAAGAAGATATTCCAAAGACAGCCTTTAGAACACGCTATGGCCATTATGAATATTTAGTTATGCCTTTTGGTTTAACTAATGCTCCAGCCGTGTTCATGGACTACATGAACCGCATATTCCATCCATACCTTGATCAATTTGTCATTGTCTTTATAGATGATATTCTCATCTATTCCAAAACCAAGGAAGAGCATAAGGAGCATTTGTATTTAGTGCTACAAATATTAAAGGAGAAGCAGCTATATGCCAAACTATCCAAATGTGAGTTTTGGCTTAATGAAGTAAAATTCTTAGGCCATGTGATATCTAAGAATAGAGTGTCAGTCGACCATGCGAAGATTGAAGCCGTAATAGCTTGGGAAAGGCCAAAGACTATCACAGAAATTAGGAGTTTCTTAGGACTTGTGGGTTACTACCGAAGATTTATTGAAGGATTCTCTCGAATTGCTCTACCCATGACTCGATTAACCTGTAAGAATAAACCTTTCATTTGGACTACTGAATGTGAAGCAAGTTTCCAAGAATTAAAGAAAAGATTAACAACTACACCAGTTCTAGCTTTACCAAACCCCCAAGAAAACTTTGAAGTTTATTGTGATGCTTCAAAGTTGGGACTTGGTTATGTCCTAATGCAACAAAAAAAAGTAATTGCTTATGCTTCAAGGCAATTACGACCACACGAACTTAATTACCCTACTCATGACTTAGAATTAGCGGCCATTGTCTTTGCTTTAAAAATTTAGAGGCACTACTTATACGGTGCAAAGTTTGAAGTTTATAATGATCATAAGAGTCTCATATACCTATTTGATCAAAAAGAATTAAATATGAGACAACGTCGATGAATGGAATTTCTCAAGGATTATGACTTCGAGTTGAAGTACCGTCCAGGGAAAGCCAACATAGTAGCTGACGTGCTTAGTAGAAAAGTTATTCATGTGGCAGCTTTAATGATAAAAGAATTAGAAATGATTGAACAATTTAGAGACTTGAACATAGCAGTTGAGGAGAAATCTTCAGTAAATATGGTGGTCGGAGTTCTGAAAATCACTAATGATTTTCTGAAGATGGTGAGTGAAAAACAAAGATTGGATGAATATCTCCAAAAGATGATCGGCACACAACGTAATGAGAAAGATCTGGGATTACAAGAAGGTTCAGATGGAGTATGGAGGATGAAAGGAAGAATATGTGTTCCAGAGGATGCAGAGTTAAAGAAGATGATTCTAGATGAAGCTCACAAAAATATGCTTAGTATTCATCCTGGATCTATGAAGATGTATCAAGATTTAAGAAAGGACTTCTGGTGGAAGAGGATGAAAAGGGAGATAGCTGAGTATGTTTCATCTTGCTTAATATGTCAGAAAAGTAAAGTAGAACATCAAAAACCATCTGGCGGATTACAACCACTAGAAATACCAGTATGGAAATGGGATGACATTGCCATGGACTTTGTGTCAGGCTTACCTAGAACACAAAGAGGCAATGATGCTATTTGGGTGATAGTCGATAGATTAACAAAATCAGCCCATTTTCTTCCGATCAACATGAAGCATTCACTTGAGAAATTGGCTCAAGTGTACATAAAATAGATAATGAGATTACATGGAGTACTGTCAAGCATAGTGTCTAATAGAGATCCTAGATTTACTTCTCGATTCTGGGGAAGTTTACATAAAGAGCTTGGTACCAAACTAAAGTTAAGCTCTGCCTATCATCCACAGACTGATGGACAGTCAGAGAGGACTATCCAAAGTCTGGAGGATTTACTAAGAGCATGTGTATTAGAACATGGTGGAAGCTGGGAACATTACCTTCCACTAATCGAATTCATATATAATAACAGTTATCACTCAAGCATTAGGATGGCACCATATGAAGCATTGTATGGTAGAAAGTGTAGGACACCAATCTGTTGGTTAGAGACAGGTTAGCACCTGACTCTTGGACCAGAAATTGTCCAGCAAACAACAGAGCAAATTCGAATGATAAGAAAAAGGATGAAAATTGCGCAGGATCGGCAGAAGTCATATTATGATCAAAGGAGGAAGCCATTAGAATTCCAAGTTGGAGATTATGTATTCTTAAAGGTATCACCTAACAAAAGAGTTGGAAGAGTGTTAAAAAGTAAGAAGCTTACTCCAAGATATAGAGGACCAAATGAGATTCTGAAAAGAATTGGTAAAGTGGCATATCAGATTGCATTGCCACCTCATCTTTCCAATCTTCATAATGTGTTCGATGTCTCACAATTACAAAAGTATGTACCTGATCTAGACCATGTGATCGAGGCTGATGATATAGAAGTTAAGGAAAACCTTACGATTCCAGTAACACCAGTGAAGATAATGGACAGAGATGTCAAGCAACTAAGAGGCAAGGAGATCTCATTGGTGAAAGTAGCTTGGCAACAAGGAGATGAAATAAGCATGACTTGGGAACGAGAAGACGAGATGAGAAGTCAATACCCTGAATTATTCTAACAAGGTACGTTTAAATTTCGAGGACAAAATTTTTATAACGGGGGGAGAGTGTAACAGCCCAATTTTTAATCAGTAAATTAAACAGTGAAATATTAAAGTTTCTTAGAAAAAATAAGAAATGAATCCTAGAAAATAGGAAATTGAATTCTGAATATAAGGATATTTTTAGTCTGACTTAAAACAAAATTAAACAAAAATGGAACGTAGAATAAAATAAAATAATAAATAAAATAAAAATCTTCTACAGTAAAATGCTACAGTAGCTACTACAGTAAATTACTACAGTATCTGTCACATGAAAAATCTTGCAACTTCACGAGATTTCTTCCTCCTTTGCACCGCCTCATGTCACTTCGATTTGCTACAGTGATTTGCTATAGTATCTACTACAGTGATTTGCTACAATATTTGCTACAGTACCCCGCCATTGGAAGCCTATAAATAAGGTTCCAACCTTCCAAATTTCTTCAAAACCAAAAACATTACCAATTCCACAACTTTTCATCTCCTTCTTCAAGCTTTCAAAACCTTCATTTGCCATACTCAAACTCTTTAATTTTGCATAAAGAAGAAACTACACAAACTTGAAGATTTGAGGAAATACAAGGGAGTTTAGCATAAGGAAAGCTTAGGGATCTTCAATTGAGGTAAAAAAGAGGAGATAGGATATTAAATACATAGAAATTAAGTTAGAATTGCTTGCTTAATTGTTTGGAAACTCATTTAGCTAGATTTTAATTTAATTTGAATTAAATTATGAAATTGATGTCAAATAGTTTGGAATACGATATATGATATGTTTCTAATGTTGTATGATGATTTGGAACCAATTGACATATTTAATTTACAATTGAAATCATTAAAACAGCAAAAACAGAGGGAAACATAGTGTTGTCTTCATATATGGATTATACTTGTAAATATGATGAAATGTTGTATCTTCTTGAATTTTACCATAATTCTTATTGTTAAATTATGAATAAATTTAATGATATAAATTTACTGCATTCATGCATCATATGCATTGACCGTTCAAAGAATCCGCAGGGGGGTTCTTTGAGGGGGTTCCCGGTGAGGGAACGCACTCTGTTGAGCAACAGACCTCTGTGGTGGTTTTATACCACGGTCGTCTTAAGGGCTAAGCAGTGTGTCCTTAAGGGGAGTCCCGCAACACTTGTTATTGACATGATTGTATTGTTATCCGATGTTGGTGTTGCATTATGGGGTACGGTATCGGTTGGATATCCGTAAAAATATTATTGCTGAAAAATCACTGCAGATGTTCCCACCAGTATGGATCCATCATGCATTTACATTCATATAGAGAATGGAATATTAATATAAATATAATACAAAATATGTGTTTGGCATCCATATCGCATAGCATCATACTTGTGATTGTGTATGTTCTAATCTAATTTCTATTTATTTGATATTTTATCTCACTCTTTCTGTTACTTGTGGCAACCCTTTAGTGGTTAACCAGGAAGACATGTGACAAAGTGGATGTTGCTGAATATGGATGAATTATGAAGGCTTTTGATGATGATGCTTGCTTGCGTGACTACTATTGTTGTATTATGTATATGCTATATTTTGGTACTTTACATCTTTATATTTTATAAGATCTAGGTGCTTGTTGTAAAATATAATATATATAAAACTTTGATGTTATGTATAATAATAAGAAGTCAATTATGAAAAGGTTATGCACTCTGATATTGTATTAGTAACCTCTGAAGTCAGGTTGTGAATCTCTTGATAATTACCAGGTGAAAAATAAGTTATCCATGAGATTTTATATGGTGACGGTAATTATCTTGGGATTTGCAAGTTGACTCCAGGGCGTTACAAAATGCATAGTGAAAAACTTTTCTATAAAGACTGAGGTTTCTAACGAATGAAATCACATTTTCAGATTAAATTTTTTTAATATAGCAGTGTTAGAAAGACAATGGTAGGAGTAAGAGAGAGAAATAAAATTTTTGGAAGAAGGTTCTACCAAAATCATAAGGTAAGAATAACTCTCTTTTATACTTTTTAGGTTTATTTTCATATCGTTTTAGAAATCTATTATTATACTGGATATAATATTATTTCAAGTTACTATTCTGAATAGTAAATTACTATATCAATAGTAAATCACTATTACAAATAGTAAATCACTATTCAAATAGTAAATTACTATTTACTATTACTATTTACATTTACTATTCATGTTTTACTATTTACCTTTACTATTCATATTTTACTATTTACCATTACTATTCACATTTTACTATTTACCGTTACTATTCATATTTTACTATTTATTGTTACTATTCATGTTTTACTATTTACTGTTACTATTCATGTTTTACTATTCACTATCCACTATTCAAAATTTACCATTTCTGTTTTAAGTAGAAATCTTAATTTTTCATCTTATAATATTAAAGTGAAATTGGTATATTTTAGAACTCGGAGACGAGACACGCACCGACTTTCCGTAACGAACCAAGATACAAAAGGTAAGGGGGAGTGAGATAGAAATATAATATGAAAAGACATAAGAATAATGGAAGGAGCTCCCTACTCCTTTAAAATTTAATAATATTATTATTTTAAAATAATAACTATTTAACTTAACAATTTATAATAAATTTTAAATTGAGTATCTTGTGTAACTTGATCTGAATACCTATACAAATACCTGGATAACCTATACGAACTGGACTAAACCTATGCAAGGACTTGGACTATTATGACCTGTATAGACTGAACTATACCTATGCGATGATTGGACTATATAGACCTACATAGATCTATGCGAAGAATGGACTATAAAGACTTAAAATTAATCTTATTAATCTAAATAACCATTAAAATTTGAATTATATTTATGACTGATATTTAGTTGATTTGATTTGATTATAATTATTAATATTTGATTTTGATTAATGATATTGTGATTTATAATACTAGACTGTGATTAATAATATTTGTGATTTGATGATATTTGATTGTGATTGATGATATTATAATACTTGATTATGATTGATGAATGATTGATGACCTTGTGATATGGAGTTTGAGCATATAGCAAGCATGACGGAAAGTTAAAAGTAAGAATTTTCTTACCTTACTCTTAAAATTTTTATTCTAAAGAGAAAGTATTTTATCATTATTTTAGTCTTTTATTTCTTCCTAAAAATAATTTTCATTAACTTTATTTTTAATATCTAGAATAAAATCTAGTATTAGAAAGAAGCTATTTTATGAAAATCAGAGGTTAAGATAATTAATTCTTGAATTAAAGAAAATTTTTATAGTTTTAAGTATTCTTAGTTAATGATTTAAAAATTATTTTATTTTAAAAATCAGAAATTTGAATTGGTTTTCCCTAATGAAATAACTAAAGGATATTTTGTTATAGTCGAGGTTTCTAAACTCAATCTAGTTAAGATTCAAATTGGGAAAGATTATGTAAATATGTGAAGTTTTTTAAGAGAAAGTTTTAAGATATTTAAGGCTTGGAAACTCAATTTTGGTGAGATCTGAATTTGAAGACTGTACTAAATTTATTTCTGTATAACAGAAGTTCAAAGAAGAATTTATGGGAATGTACAGTTTATTGAGATAATTTTGTGAACCTTTATGGTATTTAATAATTGAGTTTCAAAAAGTCTTAACCAATTAAATATACGAGTAGGTCATGCATCGTGAATCATTAAAGAGAAATGAGATGTGATATTGCCTGGGGACGGATTATAGAATCCGAGGATACATTAGAGGAGGCTTAATTGCGAGCCTTGAGATGAGAGAGTGTGAAAGGGTGCTTCAGGTGACCTAGCGTCGCTCCCTAGTGTCGGGTACTTTCACAATAAAAACTTTCTCAGTCTGACTAGTCTCTAAGTGTTTCCATACCAGTTGAGCTGTTCATATGCCATAAAGGCATTTATGTTATTATTATCCGGAATTATGGAACAGTGTAAACTTCTAGTTGGCCTAGTGCAAACTAAAACTTTAAGGGCCCACATGCATAGAATGAATGAGATGGTAGTATTTAAAAACATTTCATGACATTCATGTGATTGTGACATTCTATGTGGGTGGTTGTGAATGAAAGTATAATTGTTATGTTATGAAAACTCTACATTCATAATTGATTATGTATATAGTTATGATTAAAATATTATATTAGATTGTGAAAACCCTTATGCTTATGTCTTGTCTGTAAAGTATTATATTATGTTTCTCACTCTTTCTTGTTTGAATTTTGTGTCCAAAATATATGTTATGTGATATATAGCTAGCAGTCCAAGATGGAAGGATATGTAACTACAGAAGGGTAAAGTGGTCTCATCCTCAATCAGATAGATGAAGAGATATGACAAGAGTAGGATTCCAAAACTCGATGGTTCAAGGACTAGGAAATGATTGGTCACATTTGTAGTAGAGGTATAGTTTAGTTTTACTTTGCCTTATTACAATATCAAGTTAGATAATTGTAACAAGATAAAGGTTAAAATTTGATAAACTTTCTCATTCAGATATAATACTATAATGATTTATCACTTATGATTTCTATTAATTGTTTTGTCATTATGAACAAATATTGAAAGATAATGTTTTTTTACTTTCAATATTCAAAGGAAATCAGATGTATATATGTCCTTGTATACACGAGATAAAGAGTAATAAATATGTATATCTTTCTAAAAGTTTTTTTAAGGCAAGAAGAATACATATATGTCTCGTGTATATATGGGGGTGTTACAAAGTGGTATCAGAGCAGTTCAATCCAAATCGGCTTGGGGTATGGTCTTACTAGCGTGTTAGTGTACTTTGCTGGTTAAGTTAGTCAAGAGATTTTATGGTTAACAAAGGAGGAAATTTTATTTGAGTAGATGGTAAGTAGTAAGTGAAAAAAAATTAGGAATATAGAGAGAAGGAACTAATTTTAAGTTCATAAGAAGTATAAGTTAGAACTCTATAGCCTGTTACTTGAAAAATGTTATTGCAGGGATTATCAGAAACTGGTCATTCTGAAGTCTTTCTTGACATTGTTTAAGTATGGACGTTAATGTATGGTGGAATGATAAGGTAAATTAACTAATGCAGTTATTTCCTTTTATTCCAAATGTATTGTATGGTGTTTGATTCTCTGATTAATATGTGATAATGAAATATCCTAACATTTGCTTCTTTTACAATATGGTATGGGACAACAAGGGAGATAAGACAATAGAAAATTCTTAGAAATTTTTTGGTATGAATTCTAGACTGGAACTGTCATGACTTTGACTACTTAGTTATAAATTACTGGGACTGATCACCCCGAATGATTTACACTAAGTAATGAAAGACATGTCAAATGAAGGATGTTAACATCAATGAATTTAACCATAGGTTAATGTGGTATATGGAGAAATGGAGATAAACTCAATAAATTCTATTAGGATATTCCTTACCATGTCCTTGAAGTTGTAGAGATACTTGTGTGAATTAGAATTCCAATGGGTAGATAAATGTTGTAATCCGAAGTAGTATAACAAATTGTCTAAGATAGAATCATAGTTTTTCCTTTGGTGATATATTTTGAATAAAAAAATGTGTGGATGTATGCTTCATGAAAGAAATATAATATTTTGTTCACTAACTTGTTTGGTATAACAAATAATCGTATTAGGAATTGTATCTCTAGCTATTTGTATTGATTCTTCTTTTGTATGACATATAAGAAATGTTAATTATTGTTTGATTTGATGAAGATTTCCTTTATGATGCCTGCGATTGAATAATATATATGATGGTTATGTATATAAATATATGAATTAATGAAACTTTTGTGGTTGTGACATTGAATGTAATCAATCATATATTGTTGAATTTTCTAAGTGTTTTATTGTAGTGAACATGTTAATAAAGAATCTAAAACAAGTACTATAAATCTTTGGGAGATAATAATATTGATTTAATATTGAAAAATTGTGTCATTAAATATTTTTGTGATTCCTAACAATATGATACATGTTTATCAAGTTATTTTCTTTTAGTCATTAATTTTGTTCAATGAATATACATACCTAATATAAATCATTATTATGTAATGACCATTGTAGATTTAAAATAAAGAAATGTGTTAGTAAACCATGAAGAAATAGATATGAACCTTTACTTATTGATTTTCCTATGAAAGGAATTACATAAATCTTAGTTGCCCATAAAAAAAATTCAAGTGAGTATTTTTAAGTCAACGTAGTGATTTGTGATCATTTAAGATTAGAGAATTTATCAAAGCTATGTAATGGTTGTAGTCAATTATAATGGAAAGAGCAATCACTTAGTTAAGGAATATTTAATTCATTATAGAGGACAATAAGAAATGATTACATACCCTGAATTGTCATGAAGCAAATAACACAAGGATTTGACTAGATCAATAAGTACAACATGGACTAAGACACATTTATCCTTTTTCATTAGGACAATTTATTACACATGATTACACTAAGGAAAATAAAGTAGAACATCTAGTACATCATGGTTAAACAATAAGTGACCACTTATTTTCTAACAATTATCAGAAGAATCATAGTAGTTAAGAGTTTTGGCAATACATAAAATACCCAAACTAGAGAAATCATCATAACAATTATAAGAAGTGAGGCATATAACACCCTCTGTTACACCTTAATAATACTAGAAAAATTCATATATATTTTTTTACTAAAGAAATGATTGTTAAAAGGAAACTATAGGAATAAATTAAATACATCATTTCTGAAATACCTCATAAATATTATTAAAACTTTATAAAGTAATTTTACATTCATCCGAAGAAAATAAATATTAAACTTTATAAGAAAGAGAGGAAACTCCATGGTCCAGAAGCAGTTACTTAATAACTTTATTTATTCATTGGACCACGGTATTCATAGCGAGCTCCTTTTCTAGAACGTGCTATATTCACTGTCGAAATTCTTCGATCCTTCCCTCTGAACCATCAATTTAAAATATATGAAACAAAAACACGGAGAAATGAGTGAGAAACAGAATATAATATTCTCGAATAAGACATAAGCAACAAAGGGTTTTCACAAACCAATACATAATAATATCAATCACAATCACATACACAATCAATTATGAATGCATGAATGTTATGCAATATCTTCATCATAACTTACCTATATATGTGGCCCTTAAATTTTAATTTGCACTGGGTCAACCAGGAGTTTACACTGTTCCATAAGTCTGGATAATAATAATATGAACAGCTCAACTGACATGGAAACACTTAGAGACTAGTCAGATTGAGAAAGTTTTTATTGTGAAAGTACCCGACACTAGGGAGCTACCCCAGGTCCCTGGAAGCACCCTTTCACACCCTCTCATCCCAAGGCTCGAAATTAAGCCTCCTCTAATGTATCATTGGTTTCTATAATCCGTCCCCAGACAATATCATTCAATTTCACTTTAATGATTCATGATGTATGAACTACTCGCGTATTTAGTTGGTTAAGGCTTTTAGAAACACAATTATTAAATACCTTAAAGGTTTACAACATCATTTCAATAAACTGTATATTTTCTCAATTCTCTAAATTTCTGTCCCACAGAAATAAATATCGTACAGTTTTCGAATCTCACTGAAATTGAGTTTCTAAGCCTTAAATATCTCAAAACTTTTTCATATAAAACTTTTACATAATCTTTCTCAAATTGAATCTTAACAAGATCAAATTCTTAATTATTTCCAAATATCTTTAGTTATTAAGTTGAAAAAATAAAATAATTTTCTTTTGAAAATTTCATTTTATTAAAAGAGAATAATCTTTAAATCACTAACCAAAAATACTTAAAATTACAAAATTTTTCTTTAATTCAGAATTTAATTATCTCAATTTGTTATAAATTAATTTTCATAAAATGTCTATTTTCTAAAATAAATACTAATTTTTTTATTCTAAATATAAAAATAATTTCTAAGAAGAAATAAAAGATTTTAAAATAATAAAAATTTAAAGAGTAAGGTAAAAAATTCTTACTGAGTTTTAACTTTCCGTCATGCTCGCTATATGCTCAAACTCCACATTACAATATCATCAATCAAATATTATCAATCACAGTTAAACATCATCAATCACAAATCAATCATAATCAAATCAATTAAATATCATATATATCATAATACAAAATTTAATGATTATTAATATAGTTGATTTTTTAGTTCTTTTTGTCCATTCCTCGCATAGGTTTATGTAAGTCCATATAATCCAGTCCTTGCATAGGTATAGTTCAGTCCATATGGGTCATAATGGTCCAAGTCCTTGCATAGGTATAGTTCAGTTCATATAGGTTATAAAAGTACAAGTCCTTGCATAGGTATGTTAGAGTTAGTTACATCAGATATTTAATTTAAAATTTATTATAAATTTTAAGTTAAAAAGTTAATATTTAAAATAATAATATTTTCAAATTTAAAAGGAGTAGGGGACTCCTCCCATTATTCTTATGTCTTTTCATATTATACTTTTATCTCACTCCCCCTTACCTCTTGTATCCTGATTCGTTATTGAAGATCCGTACGCGTCTCGTCTTCGAGTTCTAAAATATACCAATTTCATTTTAATATAGTTACAAGATAAAAATTAAGATTACTACTTAAAATAGAAATGGTAAATTTTGAATAGTGAATAGTAAATTATGAATAATAACAGTAAATAGTAAAATGTAAATAGTAACGGTAAATAGTAAATCGTAAATAGTAAAACGTAAATAGTAAAGGTAAATAGTAACAGTAAATAGTAATTTACCATTGAAATAGTAATTTACTATTAAAATAGTATTTTACTATGCAGAATAGTAACTTAAAATAATATTATTTCCAGTATAATAATAGATTTCTAAAAACGATATGAAAACAACCCTAAAAAAATATAAAAGAAAAGTATTCTTACCTTAGGATTTTAGCAGAACCTTCTTCCAAAAAAATTTATTTCTCTCTCTTACTTCCACCACTATTTCACTAGCACTACTATATTAAGAAAACTTAATATGAAATTGTGAATTCTAAAGAAGCATTCCTTCAGTATTTATAGGAAAAAAATTACTATACATTCTATTATTTTAATATAAAAGTACTGTGCATTTTTTGAATTTTTATTCCTGGTTACTGTGCATCTTTTGAAAATTTCATACATGCACAGTGTTTTGCATGGTAACCGTCGGCAGAATTATTAAGTCAAATAGTAACCTTTCACTCGGTATATTTTAAATATTCAAAATCAGTCCTTTTTGAAATTTAGCAATATTATATTAATCCTCACTAATTTTATAATAAGTAATATAAAGTTTAAATTTTAAAAATCTAAAATTTTCTGTTAATACAAATTTATTGATACGTTTCCAATTTTTTAACGATTGGAAAAAATCAAAATTTTTCTCAAACCGATAATTTTTAGATAAGTCTACTTGAAATGGATTTTAGAAAATTTTCTTATAATTTAAATTCACATTCTTATAAATATTTTTAATTTTAAGTCACTTATATGAATTTAAAATTATTTAAAAAATATTATTTTATTAAAAAAATTCAAAAATTCCAAAAAATCATAAATAATACATAGATTAAAAAGTTCTAAAGAACCATAATCTAATTCCTTTAAAATTTTAATATAAAAATAAAAATAGAGGTGTTACAACTCTACCCCCTTAGAAAAATTTCGTCCTCGAAATTTACATTATTTAGTAAAACAAATGATGATGGGACTCTTTCATCTCAGTTTTTAGTTTCCATGTAGCATCTTCTCCTCTCGTTTCACTTCAAATGACCTTTACAAGCGGAATTGTCTTGTCTCTTAACTTTTTTATTCTTCTGTCACTTATTCTGACAGGTGGTGCATCATATGTAAGATTATCTTTAACTTGTATGACATCAGGTTCAATAACATGTGTAGGATTAGATATATACTTTCGTAAGTTTGACATATGAAAAACGTTATGGATATTAGAAAGAAAATGTGGTAATGCTATTTGGTAGGCAAGATGACTAACTTTATGAATTATTTGATATGGACCAATAAATCTAGGAGTTAGTTTTCGAGATTTCATTGCCCGACCGACCCCAGTCGTAGGTGTGACTTTCAAGAATACATAATCACCTTCTTGAAATTCGAGCGGCTTTCTTCTTTTGTCATAGTAACTTTTCTGTCTGCTCTGTGTTGCCTTTATCTTTTCCTGAACTATTTTGATTTTATCCGTGGTTTGTTGTACCAACTCTAGTCCTAACATCAAGTTTTCACCAGTCTCAAACCAACATAGCGGGGTCCTGCATTTTCTTCCATATAATGCTTCAAAAGGTGCCATGCCAATGCTAGCATGAAAACTATTGTTGTAGGTGAACTCCACATATGGTAAGAATTGATTCCAGCTTCCTTTATGCTCCAACACACAAGCTCGTAACAAGTCCTCTAGAGATTGGATTGTTCTTTCTGATTGTCCATCTGTCTGAGGATGATATGCTGAACTCAGACGTAGTCTTGTTCCCAAAGTTTTGTGTAAGCTCTTCCAGAATTGTGATGTAAAACGAGGGTCTCGATCAGAAATGATACTTGAAGGAATTCCATGCAATCTCACAATCTCCTTGATGTATAATTTCGCCAGCTTCTCCATAGGGTAACGAATATTAATGGGAATAAAGTGGGTAGACTTTGTTAGTCTATCAACTATTACCCATATTGAATCATGTCCTAATGGAGTTTTGGGTAAAGAAGTCACAAAATCCATGGTAATGCTATCCCATTTCCATTCTGGTATTTCCATTGATTGTAGCATTCCAGGGGGTTTTTGATGTTCCACTTTAACCTTCTGGCAAATTAGACATGCAGCCATGTATTCTGCCACCGCTTTCTTCATTCCAGGCCACCAAAATAACTTCTTCAAATCTTGATACATTTTAGTAGCTGCGGGATGAATGCTCATATAACTTTTGTGGCCTTTTTCCAGAATTGCTTTCCTCAACTCCTCTTGATCAGGGATACACACTCGATCCTTATACCTCAGCAATTGGTCATTTCTTACATTGAACTCCATTTCTTTTCCTTGTTTCAAGAGTTCTTTCTTCTATTGTAGGAATTCATCCTTTCGTTGAGCCTCTAAAACTTGCATCAGGAATTCACTTGTCACTTGCAACGCTCCTAATCTGTAGCTGTTAGCATTAACCTTTACTGCTAGGTTAAGATCTCTGAAGTTTTCTATCAATTCTAGTTCTTTAATCATCATTGTGGATACATGTAGAGACTTTCGACTTAAAGCATCAGCTACTACGTTCGCTTTTCCATGATGGTATTGTAACTCAAAGTCGTAGTCCTTTAAGAATTCCATCCATCTCTGTTGCCTCATGTTTAACTCCTTTTGGTCGAATAAATACTTGAGACTTTTATGATCGCTAAACACATCGAATGTTGTACCGTATAGATAATGCCTCCAGATCTTTAAGGCAAAAACTACAGCGGCTAACTCTAAGTCATGGGTAGGGTAGTTAATCTCATGTTGTCTTAATTGGCACGACGCATAAGCTACAACCTTCTTGTCTTGCATGAGTACACTTCCTAGTCCTTGTTTAGACGCATCACAGTAAACTTCAAAACTTCGATGTGGATCGGGGAGTACTAACACTGGCGCAGAAGTAAGTCGATCTTTCAGCTCTTGGAAACTATTCTCGTATTGTGTCATCCACACAAAAGGTTGTCCTTTTCGTGTTAACTTGGTCAGTGGGTATCCTAACTTTGAAAATCCTTCAATGAATCTCCTATAGTATCCAGCCAAGCCCAAGAAACTTCTAATCTCTGTGATTGTGGTTGGTCTCTCCCATTTTAAAATTGCCTCCACCTTGGAAGGGTCTACAATTATTCCTCCTTGACTAATTACATGTCCTAAAAAGTTCACTTCTTCCAACCAGAATTCACACTTCGACAGCTTTACATACAGTTGTTTCTTTTTCAGGATTTCCAACACAATCTTCAAGTGTTCAACATGTTCTTCTCTACTTTTAGAGTACACTAATATATCATCAATGAACACCACTACAAATTTATCTAGATATGGATGAAAAATCCTATTCATGTAATCCATGAATACGGCTAGTGCATTAGTTACACCAAAAGGCATTACTAGATATTCATAATGGCCATAGCGTGTTCTAAAAGCAGTTTTTGGTACATCTTCTTTCTTCACCCTTATTTGATGGTATCCAGACCTCAAATCAATTTTGGAAAACATCGTGGCACCACGCAGCTGATCCATTAAGTCGTCAATCCTTGGCAGAGGATATCTGTTCTTAATTATCACCTTGTTCAGTTGCCGATAATCTACACACAACCTCATGCTACCATCCTTTTTCTTAACCAACAACACTGGTGCACCCCAAGGGGATACACTGGGTTGTATA
Organism: Clitoria ternatea; assembly: GCA_037962975.1. Taxonomy (NCBI): domain Eukaryota; kingdom Viridiplantae; phylum Streptophyta; class Magnoliopsida; order Fabales; family Fabaceae; genus Clitoria; species Clitoria ternatea. The sequence continues at coordinate 91,036,079 of CM075675.1, forward strand.
AACTGTTTCTCTATCATCTCTTCAAGTTGTTTCTTCAACTCTGCTAATTCTAGAGGTGACATTTGGTATGGTGTAATTGAAATGGGTCCAACTCCAGGTACTAGATCAATGGCGAATTCTACATCTCTTTCTGGGGGTAAACCAGGGTATCTTCAGGAAAAACGTCAGGAAATTCACACACAACCAGCAAATTTATGATTTTTGATTCTTGCTCTCCTTTCGTTGAAAGCAATAACATGAATCCTTGAGCCCCTCCTTTTAAAGAGGCACTCACTTGGTTGGCGGTTAGAAATCTCGAATCCTCAGGATTCAAATTCATTGGTTCTTTAAACATTATGGTTTTATTGTGACAATCTATTAGAACATGATTGTCAGACAACCAATCTAGCCCAATAATAACTTCTAAGCCAGAAAAGGGTAAACAGAAAAGATTAGCCTTAAAGTCCCTACCATCTATGACAATAAGGCATTTCCAACAGGCTTTAGAAGTGACAATTGGATTGTTTCCAGGAGTACGTACAGATAAGTCAAATGGCAGTTCTATCACAGGTAATTTTAGTTTTTCTACACAGTCATTGGTAATAAAGGAATATGATGCACCTGAGTTATACATAACAGTTAAAGGAATCTTATTAATGATACACTTACCTTCCACCATGGAATCAGAATGAGATGCTTCTTCTCCAGTGATTGCAAAAACCTTTCCTTTTGCCTTCGGCCTTCCGACTGCACTGTGCATGCCTCCTTGAATATTTATATTTGTACTCACACCTTCAGGGTTTTCTCTCTTCATCTCTGGGCAATCCTTGATGTGATGACCTGGTTTGTTACACTTAAAGCAAACAAAAGTGTTTTTAGGACAATCCCTTTTCAAATGGGGTCCTCCACAGATAAAACATTTAAAATTTGGTGCAAATGTCAGGTAATAGCTTCCAGTTGAAGCTTAGGGTCTGTTAGGAACAGATGCTGCTCCAAACCGGCGAAATGGTGCTTGGTAAGGCTTATTTCTCCTGAAGTTTCTTCTTTGGTGATGGTGAGGTCCTCCACTTCTCATTTCTCCCATCTTATGAATGGGTTCACGACTTTTGGTCATTCTATCCTTATGATCCTCTTCAAAGATCCTGCAGCAATTTACCAATACAGAAAATTCATGGATTTCCTGCATTCTTATAGCTTCCTTAATTTCTAGCCGTAATCCATTTACAAACTTTACGCACTGATCACCTTCGTTAGTAGCATCATTATAATGAGAATGAAAACGAGATAGCTCTTCAAACCTGGATGCGTACTCTCCAACAGTCATATTTCCTTAGGTTAACGACAGGAATTCGAATTGTCTTTTCTCTTTAACATCAGCTGGAAAGTATTTCTCCAGAAACATATCCTTAAAATAATCCCAAGTGATCTCCATGTCGTTGACTTCGAATTGTCTACGCATGCTATCCCACCAATGTTCGGCATCCTCAGATAAGGCATAAGTAGAGAAAACTACCTTATCAGCTTCATTACATTGTAATGCTTGAAAGATCTTCTTTATCTCTCAAATCCAGGTTTGTGCTCCATCAGGGTTATATCCTCCCTTGAAACGAGGTGGATTGCGCTTTTTGAAAAGGTCCAACCTTCTCAAGGCATCGTTACCTTGACCTTCACGTGCTCCCATTGCATTGATTAAGCATTCTACAACTCCAGCAAGATCGTTTCCAGCCGTTAGTTTCCTGTTTCACAGTAACTGAGATTTGTCACATCAATCACAGTTACTACCAAGTTAGAGATTCTATTTTCTATCACCTATACAGAGTTTACAGACAAAGCAAGATAGACCTTTTCCCCAAGCCTATTAGATTAACTGCTCTGATACCACTTTATAACACCCTCTATTACACCTTAATAATACTAGAAAAATTCATATATATATTTTTTTACTAAAGAAATGATTGTTTAAAGGAAACTATCGGAATAAATTAAATACATTATTTCTGAAATACCTCATAAATATTATTTAAACTTTATAAAGTAATTTTACATTCATCCGAAGAAAATAAATATTAAACTTTATAAGAAAGAGAGGAAACTCCATGGCCTAGAAGCAGTTACTTAATAACTTTATTTATTCATTGGACCACAGTATTCATACCGAGCTCCCTTTCTAGAACGTGCTATATTCACTGTCGAGATTCTTCGATCCTTCCCTCTGAACCATCAATTTAAAATATATGAAACAAAAACACGGAGAAATGAGAGAGAAACAGAATATAATATTCTCGAATAAGACATAAGAAACAAAGGATTTTCACAAACCAATACATAATAATATCAATCACAATCACATACACAATCAATTATGAATGCATGAATGTTATGTAATATCTTCATCATAACTTACCTATATATATGGGCCCTTAAATTTTAATTTGCACTGGGCTAACCAGGAGTTGACATTGTCCATAAGTCTGGATAATAATAATATGAAGAGCTCAACTGGCATGAAAACACTTAGACACTAGTCAGATTGAGAAAGTTTTTATTATCAAAGTACCCGACACTAGGGAGCTACCCCAGGTCCCCTGAAGCACCCTTTCACACCCTCTCATCCCAAGGCTCGAAATTAAGCCTCCTCTAATGTATCCTCAGTTTCAATAATCCGTCCCCAGACAATATCATTCAATTTCACTTTAATGATTCATGATGCATGAACTACTCGCGTATTTAGTTGGTTAAGGCTTTTAGAAACTCAATTATTAAATACCTTAAAGGTTTACAACATCATTTCAATAAACTGTACATTTTCTCAATTCTCTAAATTTCTGGCCCACAGAAATAAATTTTGTACAGTTTTTGAATCTCACTGAAATTGAGTTTCTAAGTCTTAAATATCTCAAAACTTTTTCATATAAAACTTTTACATAATTTTTCTCAAATTGAATCTTAACAAGATTAAATTCTCAATTATTTCCAAATATCTTTAGTTATTAAGTTAGAAAAATAAAATAATTTTCTTTTGAAAATTTTATTTTATTAAAAGAGAATAATCTTTAAATCACTAACCAAAAATACTTAAAATTACAAAAATTTTCTTTAATTCAGAATTTAATTATCTCAATTTATTATAAATTAATTTTCATAAAATGTCTACTTTCTAAAATAAATACTAATTTTTTTTCTAAATATAAAAATAATTTCTAAGAAGAAATAAAAGATTTTAAAATAATAAAAATTTAAAGAGTAAGGTAAGAAATTCTTACTGAGTTTTAACTTTCCGTCATGCTCGCTATATGCTCAAACTCCACATTACAATATCATCAATCAAATATTATCAATCACAGTTAAACATCATCAATCACAAATCAATCATAATCAAATCAATTAAATATCATACATACCATAATACAAAATTTAATGATTATTAATATAGTTGATTTTTTAGTTCTTTTTGTCCATTCCTCGCATAGGTTTATGTAAGTCCATATAATATAGTCATTGTATAGGTATAGTTCAGTCCATATGGGTCATAATGGTCCAAGTCCTTGCATAGGTATAGTCCAGTTCATATAGGTTATAAAAGTACAGGTCTTTGCGTAGGTATGTTAGAGCTAGTTACATCAGATATTTCATTTAAAGTTTATTATAAATTTTAAGTTAAAAAGTTAATATTTAAAATAATAATATTTTCAAATTTAAAAGGAGTAGGAGACTCCTCCCATTATTCTTATGTCTTTTCATATTATTCTCTTATCTCACTCCCCCTTACCTCTTGTATCCTGATTCGTTATTGAAGATCCGTACGCGTCTCGTCTCTGAGTTCTAAAACATACCAATTTCATTTTAATATAGTTACAAGATGAAAATTAAGATTACTATTTAAAATAAAAATGGTAAATTTTGAATAGTGAATAGTGAATAGTAAATTATGAATAGTAACAGTAAATAGTAAAATGTGAATAGTAACAGTAAATAGTAAAATGTGAATAGTAACGGTAAATAGTAAATCATGAATAATAACGGTAAATAGTAAAACGTGAATAGTAAAGGTAAATAGTAACAGTAAATACTAATTTACTATTTGAATAGTAATTTAGTATTGAAATAGTAATCTACTATTGAAATAGTATTTTACTATATAGAATAGTAACTTAAAATAATATTATTTCCAGTATAATAATAGATTTCTAAAAACGATATGAAAACAACCCTAAAAAATATAAAAGAGAAGTATTCTTACCTTAGGATTTTAGCAGAACCTTCTTCCAAAAAAATTTATTTCTCTCTCTTACTTCCACCACTATTTCACTAGCACTACTATATTAAGAAAACTTAATGTGAAATTGTGAATTCTAAAGAAGAATTCCTTCGGTATTTATAGGAAAAAAAATTACTATACATTCCATTATTTTAATATAAAAGTACTGTGTATTTTTTGAATTTTTATTCCTGGTCACTGTGCATCTTTTGAAAATTTCGTACATGCACAGTGTTTTGCATAGAAACTGTCGGCAAAATTATTAAGCCAAATAGTAACCTTTCACTCGGTATATTATAAATATTCAAAATCAGTCCTTTTTGAAATTTAGCAATATTATATCAGTCCTCACTAATTTTATAATAAGTAATATAAAGTTTAAATTTTAAAAATCTAAAATTTTCTGTTAATAAAAATTTATTGATACGTTTCTAATTTTTTAACGATTGGAAAAATCAAAATTTTTCTCAAACCGATAATTTTTAGATAAGTCTACTTGAAATGAATTTTAGAAAATTTTCTTATAATTTAAATTCACTTTCTTATAAATATCTTTAATTTTAAGTCACTTATACGAATTTAAAATTATTTAAAAATATTATTTTATTAAAAAAATTCAAAATTTTCAAAAAATTCCAAAAAATCATAAAATAATACATAGAATAAAAAGTTCTAAAGAACCATAATCTAATTCCTTCAAAATTTTAATATAAAAATAAAAATAGGGGTGTTACAAGGCACTTGTTACTACAAACTGTAGTCCATCTCGCCTTCGTTCTTCCCCACTTCTAAGAAGGTTGGCCATCGAATAGTATGATAGTACTTGAGAAAAAGATTGAAGAAATTAGATAGAAGAGAGAAACTAAGAAACCTTGAAGTTGTGATAGGAAGTGAGAATGGAATGAGAATTTATAAGCAAGCAAGGGAGGGAGAGTTTGCAACGGTCATAAACGGCTAGTCCAACGGCTAGTCCAACGACTAGTTGTTAACGGCTAGTTGTCCAGTAATTAATTTTTAGCTGTCCATTTTACTATGTTATGAGTAGGAATTTTAATTCATGGATGTTATGGATTATATTAAGTAAGGTTTTACTAGATTGAGAAATGTAATTATTGAGGTGTTTAGAGTTAACCATCAATTTATGATGAGTATGGCTGACAAAATTAAGACGGGTAATATTTTTGAGTTAAGAAAAAAAAATACTGATAAGATTAAAAGAAGATAAATGGCAATGTTAAGGAAAAGGTACACAATTATCAAGGAAACTAGAAATATATTTTAGAACTATTCATTTAGTTTAGCCTTGTTAAGATTTATTAACAATATTAAATTTCAAGGACAAAATTTCTTTTAGGAGAATAGAGTTGTATCATCCCATTTTCAACATAAATAGAAAATAGATATTAATATATCTTTCATGGGAAATACTTACTATAAGTTAGTTTATTATTATCACTTTTTATGAAATTTTGGTATTTATATTTAATTATTTGTTTTTTTAAAATAAAATAAAATAAAAATATTTATGAATGGAAATTTTAAAATGACTTAATTAGTATTCATTGATTAATGAAATTATATTAAGAATTTTGAATATCTTTATTATTCACAACTTTTATTTTATGTTTATGTTTTTACATATTTATGATTTAACTCTTATTAGAATTTTAAAATAAATTTTTAAAGGAATTAGACTATGGTTCTTTAGAACTTTTTGATCTACATAATATTTATGATTTTCTAAAATTTTTTGAAAGTTTTAAAATATTTTAATAAAATAATATATTTTAAATAATTTTAAGGCTAAAACCCCTTTTTAGCCCTCTTAATGTTTAGGGATTAGGAAAAAGCCCCTCAAAAAAAACCCTTAGGTTTTGGCCCTTATTAAATTTTAGGGTTTACGAATTTAAGGATGTTGCCCTAAACTGATGAGGTGGCATGAATTTGGGCCACCTCATCAGTGATACCTGTAAAAAATATTATTACTTTAATGAAGCTAGTGCTTACGTGTGAATAATTACCCTAAGTTAGGTAATTAAATTGTTTAGGTAATTAATAAAGGTAATTAAGCAAGGTAAATAATTTTTTTTTCACAATGCTGCGTTTTGGAAAGTTGAAGGTCTCTGAGAAATGACCTATTCCCTTCCTCTTTCCCTCCCTCCGTCGTGTCTTTTGTTCTCGTTCACCGTCTCTGAAAATCACCTGTTCCCTCCCTCCTTCCCTCCCTCCGTCGTATCTTCTGTTCTCGTTCACCGTCTACCTTCACCGTTCACCATCCACCTTCATCGTTCAGTGTCTGATTTTCACTCGAGTGTCAGTATCGTGCAAGCTCTACTTTTGCGTGGCTGTGGAAAGCTGTGAGCGGACAACAGCTAAAAGAGGGCATAGTTTACTGTGCAGGTATGTTTTTAAACACTGTATGGAACCCTATTAATTTAATATGCTTTGGGATAAGGTTGGGGTTTGGGGGTTGAGGGACCACATGTTTGTTGTTGTCGTTTATGCGTGTGTTGTACTTTTGCGATTAATAAAGCATAATTTTGTGTATGTGTGTATACTGTATATAGGTATGAGTTTTAGTGTTGTGATACACCATAAGGGGAAGTTTGATGAGGGCCCACCAGTGTTGTATGTTGATAAAGAAATACATGTCATTCATAATTTGAGGCTAGGTCACTAGTGGAAGACCTTGGATATAGAGGGGAATTTAAGCTGTGGTGGAAGAAATCAAGTGAGTCTGAGTACAAGAGTTTGACATGGGACACACATACACTGGAAATGGGTGAGTATGCAGTTAATGAGAATTGTGAGGTTGACTTGTATGTGGAACACTGTGTAACAGAGACTGAGGAGGTTGTTTGTTTGGGTGGGGCAGTAAGTGTAGGCCATGAAATGTAGAAATAGTGACTGTGGCTGGATGGCTTTTGGTAGCAAAGTAGGGAGAACAAATGTGATTATGTTGAAGGCTTTTGGACCTCAACACACCTGTCCCAGGGTATTTGACAACAAAAACCAGAATTCTAAATGGGTTGCCAAGATTCTGTTGAAGCACTTAAAGGTGAACTCTAAGCTTACAATACCTGAAATCATAGAGATTTTTAGATCTCAACATGTTGTTCAGTTGACTGATTGGTCTGCCTACAATGGGAGAAGACTTGCACGTGATATGTTAGATGGTGAAGGTAGCAAGCAGTACAGCATGTTGTGGAGCTACAGTGCAGAGTTAAAACGTGTATCCAATGGTAACAAATGTAAGCTACAGTTGGAGAATCCGGGTGGAGATTTGCAGCCTCGATTTGGTGCATTTTATATGTGTTTGGATGCCTGCAAGCAAGGTTTTTTGAGTGGTTGCAGGCCCTTTATTGGAGTGGATGAGTGCCATCTGAAAAACAAATATGGAGGTCAACTTTTAACTGCAGTTGGAAGGGATGCGAATGACCAATATTTTCCACTTGCAGTTGCTGTGGTTGAGGTTGAAAATAAACAAAGCTGGAGATGGTTTTTGAGCCTACTGCTGGAGGATATTGGTGATATGGGTACCAATAGATATGTTTTTATTTCTGACCAACAAAAGGTATTGATTTAAGGCTTGTTTAATTTGATATGTAGGCTTTGCTGTTTGATTTGATATTTACTTGACTGAATTGTACTTTCAGGGTTTGTTACAAGTTTTTGAGGAGTTGCTGGATGGTGTGAAACACAGGTATTGTGTAAGACACTTGTACACAAACTTGAAGAAAAGGTATGGTGGGGGTGCCTTACTCAAAAATCTTATGCTCAGTGCAAGTAAAGCAACTTATGTTCATGGATGGGAGACTAAAATGCAACAGATAAAGGAGCTTGATCAGAGGGCATATGATTGGCTAATTACAATTCCAAAAAAGACCTGGTGCAGACATGTTTTTTCACATTACCCTTGCTGTGATGTAATCATGAACAACACATGTGAGGCCTTCAACTCAGTTATACTACCTTGTAGGGACAAGCCAATTATTACAATGTTGGAGTGGATCAGACAATATTTATTGGGTAGGTTTGCTAAACTGAGATCAAAAGTGTGGAGAATTGAAGGAGATCTTATGCCAAGACCAACTAAGAGACTTCACAGAGAAGTTGAGTTCAGTGGGGAATGGGTTCCAGTATGGGCTGGAGACTTGCTTTTTGAGGTGAAACACATCAACTCAAACCACATGTTTGTTGTTGATTTAGCTAAAACACATTGTAGTTGTAATTGGTGGGAACTGAATGGAATTCCCTGTAGACATGCTGTATCTGCTATGAAATACAGAGGTGACACACCTGAGCAATTTGTGTTACCCTGGTACTCCAAAAGCACATATTCCAAGTGTTATGCAGGGATTATACAACCAATTAATGGATAGTCCATGTGGCCCCATGTTGATGCACCACATGTCCTCCCTCCCTTATATAAGAGGGGACCTGGCAGACCAAAAAAACTTAGGAGGAGGGACCCCTATAAAGAAGACAATCCACCCAAAAGGCCAAGATTTGTGGGCAAGTATCATTGCACCAAATATGATGGTACTGGGCATAATAAAACTACATGTCCAAATGTAAGCCAAAATGGAACCTGTACAGTATCTAACATGTCCCTTTAACTGAATCACTTACCTACAGTATTACAAATGTGATATTTTCTTTTCAGGTTGCACCTGCAAATGGTGAAGTTGATGATACTACACATGATGGGGGCCAACCTGATGGGCAACCTAATACAACTGATGGCCACTCTGATGGGCAACCTATTGCAATTGATGGCCAACCTGATGGACAGTCTCATGCACCACCTGATGCCACAGCAACACCATTTGTGAGGGGAAGACCTAGAGGAAGGCCAAGGGGAAAGGGAGGGAGGGGAGCAAGGAGGGAAACACGATCTGGGACAATGCCAGAGACTACAACTGAATGTTATGACTTCCCAGGAACCCAACAAAGTGTCAACAAATGAATTTACCTTATTCTCTATTGTATGAAATGAATGTATTGCCTTGGAACCTGACCAATAGGTCATTCAATTATATGTATATTTTAACAAAGAATGACCAACAGGTCCTTTAATTTAATGGGTTTTACTTAATTATTGTGTATTGAGTTCCAGGGTTGGATGACTTATTGTGTGCATGGTGTCCCTAAACAAACACACAAAGAACAAACCTTAATTGAAACCAAAATAACTTCACTGAAACCACAATAACTTCACTGAAACTAGAATAAACACAGAAATAACAAACTACATAATTCCATTACAATACTTGTTCATTACAAACCTAAACAGGATAACAAACCTTACATTCAACAAGTCCTTAAACCTTACATTCAACAAGTCCTTAAGCCTTAGATGCTATATGAACAATTTTCCTAAACCCTCTTTACAGTTGTAAGGGCTTTTTCCTAAACCTTAGTCATTGAAAGGTCTTCTTCTTAACCCCTTTTAAACATGAAGCACCACAACACAACCCTCAATGCTTTGTTGCTACATACAACATGATCATCATCAAAGTTATGGCCCAGGATACAATTGTAACTGTCAATAACATTGAAGATTTGCTTTTCTCAACCACCAACTTAGACTTCATTTTCATATTCTTGAGCTGGAATTCCTCACGTAGCTTTTCAAGATCCCACTTGCAGGTACAACCCTCACTTTCACTCTGTTGAAGCTGAGTGGTATCAGCAGTATGAGCCCACTTGAAAAACCCACAGTCTTCATTCCTCTGAGACAAGAGAGTACAACCCATAAAAAAAACCCAACTACAACGAATCTCAATGAAACGATGGCCACTTACCAAGAAAAATTGACACCTCCAGAAGGTCATTCCATTGTTCTTCTTTGTTTTTGAAACAAGAAGAACGGGATGCTCCCTACATCTACATCGAACGTGTTCATTCTTTATGGATGAGGAACACCCAGTTGACACATTTGATGTTGTCATGTCTTTTTGAGTTCACCTTCAGAGGTTGAAGACGTAGTCCAACGCAAATAAGTTTTGTTTTCTGGTCCAAATGTTGAAGACATTTCTTAATTAGGGTTTTTTAATTTGGGGGTTTCTTAATTTGGGGTTTAGGGTAATTATTCACACGTAAGCACTAGCTTCATTAAAGTAATAATATTTTTGACAGGTGTCACTGATGAGGTGGCCCAAATTCATGCCACCTCATCAGTTCAGGACAACATCCTTAAATTCGTAAACCCTAAAATTTAATAAGGGCCAAAACCTAAGGGTTTTTTTGAGGGGCTTTTTCCTAATCCCTAAACATTAAGAGAGCTAAAAAGGGGTTTTAGCCTAATTTTAATTCATATAAAGTTACTTAAAATTAAAAATATTTACAATAAAGTGAAGTTAAATTATAAGAAAATTTTCTAAAATCCATTTCAAGTAGACTTATCTAAAAATTATCGGTTTGAGTAAAATCTTAATTTTTACCAATCGTAAAAAAATAAAAAATGTACTAATAAATTTTTATTAACAGAAAATTTTAGATTTTTAAAATTTAAACTTTATATTACTTATTATAAAGTTAGTGAGAACTAATATAATATCGCTAAATTTTGAAAAGGACTGGTTTTGAATATTTAAAATATACCGAGTGAATGGTTACTATTTGGCTTAATAATCCAGCTGATATTTACTATGCAAAACACTGTGCATGAACGAAAATTTCAAAAGGTGCACAGTAATCAGAAATGAAAATTTTAGAAATTACACAGTACTTTTATATTAAAATAATAAAATACATAGTGAAAATTTTTTCTATAGATACCGAGGTTTCTAACGAAGGAAATCACATTTTCAGATTAAGTTTTCTTAATATAGTAGTGTTAGAAAGATAGTGGAAGGAGTAAGAGAGAGAAATAAAATTTTTGGAAGGAGGTTCTGCCAAAATCTTAAGGTAAGAATAATGAAATAGCAAGGAGAATCAGATAAAGAGAAAGATCAAGAGGGAAAATTTTTAGAGAGGGCGATTGAGAGTTAGAGAGAGATTGAAGGAAGAGAGGTAGGTTTATTATGCAAATCCAAGTTCTATTTATAGAACTTGGGGAGGGGACATCCAATAATTCATAATACTCCCCCTTGGATGTCCATAATTTAGAATGTGCCTCGTTAAAACCTTACTAGGAAAAACCCAGTGGGATAAAAACCTAGTGAAGGAAAAAGAGTACAACATTCTTTACAAAGTATATTCATGAAAAATAATTAAATTACAAATATTTAATTCCCCCCTCATCAGAACACTTATGTAAGCATCGAAGACCAATCTTCTGTACTAGTTGCTCGAAGACTTTGGTAGGTAATAATTTTGTAAAGATATCTGCTAAATTCTCACATGATTGGACTTTCTGGACATTTATTTCACCATTCTTCATAAGATCATGAGTAAAGAAAAATTTTGGTGAAATATGTTTTGTCCTATCTCCTTTGATATAACCTTCCTTTAACTGGGAGATACAAGCTGCATTATCTTCACATAAGATTGTTGGTGGTAATTTTCCAGCATGCAAGCCACAGGTTTCTTGAATATGTTGAATCATAGATCTCAACCAAACACATTCTCAACTTGCTTCATGTAATGCTAGAATTTTAGCATGATTAGATGATGTTGCTGTGATCGTTTGCTTTATGGATCTCCATGAAATTGCTGTACCACCACATGTAAATAAATAACCTGTTTGTGATCGACCATTATGAGGATCAGACAAATACCCCGCATCTGCATAACCAATTAGGTTTGCCTTAGATACATATGGGAAAAATAAACTCATGTCCATTGTACCTCTAAGGTAGCGGAATATGTGTTTAATCCCATTCCAATGCCTTTTCATGGGTAAAGAACTATGTCTTGCTAACAAATTAACAGCAAATGATATATCAGGTCTTGTATGACTAGCAAGATACATTAGTGCACCAATTGCACTAAGATATGGTACTTCAGGACCAAGTAGTTCTTCATTTTTGTCTTGAGGTCGAAAAGGATCTTTGCTCACTTCAAGTGACCTTACAACCATTGGACTGCTCAATGGGTGTGATTTGTCCATATAAAACCGCTTTAGCACCTTTTCTGTATAAGTCTTTTGGTGCATTAAAATTCCTTCTTTTAAATATTCTAATTGTAATCCGAGACAAAACTTTGTTTTTCCTAAGTCTTTCATCTCGAATTCCTTTTTCAAACATTTTACAGCCTTTGAAAGCTCTTCGGGAGTTCCGATGATGTTTAAATCATCAACATAAATTGCAATTATAACAAACTCTTTTCCTAATCTTTTCATAAAAACACATGGACAAATCAGGTCATTTTTATATCCTTCTTTCAACAAATATTCACTAAGACAATTGTACCACATGCGTCCAGACTGTTTTAGTCCGTAAAGAGATTTATTCAATTTAATTGAATAATTTTCTCGAGGATTTGTCTTGTATGCTTCAGGCAAATTAAATCCTTCAGGGAGTTTCATATAGATGTCATTTTCAAGTGAGCCATATAAATATGCTGCAACAACATCCATAAGGCGTAAGTCAAGCTTTTCACGGATTGCCAAACTTATTAAGTATCGAAAAGTAGTGGCATCCATCACTGGTGAATATGTTTCTTCAAAATCAATACCAGGTCTTTGTGAGAAACCTTGTGCAACAAGTCTTGCTTTATATCGCACAATTTCACCATTTTCATTTCTTTTTCTCGTAAAGACCCATTTGTACCCAACTGGTTTTACACCTTTAGGTGTTTGGACTACAGGCCCAAAAACTTTACGTTTTGCAAGTGAGTTTAACTCTTCTTGCATTGCATCTCTCCACTTTGGCCAATCATTTCTCTGTGCACATTCTTTAACTGATTTTGGCTCATGATCTTTATCATCATTTATGATATCAAGAGCTACTTTGAATGCAAAAATTTTATCAACATCGACTTCAGGTCGATTCTATTGTATACCATCCATGACATAATTTATCGAGATCTCTTTGTTTGTATTAATTTCAGGTACATTAGTTTCTTCTGGATTTGAAACTTTGATTATGTTAAGAAACTCTACTGGAGTCTTTATATCCTCGATTCGACCATCCTCTTTATTTACTTTTCTTTTTCGAGGATTTTTATCTTTAGAACCAATAGGTCTGCCACGTTTTATTTTGGCCTCAGACTCATTTGCAAATTTAGATTGTCCTTCAGGGATATCAATCTTTATTGGAGTATTAACAACTGGTATGTGTGACTTAGTCACTCTTTTTGGATCAGCAAATGCATTAGGTAATTGGTTTGCTAAATTTTGCAAACTAATTATTTTCTGAACTTCTAGTTCAGATTGCTTTGTTCGAGGATCAAGATGTGAGAGAGATACCTCATTCCAAGTGATCTTTTTATCCAACTGTTTATTTTCTCCCCCTAATGGTGGGAAAACAGATTCATCAAAATGACAATCAGCAAAACGAGCTGTAAACAAGTCACCTGTTAAAGGTTCAAGATATTTTATTGTTGATGGACTTTCATATCCAACATATATTTCCATCCTTCTATGAGGTCCCATCTTAGTGCGTTGTGGAGGAGAGATAGGAACATATACTGCACTTCCAAAGATTCTTAGATGGGAAATATTTGGTTCTTTACCATGAACCAATTGTAAAGGGGAATATTCATGATTACTTGTAGGCCTGATGCGAATAAGTGCTGCCGCATGCAAGATTGCATGTCCCCAAGTTGAAATTGGGAGTTTTGATCTCATTAACAATGGTCTTGCTATCAATTTCAAACGTTTAATCAATGATTCAACAAGTCCATTTTGTGTATGAACATGTGCTACAGGATGTTCAACATCAATTCCAATGGACATACAATAATCATTAAATGATTGAGATGTAAATTCACCAGCGTTATCAAGGCGTATTTTCTTAATTGGATAATCAGGAAAATAAGCTCTTAAACGAATTAATTGAGCTAGTAATCTCGCAAACGCCTGGTTGCGAGTTGATAATAAGCAAACATGTGACCATCTAGTTGATGCATCAATCAAAACCATGAAATATCTAAATGGTCCACATGAAGGGTGTATTGGTCCACAAATATCACCTTGTATACGCTCTAAAAATGTGAGTGATTCATTCCCAATTTTCACTGGTGATGACCGAATGATCAATTTTCCTTGAGAACAAGAAGCACATGAGAAATTCTTAGTTTGTATAATTTGTCTGCTGGACAAACAATGACCATTTGAATTCTCAACTATTTTTCGCATCATAATTGATCCAGGATGGCCTAATCATTCATGCCAGATAACAAAGTCATTCTTATTTGTAAACTTCTGGTTTACAATAACATTTGTTTCAACTGTACTAATATAAGTATAGTACAAACCGGAGAAAAATGAAGGCAATTTTTCCAATATACATTTCTTATTAGAAATTAACTTCGTGATGTAAAGATATTCATCTTTTCCTTTATTTTTAGTCTCAATATGATATCCATTTCTGCGGATATCCTTAAAACTCAACAAATTTCTTTGAGATTTCTTAGAATATAATGCACTTTTAATGTGCAATTTTGTTCCTCCAGGTAACAAAATATTGGCTCTGCCGGAGCCTTCAATTATATTTATAGTACCAGATATTGTATTAACATTTGCTTCTTGTTTTACTATATGGTAGAAATATTTCTCATTCTTGAGAATGGTATGAGTTGTTGCACTGTCTGCGAGACATATATCTTCGTCATTCACATGAGCATTCATTCTTCATTAAATAAATAAAAATAAACATAAGTAAAATGTTCTTAACAACAATAAATATTCAACATAAAATTTTATTGATAGAAGCTAAACTTATAACAAAAATAAATTACATGAAACATAAAATAATTTATTTATGGGCACTTCCTTCTCCAACCGAGTAGGCAATCTCTTCTTCAGGAAGAGTAAGAAAATCATCAATACTAAAATCAAAAAAATCATCATCTATACCAGTAAAATTTGTCTATATTATTTTCCCTTTATTTTTAAGGGATTTTTGGTATAGATCTACGAGATGCTTTGGTGTGCGACAAACTCGAGACTAGTGTCCCTTGCTACCACAACGATAGCAGATATTTTTAGTTTGTTCGCTATTTTGATCATCTGTCCTTTTTTTAATTTGTTCTTTATTTTTCCATGTGAATGATGATCTCTTATCATTTCGACCATGACCACGGCCATAACCATATCCACGACTACGACCAATACCATGTCCCTGAGCGTTACCTCGTCCACGACCGCGACTACGGCCACGACCATGAGTATGATGATCGTGTGTTGCTACATTCACTTCTGGGAATGGAGCAGTTCCAGTTGGACGAGATTCATGATTTTGCATAAGCAATTCATTATTTTCCTCAGCTACAAGGAGACAAGTAATTAATTCAGAATATTTTGTAAAGCCCTTTTGGCGATATTGCTGCTGCAGGAGCATACTGGATGCATGAAAAGTGGAGAATGTTTTCTCTAACATATCACTTTCAGTGATCTTTTCTCCACACAACTCCAATTTTGAAGTAATTCTAAATAGCGCAGAATTATATTCATTTACAGTTTTAAAATCTTGAAAGCGCAAATGCATCCATTCATAACGGGCTTTTGGAAGAATTATATCCTTTTGATGGTCGTATCTCTCTTTTAGATTATTCCATAAAACGAGAGGGTCTTTAACTGTTAAATATTCATTTTTTAACCCTTCATGTATATGGTGGCGTAAAAAGATCATGGCTTTAGCTTTATTTTGACTTGATTCCTCATTTTCATTTTTAATCGTGTCTCCAAGACCTTTTGCATCTAAATGGATCTCAGCATCTAGTGTCCATGATAGATAATTTTTTCCAAATATGTCAAGAGCTACGAACTCAAGGTTGGTAATATTCGACATTTGTATTTCTATATAAGAAATTAAAAAAAATATATTAGATATCATCCTAAATAAATAATTTTATTAATTATAAGTATCTAATGATGATGGTAACAAGTCAATAATGATTAAAACTATTTATTTTATAAATTAACTATAAAATTTCACATAAATAATTTAGTATTGAAAATTTAAAATTTTCATAAAATATCATCTGAATATTAATGATCTAATGGTAGAGTGATACTTATTATGTTATAAGTCCCGGGTTCGAATCCTTATAAATGTTATTTTATTAATATAATCTGAATTATAGTAGTTAATATAAAATAATATAACTGAATTGTTGCAGTAATTAGTAAACAAGTAAGCTATAGTAGGTACTATATAGCATGGAACATGTAGCAAATTGGATATCCATGTGAAGTCACAGTATGCAAGATATGGAAATGATGGATTAAAATAATAATAAGGCATAATAGGTATTATAAAATCAACCAGTTTAAATAAAATTAATTCCATTTTAATAATGATTTTATTTTATTTTTATTTTTTAAAATTTCTTAGATGATTATAGTTCTTCAGGAACTCTCAATAAAATATTTTCAAGAATTCTTCAAGAATTCTGAATTATTTGATTTCTAGTTCTTCAAGAACTATCAGTAAATATTTTCAAGAATTCTTCGGGAATTCTTTTAAATCCCATAGGGATGTTCAAAATATAAGTTCTTCAGGAACTTATTAATATTTTATACATCCTACTAGGATGTGTGGAATATAAATTCTTCGGGAACTTATTATAATATATATATATAATATAAATTGAAATGAAATTATGAAAAGAAATTAAAATTCTATGTTACCTTAAATCTCAGTTGGTCAGAACCTCGTGCTGATAACGTGTTATGAAATACTGATAATTGGAACTAGAAATGAAATAGCAAGGAGAATCAGAGAAAGAGAAAGATCAAAAGGGAAAATTTTTAGAGAGGGTGATTGAGAGTTAGAGAGAGATTGAAGGAAGAGAGGTGGGTTTATTATGCAAACCCAAGTTCTATTTATAGAATTTGGGGAGGGGACATCTAATAATTCATAATACTTTTATACTTTTTAGGTTTATTTTTATATCGTTTTAGAAATTTATTATTATACTGGATATAATATTATTTTAAGTAACTATTCTGAATAATAAATTACTATGTTAATAGTAAATCACTATTACGAATAATAAATCACTATTCAAATAGTAAATTACTATTTTTGTTACTATTTATCTTTACTATTTACATTTTACTATTTACCTTTACTATTCATGTTTTACTATTTACCATTACTATTCACATTTTACTATTTACCATTAATATTTACGTTTTACTATTTACTGTTACTATTCACGTTTTACTATTTACTATTACTATTTACGTTTTTTACTATTTACTATTACTATTCACCATTTACTATTCACTATTCACTATTCAAAATTTACTATTTCTTGTTTTAAGTAGAAATTTTAATTTTCATCTTATAACTATATTAAAGTGAAATTGGTATATTTTAGAACTCTGAGACGAGGCACGCACGGACTTTCCATAACGAACCAAGATACAAAAGGTAAGAGGGAGTGAGATATGAATATAATATGAAAAAACATTATTAGAAAGAAGCGCGCACGGACTTTCCTAAAAATAATTTTCATTAACTTTATTTTTAATCTCTAGAATAAAATCTAATATTAGAAAGAAGCTATTTTATGAAAATCAGAGGTTGAGATAATTAATTCTTGAATTAAAGAAAATTTTTATAGTTTTAATTATTCTTAGTTGATGATTTAAAAAAATATATTTTCTTTTAGAAATCAGAAATTTAAATTGGTTTTCCTTAATGAAATAACTAAAGGATATTTTGTTATAGTCGAGGTTTCTAAACTCAATCTAGTTAAGATTCAAATTGGGAAAGATTATGTAAATATGTGAAGTTTTTTAAGAGAAAGTTTTGAGATATTTAAGGCTTGGAAACTCAATTTTGGTGAGATTTGAATTTGAAGACTGTACTAAATTTATTTTTGTATAACAGAAGTTCAAAGAATAACTTATGGGAATGTATAGTTTATTGAGATGATTTTATGAACCTTTATGGTATTTAATAATTGAGTTTCCAAAAGTCTTAACCAATTAAATATGTGAGTAGTTCATGCATCATGAATCATTAAAGAGAAATGAGATGTGATATTGCCTGCGAGGATACATTAGAGGAGGCTTAATTGCGAGCCTTGAGATGAGAGGGTGTGAAAGGGTGCTTCAGGTGACCTAGGGTCGCTCCCTAGTGTCGGGTACTTTCACAATAAAAATTTTCTCAGTCTGTCTAGTCTCTAAGTGTTTCCATGCCAATTGAGCTGTTCATATGCCATGAAGGCATTTATGTTATTATTATCCGGAATTATGGAACAGTGTAAACTCCTGGTTGGCCTAGTGCAAACTAAAACTTTAAGGGCCCATATGCATATAATGAATGAGATGGTAGTATTAAAAACATTGCATGACATTTATGTAATTGTGACATTCTATATGGGTGGTTGTGAATGAAAGTATAATTGTTATGTTATGAAATCTCTACATTTATAATTGATTATGTATATGATTGTGATTGAAATTATTATATTAGATTGTGAAAATCCTTATGCTTATGTCTTATCTGTAAAGTATTATATTCTATTTCTCACTCATTCTTGTTTGAATTTTGTGTCCAAAATATATGTTATGTGATATATATAGCTAGCAGTCTAAGATAGAAGGATATGTAATTACAGAAAGGTAAAGTGGTCTCATCCTCAATCAGATAGATGAAGAGATATGACAAGACTAGGATTCCAAAACTCGATGGTTCAAGGAATAAGAAATGATTGGTCACATTTGTAGTAGAGGTATAGTTTAGTTTTACTTTGCCTTATTACAATATCAAGTTAGATAATTGTAACAAGGTAAATGTTAAAATTTGATAAACTTTCTCATTCGGATATAATACTATAATGATTTATCACTTATGATTTCTATTAATTGTTTTGTCATTATGAATAAATATCGAAAGACAATGTTTTTTTTTACTTTCAATATTCAAAGGAAATCAGATGTATGTATGTCCTTGTATACACGAGATAAAGAGTGATAAATATGTATATCTTTCTAAAAGTTTTTGTTAAGGCAAGAAGAATACATATATGTCTCGTGTATATAAGGGGTGTTACACATAGGTTTAGTCCAGTATATGTTATCCAGGTCTTTGCATAGGTATTTCCGATCAAGTTACACAAGATACTAAATTTAAAATTTATTATAATTTTTAAGTTAAATAGTTATTATTTTAAAATAATATTATTATTAAATTTAAAAGGAGTATGAGACTCCTCCCACTCTTCTTATGTCTTTTCATATTATATTCTTATCTAACTCACCATTCTCTTGAATTGTTACTAAAAGATAGTTTACTTTGCGCCTCCGATTTCTAGAAAGATTAATACCAATTTATTTCAATATAGGCATAAGATGAAAATTAAGATTATCACTTAAAATAGAAATGGTAAATTTTGAATAGTGAATCGTAAACGGTAAATAGTAAATCATGAATAGTGATGGTAAATAGTAAATCATGAATAGTAATGGTAAATAGTAAATCATAAATAGTAATGGTAAATATTAATTTACTATTTGTAATAGTAAGTTACTGTTGACATAGTAATTTACTATTCAGAATAGTAACTTAAAATAATATTATATCCAGTATAATAATAGATTTCTAAAATCGATATGAAAATAACCCTAAAAATATAAAAGAGAGGTATTCTTATCTTATTATTTTAGCAGAACCTCCTTCCAAAAAATTTATTTCTCTCTCTTACTTCTACCACTATCTCTCTAGCATTACTATATTAAGAAAATTTAATAAGAAGTTGTGAGTTTCCATCGTTCCTTCGCTAAGAATTTATAGGAAAGAAAATCATTATGCATTCCATTATTTTATTATAAAAGTACTGTGTAATTTTGAAAATTTCATTCCTAGTTACTTTGCAACATTTGAAATTTTCATTCATACATAGTGTTTTGCATAGTAAATATCGGGTGAATTATTAAGCCAAATAGTAACCATTCACCCGGTATATTTTAAATATTCAAAATTAGTCCTTTTTGAAATTTAGCGATATTATATCAGTCCTCACTAATTTTATAATAAGTAATATAAAGTTTAAATTTTAAAAATCTAAAATTTTTTGTTAATAAAAATTTATTGATACATTTCTAATTTTTTTATGATTGGTAAAAATCAAGATTTTTCTCAAACCAATCATTTTTAGATAAGTTTACTTGAAATGGATTTTAGAAAATTTTCTTATAATTTAACTTCACTTTCTTATAAATATTTTTAATTTTAAGTCACTTTATATGAATTTAAAATTATTTAAAATATATTATTTTATTAAAATATTTCTAAAATTCCAAAAAAATCCAGAAAATCATAAATAATACGTAGATTAAAAAGTTTTAAAGAACCATAATCTAAATCCTTCAAAATTTTAATATAAAAATTTTTCTGTAATTAAAATAAAAATAGGGGTGTTACACTTACCGTGACAGAGATCACCATACAAGAGAGACATGCTGGAAGTTACATGGTTATCCACCTGGCCATCCCAAGCCTACAACAACCAGAAATAATCATTACAAGCCCAACCATAATAATTAATCTTTGGTCAATAATATTAGAGATGATCAAATGACCCAACAGGCTCCATCCCTAATGGATTATCCAAATTACAGTTGTGGTAAATTTTGTCTCTTACAGAGGGCATTGGGACATCTTGATTAGATACTCCCAAGGCAAACAATGTTAATACTTCCTCAGGTTTGTCATCACCTGAACTAATAATCAACAGTGGTGTAACAAACCACATTACTTATTCTCTAGCATTGCCTATCAACAGCAAGAAAACACTTCTTTACCAGCAATTGTTATGCCAAATGGAGATCTGGCTCCTATTCTCTCCACTGGAAATTTACCTTTGAGTTTTGTTATCCATTTAAAGAATGTTCTTGGGGTGCTATCTTGCAAAGTATATTTAATGTCTGAGTAGAATCACCAGATGTTTAAATTGTCCAGTAACATTTTTTCCTTATTGGTGTATTTTGTAGGATTTGATGACGGGGTGACGATTAGTTTAGGTAAACAACGAGAGGGACTTTATTACTTGATTACAACAAATTAGTCACACCATCCTACCTAATCAGCCTACACCATTAAGTCTTCTTCTCAATACACTTCTACAACTTTATGGCACCAACAACTAGGACACATATCCTCCTCTAGATTAGATTTCATGGACAGGACTTTGTTACGCTTTCTTTTTGAGCCAAATAATAATTGTAATGTTTGTGCCCTAACAAGACAAACAAGGCTTTCATTTTCCACTAGTTTAATTTCCTCTATTAGACCTTTTGAATTAATCCATTGTGATACTTTGGGCCCTTTCAAAGTGTAAGGGAATCCCATTAGGGTCAGGCAACGGAAACACAAAGGATTCCCAAAAAAATTACAAACACAAATGTCTCAAGGCATTATGCAAAATTAAAATTTTTAATTTAGGTTTACCTCTTGTAGATGCAAAACGAGTTCCTCGATCGAAGCAATTGTAGCTTCGCCCTTAGGAGTCCACACGAGCACTCCCACCAGAAAAATAAAGCTCTGAATGCTAGTACAAAAATTTGATTATAGTCTAATTTCTGAGCAACAGCCTATGAGCATCTCATGCTCTATATATAGGCTTAGGTCTTGACCTGAGCTCTTATTAAACATTGGGCTTCTGACTCATTCAAAATGGGTTAGGCCTAAATAGTTTTATTTTCAGTTTAACTAAAATAAAACTATCTTTTGATGGGCTTACTCTATGTGTGTGACCCTGTAGGTAAAATATCCGGTTATATTAATAATAAACTATTTTATTATTAATATAAAATAGGCGCAGTATCTAGCAATACATCATTATGTCCAAATATTATTTATCATCAATATGACCTATAAGTGATAATTATTTTATATATTTATTCATTTTGTCACGATATTTAATTGGGCCCAAGGCATGGTCGTTGTCATCCTTGTATGGCCCAATTCATTTTACTTGATACCAGAGTAGACTTTACAAAATAAATATCTAATATTTATTCGTCCTAGCATGGCCATGCATTTCGTTAGTCTCACTCCATCAAGTGGCCCATAGATATCACTCCTGTCATATAGGAGAGACAAATTCCATCTACATCACTTATATCCCTCTGCATAATTTGTCTATTGCCTAATCACAATCTTTATGGTCATTTTATTACAGATAACGTTTGATTGTATTAAAACAATAAACTCCTTATGTAGGAATCATAGTGACTTCAGGTCGAAGGACTATATACCATTATCACATTGAGAACCATTTATGACACTCATGTAACGATCCATGCAACGTTCTCATGGTAGGTCTGTCCAGTACAACATTACTCTTAATGTGTACCTATGTAAAGACTTGATATCATATATCCATGATTTGTGAGATCAAATCATCAGTACATTCACACACTAATCTTAATGTATTTATATGTCCCCATGTAAATACTTGATTAGGGACGTTTTAGGAATAATTCTCATATGACCTATTATTCCAGGATAAATAACATTAAAATTAGTCTAAAAACTGAAAATACTAATTTTATTGATAAGTTAAAATTGATACATTAATAGCTCGTAGTGCATACACCAACACAAAGTTCATTCTCTTTCCTCGTGCTAACTATTTTTTGACTATCGTGGATGACTTTTCCCATTTCACTTGGGTCCTTTTTATGCATCATAAAAATAGGGTGAGGAATTTATTGACCATTTTTTTCTCTTTTGTGAATACCTAATTCAATATTGTTATAGCCAACATTCGGGTCGATAATGGATAGGGGTTCTTTTATATGCAAGATTTTTTGAAACAAAAAAGAACAACTTACCAACATTCTTGCATTTGTGCACCTCAACAAAATGGGGTGGTTGAACACAAACATAGACATATCCATGAGCCAGCTCGAGCTCTTCACTTCCAGGCTTATCTTCATTTACCCTTTTGGGCATCATGTGTTTCTACTATAGTTCATATAATTAATAGGCTACCTATACCCATTCTGTAACACCCTCTTATATACACGAGATATATATGTATTCTTCTTGCTTTTTTTAAAAAAACTTTTAGAAATATATATATTTATCACTCTTTATCTCGTATATACAAGGACGTATATACATCTGATTTCCTTTGAATATTGAAAGTAAAAAAACATTGTCTTTCAAAATTTATCCATAATGACAAAATAATTTATAGAAATCATAAATGATAAATCATTACAATATTATATCCGAATGAAAAAGTTTATCAAAGTTTAACCTTTACCTTGTTATAATTATCTAACTTGATATTGTAATAAGGCAAAGTAAAACTAAATTATACCTCTACTACAAATGTGACCAATCAGTTCCTAGTCCTTGAACCATCGAGTTTTTGAATCCTACCCTTATCATATCTTTTCATCTAATCGATTGGGGGTGAAACCACTTTACCCTCTTGTAATTACATATCCTTCTATCTTGGGTTGCTAGCTATATATCATATAACATATATTTTGGACACAAAAATTCAAACAAGAGGGAGTGAGAAACAAAATATAATATATTACAGATAAGACATAAGCATAAGGGTTTTCACAAACTAATATAATATTATCAGTCATAATCTCATACATAATCAATTATAAATATAGGGTTTCCACATACATAACACTTATATTTTCATTCAATACCACCCACATAGAATGTCATAATCACATGAATATTATATAA
Organism: Clitoria ternatea; assembly: GCA_037962975.1. Taxonomy (NCBI): domain Eukaryota; kingdom Viridiplantae; phylum Streptophyta; class Magnoliopsida; order Fabales; family Fabaceae; genus Clitoria; species Clitoria ternatea. Next base: position 91,060,103 of record CM075675.1, read on the forward strand.
TGCTTATGCTACTATCTCATTCAGTTTATGCATGTGGGCCCTTAAAGTTTTAATTTGCACTGGGTCAACCAAAAGTTTACACTGTTCCATAATTTCGGATAATAATAACATAAATGCCTTTATGGTATATGAACAGCTCAACTGACATGAAAACACTTAGAGACTAGTCAAATTGAGAAGGTTTTTATTGTGAAAGTACCTGACACTAGGGAGTGACCTCAGGTTACCTGAAGCACCCTTTCACACCCTCTCATCCCAAGGCTTGTAATTAAGCCTCCTTTAATGTATCCTCGATTTCTATAATCCGTCCCCAGGCAATATCACATCTCGTTTCTCTTTAATGATTCATGATGCATGAACTACTCGCGTATTGAGTTGGTTAAGACTTTTAGAAACTCAAGTATAAATTATATCTTCGTGGCCTACGAATAACAACATAGCCACCCCGATAAACTGTACATTTCCATACTCTTAAATAAGTTCTGCCTAACGCAAAATAATTTCAGTACAGTTTTCCTTATCATTCACAAATCAACATTATTGTGACTTGAGTTTCAAAGTCTTAATATATTCTAAACCTTCTTTAGAGCATTTATAGGAAATTAATTTACTTTAGACACAAGTTTGAATTATCGATCTTTTTCCATCTTAAATTATAATACTTGAAGAATATATAATAAAGCACTTTTGAAATTAAAAACTATTATTTTCAAAAGTTTAAAATGAAATATTATTGAAGTATCTTATTTCCATTTGAGAATCAAATATTTTCATATATATACAATATATTATTTTCATAAAACAATTTCTTTTTCTTTATTTTTATAACTAAAAATTATTCTAAAATTTAATTAAATAATTTATTTTGGAAGAAAAAGGTAAGTTATAGAAATTATATACTTTTATTGAAAATTAAGAAAAATTTCTTAACAATAATTCTGAATAAACATTAAGAAATTATCATAAATAATTTATTTTAAAGTAATAATGTAAAGAGTAAGGAATAAGTATATTCTTACTGAGTTTTAGCTTTCCGTCATGTCTGCTATATGCTTAAACTCCACATCACAAGATTATCAATCACTCATCAATCACAATCAAGTATTGTAATATCATTAATCATAATCAAATATCATCAATCACTAATATTATCAATCATAATCAAATTAAATAAATATCATTCATAAATATCATAATTTAAAGTTTAATAGTTATTTAATTTAATAAACTTAATTCCAAGCCCTTATAGTCCATTTCCTCGTATAGGTCTATGTAAGTCCATATAATCCAATCCTTGCATAAGTTTAGTTCAGTCCATATAGATCATAATACTCCAAGTCTTTGCATAGGTTTAGTCCAGTTCGTATAGGTTATAAAAGTACAGGTCCTTGCATAAGTATTTCAGAGTAAGTTACACAAGATACTTAATTTAAAATTTATTATTTTAAAATAATATTATTATTAAATTTAAAAAGAGTAGGAGACTCCTCCTATTATTCTTATGTCGTTTCATATTATATTTTTATCTCACTCCCCCTTACTTGGAATTGCTACCAAAAGTGAATTCGCTCTGTGCCTCTGAGTTCTAAAAAAATATTAATACTAATTTATTTCAGTATGGGCATACTATGAAAATTAAGATTACTATCAGAAATGATAAATAGTAATTATGTATAGTAATAGTAAATAGTAACGGTAAATAGTAAATTTTAAATAGTAATAGTAAATAGTAAATTTTAAATAGTAACGGTAAATAATAATTTTTGAATAGTAACAGTAAATAGTAAATTTTGAATAGTAATGGTAACTAAAAAATTTGGAATAACAATGGTAAATAATAAATTTTGAATAATAACAGTAAATGGTAAAGTGTAAATAGTAACAGTAAATAGTGAATAGTAATAATAAATCATAAAAATAACATAGTGGTATTTTATTTTTACCGTAGTAACTTATTCATAATAGTACTAGTATATTAATGGTTTTAAGAGTGCTAAAAAAATAAACTAAATAATTATAAAAAATATAAAAGAAAGATGTTATTACCTTACACCTCCGACAGAATCTCTTTTTACCAAAAGAATTTACTCTTTATTAATTTCTTACGCACTATCTCTCTAGATTCTCTCTCTAATTTTGGTGTGGAAATGTTGTAAATGAGCTATCTATTTATAGGAAGAGAATTTACTATTTAAGATTACTTAATTATTTATTTTACTATTCATGATGTAAGTATTTACCAACCAGTCACTATTCATGATGTAAGTATTTACCCACCGGTGACTATTCATGATGTAAGTATTTACCAACCGGTCATTATTTATAATGTAAGTATTTACCCACCGGTGACTATTCATAATGTAAGTATTTACCAACCGATGATGTAAGCAATAAATAAGCGATGATGTCAGCAGTGGCATTTTGGTTATTAGATAAAAGGTTAAGGGTATTTTGGTCATAAATAATACATAGATCAAAAAGTTCTAAAGTATCATATTCTAATCCTTTCAAATTTTTATTTGCAAATTCTAATAAGAGTTAAATCTTAAATATGTGAAAACATAAATATAAGAACATAAAATAAAAATTGAGAATAATAAAGATATTAAAAAATTCTTAATATAATTTCCTTAATTAATGAATACTAATTAAGTCATTTTTAAATCTGTGTTCAATATATATATTTTTTTATTTATTTATTTTTTTTATTTTATTATTTAAAAAATATTTAAATATAAATACCAAAATTTTATAAAAATATTAATTAGATAAAAATCAACTAACTAACAGTAAGTGTTTTCTCATTAAAGAGATATTAATATCTATTTTCTATTTGAGTAGAAAATAGGATGTTACACATTCTTTCTTGCCAAACTCCTTTTGAGAGACTTTATGGGAAAATTCCATCTTATTCCCACCTTAGAGTTATTGGATGCCTAACTTATGCTACTAATGTTTGTGTTTCCCTTAAGTTTGCTCCTCGTGCCACAAGGTGTGTTTTTCTTGGCTATCCTGCTGGCCAAAAGGCTTACAAATTATATGACATTGAAACTATCAAGTCTTCACCAGCTGTGATGTCATTTTTCGTATGAACCCATTTCCCTTTCCCTAACTAAAATATATTGTCTTACCCATTGCCATCTCAGATTCTCTATCCATTCAGCCAACACTTATAGACACAACACTCATAGACACAACACTTATCCCTACTGGCTCTATTTAGGGATGTCAATAGGGCGGGACGAACACGGGTACCTCTTTCCCACTACCCGTGCCCGTGGACAAAAATAAATCATGTGCCCACCTGTTACCAGTACGGGTACCCATTTTACGGGTTTTTTTGGGTAACCACTATTCGCGGGTATCCACGGGCACCTAGTTGAAACAGAAAATGGAAAATAAAAATATAAAAAACATTAAACTAAATTACATAATATTCTTAACGTTTAGTGTAGAATCTTAACAATTTGCATCAATACTAATTCTTAGTTTCATTATTTATACAAATCTAGTTGCTATACAAATGCTTGTAATAATATTGTGTAATAATAACAATGACATAGAATAAAAAGCACATACAAAATAAGAAACGTAAAAAATGTTAAGCTCCAATTTTTTCACCTCTCATGAATATATGACGTAAGCTAATTTAAATATAATTATATATTAAAAATGAGTAAGGGTATCAATGTAATTTTATATATATGGGTACCCGCGGACACGAATACCATTATATATGTACCATACTTGTTTCTTAAGGGGTAGTATAAAACCTATCCTTTTTCTTCCACGGGTACCGGGTTTTTGTACCCGTAACGAGTTTTTATCTGCGGGTATCTACAAGTCTATATATTTTTTTCCTCCATAGCTCTATTACACCACCAACAACCCATTTACGTTGTTCTCAACAATGTCATGTTCCCTCTACAGCTTTATGTGACTATTTTTGCAATCAAGTTAGCTTTCTCGAATCATTGCCACCCCCGTCATATTCTCCTAATAAAGGTACACGATGTCCTTTTTGTAATTTTATCTCTTACGATTGTTACTCACTACAACACAAGTCCTTTATTGTTGCCATTACTTAAGATGTTGAGCCTACATGTTATAATCACGCTGCCTTTCATCCTCATTGGCAAGCAGCAATGCAATCTGAGTTGGCTAGAAAGCAAGCTATTGGTTACCATCGGGTGTACAAAATTAAGCGCAAATCAGATGGTTCTCTTGAACGCTATAAAACATGTTTAGTAGCAAAATGTTACACCTAACTTGAAGGTGTTGATTACCGTGACACTTTTTCACCAACTGCTAAAATGGTTAAATACGTTGTTTATTAGCTTTGGCAGCAACGACTCATAATTGGTCCCTCCATCAACTCAATATTCATAACGATTTTCTTCATGGAGATCTTTCTGAAGAAATTTATGTCTCTTCCTCCCGATTTTCAGCGTGATAACCTGATCTAATTTCTAAATTAATTATCCCAATCGATTAATATCCTAAATTCTATGTGCTTGATTTATATAATTTTTTTGGATATTTTTTTGTTTATCCGTATATTTGTATATATATTTTTTAAATCTATTATTATTATTATTATTATTATTATTATTATTATTATGTATTGATATTATTATCATTAGTATGATTATTATTATGCATAAGTGTTGTTATTATCTTTTTTAATTTATGAATCTATTATAATATTTAAACATCATTATAGCTACAACGTGAAAGTACCCCTGACCATGGGACTTTAATCCTTATTTCAACAAGCTAAATATATATATATATATATATATATATATATTGATCGGTCCTGAACCGGGGTCAAGAGATCCGGTGTCAGGCCGGTCACAGAAGTTGAAGACTGAGTGATGTTGAAGACCGGTTATGTGAGTATCCGGTGTCTCTGTAGGGAACAGTCTTGATATCCTGGAGATCCTTCACACCGACCTTATGCGTTGGTGTGGGCAAAAGGTGGTGTCACCTGCGACAAGACTCCGACGATCAAGTTAGAGAACATGTGTGAGAAACAGATGCATGTGAGGAAGTAAGTAGTAATAAGTCATTAGAAGAAGTCATAGCATGCATAGTTCAAGTATATATAGATGCTCATGAATTATGGGCCTGATTAGGCCTAAGGAGCAAGGCATGTTCCTCGGTGTTGGTGGCTTCGAGGAAAGAATGATGCCCATTTTATTTTGTCGGAGCATGGAAAATATATTTGTTTAATCTATCGTGGGAGACAATCGTGGGTTAAGTGTAGACGCGTGTGCCCCTCGTGGGGTGAATTCGTCATGGTAAACTAGAATCACTGTGCTGTTCCTAAAGCCACTTATTAGTGTCTACTAGAAATCAGATGTATGGAGCATGCTGTATCCGATGTGGTAGGTGTCAACATGGACTCGCCGGTCTTGGGAGAACGCCCAGACGCCTTTAGGTTATCCGATATCTTACCTGTGAGGTCGGTAGCATGGCTAGATCAGATGACACGTCACCCTTATCTTGGGGCCAGTATCAAGACCGGATCATTTGCCCCCTAGCTTGTATGAGGGACTATGAGGTTGCTCATATGAGCTATACATTCTTCGAAAGGTCTGGATGACGGTGTTCTTACGCAAGAAATGTTTATTAACATGTAAAATGTTTATTATTAGGGGGTGTTATGATTCAATATTATGTAGTTGTTCGAGGAGCCGATCTGTTTGTCGAAAGTTCCGTTGTCGTAGTATTCCTACGACGGATTTGGACAAAGATTAATTATGCGAGAATTTCGAAAGTTTTTGAAACTTAAAACTCTTGGTATTCGAGTAACAGCTGGAACGTTCTCATGATTGGTCATTTAATGCTTTTTTAGTACGTGGGCCAGCCACTAATGCTTTATTCAGATGCGTCTCTGAACAGCCACTCAGGGGCTTTATGGGCCTGGAATTCGTATTTTGAAGCCCATTTAAGAGGCTTTTATGGTGAATCAACGCTGTTTTCGCGCCTTAGAATTTGAGACGACATTATCGATTTTATGAAAAGATGCCGTTTTAAAGACAAAATGACATAACCTTGAAACAGTGGCTGCGACTCTTCTCCTCTTATAAAATGAGTACTTAGCAAATTCAGAAATCACTTGCCTCTGCTTTTTAGACGAAACTCTGCGAAAATTTCGAAGAGACGCTTGCCTTCCTGCTTTGTGAAGTTCATTCCTCGGCCCTTTCTTTTCTTAGGTAATCATTTCCTTAAACTCCTCATATTTGCACTTTTCTAAATGTCTGGGAGAGGAAACACTAGCTCGGGCCATATTGGCCCTAGGGTTAGAGGAGGGAGAGCTTCGTCTCGAACTCCTGTACGTTGAGGTGGGAGGATCCCTGTGATCTCTTCTAGCGCCTGGCCACATTACTCAAAGAGGGAGGTGTCGCCCTACTCTAGGCGGAGGGTGGTAATACCCTCCTCGGAATCCTCTTCTAGTGAGAGCGATGAGAGCGCTGACTTATACCTCTCTGATGATATGGATTTTTATCGCAGTGTGAAGGTTTTTAAGTTAGCTCTACGGAAAATGACTGAGGAGAGCACTTCTGGTGGTGGAACAGCATCTCATCAGTATATTCTGAAGACTGCCTCGGGGCTATGCAACGTGGTTGCACATCGGATTGACTAGTTGAAGCTCCAGAAGATGCGTCCGTACTGCTGGGTGGCGGATGAATTCCGTGGCACACCGTCTATCCACGCAAGGGAGGACGGAGCAAGGCTGGAAACTCGCTTCACAGTCTTCAAGAAAGAACAACACAAAGAGCGTTTTATGGTGTTGGCACCCCTTCCTTCAGAGCGGATATGCTACACACCAGATGAGAGGTCAATCTATATGTATGACTTCCTCTTCTTGAACTTGGGTGTGTGCTTTCCTCTGACGAAGTTTCAAATGGGGGTCTTGAGATTCTTGGACTGCGCTCCCTCTCAGCTTCACCCCAACGGATGGGGATTGATCCGTTCTCTTGAAGTGCTTGGGAAGCACTCTAACTTCACACCGACAGTTGCTATGCTTTTTTATTTCACGCAAGTGGTCCATCGTGCAAATAAGCAATGCGGAGGAGTAAGCTTGGTGACCCTCTGTACTTTCTCTAGGATTGTCAACTTCGAATCCTACACCGACTCCGCCAAAGTTGACGGGCGTTCTTTCAAATCCTACTTCACCAGGATCCGTATCAAGCCTGAGGATCCAATTTTTTTGGCTAAATAAGGAAGGAATAAATGAATTTCCCTTGGCTTGGTCCCATGAGCATTTCTTATTAGCCTCCCAGGCTTATTATAGTGAGGAGGGCGAATTATCTTCCACATCTATAAACATTCTCTTTGCTCTTGAAGTATACACCGTCGCGCACAAATCCTTTTCTTGTCGGCGTTTGTTAGGGTCAAAATCTACTCGCGAGGAATATTTGCGTAATTTCCTATCATTTCTCATTGTTGTCTTCCTTTTTATGTCTTGAAATTTTCTATTATTTGATAGTCTTCTCATTTGATTATGCAGTTGAAATCAAGGCTGAGTCACCGGATATGGAGAAGTTGAAGGCGCTCAAAGCTAGAGGGAAATCCGTTACGGCTGAGAATAGTATTCAGCCAAAGCAGAATTCCAAGAAGGCTACTGTTAAAACCATAATCCTCACTTTATCCGTTGGTGACGACATTCCCTTACTGGAGGGAGGATCTGAAAAGCCTACCTCCGGTGTTAAGGATAAGAAGGCCAGAGAGAAGAGGAGAAAGGCAAAAAACGACTCCTCCAAGCAGGAAGAGTTGCAACCTTCTCCTAAAAAACCAAAAACTTCTGAAGGAAGAGCTGATTCTGGGGCTCCTAAAGGAAAGAAGGCAGAGGGGCCAACCCCAAATGCCCCAAGCAACGTTGTTACCTCCGGCGCCAAACCAATAACCACTTACTATGCGCCCAAGGTCTCTTGCCCCCTCCAGGCAACTCCAATCTTGCCCCATACCTGGTGTATGAGGGTCCAGTGCCTCAGTGCATCCCCAATCCGCACTACAAACTGAAAACTACTCTGGAGCCTGAAGACATAAAGCAAGCTTGCGACGTCGGATAGTGACAACTGGCAGAACTGTCTGGTCTCCTGAGATCGCTTCGCAGGCTGGCAGATGACGGGGAAGAACTTAGCAAACTGACGGGCAAGGTTAATGACCTTACCATTGCATCTGCTAAGGACAAAGCGAATATTCTACGCTTGGAGAGTCGGTTGAAAGCTTCCAAGGAGGACGGGGATCAAAAGGATGAGGAGATCTCCAGGCAGAGATTGATTATTAAAGAGCTAGAGGCCCAGTTGCTTGATCAGAAAAGGCCAATTCCGATCTCAATGCCAGCCTCTGCATGGAGAGGGAGCATTCTGCCAAGCTGGGGGAGGAGTTGAAAGCAAACAAGTACAGCTACTCCAAAGAGGCTGAAGACTGGTCCCGTCGAGAAAAGGAACTGCTCTTGGAGATTGAAAACTTAAAGTTGGCGAGTTTGAATGACAATGTCTGTGACATCCTGGCGCTGTTGAGGGCGGGGAGTGATCGCCGGTGCATGGGCACGGACAAGGAGCGGCTCCTGGCAGGCTTCTAGCGGGGAATGTGGCATCCCGGGCACTATTAAGGGCGGGGAGTGATCGCCGGTGCATAGGCACGGACAAGGAGCGGCTCCTGGCAGGCTTCCAGTGGGAGGGACACATGAACGAACCGAATACATACCAGAATGAGAGGGATCCAAAGACTGTATAGGTATGAGACTATACAGTCGAGGATAGCTTAGAGAAATGAATTCGTACTACCTATACCAACAAATGCATTAGCCTTTTCGGTAGCCTATCACATAAGAACTCCAAAGTTAAGCGTGCTTAACTTGAAGTAATTCTGGGATGGGTGACCTCCTGGGAAGTTCTCAGGAAATGTGTGAGTGAGGACAAAAGCACATTGGAAAGGTCTCGTGTTGGTCTGTGGGGTGAGTCGTTCATTCCTGAAAAGCGGCTGGGGTGTTACAATGTCACCACTCTGAAAGCGGATCTGGCTGCTGCCAACGCTAGAGCGGAAGAGGCTGTGGATATTTGTGTCCAAGCATTCGAGGAATCTTTCAGGTTGGCGGTTCGTTAGATTCTCCACCGCAATCCTAAGGTGGAACTTAATTTGAGCGGTATTAATCCGTTCTATGAGTTTCATGGAGGGAAACCCGTGGCTGTTGTAGACGATCGTCATGAGGATCCGCCCAACACTTGGTACGAGCTGCCTTCTCTTCCTATAGGCCAGTCAATGGGCCCCTCTCTCCTGGTCCCTATCACCAAGCAGTCCAAAGGTGAAGGAACAAATGATAATACTGCTACCAGTACTGGGGGAGCCGAAGTCGGAGGAGAGAAAAAGAAGGAAGAGGGCGGATAAAAAGGGCTAGAGGAGGTAGTGGCCTCTTATAATTTTGTTTGGTTAATGCCGCTGTGTTCCGGGATCAGCTCTGGTTTTTAATCCCTTATGTATTTGTCTTATGAATGAGAATTTTTCCTTAAATATTCACGTGTTATGATTTCTAATATGTTCTACGAACATAATTTATTCAATAATCCGCTCCGTTTTAATATCCTGAGGTCGGGTTATCATAACTGCTTTGAAGAACATTAATCTAATTACTTAAGAAACATAAACTTTAGAACGAAGAATTAAGCATTTGAATACTGCCCTTAAGCATGAGCGTGTTAAGGGGTTGGTACCTGTCAGAGGACATTACCCTTAATTCTTTTGGGGAGAGAAAGAGTCGATCCGTTGTTCTCGATAGTGATGCCACAGGACGGATGACTTGCAATGATTCGTATTAAACTTCACGGAAGGAAAGGCATCGTCCATCGTGAGAGTATCGTTCTGCGCTCAGGGAACTCAACCGTGCTCAGAGTTCGGTTTAGCCCTATAATCTGAGTCTTCATTCAGGTGGGAAGTTTCTGAGAGCAACTTTCCCACGTGGGATTGCACAGTGAGACATTCCCTATTCCCGCATGATTTGGCACCGAGTGAGACGTTTTCGTGTCCCGTGTGCTATGGCACCGGGTGAGACATTTCCGAGTCCCGTGTGTTATTGCACCGAGTGAGACATTTCCGAGTCCCGTGTGATATGGCACCGAGTGAGACATTTCTGAGTCCCGCGTGCTATGGCACCGAGTGAGACATTTCCGAGTCCCGTGTGATATGGCACCGAGTGAGACATTTCTGAGTCCCGTGTGATATGGCACCGAGTGAAACATTTCCGAGTGGGTCAATTTCCAGGGGGAGTACTTCTGGACAGCGAAAAGCTTTGACTTCGAATGAATATGTTTCGGGTAAAAATATTCCCGAGTGAATATTTCCTGAATGTGACTCCGAAATGAGATATTTCCGACTAAGGAATTCGCGAGTTTGGCTTTGAAGTAAGATATCTCCGAGTGAAGAATTCTCGAGTCTGACTTTGGAGTGAGATATCTCCGAGTGAAGAATTCTCGAGTCTGACTCTGGAGTGAGATATCTCTGAGTGAAGAATTCTCGGGGGAAGCACTGCTGAGCGAATTCAATAATGACGATGACGATTGATTCTTCCTCGACCCAGGTCTTTAATGGCGTTCGGTTGAATCCTACTAACCACACTCGGAGTCTGGTTTAATCCTACAATCCGAGCCTTCATCGAGGTTCGGTTTAATCCTACTGACTGTCCTTCTTCAATCGGTGTTGGATTTTACCCATTCACCGTTCTTCTTCGATCGGTGTTGGATTTTACCCATTCACCGTTCTTCTTCAATCGGTGTTGGATTTTACCCATTCACCGTTCTTCTTCGATTGGTGTTGGATTTTACCCATTCACCGTTCTTCTTCAATCGGTGTTAGATTTTACCCATTCACTGTTCTTCTTCAATCAGTGTTGGATTTTACCCATTCACCGCTCTTCGATCGGTGTTGGATTTTACCCATTCACTGTTCTTCTTCAATCGGTGTTGGATTTTACCCATTCATTGTTCTTCTTCAATCGGTGTTGGATTTTACCAATTCACCGTTCTTCTTCAATCGGTTTTAATCTTATCCTTCAGGCCTTCAAGCGGCCGTTCGGTTTTATCGCTTGGCCTTAGAAAGGAACCAGCTTACTACGCCCAAACCTTTATTTTATGGTTCACTCGTTTGTACCTTTGAAGGGGTTCATTACTAATAACAGATACGTTGTTAAGACCGTCCGTCCTGAAAGTATCTTGTCACAACAGTGCTGTGCATCGAATGAAATCATAAATACAATGGGTGAACCTAAGGAGTATTTCATTAATAATGAGTTACAATAGAAGCTCAGTTGGGGTCGTGCCTCATTAAAACCTTCTTGGTAAAACCCGATGGGAAAAACCCAAGTAAGGAAAAAGAGTACACGCCATCTTACCAACTAGCTATAGTAAACGCGTAAATTCTGAATATTCCACTTGTTGTCGATTGGGGTGCCATCAAGGTTCTCCAGGCGATAGGAGCCCTTTTTGCAAACATCAGATATTCTGTAGGGACCTTCCCACGTCGGAGCGAACTTGCCCTGGTATGCAAACTTGTTCCCCACGCTTGTTTTCCTCAAAACCAAGTCTCCAACGTTGAAGGTCCTGGATTGGACTCGTTTGTTGTATCGGAGGGCGGCTTTGGCTTTGATGGATTGATCCCTAATAAACGCTTCTTCTCTGATCTCTTGTACGACATCCATTTCTGATGCCAAGTTAGCGTCATTGCTTTCTTCAGAGAAGTACTTGACCCTCACAGAAGCGGTTTGTAATTCCACAGGTATCATTGCTTCCATTCCATAGGTCAAGCGATACGGGGATTCGTTGGTGGAAGAATGCGGTGTAGTCCGGTATGCCCAAAGGACATGGCACAACTGATCTATCCATCTGCCCTTAGCTTCACCCAAACGTTTCTTCAACCCTTTCAGTACCTCTATGTTGGCCACTTTAGCTTGGCCATTGGTCTACGGGTGTTCGACAGAGGAAAATATCTAGGTTATTCCTAACCCCTGGAGTAAATCTGTGAACTTCCTGTCTGTGAATTGGGTGCCATTGTCGGTGATGACCCGCGCTGGGACTCCAAATCATGTTATAATGTTTTCATACATAAAACGACGAGTTTGAGCTGAAGTAATGTGCACCACCGACTTGGCCTCAATCCACTTAGTGAAACAATCAACCCCCACAATGAGATATTTGATGCCCCCAGGAGCAGTTGAGAAGGGGCCCAAGATATCCAATCCTCATTGGTAGAATGGCCATGGGACAGCGGATGTGAAGAGCTCTTCCACCGATGTGTGGTGAAGATTAGAAAACTTTTGACAGGCGTCACATTTCTTGACAAAGTCGATGGAATCCTGCTTCATTGTGGGCCACCAATACCCCGCCCTGAGGATTTTTCTCATCAAACTTCTTCCTCCGGCGTGGTGCCCACATTGTCCTTCATGCACCTCCTCTATTACTCTTTGTACCTCACTTTTTTTCAGACAAATTAGGTAAGGTACGGAGAGTGCCCTTCTGTAAAGGTTACCATCAATCATAGTGAAGTATGGCAATTCTCTTTTTATCCTTTTCTTTTCATTCTCATCAGTAGGCAACTGCCCGTCAGCCAGATAACAGATGTAGGGGGCCATCCATGTATCTCCGTAATCGATAGTGATAGCGTTTAGAGAAGGGTATAGAGGAATGCTGGGCGATGCTAGCGTACTTTGGATCACTATTGTGGTGGCGCCTGATCGTTTCATGCTTGCAAGCCTTGATAGGATATCCGCCCTTGCATTCTCCTCTCGAGGGACGTATCTGAACTCAAGCGTTGAAAATTTTGTAATTAACTCTTTCACGCAGTTCAAATATAGCTGAAGTTGAGGCTCGCGGACCTGGTATTCTCCTTGTATCTGCGATATTACCAGTTACGAGTCACTGCAAAGAGTAACTTCGGATGCTCCGATGTCGATTGCAGCACGTAGCCCGGCGAGACAAGCTTCATACTCAGCTTAATTATTAGAAGTCTTAAAATTAAAGCGAAGGGAAATTTTCAGGTGGACATCATCATCGCTTTCTACGACAATTCCTGCTCCGCAGCCTTTATTATTGGATGAACCATCTACATATATGGTCCAATGTCTTCGTAGTGTTGCTGGATCTGTCCCCAGCATTTCCACTATGAAATTAGCCAGAATTTGGGCTTTTATCGCACCCCGCAGCTCATAAGAAACTTTAAATTCTGAAAGTTTGATGGACCACTTGATCATTCTGCTGGCGAGGTCAGGCTTACTCAGTACGGATCGGAGCTGCAAGTCCGTTCTCACAATAATGGGATGAGCATGAAAGTACGGACGTAGGCGTCGAGAAGCGAAGACAACGGCGAGAGTTGCCTTTTTGATCTTCTGATACCTGGTCTCAGCGCCTTGCAGTGTTTTACTTGTAAAATACACGGGCCTTTATCCATCCTGGGTCTCCTTCACCAGAGCGACTCCTAGTGCTTCATCTGAAATTGCCAAGTACAGAATGAGTACCTCTCCAGGGTTGGGCTTTACCAATATCAAAGGCTTAGACAACACCTCTTTAAGCTCCTGAAAAGCTTGTTCCTGCTCCTGTCCCCACTCGAACTTCTTAGTTCTCCTCAAGACCCTATATAGAGGAAGTGATCTGTGGGCCATCTTGGGCATGAATCGTGCCAAGGCTGCTATTTTGCCATTTAGGGACTGTACCTCCCTCACATTTTTTGGACTCTGCATATTAAGAATAGCTTGGCAATTTCCTGGATTAGCTTCAATTCCACGATGCGTCAACATGAAACCCAAGAATTTCCCAGCTGGAACTGCAAAAGTGCATTTCAAGGGGTTCAACCTCATGTTGTAGTGCCTCAGACGTAAGAACACTTGGCGCAGGTCCTTTATGTGGTCACCCCCTGCAGAGGTCTTGGCGATAATGTCATCAATGTATACCTCAACTATCAGGGTGTGTAAGCCTTCGAACACCTTGTTGATCATACGCTGGTATGTGGCCCCAGCGCTCTTCAGGCCGAAGGGTATAACGGTGTAGCAAAAGACACCACGATCATTGATAAAAGTTGTTTTCTCTTGATCCTCTTCCCACATCGGAATCTGGTTATACCCTGAGTACACGTCCATGAAACTCAAATACTGGTAGCCAGATGAATCATCCACCATCCGATCTATATTAGGGAGAGGATACGAGTCTTTGGGACAACAACGGTTGAGATCCACGTAGTCAGTGCACATTCTCCATTTTCCATTGGATTTCTGAACCATGACGACGTTGGAAAGCCACGAGGAGTAGCGGACCTCTTTAATAAATCCGGCTTTCAGTAATTCTTCTATTTGTTCACAGGCAGCTTTCTGCTTTTCTGGGCCCAATCTTCATTTTTTCTGGGCAACTGGCTTTGTCTCTGAATAAACAGCTAGCTTGTGACAACAGAAGTCCGGATCCATACCAAGCATATCTGCTGCTGTCCATGCGAAAAGGTCTTTAAACTCCTGCAGAAGCATCAACAGTCGGTGCTCCATTTCTGTTTCTAGCTTGTCATTAATATGGGTGACCTTTTCTGGAGAATCTCCCAATACGATGTCCCTGGAACTTCCATCCGGCGTAGGCTTTGATGAGTTGGACGGATCAATGTTTAACTCTGCCCTAGGGTCCAGGTCAACGAGACTCACAGACCTCGCCGCCGATCCTCCATCGTTTAACTTTCTTTTCTTGTTGAAGGTTTGGAGCTTCACCATATTAAAGCTTAGGTTGTAACAATACCTTGCCATCTCCTAATCCCCTCTGACAGAATACACATTATTATCTTTGTCAATGAATTTAATGAGTAAATGAGGAGTTAAGACGATGGCCTCCATTGCGTTTAGTGTGGGGCGGCCTATGATTCCGTTGTAAGGTGATTCCACATCAATCACCAAAATCCTAGACTTCACTGTTCTAGCCCCTGGCTCCCCTTCGAAAGATATCAGGGTATCTAAGTACCCCTTGGTTGGCTGCTTAGCTCCATTGAAGGCCGTCAGATCCTGCGTATAAGGCTACAGGTCAGAGTCATTAAAACCCATACGTTTATAGCAGCTATAGAAAATAACGTCACCGGAGTTTCCCTGGTCAACGAGTATCCTCTTAACATCTTTGTTGGCAATCACTGCCACAATCACCACTGCGTCATCACCTCCAGGAATGGTTGGTCCGAAGTCATCATCGGAGAAGGAGATTATTGGGGCGGCAACCCCACCTCTAAAGGGATGATTGTTTCTTGATTTGCCTTGTAATGAAAGGACCATGCAATGATGATTCTTCCTGGCAGTGATGGAAGCTCATCCCCTAGTAAAGCCACCAGCTATCATGTCAATGACTTCCCGACGGCCCTGGCATTGCTGTTGGGGCATAATATTCTGCTGCGTGGGCTCGCCAGCCATAACTCCTTTCTGTTTTTCCGCAGCTAAAAATCTTCTGACCGAGGTGGGACCATCGTCATCGCCATCCTCATGGTCTCTTCCCCGTTTCTCAGTCCGGTCTGGCTCATCAAAAGACCTTTCTTTGAACAGGTATTGTTTGAGCTTGCCCTCTCGGATCAGGGTTTCGATAGTGTTTTTTAAGGCTTGGCATTCGTCTGTCGAGTGCCCCTTCTGTTTTTGGAAGGCGCAGTATTTCCGTGGGTCACCATGTTTACGAAGTTGGGGCGGTTTCCTAACCCCGTAGACGCTAAGTGTTGACCATCCAATGTCCCTCATAATCTGCGAGGGCTTAGAATTCAAAGGAGCATAATCACTAAAGGAGTTTACCCGTTTTTCCAGGCGCCTTGGCGCGGGGCCATCAAAGGTATTGCCACGGAACGGTCTCTCCATACGTTCTGCTCTGGGCCTGTCCTTATCCCTCCGTTGTTGTTGGTGTGGCGCAGGGGATTTTCCTTTTAGCACTGTTGCTTCCAAGTGCATTTCGATGCTCACATACTTGGAGGCTTTCCTTCTAAACTCCTCAAAACTTGCAAGAGGGCTTTTTTCCAGTGACAGGGCGAAAGTAGATTTTGGTTGCAAGGCTTCTATTACGATGTGCAACTGTAATGCTTCTGCCAAGTTTAGAATAGCGGCTGTCTCTTTATAGAATCTCTTCAAGAAGTCCTTGAGAGTCTCATGCTCCCCCTACTTGATCTGGGCCAGAATGTGAGATGTCCTGGGCACGTCTCTAGAGATGACAAAATGGTCGATGAATGTTGTTGCCATTTCTTCCCATGAGTCGATGGAACCTGATGGTAGCCCCTTGAACTAGCCAAGGGCATCGTCAATGAGGGTGCGAGGGAACATTCTGCACATGACATCCTCATCCGCCCCCAAGTACATGGCTTCGTACACGTAGGCGTCTAAATGTTTAGTGGGGTCTGTTTCTCCACCATACTTCCCAATAGAAAGCGGTTGAGTAGTTTGCAGATGCTTTGAAATGGTCACATTCATCAATCTCTGGGAGAAAGAAACATTGGGCTTGTAAGCCCTGTGGACTATTGCTGGCTCACGCCTTCTACTACTGGTTTTCTTGCCAGAGTCATGTGCTTGCTCCTTATCTTCATAAGTGGGATTCTGCGAGTATTGGATACTTACAGATTTTCTTCCCTCAACTGCGTGGTATGTCCCCTTAGTCTGGGACGTTGCTTTCTCTTCCACGCTCTTTCTTTCACATCTCAAATCCACCAATTCCTCCATCAATTTCTGAATCATTTCATCTTTTGGATCGGGTATAGGTATTTGCATCATTCTTCTTGAACTTCCGACAGGCGAGTCAAATGTCAGGCGCCTGTTCACCGCTTGTTCTCGGGTAGTGATGTCCTCCACTTACCCCTCTGGTGGGTTTCCCACATTGGCGTCCATGATACGGGACAGGGTCTCAGAAATGAGTAATGGGAATACCTTTAACAGGTCCCACCGGGCATGCCAATGATCGGTCCTGAACCGGGGTCAAGAGATCCGGTGTCGGGCCGGTCACAAAAGTTGAAGACCGAGTGATGTTGAAGACCGGTTGTGTGAGTATTCGGTGTCTCTGTAGGGAGCAGTCTTGATATCCTGGAGATCCTTCACACCTACCTTATGCGTTGGTGTGGGCAAAAAGTGGTGTCACCTACGAAAGGACTCCGACGATCAAGTTAGAGAACATGTGTGAGAAACAGATACATGTGAGGCAGTAAGTAGTAATAAGTCATTAGAAGAAGTCATAGCATGCATAGTTCAAGTATATATAGATGCTCATGAATTATGGGCCTGATTAGGCCTGGGGAGCAAGACATGTTCCTCGGTGTTGGTGGCTTCAAGGAAAGAATGATGCCCATTCTATTTTATCAAAGCATGGAAAATATATTTGTTTAATCTATCGTGGGAGACAATCGTGGGTTAAGTGTAGAGGCGTATGCCCCTCGTGGGGTGAATTCGTCATGGGAAACTAGAATCACTGTGTTGTTCCTAAAGCCACTTATTAGTGTCTACTAGCAATCAGATGTATGGAGCATGCTATATCTAATGTAGTAGGTGTCAACATGGACTCGCCGGTCTTGGGAGAACGCCCAGACGCCTTCAGGTTATCCGATATCTTACCTGTGAGGTCGGTAGTATGGCTAGATCGGATGACATGTCACCCTTATCTTGGGGCCGGTATCAAGACCGGATCATATATATATATATATATATATATATATATATATATTAAGTAGTATTGCCTGATGTCATGGGACCACCAAGTGAATTTGGTGAACAATGTTATGCAAGGTATCAGTGTGTGAATAAGCAGATGCCATGATTGGAAGGGGACCCATGGGCGTGGGAGACGCCACTGCAGCGTGCTCACACGCGACTATCACCCGGGCAATGGATAAACCAGCATTAGTTCAAATACCCACCAACACAAGCTTAGGAATAACTACTCAAATTAGTCATAACTCTTAAGAATCAACCTATTACCATAACAAAGACTAAATTCATACAAGTATTCCACCAAGAAAATTGGAATAACATATCATGGAATAGTTAATGGTCACTGACAGGTTGTGTGCAAATGCTCTGCTATATGGTTCAGTTGTTATAGATTCAAAAACTGGATTTTCATGTACTAAAGGAATTGACAATAAGCTAATTTTACAACCTTTAATCTTAATCATAAAGCTCCAGGAAGATAACTAAATAAAAAGAAACGCAAGACTCTTGTGACATACTCTTACAACAAGAAAACATTAAATCAAAGACTATTCAAGTCAAACACACACACACATATTAAATCAAAGACCATTATAAGAGGCCCAACAGTTTGAAGACCACAAAAAACCATAAGCATAGAGGCAATCACTACCCCCTATTAATTTTATTGAAACCAATCCCTAACAGGTATAAGACTTCTTATAGTTCACTAATTTTAACCTCCAATCTTTTATAGGCATTATAAAATATATAATGGTCCATAATGTCAATAGTAGCATATGTCCATAACCAAAACCATTCTTAAGTCTTAACAAATATACTAGTACTATTGCCAAATCATAAATCAGAGTCTTGAGAAAATATCCATGGCATTGTAAATAAAATTAAATGGAAACTTGTAATAACCTTCCATTTTTTTGTATGACTTCCGCAAAGTATTTAATTTCTACAAAGTATAAAACCAGGTGCAGTAACAAGTAAGTCATTACTTGGCAACAAAACACATCAAGAGAAATTATGAGCATCAATACAAATATGCAAAAGTTTATAACTTGCAAATTGAAGTTATAAAAATCACCTTGACTTTTTTGAAGTCACTAGTTCTATACTTATATTGACTCGCTTGTTATATCAATCTTTAATTGTACATATTAATGCTCTTATTTTGCAATATTACAATGAAAAGGTCAACTATAATCTACCCTGCTCCTTTTACTTCATGTATTATCAATATCATCATCACTTCACAATATGTAAGATCATAAAAATCAACCCAACTTAGTCTGTTGCATTAACTTAATTATTTAAAAATTTCTTTAAACCTTCTTTTATCACTTCTCAACAACAATAACAACATAATTAACATTCTGAAATCACATCGATCTCATGAATATAAATTATAGTTTTTAGGGTAAGAAATATAACTGAATTGCTAAAATCTAATTTAATATTAACACTGTAAAATTTACACATTATCTATTACTTATTGAATACAAATTAAACTGCACATTAACATATAGCAATATGAAAACACCAATCAAAAAACTACAAGAACTATGTTTTATAGTATTTGTTAAAATACTTGTAATTTATTTATCAGTTTCCTTAGCTTTTCTAGAAAGCCTTGCTTTATGCCCTCTTTTATGCATATTGTCTCCTTTTGTTTTTGTATATAATTATAGCAATTCCTCATTAATGAATACAGAGAATATTTTGAATCTCAAGTTGGTATCAGAGCAGGTTGGATCCTGCTCTGCAGTCAGCGGCGTCCCTCCTCTGTCCGCCACCGGCCACCGTCCATCACCATCGCCGCCGGCCACCGTCCGCTGGAACCTTTTTCTCCGGTGAACCTAGGGTTAGGTTCGCCTTGAAGTGCGCGGTCTATTGATAAATAAATTTTAATACACTTCTTATAGTTTTACACTTGGGGTATATTATATAATTACTATGTTTAATAATAGTATTTTAATTAAGTTTTATGTTGTTTAGTTAAATTGAAGTATTATGTATATATGTTTCAATTTTTGTTTTTTGTATGTATCTTGAGTATCTTGCCTTATTTTGGCCATAACTTGGGCTTTTGTGATCCAAATGGGCTAATATTGGAGCCCATGGAAAGCTAAGACAGAGGGCTACATCATGATAATTAAATTTGGTTATTTTGCATCTGAAAAAAATAAAAAAATGGAGCTTGAATCAATCAGCCCCCATGTGTCCCACCAGCATTGACATAGTTCACGAAAATACACATATCTGGAGCTCTAGATGTCTAAATGACTTTATTCTTGCACCAAATTCTCAATAAGACAGGGATCTACAACTTTCATGTTGAAGGTTTTTCAAAATTCGGCCATCTAGAAGGTCATATTGGACTCGCAAGGTGGAGAAGATAAAGAGGAGAATGAATTTCAACACCTACCATTATCTTCTTTTGAATTATTGTAATTTCAAGCCCACCAATGTTGAAAAAATGCATTAATAATCAGAAAATGAATGTATAGTATCATCATATCTTGCCTATAAATAGATGCTTGAAGTTGTAAGAAAGATACACAAGAAATACATAAGAAATACATGCTTTAGTTTTCATTACAATTCTATATCTTTGCTTTAGCTTCTTAAGTTTTAGTTCTTTCTTTTTCTTTATCTCCTTGTTCTATATTCCATCCTTCAAGTTATGGTTTTTATTTCCCTTCCTCAATATCAAGTAAGTTAATTTTATTATTTGTTATTTACTTTTATAATCAAAGTTTTAGTAAATTTAATATTAGCTTTCATTGTTAAAAATTATCATGGAAGCTTCATCTTTTAAAATCAACTCAAGGAATTTAATTTTTCTTTATGTTAACTTTGAGTTCTTGCTCTTAATATTTTGATTGAAGATAATTACTTTTCTTTGTTTCTCAAGCACTTATGATGGTAGATTATTTAAGTGTATAACCGATTGGTATATAATTAAACAATCTATAATCTAAACTGATGTTGGTTGGTTAATCAATAATCAATTTGAGAACAAAAATTAAGTTACTAAATAAGAGATTTCTATTTAGTTTCTTAACTCAATCAAATTATGGTTTAAAGTTATTTTAGTAATTAATAAGAATATATCGATTGATTATTCTTATTAGTTCATTAATTCAATTCTAGAAGATTTTATAGAATATAATCATTTAGGGATTCCAAATGATTCAAGATTGAGAAATTAATTATATTTAATCATATTTATGATCAATGATTAGTTAACTAAAGATTTATAAATTCCTTGGGTTGGTTGTTTCTAAATTTGATTATTCTTACTCATAAATTTACTTTTTACACTATCATAAAATCACTTAATTTTCCTTTCAAGCTCAACACAAACCCCCCCTTTATTATAACTAAATTGAGTGTAACTAATTGAACTAAGGTCCTCGAGAGACGACTAAGGTTGTTCACCTTATACTATATTAATTTAACTTTTTATTTGACCCGACAACGACAGCGTGTCACCTATCCCTGGTAACCACGTCCCCAACGGCTTTCTCACGCGCCCTCACGCGCCGCCCAAGCTCCGTCCACTCTCCGGCGCGTGAAGCCTACGCGCCGCCCTCCGGTGACCGGTTCTTCACCGAACCTGTCTCGCCTGGCTCGGTTTCTCCTCCCCTCTCTGTTCCAAGTCTCGGGTTCAAGTTTTGCCAAGCTTGAACAACTATTTCTCCTATTTTTCTCCTTTTTAGGCTTTCTTTTTCCCTAAAATGGCTTCTGCTGGGCCTGTTTTTGCCTTTTCTGGTACCCCAACCATTACTACTGCTAAACTAAACCAGAAAAATTACTTATCTTGGTCTGCCTCAGTTGAGTTGTGGTTTATTGGCCAAGGGTACCATGACGACTTGGAGAAGGAAGCTACAACCATGTCCAATACTAAAAAATCTAAATGGGAGAAGCTTGATTTTCAACTATGTGTTGTGCTATGGCAATCTGTTGAACCAGAAGTCTTAGAATTTCTTCGGTCCTTCAAAACGTGTTGCTCTTTCTGGAAGAAGGCTCAGGATATATTTGCCAATGATATTCAGCGTCTGTTTGATATGACCCAGAAAGTGGCTGGCCTAAACCAGACCAATCATGATATGATTGCTCATGTTGCTAAAGCTCGGGCTGCTGTGGAAGAACTGAAGAGATTCCTTGTGGCAGATTCATTGAAGGAGGTTAATAAAAAGCTGGATAAATTTTACATAGTCCTTATCCTGAGAAGTCTGCATTCAGATTTTGATCATGTACGTGACCAAATTCTTGCTGGTGATAAGGTCCCATCAATGGACTCTCTTGTTACTAGACTCCTTCGTGTTCCCACCTTGATGAAAGGAGAAAATTCAGCTAAAGTTGTGGAAGTATCTGCCTTGGCAGCTCCACGTAGTACTAGAGGGGATCGCAGCAACAGAGGAGGTCGTGGTGGAAGAAGTGGACGACCTCAATGCTCTTACTGTAAGAAAATGGGTCATACTCAAGAGAATTGCTTCTCCCTGCACGGTTTTCCTGACAAGGCTACACATATAGCTAAATCAGAAAAAACCGACACTAAATTTTCTGATGAGGAGTACCAAGAGTATTTGAAGCTGAAATATGAAAAATATGTTTCCATGCCAAGTGTTTTAACAGCCTGTATCTCTCAATCCACGGAGGGTTACAGTCCTTGGATTCTTGACTCAGGTGCTTCTGACCACATTTCTGGTAACAAATCCTCATTCTTATCTATCTCTTCTCTAAATATTCCCCATTTTATTACTGTAGCCAATGGGTCTCAAGTTGCATCCCAAGGAATTGGTCAAGTTCCTTTGTCTCGTTCCTTTGTCTCCTTCCTTAAAATTAAATTCTGTATTGTTCATTCCCCACTGTCCTTATAATTTAATTTCCTTGAGTCAATTAACCCGCTCATTAAATTGTTCTGTAACTTTCAACATTGATTCCTTTGTTATTCAGGAACATGGTACGGGGCGTCTGATTGGAGAAGGACATGAATCACGAGGTCTATATTATTTAAAACCTAGCCCTCCCGTGTCTTGTTTTGTAGCCTCAACACCAAAACTCCTGCATGATCGTCTAGGTCACCCAAGTCTAGCCAAATTGAAGATAATGGTCCTTAGTCTTAAGCATCTTCAAGCCTTAGATTGTGAGTCATGCCAATTAGGAAAACATGTTAGGTCCACATTTCCTTCATAGAATAAGGAAAGATGTAATTCAATTTTTTCTATTATTCACTCTGATATTTAGGGTCCAAGTCGTGTCACATCCTTTAGTTTTAGATATTTTATAACCTTTATTGATGAATTTCTCGATGTACTTGGGTTTATTTAATGAAAGAAAGGTCTGAACTTTTACCTATTTTTATGACCTTCTTTAATGAGGTAAAAAAGCAATTTGGGAAAATAATTAAAATTTTTCGAAGTGATAATGCTAAAGAATATTTTTCCCATGATTTATCCTTATTTTTTGTCTTCACAAGGTATTTTACATCAATCCACATGTCCTCATACCCCTCAACAAAATGGTATAGCAGAAAGGAAAAATCGTCATCTCCTTGACGTTGCATGTTCCCTAATGATAAATTCAAATGTTCCTGTCCATCATTGGGGAGATGCAGTTCTCACGGCCTGTTTCTTGATAAACAAGATGCCTTCTTCCTTTCTCAAAAACCAAATTCCTCATTCCATTTTGTTTCCTCATGATCCTCTCTTTCATGTCTCTCCCAAGGTATTTGGTTGTACTTGTTTTATTCATGACCTTACTCCAAGCTTAGACAAACTCTCTGTTAGAGCTATTAAATGTGTCTTCTTGGGGTACTCTCGTCTTCAAAAAGGTTATAAATGTTATTCACCAACTACTAAACGGTATTATATGTCAGCTGATGTATCCTTCTTTAAAGACACCCCCTTTTTCAATCCTTCCATAGACTATTCTTCTTCCCTTCAACAGGTCCTTCCTGTCCCATTATCTGGTCCAATGACCAATTCTTACCAAAATGTCACTGAAATTCCAGCTAATCCATCTAGTTCTGTTGAGGTTGCCCCTCCACCTCTCATCACATATCAACGCAGGACACAACGCATTAGTTCTACTTCACCAGAGTGACCTCCTCGTGATCCTGTTCCTTCCCCAACAGATCCTCAGACCATGGCTCCTTCGAATGAGTCACCTGATTGTGCTACAGCCTGGCCCATCGCCCTTCGAAAAGGTAATCATTCAACTCGAAACCCATATCCAATTCATAATTTCTTGAGTTATCATAGATTGTCCTCTTCATATCTCTCTTGTGTTTTCTCCTTATCATCTCTCACCATTCCTAAAAATATCCATGAAGCACTTGATCATCCTGGATGGTGACAGGCCATGATTGATGAAATGCAGGCTCTTGAACACAATGGCACTTGGAAACTTATCCCTCTTCCTCCTGGGAAGAAAACTGTTGGTTGCAGGTGGGTTTATGCTATCAAAGTTGGCTCTGACGGTACCGTTGATCGCCTTAAAGCCCGGTTAGTCACCAAGGGATACACTCAGATCTATGGCCTTGATTATTGTGACACATTCTCTCCGGTGGCTAAAATTACCACAGTTCGTCTATTTCTTGCTATGGCTGCCATGCGTCATTAGCCTCTACATCAACTAGATATTAAAAATGCCTTTCTTCATGGTGACCTTGAGGAGGAAATTTATACGGAGCAACCTCCTGGATTTGTTGCTCAGGGGGAGTATGGCTTAGTATGCAAACTAAATCGATCTCTCTATGGGTTTAAGTAATCTCCTCTAGCATGGTTTGGTAAATTTAGTCACATTGTGCAGCTCTTCGGACTGAAAAGAAGTGAAGCAGATCATTCTATTTTCTATTGTTTTACATCTCCTGGAAAATGTGTGTATCTAATTGTCTATGTGGATGATATAGTAATTATAGGAAATGATGCTGCCAAGATATCTCAATTAAAGAAACATCTATTCAGTCATTTTCAAACCAAAGACCTGGGTTATTTGAAGTACTTTCTCGAAATTGAAGTGGCTCAATCAAAAGATGGTGTTGTGATCTCACAAAGGAAGTATGCCCTTGATATTCTAAAAGAGACAGGTCTGGAAAATTGTAAACCAATTGATAGTCCTATGGACCCAAATCAGAAGCTCATGGTGGATCAGGGTAAAATCTATCCTGATGATGAGAGATATAGGAGGCTAGTAGGCAAACTCATTTATCTTACCATTACAAGACCTGGCATTTCCTTTGCTGTTGGGGTTGTTAGTCAATTTATGCAGAAACCCCATGTTGATCATTGGAATGCTGTCATTTGTATTCTCAGGTATTTGAAGAAGGCTCCAAGACAGGGACTGTTATATGAAGACAAAGGTCACACTCAGGTTACAGGATATTGTGATACGGATTGGGCTGGTTGTCCCATAGATAGGAGATCTACCTCAGGATATTGTGTTTTCATTGGGGGATGTAACATCCCGATTTAAAGCGAATTACCGAGTGAAATTGAGCCATTAGAATAATTATAAAAGTGAAAAGTTACTTGTCAATTATAATTAATTTAATTAGTTCAACTTTGGAAATGATGGCTGAGTAATTGTGATAGCTGGCCGCTTGTGAGTGGTGGGTGTCGTGAGTGGACTGCCAATTCACGCTTTCCCACCCACTTCTCTTCTCTTCTCTTCATACGTATATATATATATATATATCCTGGCCACGGTTGATATGCATTCCTTTCAGAATTCCTCTTCTGCTACCTCTTTCTCTTAGTTCCTTCTTCTCTTCCTCGTCGTTCTCCTTCTTCTTCCCTGTTCTCTGTTCTCCGTTTCTGGAAACCCACGAAGACGGTGCTACAGGAGACTCAGAGTTCCTCCTGTTGGTGAAGGACGACCACCAAAGCAGAAGGGAGTAGCTTTCTGTTCCCGAGCCGATTGTAGAATACGACCGCGTCAAAGGGGGGCTGAACAAGGTAAATAGACCAGCGTATCGAACGTCAGGAAACAGAGGAGCTTCCCGAGTCCCTTCTGTAGGTAGGGGGTGCTTGCATGTCAAATGCATGGTTCATGAACGATACCGGATGAATGTATTGCTTTAAGTGTGTGCATGTGTTTGTGACGATTATGTATGATGCATGATTGTTGATCCTTGGATTCCATGTGTATGTTAGTAGCACCTTGTTAATAGTTATACAATATTGTGCATGCTAGTATGATTGATGAATAAATGTAGGAACTATGTTGAATCGGTTTCTACTTTGATGGTTACAAAGAATGCGTCGGATGAGTGATGATGCTTGCTGACAGAATGCATAAACTGCATATGTAGAAATGGGGTGACCCGTGGAAGGTCAAGAACCCCGAAAGAATGATTTCCAGCTACAGGCCTTGGCTAGATCCTGTGAGGGCTCGTGGTAGCCGTGGGAGCTAGAGATAAGTCTCGAGACGTCAATGGGAGACCGGTACCACGCGGAAAGAGCTAATGGACGAGAGGCCAGTAAGGGGGACCTGTAACTGAAAGTCACTGCCTAAGTCGGATCCGCAGGCATGCATGTAGATATGATGTTGATTAGGATAGTACGCATGGTAGGACTTGGGGCGATATGAATGAATTCCGAGTGAGTCGATGCATGTGATCGTGTGAATGGGAATGAACTTCACGTAATATGTATGTGAGTGTATGTCATTGCTATTACTCTAATCTGCATGGCCTTATTTTAATCTGAATGTGACCGAGTGATCATGGGTATTTGTACTGATACTGATACCGAATCTTTGACTGTCATTTTATATGTAAAAACTCACCCCTACCGTGGCTATACTTTTCAGTGAATGTCTCTCGGAATGAAGGATGAAGGAGGAGCTGAATACCGAGTGAAGTGCTGGTGCGCTGTGGAAATTATGTGTTCATGTATATGCTGTGTATATGCCTTGTTAAGCCTTGGCCGGCTCGTATTTCAGTCGTAGTCTCTTATACTAGAACTTGAACCCTCTTGGGTAGAAGTCGTGACCTTGTGCTTGTAATTATTTATATCCTTTTATATCTATCATACTGTGTGTTGTTCTATCTTGCGTGAATGATCCGAGTAATATATGTATAGGTACTTCCCGAGTGTGTGAGGTTGGTATGGCCATGGGTAGAAATGGATTAAGAGTTGATGGGGGAAGTGAGACAATGATTTATTCTGTGTACCGAAGAGTTTAGGTATTACCGAGTGAATGAGAGCACGGATCACCGAGTGAGGATCGATCTAGGTACCTTCCAAGTGATAACTGTTAAGGTTTTCCGAGTGTAGAATAATTAGTAATTACCGAGTGAGAATCCGCTGAGTGAAGGTTTCCCGACAGAAAAGCGGCACCTAAGGCTTTAAGTGGACCCCGTTGTAACAAATTATTAGTAGTAAGGGGATCTAAGTGAATCTTAACTTAGCAGGGTAACTAAAGTGGGAAAGTCATGGTTACCGAGTGAGAAATGAGTAAAATACCCCGAGTGGTAAAAAGGACATGAAAGTTATCCCGAGTGAGAAGTCTCCTTAGATTCTGAGTGAGTGGCTATGGGAACCATATCCGAGTTGCCGTATATGTATTCCGGTTGAGTGAAATCAGGAGTGTGTTACGTTTCTGATTGGAGCTGGTAGGTTTAAGGGCCAATCCGAGTGAACTGAGAGTGGCCCTCCCGAGTGGATACGCTTGAGCGAGTCTGAGAGAAAGATATAAGTAAACCTCGAGTGAGGAAGAGCTAGTATTTCCGAGTGGAAACCTTGAGTAATCCTTCCTGAGAGAGGAGTTAGTGTAGTGGTTTAGAGTGGAATGGACCCTAAGCGTATGACATTGATAATCCGAGTGAATGATGTAAAATCCGAGTGAGTGGGAATCTGTAATCCGGGTGGTTAAGATTAGACTAAGTCCGAGTGGGGATTTCCTTAATGATTTTTTTTCTGAGCGAACAAGATGTTATATGCCGAGTGGAGTAGCTATCATTTTCCGAGTGAATGAGTCGTATGATATCTCTAGATTCCGAGTGCCTGATTAGCCGAGTGCAGTTTCTCGCTCAGCGAATGAAGGATTCGCTGCAGCGAGTGTACGTTGTTGTATGATCCGCCTGAGCGTTTTCTTCACCGCTGGCAGCCCCTTGAGTCGGTTTTATTCCTCTTGCTTCCCTTCCCCTATTCTTTCTTGTCGGTTCTCCTTGGTTTAATTGGGAAGAATTTCCTCAGTTTTATTAATTATTTATTTATTAAATTAGGGTGTCTCATTTTGGTATCAGAGCAGACCCAAAAGTCCAAGGCCAAGGTGTGCTTACCGAGTATAAGCGGTTGTATGTGTTATGACCGAGTGGTCATCATTATTGTGATATTCTGATTGAATATGATTGATGTTGAGATATTGATTTGGGAATAGGAGGTAACTTCTCTCCTGGTCCGATTGATTGCATGATGTATATATATATAAATGGTATAATGTGCTATAATCAGTGGGTATGGGGATGAGATCCGATCGGAAAAAAAAAACGTAACCTTGTAAACTTATCCTTGAAGGGGTGTTAATTTCAGGATAAGTTATGGTGAATCGTCAAAGCATGGAGGCCATAGCCATGGCGTTCCAACGTTTTGCTGACATGTTTGAGAGGCAGGGCCAGCCTCGAGCTGAAGAAGGCCAAGTGTTGGACCGCTTCCTGAAGAGGAAGCCGAGTGAATTTCAAGGAGGACGTAACCCCGAGGCAGCTTACAAATGGACTCAAGAGTTAGAAAGGATTTTTGGGGGTCTCCACTGCACCGAGGCCCAGAAGGTGGAGTGCACGGTGTACATGCTGAGGGACGAAGCAGAGAACTGGTGGAAGATAGCCAGAAACTGACTGACTGACGATGATACCCAGCTGACCTGGGAAAATTTCAAGACATGCTTCTTAGAGAAGTACTTCCCCGACACAGTAAGGAGTCGGAAGGAATTAGAGTTTATGGAGCTGAAATAGGGTTCCATGTCTGTAGAAGAATATGCGGCCAAATTTGAAGAGTTGTGTCTGTTTTATCCACCCTTCCAACAACCCGTGACTGAGAGTTCCAAATGCCTCAAATTTGAGAATGGACTGAGATCGGACATCAAAAGAGCTTGCAGATATCAGGAAATTAGGAGCTTTCCGGTGCTGGTGAATAAATGCAGGATCTTTGAAGAAGACGACAAGGCCCACTCGGGCCAGAACAGTAGGGCAGGTCCCTCCTTGAGGCCTCAACAGTCACGCTTTAAGAGGCCAGGTAACATTGGAAGAAATGGACCCTTTACTAGATATAAGGACCGTAGTAACCAAGGGAGGCAGATGAGTGGACGTCCAAAATATGGCAAGTGTTTTAAGTGTGGTGGCGACCACTTTGCTTAGAATTGCGATAGTGAAGATGTCAAGTGTTTTCACTGCAAGAAGAAGGGGCACATTCGCCCTGACTGCCCCCAACTCCGTCAAGCAAGTGCCAATGTACGCCAAGGAGGCTTCCAAGAGAGGAGCCATGGAAAAGATGGTCAAAGCTCGGGGGCGGAGGCAACAGAGCCAGAGGAAATATGATGTTTGCCCCAAACAATCGGAGGAGAAGCACCGACCAACCCGCTGCTGGAAGAGTCTACGCCATCAGTGCTGAGGAAGCAGCACAAGCGAACGACTTAGTGCAGAGTAAGTGCCTACTCGGTAAATATACACTTAGTGTAATTTTTGATTCTGGAGCCACCCACTCCTTCATAGCTGATGATTGTGTAAGACGTTTGAGATTACCGACTGTGGATATGGACCGGACCTTGGAAGTGGCCAACCCGACTGGCCCTAAGGTGTTGACATCATCGATGTGTAAAGACGTAACGTTTGTATTGGGCGATCGGAGTTTTACCTTCGATCTGGTGTGCGTACCTCTGAAGGACCTTGACCTGGTACTCGGTATAGATTGGCTTTCAGCCAACAAGGTATTGGTGGACTGCAGAAATCGAAGGATAATCTTTCCGAGGCAAAACCATGAGGACTACACGGTACAAGGTATAACTCAGCTGTTTATGATGCTTTGTTTAACTGAGGGTGAGAGTAGAGCCCGAGTGAACGATATTTCGACTGTCTGTGAGTTCCCAGAGGTGTTTCCGGAAGATGTGTCGGGTGTCCCTCCAAGTAGAGAAGTCGAATTCTCTATAGACCTGATCCCTGGAGCCGAGCCAGTCTCCAGTGCACCTTATAGAATGTCCCCAACAGAATTGGCTGAGCTGAAAAAGCAGGTGGATGAGTTACTCGGAAAACAATTTATTAGGCCGAGTGTATCACCGTGGGGCGCACCTGTACTACTTGTTAAGAAGAAGGATGGCAGTATGAGACTATGCATAGACTACCGACAGCTAAACAAACTCACGATTAAGAACCGATACCCGTTGCCCAGGATCGACGATCTGATTGACCAACTGCGGGGTGCTTCAGTCTTCTCGAAGATCGATTTACGGTCGGGATACCACCAAATCCGGGTGAAGGACTCGGATATTCCCAAGACTGCCTTTAGGACTCGGTATGGCCACTACGAGTATGTAGTGATGCCGTTCGGTGTAACAAATGCACCTGCCATATTCATGAATTACATGAACAGCATATTCCACCCGTACTTAGACCGATTCGTAGTAGTTTTTATTGATGATATCTTAGTCTACTCCAAGACCTCTGATGAGCATGAAGAACACCTCCGAGCGGTACTTCAAGTCTTGAAGGAGAAATAACTGTTTGCAAAATTTTCAAAGTGCGATTTCTGGATGGATAAGATCCACTTTCTCGGACATGTGATTTCCAAGGAGGGTGTCTCGGTAGACCCTTCGAAGGTGACAGCTATAATGGCATGGGAGAGACCCGAGTCGGTCTCGGAGATAAGGAGCTTTATGGGCCTGGCTGGTTATTATAGGTGGTTTATTGAAGGTTTTTCTAAGCTCGCTTTGCCACTAACTAAATTGACCCAGAAAAACGTTCCCTTCATGTGGAGTTCCGAGTGCGAGAGCAGTTTCCGAGAGCTAAAAGACAAATTGACGACCGCTCCAGTATTGGCATTGATTAACATACAAGAGGGCTTCGTGGTTTATTATGATGCATCAGGACTCGGATTGGGATGCGTGCTGATGCAGAAAGACCGAGTGATAGCTTATGCCTCTCGGCAATTGAGGCCTCACGAACAACATTACCCGACTCATGACTTGGAATTGGCAGCCGTGGTCTTCGCGTTAAAGATATGGAGGCACTACTTGTACGGTTCTAAGTTCGAAGTTTACAGCGACCACAAGAGCCTCAAATATTTATTCGGCCAGAAGGAGCTGAACATGAGGCAGAGGAGATGGATGGAATTTTTAAAGGATTATGATTTCGAACTGAAGTACCATCCGGGTAAGGCAAACGTTGTTGCCGACGCGTTGAGTCGGAAATCCATCCATATAGCAGTAATGATGGTGAAGGAAGTGGAGTTGTTGGAATGGTTCCAAGACATGAACTTGCAGGTTGACATCCCCTCTTCTCAGAAAATGACAATCGGTACGTTGAGAATTGCCAATGAATTCCTGAAATCCATGTACAAGCAGCAGCAGTCAGATTCCTACCTGGCTGAGATGAAGGAGACTCAGGCCAAAGGAAAGGATTTGTCCTTGACCGAGGGATCGGATGGAATCTTCCGAGTGAAAAACAGAATATATGTATCGGGTGAAAGAGAATTAAGGAGTATGGTGCTTGATGAAGCCCACAAGAGCCTACTCAGTATTCACCCAGGTACCACGAAGATGTACCAGGATCTAAGGACACGATTCTGGTGGCCCGGATTAAAGAGGAATATGGCAGAATATGTGGCTCGGTGTATCACTTGTCAAAAATCGAAAGTCGAGTACCAAAAGCCGTATGGTGCATTGCAACCCCTGGAGATTCCCGTATGGAAATGGGACTCAATTGCCATGGACTTTGTCATGGGATTGCCAAAAAACTGAGTGGGCCATAATGCGATTTGGGTCATTGTTGACTGACTGACGAAGAGTGCACACTTCCTGTAACACCCCTATTTTTATTTTTATATTAAAATTTTGAAGGAATTAAATTATGGTTCTTTAGAACTTTTTAATCTACGTATTATTTATGATTTTTTGGAATTTTTTGGAATTTTGGAATTTTTTAATAAAAATAATATTTTTTAAATAATTTTAAATTCATATAAGTGACTTAAATTAAAAATATTTACAAGAAAGTGAATTTAAATTATAAGAAAATTTTCTAAAATCCGTTTCAAGTAGACTTATCTAAAAATTATCGGTTTGAGAAAAATCTTGATTTTTTCCAATCGTTTAAAAATTAGAAACGTATCAATAAATTTTTATTAACAGAAAATTTTAGATTTTTAAAATTTCAACTTTATATTACTCAGTATAAAATTAGTGAGGACTGATATAATATCGCTAAATTTCAAAAAGGACTCATTTTGAATATTTAAAATATACCGAGTGAAAGGTTACTATTTGGCTTAATAATTCTGCCGACAGTTACTATGCAAAACACTGTGCATGTACGAAATTTTCAAAGAATGCATAGTAACCTGGAATAAAAAATTCAAAAATGCATAGTACTTTTATATTAAAATAATGGAATGCATAGTAAAATTTTTTTCCTATAAATACCGAAGGATTTCTTCTTTAGAATTCACAATTTCAGATTAAGTTTTCTTAATACAGTAGTGCTAGTGAGATAGTGGTGGAAGTGAGAGAGAGAAGAAAAGTTTTTGGAGAGAAGGTTCTGCCAAAATCCTAAGGTAAGAATACTTCTCTTTTATATTTTTTTAGATTATTTCTATATCGTTTTTAGAAATCTGTTATTATACTGAAAATAATATTATTTTAAGTTACTATTCTGCATAGTAAACACTATTTCAATAGTAAATTACTATTTTAATAGTAAATTACTATTCAAATAGTAAATTACTATTTACTGTTACTATTTACCGTTACTATTCACGATTTACTATTTACTGTTACTATTTACCGTTACTATTCACGTTTTACTATTTACCGTTACTATTCACGATTTACTATTTACTGTTACTATTTACCGTTACTATTCACGTTTTACTATTTACCGTTACTATTCACGATTCACTATTCATTATTCACTATTCACTATTCACTATTCAGAATTTACCATTTCTGTTTTAAGTAGTAATCTTAATCTTCGTCTTATGCTTATACTAAAATAAGATTGATATTAATATTTCTAGAAATCGGAGGCGCAAAGCAAATCTCTTTTTGGTAACGACTCAAGGTAAGGGGGAGTGAGATAAGAATTATAATATGAAAAGACATAAGAATAATGGGAGGAGTCCCCTACTCCTTTTAAATTTAATAATATTATTATTTTAAAATATTAACTTTTTAACTTAACATTTTTAATAAATTTTAAATTAAATATCCGGTTAACTAACTCTAACATACCTATGCAAAGACTTGGACCATTATGACCTATATGGACTGGACTATACCTATGCAAGGACTTGGACCATTATGACCCATATGGACTGAACTATACCTATGCAAGGACTGGATTATATGGACTTACATATACCTATGCGAGGAATTGACCAAAAGGACTAAAATTGACTATATTAATAATCATTAAATTTTGTATTATGATATGTATTAATGATATTTAATTGATTTGATTATGATTTGATTATGATTGATTGATTGATGATATTTAGTTATGATTGATATTGTTTGATTTTGATTGATGATATTGTAATGTGGAGTTTGAGCATATAGCGAGCATGACGGAAAGCTAAAATTCAGTAAGAATTTCTTACCTTACTCTTTAAATTTTATTATCTTTTATTTCTTCTTAGAAATTATTTTTATTAACTTTATTTTCAATATTTAAAAAAATAAAAATAAAAATTAGTATTTATTTTAGAAAGAAAATATTTTATGAGAATTTATTTAATTAAATCTTGAGTTAAAGAAAAATTTTATAATTTTAAGTATTTTTGGTTAATAATTATTCTCTTTTAATAAAACAAATTTTTTTTTTTGAAAGAAAATTGTTTTATTTTTTCCAACTTAATAACTAAATATATTTGGAAATAATTGAGATTCCTAAATTTGATTTTGTTAAGATTTAATTTGAGAAAGATTATGTAAAGTTTTATATGATAAAGTTTTTAGATATTTAAGGCTTAGAAACTCAATTTCAGTGAGATTCAAAAACTGTACCAAATTTATTTCTGTGGGATGGAAATTCAGAGAACTGAGAAAATGTACAGTTTATTGAAATGATATTGTAAACCTTTAAGGAATTTAATAATTGAGTTTCTAAAAGCCTTAACCAACTCAATACGCGAGTAGTTCATGCATCATGGATAATGAAAGTGAAATGAAATAATATTGTCTGGGGACGGATTATAGAAACCGAGGATACATTAGAGGAGGCTTAATTACGAGCCTTGGGATGAGAGAGTGTGAAAGGGTGCTTCAGGGGACCTGGGGTAGCTCCCTAGTGTCGGGTACTTTCACAATAAAAACTTTCTCAATCTGACTAGTCTCTAAGTGTTTCCATGCCAGTTGAGCTGTTCATATTATTATTATCCGGACTTATGGAACAGTGTAAACTCCTGGTTGGCCCAGTGCAAATTAAAATTTAAGGGCCCACATATATAGATAAGTTATGATGAAGATATTGCATAACATTCATGCATTCATAATTGATTGTGTATGTGATTGTGATTGATATTATTATGTATTGGTTGTGAAAACCCTTTGTTGCTTATGTCTTATTCGGAAATATTATATTCTGTTTCTCACTCCTTTCTCCGTGTTTTTGTTTCATATATTCTAAATTGATGGTTCAGAGGGAAGGATCGAAGAATATCAGCAGTAAATATAGTACGTTCTAGAAAGGGAGCTCGGTATGAATACCGTGGTCCAATGAATAAATAATGTTAATTAGTAACTGCTTCTGGGCCATGGAGTTTCCTCTCTTTCTTATAATGTTTAATGTTTATTTTCTTCGGATGAATGTACAAATACTTTATAAAGTTTTTAATAATATTTGTGAGGTATTTCAGAAATAATGTATATAATTTATTCCGATAGTTTCTTTTTAACAATCATATCTTTAGTAAAAAAAAAAAAATTACGAGTTTTTCTAGAATTTATTAAGGTGTAACAGAGGGTGTTACACTTCCTACTTGTGAACATGAAGTACCCGTTGCATAAGTTAGCTCGGATTTACATTCGCGAAATTGTCCGACTACATGGTATACCGACTTCTATCGTATCAGATAGGGATCCAAGGTTCACGTCCCGGTTTTGGACCAGCCTGCACCAGGAAATGGGAACTAAACTTTGGCTAAGTTCTGCCTACCACCCCCAGTCGGATGGACAATCTGAGCGAACGATCCAAAGCTTGGAGGACTTGCTGAGGGCGTGTGTGTTGGAGCATGGTGGAGATTGGGAGTAGTACCTTCCCCTGATTGAGTTTACATACAACAATAGCCACCACAGCAGTATTGGTATGGCGCCCTACGAAGCACTATATGGTCGAAGATGCCGAACCCCACTCTGCTGGTCAAAAACGGGTGAGAGTCTACTATTAGGACCAGAAATTGTGAAGCAGACTTCAGAACAGATCCGAGTGATAAGGGAAAAGATGAAGGCGTCTCAGGATAGGCATAAGAGCTACCACGATAGACGAACCCAACCACTGGAGTTCTCAGTCGGAGACAGAGTGTTTCTAAAGACTTCACCAAGCAAGGGGGTCGTGCGAGCCTTGAAAGGGGGAAAGCTGAGCCCCCGATACATTGGGCCTTATGAGGTATTAGAGCGGATCGGCCCCGTGGCATACCGAATAGCATTACCGACTCACTTATCCCAGTTGCATAACGTGTTTCATGTGTCTCAATTAAGGAAGTACTTACACGATTTCACTCACACGATGCTGGATGATGAAGTGGAGATTAAAGAGGACCTGACCACTGTGACTATACCAACTAGAATAGTGGACCGATCGGTAAAGCGTTTAAGGAGTAAAGATGTATAACTGGTTGAGGTAGAGTGGCAGCAGGATGGGTATACCTCTTATACCTGGGAACGCGAGGATGCCATGAGCAGCAGTGCCCCGAGTTGTTTGATCAAGGTGGGTTACCGATTGAATTTCGAGGACGAAATTCTTTTGAGAGGGGGAGAACTGTAACATCCCAATTTAAAACGAATTACCGAGTGAAATTGAGCCATTAGAATAATTATAAAAGTGAAAAGTTACTTGTCAATTATAATTAATTTAATTAGTTCAACTTTGGAAATGATGGCTGAGTAATTGTGATAGCTGGCCGCTTGTGAGTGGTGGGTGTCGTGAGTGGACTGCCAATTCACGCTTTCCCACCCCACTTCTCTTCTTTTCTCTTCATACGTATATATATATATATATCCTGGCCACGGTTGATATGCATTCTTTTTAGAATTCCTCTTCTGCTACCTCTTTCTCTTAGTTCCTTATTCTCTTCCCCGTCGTTCTCCTTCTTCTTCCCTGTTCTCTATTCTCCGTTTCTGGAAACCCACGAAGACGGTGCTACAGGAGACTCAGAGTTCCTCCTGTTGGTGAAGGACGACCACCGAAGCAGAAGGGAGTAGTTTTCTGTTCCCGAGCCGATTGCAGAATACGACCGCGTCAAAGGGGGACTGAACAAGGCAAACAGACCAGCGTATCGAACGTCAGGAAACAGAGGAGCTTCTCGAGTCCCTTCTGTAGGTAGGGGGCGCTTGCATGTCAAATGCATGGTTCATGAACGGTACCGGATGAATGTATTGCTTTAAGTGTGTGCATGTGTTTGTGACGATTGTGTGTGATGCATGATTGTTGATCCTTGGATTCCATGTATATGTTAGTAGCACCTTGTTAATAGTTATACAATATTGTGCAT
Organism: Clitoria ternatea; assembly: GCA_037962975.1. Lineage (NCBI taxonomy): Eukaryota > Viridiplantae > Streptophyta > Magnoliopsida > Fabales > Fabaceae > Clitoria > Clitoria ternatea. Next base: position 91,096,706 of record CM075675.1, read on the forward strand.
GCTAGTATGATTGACGAGTAAATGTAGGAACTAAGTTGAATCGGTTTCTACTTTGATGGTTACAAAGAATGTGTCGGATGAGTGATGATGCTTGCTGACAGAATGCATAAGCTGCATATGTAGGAATGGGGTGACCCGTGGAAGGTCAGGAACCCCGAAAGAATGATTTCCAGCTACAGGCCTTGGCTAGATCCTGTGAGGGCTCGTGGTAGCCGTGGGAGCTAGAGATAAGTCTCGAGACGTCAATGGGAGACCGGTACCACGCGGAAAGAGCTAATGGACGAGAGGCCAGTAAGGGGGACCTGTAACTGAAAGTCACTGCCTAAGTCGGATCCGCAGGCATGCATGTAGATATGATGTTGATTAGGATAGTACGCATGGTAGGACTTGGGGCGATATGAATGAATTCTGAGTGAGTCGATGCATGTGATCATGTGAATGAGAATGAACTTCACGTAATATGTATGTGAGTGTATGTCATTGCTATTACTCTAATCTGCATGGCCTTATTTTAATCTGAATGCGACCGAGTGATCATGGGTGTGCATACTGATACTGATACTGAGTCCTTGACTGTCATTTTATATGTAAAAACTCACCCCTACTGTGGCTATACTTTTCAGTGAATGTCTCTTGGAATAAAGGATGAAGGAGGAGCTGAATGCCGAGTGAAGTGCTGGTGCACTGTGGAAATTATGTGTTCATGTATATGCTGTGTATATGCCTTGTTAAGCCTTGGCCGGCTCGTATTTCAGTCGTAGTCTCTTATACTAGAACTTGAACCCTCTTGGGTAGAAGTCGTGACCTTGTGCTTGTAATTATTTATATCCTTTTATATCTATCATACTGTGTGTTGTTCTATCTTGCGTGAATGATCCGAGTAATATATGTATAGGTACTTCCCGAGTGTGTGAGGTTGGTATGGCCATGGGTAGAAATGGATTAAGAGTTGATGGGGGAAGTGAGACAATGATTTATTCTGTGTACCGAAGAGTTTAGGTATTACCGAGTGAATGAGAGCACGGATCACCGAGTGAGGATCGATCTAGGTACCTTCCAAGTGATAACTGTTAAGGTTTTCCGAGTGTAGAATAATTAGTAATTATCGAGTGAGAATCCGCCGAGTGAAGGTTTCCCGACAGAAAAGCGGCACCTAAGGCTTTAAGTGGACCCCGTTGTAACAAATTATTAGTAGTAAGGGGATCTAAGTGAATCTTAACTTAGCAGGGTAACTAAAGTGGGAAAGTCATGGTTACTGAGTGAGAAATGAGTGAAATACCCCGAGTGGTAAAAAGGACGTGAAAGTTATCCCGAGTGAGAAGTCTCCTTAGATTCCGAGTGAGTGGCTATGGGAACCATATCCGAGTTGCCGTATATGTATTCCGGTTGAGTGAAATCAGGAGTGTGTTACGTTTCTGATTGGAGCTGGTAGGTTTAAGGGCCAATCCGAGTGAACTGAGAGTGGCCCTCCCGAGTGGATACGCTTGAGCGATTCTGAGTGAAAGATATAAGTAAACCTCGAGTGAGGAAGAGCTAGTATTTCTGAGTGGAAACCTTGAGTAATCCCTCCTGAGAGAGGAGTTAGTGTAGTGGTTTGGAGTGGAATGGACCCTAAGCGTATGACATTGATAATCCGAGTGAATGATGCAAAATCCGAGTGAGTGGGAATCTGTAATCCGGGTGGTTAAGATTAGACTAAGTCCGAGTGAGGATTTCCTTAATGATTTTTTTTCCTGAGCGAACAAGATGTTATATGCCGAGTGGACTAGCTATCATTTTCTGAGTGAATGAGTCGTATGATATCTCTAGATTCCGAGTGCCTGATTAGTCGAGTGCAGTTTCTCGCTCAGCGAATGAAGGATTCGCTGCAGCGAGTGTACGTTGTTGTATGATCCGCCTGAGCGTTTTCTTCTCCGCTGGCAGCCCCTTGATTCGGTTTTATTCCTCTTGCTTCCCTTCCCCTATTCTTTCTTGTCGGTTCTCCTTGGTTTAATTGGGAAGAATTTCCTCAGTTTTATTAATTATTTATTTATTAAATTAGGGTGTCTCATTTTGGTATCAGAGCAGACCGAAAAGTCTAAGGCTAAGGTCTGCTTACCGAGTATAAGCGGTTGTATGTGTTATGACCGAGTGGTCATCATTATTGTGATATTCTGATTGAATATGATTGATGTTGAGATATTGATTTGGGAATAGGAGGTAACTTCTCTCCTGGTCCGATTGATTGCATGATGTATATATATATAAATGGTATAATGTGCTATAATCAGTGGGTATGGGGATAAGATCCGATCGGAAAAAAAAACGTAACCTTGTAAACTTATCCTTGAAGGGGTGTTAATTTCAGGATAAGTTATGGCGAATCGTCAAAGCATGGAGGCCATAGCCACGGCGTTCCAACGTTTTGCTGACGTGTTTGAGAGGCAGGGCCAGCCTCGAGCTGAAGAAGGCCAAGTGTTGGACCGCTTCCTGAAGAGGAAGCCGAGTGAATTTCAAGGAGGACGTAACCCCGAGGCAGCTTACAAATGGACTCAAGAGTTAGAAAGGATTTTTGGGGGTCTCCATTGCACCGAGGCCCAGAAGGTGGAGTGCGCGGTGTACATGCTGAGGGACGAAGCAGAGAACTGGTGGAAGATAGCCAGAAACCGACTGACTGATGATGATACCCAGCTGACCTGGGAAAATTTCAAGACATGCTTCTTAGAGAAGTACTTCCCCGACACAGTAAGGAGTCGGAAGGAATTAGAGTTTATGGAGCTGAAACAGGGTTCCATGTCTGTAGAAGAATATGATGCACCCATACCTTAAAACCCCAAACTAAAAATCAAAGCTCCTAGAGTTTGCAACAATGGCTACTCCATTCTCGAAACTAGCAGGGGGAAAAGAAGGAGAATGAGTTTCTGATTTGGTACCCATACTCACAGTAAGGAGTTAAATTACGATATGCACATACCTTCACATGAAATCCAAACTTGATACTAGCGGGTGGGAAGATGGATAACATGGAAGGGGTAGCAGATTGAGGAAGAATGGGAAGGATGACACATGCGAGAAATTTGGAAGAGCGGTGGAGAGGAAGACTTGAGAAAGAAGAAGATGATAGCTTTTACCCATGGGGTATGCGTGCTCGTGAAAATGAAATGAGGGACAACCTTTGCAAAAAGGAAATAACTAATAAAAATCAATTTAAAAGGTTATCAATTTTAATATATAAATAGTTTAGCTTAAGTAATAATTTTCCCATTGAACTAATTGCCTATTTTTAATTTAATTGTAAGGGATCTTTATATTGCTTACAATATTTACACTCAATTTTAATTTATCATCCTCATTCTTGAATTCCTTAAAATTTAGAATTCAAGGATGTTACATTCAGCGACAGGAAGAGAAAATAAAGGTTGACCGTTAGTCGTCTAGAGATTAAGCATATTCATGCATGCTCATGAGACACTTAATTTATTTGACCGTTACTCGTCCGGATATCACCTATTTAGTGCACTATTGAGCAGATTCATACATGCTCCACACAAGCCTCATATAAAGGTTGTTATGCGTGTATTGCGATGTTTAAAAAGGAACACAGATCAAAGATTACTTTTCTCTTCACAAAGTTATTTATCTTTGCGTGCTTTTTGTGACTCAGATAGGAGGAGAATGTCCAATATCCAGAAAATAAAGAACATTCTTATATTTTTTTACACACATATATATACACACACAAGTAAAAGAAATTCATTAAAATGGGTATAGAGATATAAGATAGAACAATCATAATTTATTAATTTTCCTTTTAGTGAATAGATTTATATAAAAAAGTAAAATTTAAATGGTAAAATATTTATATGTATGACATTTCAAATTTTAACACAGTATATCTCTACACTGTGTCATGCAATATTCTAGATGAAATTAACATAGTTTTTAAATGTAACACATAGAATTATTTCAATTTCATCACAAATACGTTGAGCATAATTACTCAATAAGGGGTTGGACATAATTACTCAATTCAATAAGAAATATTTGGATCCTAAATTTAGTTTATTGTTATAAGAACACTGCCACATAAAAGGTTATTAGTGCGATTATTTTCTTTTTTTAGTGTGTTTTAATCATAGTTATAAGATGTGTTGTGATGACCTATTATTATAGTTGTAATGACTTATAGTACTAACATAATGTGTTATAATAACCTTATTTTAATGTAATGTAATTTTCTTTAATTTATAGGTTAGGTTAGGTTTAGGTTTTTGAATTTCATAATGAAACTTATGAGCTTGCAAGCTATTAAGGAGTAATCATTTTTCATAATCTTTTTTCTTATATAAAAGAGGATAGTATTAATTGAAATAAAAAAACTGATATTTTTTATATGAATAATTCTCAGACCAGTTGTTAAATCCTTGATTGACTAGTGGATATTTAAACACCCAAGTCAATGAATTGTTAACTTTTTAAATCTTTAAAAAATGCCCAAAAGCTCTTATGTAATGCTTTTAACAAGAGTATTTATATTTTTAAATAATTAATATTATTTTAATTTCAATAAGTTTTTTAGATTTGACTCATAATATTATTTTAATGATTAGATAAGATAATAATATAATCACATTAAAAAAGTTTTAATTTGAAATTATATCATAAAATTATTAAATTGAACCACATGTATATAAACATCTTTAAAATTTTGTGTGTACAAATAACCAGGCAAGCGACTGATCAGATGCGTTCCACGTTAACTCCCGCCAAGTAACGGAGCCACAGTGTCCCCGCGCCTATTTGGTTATTAACGAGAGTTTAGGAAAAGGGCGTGTTTTGTTTTCACGTCCAATTTCAATTCTCCAAACCATTGGCGCGAAAATAGGCCGGGTTTAGGGTTTTGATGGGGAGCAAGGTCAGCGACCACCACCTCTCCACCATCCGATCCATTGTCGGTTCGGAATTCACCGACATGGACATCATCAGAGCCCTTCACATGGCCAAAAACGATGTCACTGGCGCTATCAACATCATCTTCGACACTCACTCCTCTCAACCGTTCAAGAAGCCCTTGCGCCCCAACAACCCCCAACCCCAACTACTGCTCTCTCCTCCTAAACCCATGCCACCTCCCACCGTCACCTCAAACTCCGACAACAACCGCACCGTAGGTTCTGACGATTGGTGGTTGGCTGCGTGTGGTGAAATGACAGGCTTGTCCACGTGTAAAGGGAGGACTGTAAAGTCCGGTGAGATTGTGTTTTTCAAGTTTCCGTCGAAGAAGCTCTCTGCTTCGCCTTCTCCCGGAAAGGGGTTTGGACGTGCAGCGACTTGTTCAGAGATAGTTCGATTTTCTACCAAACAGGATGGTGAGGTAGGTGAATGTGTGAGGATTTGGTAATAAAATGTTGTTTGGTGATTCAATTTGTGAATTTGATGATGGGGTTTTTGGCAGATTGGTAGAATACCCAATGAATGGGCTCGCTGTCTTTTGCCTCTCGTGAGGGATAATAAGGTTAGGGTTGAAGGGCATTGTAAATTTGCGCCTAATGTTTTGGGTATCATGGATTCCATTATTCTGTCAGTCAGGTATGTTCGATGCCATGTTCAACTGTTCCCTAGTTACAATATTTGTTGCACTGGAGTGTTGGTCTGTAATATTCTGAGGTTCACCATTAATGTTTTTGACGGTAAAACTAAATTCTTTTTTTTTTTCCTTGTTGGGGGTTGTGTTTCTATTCTATTTCAGCGTGTTCATCAATAAGTCAATGTTTGGTAAGCATCACCAGGTTTCTCTCAAGGATGCTACTAATTCTACAGACGAGTCTGTGTTTCATCCACTTCCAACCTTGTTTCGGTTGCTAGGCCTGAACCCTGTTAAAAAGGTGGTTGCTAGTCTGCATCTAAGTTTTTTTTATTACCCAATTGTCTTTTACAGAAGTAGGATGTTCAGTTGAAGTTACTGTATTTTCTTTCCCCCTGTGGAGTTAGCTTCTGTTATTGGAGAAAGTAACTCCCTAGTGAGTCTGAAGAAAGTTGTACTTGAATATTGACTTCGTCACTTGATTTTTAGGCAGAGTTAACGCCTGGCAATTTCTATTCCAACAAACGCCCTCTCAGTGAAAAGGTAAAAAGTTATAGATGTATTTGTTTTGTGGTCTGCAGCAATCCTTGTTTGGTAACTTTCTTTAACAGGAGGGGTGTTTTCTTCAGGTCACATTACTACATGCCAAGTCCGAGCATCCTTCTCAAAATGGTGATAAGCATGACAACGAGGATTCAATTTCTGAAACTGATCTTGACAACATTGTTGGTGTTGGATCAAGCTCCGAATTAGAGGTCCGAGAGTAAAATGCATTGTTTTACCCATGCTTATAAATGGTGCAATAATTATTAACCACCGGGTATTGTTTAGGAAATGGATCCCCCTAGTAATCTTCTTTGTGAACTACGGCCCTATCAAAAGCAAGCTCTTTATTGGATGATGCAAATGGAGAAGGGACGATCTACAGATGAGACGGCAACAACCCTCCATCCATGTTGGGAGGCATATCGCCTCGCTGACAAGTATGCCTGTGTTTATTTGATATTATAGTTTAAATCACAGATTCACAGTAGCATTGTGAACCAAAATGTGAACAAATGCAACAAATGTGGCTGCAATTGTGGTTGTGGAATGCAATTTTAAACCATGTGTCACACACACAGAGACAAACAATTGAGAGATTCTGATGAAGTATCTTGTATTTTTTAGGAGGGAGCTTGTTATTTATTTGAATGCATTTTCTGGTGAAGCCACGACGGAATTTCCTAGCACCCTTCAAATGGCCAGAGGAGGAGTATGTTTCTAAAAGAGTTAACCCTGTAAAATTTTCTTAGTTTCACCTATTGTTCAATGGTTTGTAATGTACTATTTTATTGTGAATTTGAAGATTTTGGCAGATGCAATGGGGCTTGGAAAGACCATCATGACCATATCTCTTCTCCTTACCCATTTAGGAAGGGGAACATTAAGCAGTCAACCCTTAACCCAGTCCTTTGTAGATGGTGATGAAGTTAGTGATACAGTAGACAATATTTCAAATATACCAAAGGCAACCAAATTTGCCGCTTTTGATAAACAGATGAAGCAAAAGAATGCTCTAACAAGTGGTGGCAGCTTAATAATATGTCCCATGACACTTCTTGGACAGTGGAAGGTATTAGTGTTGTCAATTTTTCATATTTAGCTCTCTAGCTGCTGCCTTGTTTTTACTTGAAAGTCTTTATTGCATTGTATTTCAGCTATGGGATGTATAGAGTAAGCAAAATACTTTGTTTCTGGTTCTGAACATTTGACAATTTCCAGGCAGAGATTGAAACTCATGTGCACCCTGCGTCCCTGTCACTATACATTCATTATGGACAAAGCAGGCCAAAAGATGCAAAAACTCTTGCTCAAAGTGATGTTGTAATTACTACATATGGAGTTTTGGCCTCTGAATTTTCCATTGAGGTAGTTGAAACCTTTTTCTCTTGTAGTGCCTATTTGCTTTATTTCATGAAATTTATCAACAGTTGCATCTTTCTGTCTGTCCTATGTACAGAATGCAGATGATAATGGTGGACTCTTCTCAATTCAGTGGTTTAGAGTGGTTCTTGATGAGGCACATACTATAAAATCTTCTAAAAGCCAAATTTCTTTGGCAGCTGCTGCTCTAATTGCTGACAAACGTTGGTGCCTGACTGGTACTCCTATCCAGGTGAATTATTATTTTTACGAGTCTTACACTATCGCTCTTGTATCATGAGTCATGACTGACAAATTATTTTCTTTTGGGTTTGATTTGTGTATCAATCAACTAACTGATTTACCAGGAATGAGAATTTCACTCTTATCTTAAATTCTAAAGAAGACTGCTATGTGATGTATTAACTTGTTATACCATAAACCTTCCAGTAACACTAAAATTCTGTTGTATCATATATGATTAAACTTACAAATCTCGAATTAGCTCTGGTAGTCTCTCATGATTTCCATCTGAGTTGCTGTACAATTAGAATCTGTATATGGCATAGCAGTATAAATTGATGAGGTTGTGTTGGGAATTCAGAGAGAAAGAAGGGAAAAACAGAACTTTTATTGAAAGAACAGTTTCAATGCACAATTGTGCCCCAGAGCTAAGCTCCTCAGAGATAAATCTCTGCCTAATGGTTCTAACAGCATCCAAAAACTGAGAGTTAACAGACCTCCTAATAACATTAGAAAGGAACAAACTAACAGCTAATAACTGAAGAAACTAACAGACTAACAATCAAATAACAGAATGAACTAACAAACTAACAATAGGCTAACTAACTATTTCTTTTTCCTCCTAGCTCAGACTTGACCCACTGCTCTGGGACCTAACATTTTGCCTATTCATGCTATGAGCTGCTTGTGGTTATACTCTTCTTACATTCTGACTCAGTTGCATTTTCATTTATTATTCATGCTTTATCCAATTATCCTATAGTTGCAGGTTGGACATTGTGTTCTACCATGATAACCTGTGGTCTGTTGTATGTATTTACCTTGCAATGTTGTCAAACTTTAGTGTGTTTGGATAAGCTTTATTGTGTTTTCATTCCAAAAGTAATTTTGGTTACAAAATCTGGTTTGGGATTTTCCCAGTGACTTCCAAATGAGTATGTGCTTCGAGTTTTTCTTGCAAATTGTTACTCATGCATTTGTATTGGTTTATTTTGGGTTGGTCACAAGTCTCATGACATATTTAGTTTTTATTCTTCCTGACTCGGAGCCCTTTTTAATCAACAGAACAACCTTGAGGATGTTTACAGTCTTCTTCGGTTTCTGAGAATAGAGCCTTGGGGTCATTGGGCCTGGTAAAATTCCCTTTTTCTTTTATGTTAGATATGTTAACTCAAAATTAATTGATTATGTCCATTATTTTCTTTTATTCTTCCCTGTCTCTCATCTGGGTTAGTTTATACATATATGAATATTTTTACAATTTCTAAAGGCCATTTTTAATGAATTGGGCTTTGAATTGTATTTTCTTTTGGTTGATATGTTTTAAACTGAACTTTTGATGAAAAATTCAATAAAATTAATGAATATATTTGTTGTCTGTGTAATTTACTTAAAATATATTATAAAAAAGACCAAAGGGAGTATTTGTTATGGGAGCACATCTTATTAGTTGCTGCTACTCTATTTGTTATTTTGGTTGTTTGCTCTTTCTGAGTGGTATGTGGCTGGGAGTGTTGGCTGTGAAAATTTATTTGACATGATCCAGGTGGAACAAACTTATTCAGAAACCATTTGAGGGTGGTGATGAAAGAGGGTTGAAGTTAGTTCAGTCCATTTTGAAGTCAATCATGTTGAGGAGAACCAAACATAGCACGGATCGTGAGGGAAAGTGAGTAAACTGGTTAAAGGCCTGTGTTATTTTAAATTTTTAACATCTAATGTATTCTGTTATGTCTTAACTTATTATTTGTTGCAGGCCCATCCTAGTTCTTCCTCCAGCTGATATGCAGGTAGTTTACTGTGAACCCACAGAAGCTGAAAAGGACTTTTACAATGCCCTCTTCAAAAGATCTAAGGTATGTAGAATTTCTACCATAAATTTGATATTTTATCATTATTGTTTGGTATTGCAAAAAGTCATATTCATCCAACCTGTTGATGAAAATTATGCAGGTAAAGTTTGACCAGTTTGTTGAGCAAGGTCGTGTTCTTCATAATTACGCTTCAATATTGGAGTTACTTTTACGTCTTCGGCAATGCTGTGATCATCCATTTCTTGTAATGAGGTATGATGTCTAACATTCTTGTGAGTTTACTTGAATTTTGTACCAGATATCTGATGCCAATACAAAACTTATTGTAATTGTAAGCATATAGTCTGGTCAATTGGTTTTAAAGAGCAGCTACACTGACATATTTAACCTGTTCTTCAGAATTTCTAAGTCCTAACATGTTCTGACTGACAATTCTGCGAAGTGTATTTTAAAGGTCTGGTTACTTTTCAATGTCAGTGTATAATAAAAATTTTTATGTATGGTACAGTTTCTAAATTAAATTAGAGGGGATTTATAAGCAATCTTTAGCGCACTAAAACATATTGATCCGGATGATAATACAATGATGAGATGCTGGATGCTGGTAATATTATGGAGAATAAAAAGTGAAAGGAAAAATGATGGCCAGGAAGTACTTTAACATAATTGGTGAATGGTTAAATCTTTATGATTTTCAGCATTTTAACTAAGTTGTGTCACTTTTCTGAAACAGACAAATATTTAAGAGGGAAAACACTGAAAAATAAAATTCAGTTATTTGGTTCTTGATAGGATTGGAACTCAGTCTGTTATGTTTTTATAAGACTTTCTAGGTTGGTTACATTCTTGGGGAGCTTATTTGAGATAATCTGATTGACATGCACTCTTGTGATGATGTTTTCTTTTACCCTTAAACCATTATATGTTTTTTCTTCATGTGCCTTAACTTATTGTCATGGTGACAATTGATTCATCTAGTCGAGGTGATACTCAAGAATTTGCTGATCTAAACAAACTAGCTAAGCGCTTTCTTAGAGGAACCTATAATGCCTCAGAAGGTGAAGTAAAAGACGCACCTTCGATGGCTTATGTTCAAGAAGTTGTGGAAGAGTTACGGAAAGGGGAGCAGGGAGAGTGTCCAATATGTCTTGAAGCATTTGAAGATGCAGTGTTGACACCTTGTGCTCACCGCTTATGCCGGGAATGCTTGTTGGCAAGTTGGCGAAACTCTACTTCTGGTTTATGTCCTGTTTGTAGGTATTATCTAGTTAACCTGTTAAACTTCTGGATATCTTTTATTTAACTATGACCGAAGTTGAAAATTGTCTTTATTTCAGTAGTTTTCAATTTTCAAATGATTTTTTTGTTTTAGTGCAAATTCCTAACTATTCCTTATTTTGCAGGAAAAATATGAACAGGCAGGACCTTATTACAGCCCCTACTGAGAGTCGATTTCAGGTGGATATTGAGAAGAGCTGGGTAGAGTCGTGTAAGGTAACTGTTCTTTTAAATGAACTTGAAAATCTTCGCTTATCGGGCTCCAAGAGCATTGTTTTCAGCCAGTGGACTGCATTTCTAGATCTCTTGCAGATTCCCTTTACTAGGTAAGATTTGTTCCTGTTGAATCATATTCTTGGAAAGATGCTGTTCTTGTGGAAGAGAATCTGAGTGAATAACTGAATATGCATTTTTCAAAAGAGCTGTTTCCATATCCAAATCAAGATTGTGTTTGTGATAGTTTTTTCTAAGTCGATCCAGCTCTGAGGTTTACTGTGATCTTGTGGCATGCTTCATCTGTTCTTTTCTGCATCATGCCTAAACCATTATTGCCATTATGAGTATAATTACCATTTTATTGGTTTAGTACATGTTAGCAATGAACACTGATAACAGAGAGCTTTGTTTCTTTGTGGTTTCACCCATGTCCAGGAATAACATTTCTTTTGTTCGTCTTGATGGGACATTAAATCTGCAGCAGCGGGAAAAAGTAATAAAAAAATTCTCAGAAGACAGTAACACCCTGGTCTCTACATATTTCTCCTTTTCCATTTGTTTGTGACCTAGACTGTGTCATGAACCGGTTCAATGCATTTACTATTTATAATCATGACTACTTATTTTTTGCATCAGGTGTTGTTAATGTCACTAAAAGCTGGTGGAGTAGGTATAAACTTAACAGCAGCTTCTAATGCTTTTGTCATGGTGTGTAACAGTTTTTTTTTTCTCTAATAAATAAGTTAACCATATGGGGATGAGGTGTAATTTATCCTATGCACAGAATTGAATTCAGATTGCGATTAAGTATTAATCTTGTGTATAATCTACACATTGAGCTTTTGGTTAAATTATGTAAAAAACTTGTCCTCTTCAAAATTATTATTAGCAGCATTGGATGTATATAAAGTTAAATAGTGTGAGCAAGATCACATGATCATTGGGGGGTATATAATGCATGATCTCCCAGCACTGTTAACCCACTGCCCGGAC